>LR999906.1:10000000-11243560 GCA_905220335.1 Noctua pronuba | reverse complement strand
CATTTTCACTATCACCATTTCAGCCCAGACCCACTCATGGCTGGGTATAAGTCTCACTTCCTTCCTAAGCAAAAGTACATAGCAAAATGTGATAAAGTTTAACTGGGTAGTAAGAAACAGCTAGGCATTCTCAGCCAAAATATGTAGGTTTACTGCACGCAAAATACGCGCTTTGACGTGGGGTGCGGACACCAACCTGTTATACAATACAATATGTAGGTTTATAGTTAGACCAACCTTGAATGCTATTTATAGGCACAACCTGCAGCTGTTGAAGTTGCTGACCACCAGGTGTAGCTACCTGAAAATACAATAAAAAAAACTTGTTAAAAACTCCTGGTCTCCTGGCCTACTCACTGATAAACTTGTCTTTTTGTTATTACAATTTATGGAGTCTCAATGTTATTTTTAACCCTTGCCCAATGAACTGCATAAGGGTCACGGCAGCTCAATATGGAATATTGAAGTTTAGGGTGGAACTATGGTGGAATGGTGGCCTGATGCCAGGATGGATGAAAAGCAGTAAAAACTATTTTATTTGTGGAATTAGTGTAATGTAGTGCTATTATGGTGTTCCAGTGAGAGGATAAACAAATAAATAAGTAAACTTATTAGACGTCACGGCAGATATTTCCATGGTCTATCCAAGGTCACATTGTTATGATAGATTATGTTAAGGGTTCGGCGATTCATGCTTTAAAAATAAGAGAAATTATGAATGATACTACTACCTGGATCTGTTGTGTCCCAATCTGGATGCATGTACAATTAAAAAGGAGTTAAAGTTTTAATAACATAAAGGTTTTCATAGCATTTTTATAAGTTACAAAATAAAGATAGGAATATTGGTAGTCATTACAGTATTATTCAACAGTAATATTCATATTGTTACCAACCACTAAAAATGAGTATTTACCATTTGTTTACACCACAAAAAAAAATAACACCAACAAAAACTGAAATATTAATTCAGAAATCAATTTGTCTTATACCGAAATGCATGCAAACATCAAAATGATTGAAGTATGAAGAATGTGTTTAGAACATGCTGCAGCAATTTATTAATAGGTCTTTTTACCTGTATAGATGGGCCATTGGAAGGTACGGCATGCACCACAATCTGTTGCCCATTCGGACCTTGTATCATATGCGGAGTGTTGTTCATCTGTAGAACTTGTAGCTGCTGCCCGTTTATGGTCATCACCTGGGTCCCATCGGAGCTCTGAATCTGTGCGTGCTCCATTGTGAGTCACTCTGGAAAAGCAAAGCGTTTATGTTTACCTACATTGTTCAGGGTGTGGTTATGATAGATGTACTTGGAATAAAAAGTTGTTAACACATAGATTTAATTTCGTATACCCGTGACTCTTTGGTCAATATTTGACCTAGGAAAATCAGCTGATATTTTATATGGACTAGGAATCGGCACTGATCAACAATTTTTGACCTTCAAAATCCAAGGTCCAGGAGCAAAATTGAAGCTCATCTAAATAAAACATTCTAAGGAATAGCATCGTTTTTCAAAGTAATTTGTGATTGTGTCGCACTTGGACTTGGTTTTAAGATAAGCGTGAAGGTTGTGCGATAGTGCTCCGGGAGATTTGGATCTTGCCAAATCGGCCAGTCAGCTACTCTACTGTTTAGATAGTTGCTATCTAATAATCCAGTGTTTGTTATAGTTCCTTTGACTTACATACCAGTCTTCCTTTTTGTGTATAGGTAAAAGGAAATCCAAATAGAAAAACTTTCGAAGTCAAACTCACAGGGAAAACAACACGTCACTACTACGAGGCCAAGGAATGCAACGTAATCAAAATGGCTGCTGCTTTTCACGTAATTTCATCAGACTTTGTTGTAACATTTACTTGAAATCTCTTATTTTTCGTGTATTCCCAAACATTTACCGGTACAGCCATCATGAGAGAATATTCGGCGAAAATAAATTGTAAACTTACATTGGGTCCTCACTGGTTTTTCGATGATTGGTTGACAAAAGATAGACCAATGGCCGAAGTCAATGATCGCAAGAACGCAGTAGATTGGTTCGGCGCATTACCACTCCCAAAGAAGCGCGCTCCCTCAGCTATCCAATCGTTCACGTAATTAATACGTTGTCTATGGTAGAAATTAGCCTATCTCGGGAAAGTTAAACCGCAAATAAAATAATATTATCAAGAGTTAGTTAATTAGTTTGTTAGTATTAGTAACAATATAAATGACAATGATTTGTAAATTTAAGCAGGCTGTAACTTATGTGTACATGGCAAATCTTTAAAAGTATCAGGCAGGGAATTATGCGCTCTTTACGTGTCAGTTTTTGTTTCGTACAAATCCTTTAATGCAGTTTCAAAACTGTACATGCTGCATCGACTCCAAATAAATTACGATGAGGGCAGGAGAATGCTGATGAATTTCGCTCAAATCATTCGTATTTTTCAAAACATTTTGCGACAGCCAACTACTTATTTGGACCAAAGTACTATGAGTTGCAAGAATCAAGTAGAAGAAAAAGAACAAAAAACGTTAAAAAAAACAAGTAGTCTGTGGAAACAATTCTATTTTGAATTGAAAAGAGTTCCAGAGTTAGAGCGAAAAATAATGACGTATAGCATTATGATTTAAGTCATCTTTATCATGCTTTTGATGGCTCATTTTGAAATATGAGATGAAGCTATTCCTAAATGCATCAGATGTGTGTTTATGAGTACGTCAAAAAGAAATAGTTTATGGTTGCCATTTTGTTTGGCGAAAACGATGCTTGCTTTTGTTCCTGAATGAGAATTTGTGAATAATAACAGTGACAGAGTGACTTTTGTGAATAAACCTAGGGAAATTAATCGTAACGTACGGTGTCGTAAAACGTAAGATGAATAATTCGACGATATCTGACGATTTAACCCGTGAACATTTAGCATTTGAAGCAGCGAAGTGTTTAAGTAGGTTATGTTTTAAATATCGAAATTGTCATGTTTCAATTGTTTTTTGAATGAAAATTTATTTGCAATTTTGTGTATTTTTTGGTGTTTTGCAGAATATATATCATTGAACAGCCAAAACATAACGAAATTACATAAGGAATTATTAGAAATAAACTTGTCAATTACTGCGTACGTTGAAGAGAGCAAGCAACGACTTGCTGGGCTTCGTCTGGAAGCAGCAAACGACGCAAAGAGTTCACAGCAAGTTGTTGTAATACTATCTGAAAAATGTGAGTGTTTTTTATTTGTTTACATTATAAATAATTCTGGGGAGAAAGCTTGCGTCCCAACAGTGGAAACCTTATAAGCCAATTATGCTAATAAGAATCAACAACATGGTTTCCTACCTAACTATTGTTTTGATTTATGATTTAATAAACCTTGAAATTAAATTGACCTCCTTGCATTATTCATTACATTTTCCAATAAAGGCCAGACCAGCTGACATGCATTAGAAAACATACCTCCTTTCTGTTACAGAAAATGTCTTCACCAACCACACCTCGTAAACATAACACCCAATCAAGATTCAAAAATGCACGAGAAAACAATAATAATACCAATAATAAGTTCTCGGAACGTCAACAAGCACGGACCTTCACTGCATGGTACAAGCGTATGATTGACCATGAACGTTCCAACCTAGCGCTGTACCTATCTGATGATGCAATGCTGGAGTGGTTCGGCCGAACAATTAAAACCAGAAAAAAAGTTACAGCCTTCCTAAAATTTGACATGCAATGTTCACGGCATGATTTTACTACGGTTGAAAGTATAGATAAGATTCAGACCAGGCATGACGGTCTGCAAAGGTTGGTATTGATATAGTGTTCATTAAAATAGGTGCTTTTATATTTTGGTTTTCTTTTTTCTACCCTGCTTTCTACCTACCCACATCCTGTTCACAAAATTGACCTGTGAAAAATCAGTGGTTTGCTTAATTTTAACAACTTCCAAAGAACAATACTTTAGTCTCTACTTTAATTTCTTCTTTTTACATTTTTTACCTGGTAACCCTGACATTATACTAATGTAATTCCAAAATATTGCAATATTACCAAAAGTCAAGTGTATTGTACTCAAGCAAAAATTTTTATTAGCTGGTGAGAATATTTTCTCATGAATGATTTATAATTTTCAGAAAAGATGATTCAATCCTGGCTAGTCCACTCCATTCCCCAGAAATTATCAGAACAAAAGAAAGATGTCACAAAAGGAGACAGCTTAGGTCCAACTGCAACAGTCCAGAGTGGGCTGAGGGTTGCCAGCCTCAAGACGAAATTAGCATAGACAAGAAACTAAAGACTGACAACACTAGCCCTGATGAAGAAAAAAGAATTAAAACAGATCACAATCCATTGAAAAGATCATTCCCAGATGAGGATTCAGAGATAAGTAGCAAAGGTGATGGGTTACGCAAAGTGAAGAGGAAGTGTGTGCCAGTCACGCCTCCGAACCCTGAATTGGGACAAGGTGACTGTCTCCCCTCCACCAGTGGTACAGACTCAGACAGATCACATGATGCACTAAATGCTCAGTTGCCAAAATTAGCTGTAGAATGTAATGGTTACATCGAATTTACCAGGACTCGGAACAGTCGAAGCACTGATGCAATGAAGTGGGAAAGAAAGTGCAAAGTACAAATTAGTTATTCAGAAGACCCTTTGAATGTTGGGGAGTACATCATTTGGGCATTACGGTACACAGATGAGAGTAAGTGCAGAAGGAATCTTTTGGCTGCTTTTGAGGAAGTCACTAAAGAAGAGGAATTAAAAAAAGTATAGAACTAGAATTTATTCATTTTACTGTCAAATTTATTTTATTGACCTACAATGTTGCCAATTGCAAATAATAGATTTTCTATTTTATGTCAACTAGGGATATGTTATTGATGCCATGGGCATGTATCATTTTTCTAAATGGGTTTTATTTTATTATTTAAGAAATTCCATTATGATTCTTATTTCATAACCTATTAAAACTAAACAACAAATATTAGGTAGGTAATTTAATACTTATGTTCCTAATTTTGGTTATTATATTCCCCTTTTAAAACTACTACAGTTATAAATGAATTTGACAGTAAAAAAATGAAATAAAAGCCCATTGAATGGAAGCAATTTTATACAACTTGATAACCATGTGATATGCAGATATTGTATTTTAATGTTATAGCATTTATTTTTACGTATGTTTATAATACTGACTGTTTACAATGTGACCAACTGTACCTCTTGACATTATGAATTATGTACTAGTAATAATTTTAAAAATTATTTTTATTACTGTACTCTTTAGACTTGACCAAAGTTTTTAACCCAATTTTAGTTTCCTTATAAAGTAAGTCAATGCATAAATGGTGACAGTTTTTATTTGGCTAAAAATAGTACCCAAAGGGAACAAAAACTTGATACTATTATGTGCTGACTTTTTCTTTCTTAGTTCATAATATTATGATCTTAAGAATCCTGTAATTTTCGACCTATAAAATAAAACCTCAAGGTTTTTATAAATGAAATGTTGTTTATGTAACTTCGATGGCAACAAAAATCTTCCTAATGTTTTGAAAATTCCTTACAACGTTTATGCTACTATTTCTTAGCATTTCAATGAATTTAGGCATGCGAAGTTACATAGTAATGAATTTCTGAACTATTTTTCTTTTTATCTCGATTGTAAAATAGGAAACCGTCGGTTTTGATTTTTAATAATTCTGTGCTTGATTTACAGATGATAGATTTGATTGACACCATTTTCTTCAAAAAAGTAACATGTCACAAAATAACTAAGCAGGTACTATAGTGGTTTATGGCAGCTGCGGTCACCGAACGCGGGAGCGAGATAACATGAGACTGTTCTATATTCTCCGTCCTGCTCGGTCTTTTAATGACCGTGACTGCCAAAAGTTTGAGCGTGTAGTGCGTGGTCTTGATCAACTTTATCAGTTTAGCAATCTTAATTGACGTTTCCATAGCCTTTAATGCGATCTCTGTCAATTCCACTATTCTCTTTACCACCGACTTGTAGCTTGTATTCATTAGGGATAGTTTTAATTATAATTACGAATGTTAGCTTAGTACTAGAACTTAAAATAAAATTGTGACTCAATCTTGTTCATGTTATGAAAGTCATAAAATATTTTATCGGGCCTCGTCGTTTTGGAAAGGTATGCTTCTAGCATGAAATGTATGCGATTTTGATAGTTTCGAAATCATTTTGTTAATTTGATTTGACACTGGCTCGATTTATGTAATGCTGGCGGGATTTGGCGTGTTTCTTCAAGTGCTATATAAAATATATTCTGTTGTTGCAAAGTTAAAGTTCAACTGGTACGAACGGAATACCGCTAATATTTGTACAAATACGCCAAGTGTTTCCTAAGAACAATAGTATCGTCAAAAAATCTCATTAAATGATGAAATTAGTTATACCAATCATGGTAATGTAATTACTAGTTTTATGTGCCTATTTTATCAGACGCACACACCTTAGCTACTCAATATGAACTCGACTCCAAGCACAGCGTTGAATTGCGAGCTTTATTCCATGGCACATAAATAGTCATCATCTGCCTAGCCTTTTTATAAACTATATTGGGGTCGGCTTCCAGTCCACCTGTATTTTACATGGAGTGACTGCCTATTTGACATCAACAACCCAATTACTGGGCAATACGATACACCTTGGGTAAGACTGGTTGTCAGACTTTCGGGCTACTGACTGCCTGTAACGAGTAAGGACTATCAAAGTTTTACACTTGACTCCAATAGAAATATCATGTATTTCAAAGGAATAAAGCGCACATTTCAATGCTATAATTTGAGTTGAGTTAGTTTCTTTTTGTTTCGGTGTAACAATGGCCTATAATGCGCTGTAACTGTAAACAGTCCGACTATTTACTTTATTTTATTATTATTTTGACCTAAGGAATTCGGCAAATGGATTGTAAATGAGATTGCCAATTGTGCATTGTTAGTTTTAAATACCTACTTTAAGTTTTATGTTGTTAATTCATTACTTGTGAAGTAATGGCGATGGGAATATTTTTGTTTTGATTATGCTAGAGATGTATAAGGTAAATAAAACTTGTTTAGAAATAATAACTGTTTTCTTTTATCAAAAGCCAGGGTAACCCGCGAAATTTTAACGTTTTTTGCAATTAGCAATTCAGTGTCACGTTGTATGTTGATTAAAATATGATTCGCGGCCGTAACAAATATGACTTTACAGAGTTATAATCATTAAAATCATCACCCCCTTTAAGTTCATTTAAACTTATAGAATAACAGCTATTTCATGAAAGTCATTCAATGGGATTCAATGAACTGAATTGTATTGACGATTTATATGACTATAATTCTGTAAGTACATTATTACGGCTGCAAATCATATTTTGTTCAGCATCCACCATTTTCTCAGTCGCTGCGGCGATAAAAATTACGCTTATTAGCCAAGTGCGGGACGATTTTCGTGGTGAACGCCGATGGGCGTCCTCCGCAGTTCCGCACCTCATTAGGATAATATAAAACGCCGATAGGCGTTTTCAGCACTGTTTAAAGAAATAAATAAATTAAAAAAAAAACTACTAAAAAAAATGTACATCTATTGCAAGTATAATGTTTTGTGACTTGTTTTTGGCAATATATAAGCAATTTTAAAAAAAACGCCGATGGGCGTTTTTCGCACCTGAATATTAAATCAAAAAACGCCGATAGGCGTCCGCCGCAGCGAATGGGTTAAGGCCAGTGCACACTGGGGACGGCAGGGCAGAGCATTTTTATCTTTACCCAACGTAAATTCATACGTAGCTAGTGGTAACAAGATACAGATTCAAATATTTAGAGATTGACCCCGAGGCATCAAAAGGTATTTCGCTTCGCGGCATTGAAGAGCACGCTAGCAGCTGAGGGACGGCAGGCAAGCTGAGGGACGTCAAGGCATGCGACGATATGCGTTGGAGTCCGCTAACATACCTTTGCGGGGTGAGGAAGTGCAAGCGGTGGGCACGCCGGCATATCGTAGGAAAACTCCTGCCTGCCGTGCGCTGGCTAAAGATAAAATGCGCTGCCCTGCCGTTCTCAGTGTGCGCTGGCCTTTACACTACCTGAGTTCACGGTTGTCATTTGCAAAGTTTACGGTCGTCAATTATATTTGCACCTACAGTAGGTAACCGCACGTTTTTTGTTAAAAAAATATGCTATTCCTAAAAAAACCTTTTTCTTTTAAAACAAGACGAAATAATAACAGCCGCTCGGGTCGATCTTTAGGTTAAGCCGTGCTTGCCTAGGTTGGTCTGTGGATGGGTGACCACCCATTACATACCGAGTTTCCTCCGTGCCTCGGAAAGTCCCGGGTGTCATTTGTAGATCTTTGACAGTCATTAGGTAGCCAGTGGACTGGAAGCTGACCCCAATATAGTTGGGAAAAGGCTAGGCAGATGATGTCTGTACTTTTACACTTAGTAGTTTGCCCGAATTTCTTGCAATCGAATTCGGGCGAACGACCATGTCTTACATTATTCATTTTAAATTTAAACGTTTTTCCATTCAGCAACTGCACAATTAAAATAATTTAAAGTGGGGTTGCATGCGTGAAGATATTTTTCCCATCAATTAGTAACCGAAGAACAAAGAGAACTTGCTTCATTATTTTACAAGAATGTAAACATAATTACCTACTCCAATGTTATGTTAGCATGAGAATTGTTTTATATACCTTACGTACCTAATCATCTAAGTTTTGAAAGTGATTGTTGTTGTATTTGAGAAACTTCAGGTTAGCGCACAAAGGCCGAGCCGCGCCACAACGCAACGCTTTCTAACTCCTACATTGTATAAGAACCATCGCAGCCAGGTTGTACTTACTTTCAGGATATTTTCTTTATCTCTATTGGCGGTCCGCTAATCTATACATATAATAAGACAGTAAAAAAACTGTGTCTGTACATTGAATATATTAAAAAAAAAAAAATTGAGGGGGGTTTAGAAACAGTAATAGACCACGAATCCAAAAAAAAAATTCTGTCTGTTTGTCTGTTTATCTGTTTGTCTGTTTGTCTGTTTGTCTGTTTGTTTGTACACGCTAATCTTCGGAACTACTAGACTTATTTGAAAGATTTTTTTTTTGTTGTATAGGTATTAAGTCTGGGCAACATATAGGCTATAATTTATCTTGGAAACTTGAACACCTGATGCAGAACCGCAATAGAATAGCTAAACTATAAGAGATACAAAAATGGTACTTTAGCAAAAATTGTTCCACGTGATGAGCATTTTCTGCTGAGAGAATAAATTTGAAGATCTGGAACACCTGATGTGGAAGTCCAGCTACACTATAACATATACAGGAATGACGTCTTAGCAAAAATTGTTCAATCTGATGACCACTCTCTGTTGATTTATAAAAATCGAAGATCTGGAACACCTGTTGTGGAACTCCAAGAGCCCAGCTACACCATAGCACATATAGGAATGACGTCTTAGCAAACATTGTTCAATCTGATGAGCACTCTCTGTTGACTTATAAAATCGAAGATCTGGAACACCTGTTGTGGAACTTCAAGAGCCCAGCTACACCATAACACGTATAGGAATGACGTCTTAGCAAAAATTGTTCAATCTGATGACCACTCTCTGTTGATTTATAAAAATCGAAGATCTGGAACACCTGTTGTCGAACTCCAAGAGCCCAGCTACACCATAACACATATAGGAATGACGTCTTAGCAAACATTGTTCAATCTGATGAGCACTCTCTATTGATTTATAAAAATCGAAGTTCTAGAACACCTATTGTGGAACTCCAAGAGCCCAGCTACACCATAACACATATAGGAATGAAGTCTTAGCATAAATTGTTCAATCTGATGAGCACTCTCTGTTGACTTATAAAAATCGAAGATCAGAAACATCTGATGTGGAAATCAAAGCTACCACTAATTTCACTGTATAATTATAAAATAACATAAGCTGGGAGTACCTCCACGCGATGAAGGCGGTAACAGTTTAGGACTGATTTTCGATGACGACGGTATATCATTGAAAATTTGACTCTACTGGACAAAACTCCCATTTCTTTTTTTATTTTATCGAATAAATATGCCTTCGGGCTTATGTTATTTCAGTGTTTTAGACTTTTTCCACTTATCTTCGTGACACGGTAGCCTACCCGGTAACGCAGGGGAGCAGTCACTTAGATTTTAATTGATCAAGTATCTTCTTCACAATAAAACTATAACCATGCCTAGAAAGAGGTCAAATCTTTCCCAATGTTCCAAAGGAGCTAAAAGATTGAGGATCATAAGATCCCAAGAATCTACCGAAGAACGTCAGGAGAGACTTGATGCTGTTCGAGAACATCAGGTTGCAACTCGCTCCGTGGAAACCTCTTCCTCTCTTCTCTTCCTCTTGGATAACGAAGCACGCCTGCGTTCTCAGCGTATTTACGCATCTACATCCAGGTCTCTAGAGAACTGTGAAGAATATGATGCGCGACTGACCGCTGATCGTGAACGTCATGCATTGTCTCGCGAATCGGAGACGTTCACGGATAGAGAATTACGCTTGAGTTCCAAGCGTATCTACGCATCGACTTCTAGGTCTCTAGAGACAAGAGGGGAACGTGATGCGCGACTGACCACTGATCGTGAACGTCACGCATTGTCTCGCGAGTCGGAGACGTTCACAGATAGAGAATTACGCTTGAGTTCCAAGAGTATCTACGCATCGAATTCTGACTTACAAAAATGAAAGATATGGAACGTCTCGAATCGTCTCGCGCATCCCGTTGTTTTCCCGTCCCCGGGCTCTTAGAATTCGACATCAGACGTTTCAGATCTTCGATTTTGACGACCCCGTTGTCGCCGGCATAAGCAACAGGATCCGCGTACGAAGTCGCGGGCAGAAGCTAGTGGTGGAATATGGATGTACAGTCGCCATCAGATAATATATCGTAGCGGGCGAGGTACTCAAATATTTCGGAGCAGCATTACTTTTCAATAAATTCGGAGCACATAACGAGCTAAAAATATCAGAAAGCACAGACCGTCAAAGGTATCGACACAGTCAGGATGATCATAAAGATCGGAACATTTATGGAAAATATACCTTAAGTCTGTATCACACAGTTTAAATTACACTATATTATGCATGTCGATCTTCGATCTTTGATTCGAATTTATTGAAAAGTCGCTGCTCTTATGTTTGTGACAAATTGCATGTTCCGATGTTATTGACCAAATCTAGTGTAACGAATTTATTGAAAAGTAATGCTGCTCCGAAATATTTGAGTACCTCGCCCGCTACGATATATCTGATGGCGACTGTACTAAACATCTATGTCTAGCCCTTTAGGGAATACCGGCTTGATATTATGGAAAGGCACATAATATAGTTCAATTTGATTACGATGGCGTAAGACTGCGGTTACAGTGCCGGAGACGGCGCGGCGGTGTAATTTTGCACAGGACCTCTTCTTGACTGTTGAGCCTCATTGAAGAATTGTAGAACCGGGTGCTCTGTAATTCTGCCTACCACCATGGTAAAAAGGCGTGAGTTTAAGGGTCAATTTATACTAGCGCAGAGTCGAAGCGCATCGAAGCGTCTATCCAAAACTGAACATAACAAATTCAACCTTAACTCCACAGAGTAACGCACACATTACTTCTAATATTTTAAAAAGACGCACGCATTCTTCGGAATTCGCGCCTCTGCGCGTGAACAACGCTGATTGGTGCGCGCGCATTCTCGCGTATCCATGCGCCCACCAGCGAACCTACGCGTCATCAGTCGGAAATTGGCCTGCGTAATAGCACTTGTTGATGCCCATTACTACACGTAAAAGAGTGCGCGCGTATTCGCCAGAATACGCGCGCATTCGTGCGGCTTCGCTTAAGTTGTAAAGAATTTGACGCTTCGATGCGCTTCGACTCTGCGCTAGTATAAATTGACCCTAAGACGTATGGTACCTGTGTTGCCTCAAAATAGAGCACTGAAAAATGAACCATAAATCTCGGGCTGTAAGGTACTTCTTAGTAGAAATTTTGAGGCGAAACTAATATATTTTTTCTTATCTTTATATGCGTTAATAACTTCATTAACGATTCGATTGGGTTGTCCAATATGCATATTAAATTGATCTAGATTGAATAAAAGAGAACTAATAAAAAAGGAAAAATCTATACAATTTATTCCTCAACTATATAAAAGACAAATACGAAACAATACAGTTCTAACATTACTCATAATAATAATTATCATACGAAAATAACTGGACGACGTAATTCAAAACATTTTTCATTAACATTTCGGTATTTCTTATGTACCTATTCTAATATTACATATTTTGTCTTCTAAGAATGGATAATAGGATCAAATATTATGAATAATAATTTTAAAATATCAAAAAAATGGAATTCAAATTCGAGAATTGAGCAAAATAAATATAGAAATACACTTGTCAGATCTAAATACTCATTTCTGGCACCATCATGGCTTTTACTAACTACCTTATACCAATATCCGTACTAACAATACTTGTGATTCATGAAATATTATCTAAAATTATTGCTAACAGAGTATGAATTATGGCTAAGGGCTTTACCTGAAATTGCACATATAAGTTATGAAGTTCAATCAAGCTCTTCCTTATTTTATAAAGATTAATAGTATTTCATAAAAAATAAAATAAAAACAAATGCATGCTTGGAACTTTGACAGTAGAAAGGCATATAGTAACACCAGTAGTTTAAGTAAATGCACTTAAGGGAGATAATGTATTTCTAGAACACCAAAAGGCATAACACCACACCTTGCAAGTTACAACAGACTTAATTCAGTCCCAGCATCCCAAAGGCTAAATTACAGACAAGAAAATTGAACTGTACCTTACTTTAAAATATAATCAATAATTCCTTCATAATTAGTTACCCCTGATTTTCATTCCCTTAGAAATGTACATTATAATCATCATTTCAGCCAAAAGACATTAATTGCGGAAATGTACAATCTTGAATAATTATGAATATGGCATCTAATTGTTCTAAAGTTATACAAAAAATTTAAACTTACAAATTAAACATTTTATGGAATAGTGTGTACAATTTGTTGATATATTAAGATAAAAACTAATAGGTGGGAGAGGATTAAAATAAAATGATAGAATTCAGGCCAATTCAGTGCAGAATATTTTTTCCTGTTATCAAACATGAATTTATCATAATTTCATTGTTAGCATAGGCTCAATTACTTAAATACATGTTATTTATTTATCCTCTCGCCGGAATGACATGCACTGATTACAGATAAAGACCAAAAAGTTATTTTGATCTGTAGGTTTTCATCCATCCTGTGCTTTTTGGACATGGAATGGGTGGTGACGAGTCATGCTCATTTATGCAGCTCTTGTTGAAACAAAACTTTCTATTTTTAATCAAGTATCGCAATATACAGATTCATACTTAAAGTTGTTACATAATAACAAGTTTTAATGAAAAAACATGAGGCAAGTTTCATAGAAAGTTCAATTTTAGTTTAGTTACTCAAGTTGTTATGTACACTATTTAGCTTACAGCCTTTCTACTCTCAGCCTCATACTTTGTCCTCTACTCGGTAATAATATCACACCAGCAGGCCACCAAATTATGAGCTATTCTCTTATACCTATTGTAACTGAGGATCAAAGTCATTGCCATCGTTCAAGGCATTAGTGTCCTCTATCTCTTCTTTAGCATCATTATTCTCTAATACTGGTTCATTTATAGGGTTATGGGCACTTAAGGCTGGGCTCATCTTCGGTGGTTGAGCGGCAGGCGTCACTTTAGGAACTGCTGACGGATTTGATGGTTTTGTTGTCAGTGCCAACTTTAGCTTCTCAATCTCTTTCTCCAAGTCTTCGATCTTCTGCTTCCTGTCCGCCAATTGAGTTGTCAGAGTATCTTTCTCTAATCTCAATGTTTCAACTATTGCAGTCTTACTAACTTGTAGGTTTTTCAGTGACTGTAACTCTGTCTTGCAAAGGTCCACGTCTACTTTCGTGTGGTTCACTTGACCTTCCGATTTTAAAAGTTTACTTTTGTAGTCATCAACATCGTCGACTAATCTAGATTTTTGTTTATCTAATTCATTCACCTTGATAACGTATCCGTCGCGCTGTTCCAGTAAATTTAAAGATTCCTCCATGCATGATGTCTGTTGCTTGGAGCACTCCTGCAGTTGTGTACTTATTTCCGAAACTCTGTTTCGCAACTCAATTTCCGCACTCCAACTATTGATTAGTGAAAGAAACAATAAAATGCAGACGGCAAATACGATGTACATAGGCCAGCGACGCATGTTTTCTATGCCCATGTTACTACAATAAAGAGTTTAAATTATTAATATATATTTTTTTGAGTTTAGTTGAACGGAACTTAATTAAATTGGATTTACGGTTTATTTAATTTACAATTCGTTGATCTTTTCTTCAACAAATTAAAAATAATTTTGACATTGACAGCCTTCTACGTAAGTTGACTTGTTGACTTTGGCCCTGGCCAGTTTTGTTTTTGAATTCTTTTGTGAAAGACGTTTTGTATAAAATCTAGTTTTTTGGAAGTGCAATTTTTAACATGATCTAAGCCGGTCTTGACTTTTAGGAAAATCATGTTAAAAATTTAATCACAACCATTAATTTGAATTGAATAGAGGTTGTTATCATACCCAAAAGATTGAACACATTTCTTTATTAATGATCTCTTATTTATAGCTCATTTCGTAAATGCACTTTTATATCACCGCAAACTGAACCGGTAGTAACATAGAGTGAAACTGTTGGGTTTTTGTAGGTTTCAGCATATTGTTACTCAACCAAAGTTTAGAAAAATTCAATGAAATAAAAATTATAGTAGTAAAACTCAAAAAGTTTAATATTCTTATCTGTGTACTAGCAATTTGGTCACGTGACCAGCTCTTGTTGCCCATAGACAGCAATCCTTCATCGACTTCTTTGGTTTATAGCCACGAGGTTTTTAGAAATATTTCAATTTATTAGTGAAATAATAAAAAGATACTTCATTTTATTCGAACAAAATGCCACCCAGTAATCCTTTGCCACCTAAAGAAAATGCGCTTTTCAAAAGAATTTTGGTAAGTATGATTGTAAACATACAATTCGGTTTGGTGCTGCTTGTCATTCTTGGCGATTATCTCCAATTTATAAAATAATGCAAATCACAACTGGAGTATTTTTAAGCTCTTTCGCGATGCCGAAACTTGTATGAAAATATTTACAGCGGTAATATGAGGCTGTGAATCATATTAGCACCAATATACCGTAGTACTAAATGTACTAGGCTAGCACCCTTTTAGGTGCATCTAATAATAGAGGTTAATGATAAATGCATTGTTATCTTTCAGCGCTGTTACGAACATAAACAATATAAAAATGGGTTGAAATTTGCCAAGCAGATACTGTCTAACCCTAAATTTCAGGAGCATGGAGGTAAGTTTTAATACCATAATAAAATCATGGCAAAAAATGTCACAAAACATTTTAATGATAAATAAAAACTTTGTTCATATAAAATCTATATGAACATATTCTGGCTGTATGATTAGTGATCTATGTATTTACAATTCTCACAAATGTAAAGCACTATCTTTGGTAAATATCACCTATATTCTCTCAACTGAAGTTATGAAGTTGTAAAATTGTTTTCAAAACATAAGCCTGTGTCAATGTTTACCCTTTCTGGAATTGTTAGAAATATTCTTTGAGATATTGCATTCATTCACAACTATAATCATAAATTGGGATTGCTTGAAACTGAAATAAAAATAAAATGAAATCCCTCAATGTGGACCGTAATAAATACTTATTGATGAAATGTTTTTTTTTCAGAAACATTGGCTATGAAAGGATTGACTCTCAATTGCCTGGGTCGCAAAGATGAAGCTTATGAATATGTGCGCAGAGGACTCCGCAATGACCTCAAGTCTCCTGTCTGTTGGCATGTGTACGGTCTGCTGCAGCGTTCAGACAAGAAGTACGATGAGGCCATCAAATGTTACCGTAATGCCCTCAAGTGGGAGAAGGAAAACATTCAGATTCTACGGGATTTGTCGCTGTTACAAATCCAGATGCGTGATTTGGAAGGGTACAAAGTGAGTCAAAGTGTTTTTAATTGCTTTTTTTTATAAATTGATGCATCAATTTATGGCCACAGTGAATATGTTAAGGCATGAGAGCTTATTCAGATTTTCTTATACAATATTTCCTTTAAGATTTTTGAGTTTTAGTTTAAGGATAGGCTTAATAAAACGAATACACTTGCCAATAATTCCAGAACTTTATTATCGATAATATATATCGTTACTTTATTTAATAAAGTTTTCCGTCAATGGACGGAGTAAACAAAAAACACCCTTACAAATTAAATGTAACAAGCATAGAATCAAAATTGATGATTCTTTAAACATGCCTCGCACACAATATCTCATAATGCTTTGAATCTTGATGTCACAGTTGCAGACATAATTATGTCATTTAGTTGTTGTTGTTTTAGATGCAAACTCATTACTTGACATCAGATATTGTTTACTAAACATGTCCTGTATATGTGGTGGCTCTATTATAACACAGTCATTTGGCTTCACTGTCTTAGCATTGTCATTGTCAAGGGACTTTGACCTACAGCTAATTTTAACATTAGGAAAAATAAAATAAGCTCAGCTGTGGATAATTTAAAAATAGTCTTAAAATTATGAATTAATTAGATAATTTTCTCACTGAACCAGAACTGTTTATAATACTGCCGTAGCCGATAACCGCACGCAAAATACGCGCTTTGACGTGGAGTTGCGGAAACCAGCCCGCTATACCATATAATACTGCCGTGGTCATTGAGAGGGCTGTAAATAAAAAAGGTGGTTTCGAAAACATGGCTCGTAAACCCAAAAACTCTATTTTAATGTTTACATTTTTTATACTGAATTGACTTGCATTTGGCCGCTACTCGCCTGTATACATATTTATAAATAATGTATGTCTTTGTCTGTATATCTTTCAAAAGAAAGTAAAAAAAGAACTGTCCTCTTGATTACCATGGTAGAATAGCAGATCAGATGGAGCCTTATGTTCACTGAGACTGATATGATGATATCTTTTAAACAGATTATGGAGGGTGCTGTGGGGTACCCACCCCACATCACCCGAATATTAATTGATATTCAACACTCTGGCTAAGCCCAAAATTAAAAACGGATGAGATGGGGCTTTGTGCTCTTCTATGTTATACTTTGTTGGTTTATATATTTCAAAGCAGGCAAAATTGACACCTTTTGAACATCTAAGCTTGCTTACCTTAATGAAATGTGTTTAATATTGAAAAGTCCTTACGATTCCAGAAACCAACAGGTATTATGGGCTGATATCAGCCAGAACTATTATAAAACGAATGAGTTACACTGACAAATAACCAACTTATTTCCAGGATACTCGTTACCAGCTGTTCATGCTCAGACCGACACAGAGAGCATCCTGGATCGGTTTTGCCATGAGTTACCATCTCCTTGGTGACTATGAGATGGCCAACAGCATCCTGGATGCTTTCCGCACCAACCAGATGAAGGGGCCTTATGACTATGAGCATTCAGAACTGCTCCTGTACCAGAATATGGTGCTAGCAGAGTCTGGACAGTATGAGAGGGCACTGCAGCATCTGCACAAGTTCTCAGCCCAAATACTTGATAAGTTATCCATTAAGGAAACCTCTGGAGAATATTATTTGAAATTGAAAAGGTTAGTTGGTTTATTGTCATACTATTTAAAAGAAAACAGTTGAATATCAGCTGCTGCACTTGACATTGTCGTCATAATCGTCAATCTCAAAAATCTCTCTATTTCTATGTACAAAGTGGAATACTCCAAAAACCAAAAACATTCTTATTGTACCCATTTTTGATACCATAAAGTTTCTTATTGCACCTGTAGCTTTCTTCTATAATTACTCCCGCCTTTTAACCAGTTTTCAAAGTAATTAATTTATTATTAGGCAGGCAGTTGAGACAACTGATAGCCAGTATCCTTCTGTTCCCCACTAGATTTTCTTCTTGCAGTATGCACCAAGACTTACCTCAAAGTACTGATGGCTTAACGGACAGACAATCGAACCTAAGTTCCTGCAGTATTCTCTAATAATGGGCTAGTTGAGCTTGCTCTAACCTCAACTAGCAACCATAAAAGGAAAAGTAGGGAACTAAGGTTCTACTTCGTTCTTCATTATTCTAAAAAATACTTAATTTTTCAGGTTTAAGGAGGCAGAAGCTGTTTACGAAGACTTGTTGAAGAGAAATCCTGAGAATGTGATGTATTATGCAAAACTTATAGAAGCTAAACAACTTGCTAATCCTGATGAAAAAGTGGCCTTCTTTGATGTATATAAGTAAGTACCAAACATGATTATTTTTAAAAATTTGGCACCAACCTGCACTGGACCTGTTTGGTGGCCCTCTCTGAAAGAGAGGAGACCTGTGTCCCAACAATGTGAATGGTATAGGGTCATTGTTTTTATAAAAGACTAGCTGATGCCCGAGGCTTCGCCCGCATGGAGTACCGGGACAAAAAGTACCCTAAGTGCGATTCCAGACTATCTCTGTGCCAAATTTGAACCAGACCCGTTCAGCCCTTCTGGTGTGATTAAATAACAAACATCCATCCAAACTTTCGCATTTGTAGTTTTTACAAAAGATGTGATAGTAAGTCATGGAAACATACATTTGATGTCATGGAAAGGCGAAAGCATGAACCCATCATTCAAGCTAATTGTAATTCCCAATCGGGCCAACAGTTTATTGGTGATATTTAGATAATAGACCAATATTTGAAGATAATCACAATTGACGATATTTGCGGGAATTAATCGTAATCGATAACTGATAGTAGTTTCTTCAATTTAACCGTAATTTTTAGAAATATAGGCCATTTCATAATCTCAGAAATTGGCGTTGCACATTTCTTGCCTCTCTTCGCCTTCAGCACAACTTAGATTGCTTATATTTCGTAAATGAGAAGCTTTAGAAGTTTTGTTTGTATTGATGCGAGCTATTGCTGCCTTACTTATACAAACTATAATAAAAAATTACCAGTAAAACAAAATTATAAAGGGTGTAAAAAGACCCTTAACGAAGCCAAAAGGCACTTATTCTCCCCGTCATTGCGAAAATTTTTTTGTTCTGGACCATACCTGGGAACCTTCTAGTTACGGAGATATTGGAGATCCAAAGTTCCAATTTTTTTTTTAAATTCTACTTTTTAAGGTTTTATCTTTACTTTAATTACCTCCATGACCCGTTTACTATTCAAAACATCCATCAGCACCAAGTTTTGAGTGCGTTACATTGAGTTTTACCGTAAAACGTGATTTTTCACCCCAAAAAGAAAGTCGATCCCCAGCAATAATTTTCGCGTAGGGTGACTTAATTTGATGTACATAATGCTTGGTTGACGGCTTCGTAAAGGCTCCGGTTACACCCTGTATTTAAAAGTAAACATAAGAAAAAAAAAAAACAAAGTAAATTGGAATGTCAAAATGATAAATAAGATAATTCCCCAAAACGACCGTCCTTCACCACCTCCTAGTGTTTGAGCTAAGGAGAAAAAGTGGCGCATCAAACTCCCCAGCACCACATCTGGCTGTCTATGACGATTATAACCATACGTATGTTCATCAAATACCGATATTATCTAGTTCTACCTATTTATTCACATGCCTATACCCGCTATATTATGTATGCGTGGAGCACATTATCTGTAATACATAACGTTATATATAAAGCGGCCTAGTTACATAATGTGCAGCGGATCGATAATGACAGTGGTAATAGATCTAATAGGAGTGTTTTGTTTGTGTGCTTAAATGTGGTACAAGGCCTTGTTTGCTATCTTATAATAAGAATTAGATTTTAGCGGCGATTTGGTTCGCGTGAATTTAGAAAAAATCCGGACTAGCTTTTGTCCGAGGGTCCCCCATTTTAGTCGCAAACTACCCAGTATCCTATGCCTTAAGCCAGATCATGGTCAAACTTGGTGCTCCATGTAAAGTATCTGGTTAGCCAACTGCTGCCTAGCCTAATATAAATACTATAGTATAGTAGATTGATTGAAGTGGTTAAGAGAAGAGAAAGCCTTTGTCCTTTAGTAGGACAATATCATCATTATCTTCCTGCCCTTGTTCCATTCTATTTGGGGTCGGCACAACACGTATTCTTCACGGCATCATTTACTCCTTTTTCTTTTTTAAACTCAAACTCAAAGCATTTATTTCAATTAGACCATAACAGGCACTTTTGAATGTCAGAAAAACAAAGAAGCCGAAGCTACAGTCCCAGACACAAGGCATAATAACTTGTGTAAGTACTGTAGTTGCTCATTCCAAAGCGTAGATCTCTATGGAGAAGAATGGGCAAGAACCTCCATGGACACTCTTTTAAATCAAAATATTTTTATAAGATCTTGGTTACATCATTCATTTTCATCTTTCATATCAATATAAATCAATATACAATATGCATAAATAAAAAGACCTGTAATATTTTTTTTACGTATCCGTTCATTCAAGCCACTTGAATTGATTATCAGGGAGTAGTCGAACTTCATTGTTTCGCCGCTTTTCTGGGTTTCGCCACTGTTGGTTCTAGCTTCGAGGAGTTGGAATAGTTGGGAATAGGTCCTAAATAAATAAAAGAAAGATTAATTACAACCTACCTTATTTCGTTTCCAGGAAAGAATTCCCGCGAGCGATAGCACCGCGTCGCCTGCAGCTGACGGAGGCGCTAGCGCAGCCCGTCTTCGAGAAACTAGTCGACGAGTACCTCAGACACGGACTGCATAAAGGAATACCTCCGCTATTTGTTGATCTCAGGTAAGACTTTATGCTCTATGTAATAAAGATCAGTTTACGCAGTTAGTGCTTAAAGTGGATGTGAGCAAGGGCAGCTGTCATTTGTCATTCAGGTATGACTGTTTGTGAACTTGTTAACTGTAGATGAGCAAAGTTGTGATTGATTTAATATTGTTTAAGTGCAGCATACTTATTTTGGATTTTGAAGAGGAGGGTGCTGTTGGTAAACATTATGTTGTCCATGGATATTACATTGGTAAAACCAGATTCTGAGGGTAATTCCGAGTATGGCCACGCACATAAAACCATGAAGCACTATGATTGGTGACATAAATATGCCATGTCTCGCATTTGTCTCAGCTCGATATACGCTAAGTTAGAGGAATAAAAATACAGTTTTTACTTCAAGATTATTAGAGCGAAAAGGTCCTTTCCCTCCAAAAAAGGGTTTGATATTTCTACCATTGTACTGTTACTAGATTTCCATTATTGACTTAATGCTACTATCGTCCAAATTCTTAATCACCCTTTCAATAATTCCAGATCGTTATACCAGGACAAGAGCAAAGCGGAAACAATAGAGAAACTAATACTCCAATATTTGGAGAACCTTTCAATAAATGGCACATTCGGCTCCGACCCCAGTGAAACGAAGCAGCCGGCCAGCGCGTTGCTCTGGGCGTACTACTACGCCGCGCAACACTTCGACCATAAGGAGCAGACTGATAGGGCCCTGCATTATATTGATGCCGCCATCGAACATACGCCTACGCTTATAGAATTGTTTATTGTTAAAGGAAGAATTTTCAAGGTTGGTATGGGTGGTTCAGCGTTAACGCTGCGTGAATACGACGTAAACTCTGCGTAAATGCGGCGTCTACGTCAATAAAATCACGGCTGCGTTTGCGCTGCTTAGTCTGAGGGTATTACAAGCCATAATACAAGGTCAAAAGTAGAACTTGAAATTCCCAAATGTTTTACAAAAACTGATATTATTTGTTCTTCAAAAAGGTACTTGCACACACGCCCTACTCTCCCCACTACCTTGAAAGAAGCAAACTGGGCATGTATGGAACGCAAAAGAAAATAAAACCTTACGAAAACCTTGCTCACTTTTGGACTTTGTCGTATTAGTTTATTACTTGACAATTTACTATGACAAGGTTCTTAATATGACCAAACTTTTCTCAGGCCAACAATAAGCCTCACGAACTAAAACAACAAACATTACATTGCAGCATGCCGGCGACCCGGTGTCCGCGTACCAGTGGCTAGAGGAAGCGCAGGCGATGGACACGGCCGACCGCTACGTGAACAGCAAGTGCGCGCGCTACATGCTGCGGGCCGGACACGTCAAGCGGGCGGAGGAGATGTGCGCCAAGTTCACCAGAGAAGGTACACCTTCTGCCTAGCCTTTTCCCAACTATGCTGGACTTACAGAATGAATACCAGTATTTTACATGGAGCGACTGCCTATCTGACCTCCACAACCCAGTTAGTACTGAGTAATACGATACCCCTTGGTAAGACTGGTTGTCAGGCTTTTTGGGCCACTGTCTACCTCCAACGACTGTCAAAGATCTACAAATGACATCTGGGACCATACGGCTTTACGTGCTTTCCGAGGCACGGAGGAAACTCGGTATGTAATGGGTCACCCATCCACAGACCAACCTAGGCAAGCATGGCTTAACCCAAAGATCGACCCGAGCGGCTGTTATTATTTAGCCACGAGTTCCACAACCCATCTAGTACTGGGTAATATAAGATTTCATCTGAGAAGGTAAGAAACCAAAAATAGGTCAGTCATTATCGGCCATAGCCGGATATCCTCGTGTTACTGGTACATAACCCTGGAATAGGGAGCAGAATAGAGCGTCCGCATGTAGCTTTGATGCATCGAAGATTTGCGTTGATCGTATGTGCAGTTTAGACGCTGTGCGAATGCGACGAATTATCGGTAGAATCAAATCTGCGCGATGCAAACACACTAAACCAGAGAGCCACGAAGAAAATGTTTATTCCGTTTTTCACTATACGCTTCAAAAGACAGCCTCAAGCTCAAAATAAACTCATGTATAGCAGGCACAGTTTGCGGTTGACCACTTTATTACTAAAGGCACCACCAACTTTGATGAAAGTTGATATATTTAAGTGAAAATAAGTTGACAGTTGACTGTTCTTTATTGCAGGTGTACCGGCGACAGAGAACCTGAACGAGATGCAGTGCATGTGGTTCCAGACTGAGGCCGCGGCGTCGTATAAGCGGCAACACCAATGGGGCGAAGCCCTTAAGAAAGCGCACGAAGTTGACAGAGTATGTCGCGTATTATATCGCATAACTGCCTCGTTGGTCTAGTTCCTGGGTTCGATTCCCGGGTCGGGCACAGTGTTATTGGGTTTTTTCATCGGGAATTTTCTCAGTAGCAGCCATGGAGACTGGATATGTGCCCGGTTGATGGCGATAGGCTCGCCCCCTATTACAAGGGACTTAACTCTTCAATTCCCAGTGTCACTTGTAGGTTGCAGAAGTTTAAAGATTGTTTTTCTACCACAAGACAATTAAAAACAAAAAAATAGTAATTAATTTCTACCTAAAGAATAATAAAAATTACATAGGACATATTTTTATTATTCTTTGGCTACCTAATTAAAATGAAATTGGCTTATGGTAGAAAAAAATCATGAAACTTCTGCAAACTACAAGTGACACTGGGAATTGAAGAGTTAAAGATAACTGGCAAAATGTGAATGTACTATAAATGGGTATACCTCTGACTTACCCTTCGGGGATTACAGGCTTGATATTATATAACTTACTTAGCATAACCAGACTATAACATTCCCACTGCTGGCGCAAAGGCCTCCTGTCTGTCAGTGGGATTGTGCTGTCATTCTCCATGCGGGCCTAGTGCACGTTCGTAGATACACATTGTATAATATGTAACATCAACCCCAAATACACAAGTCAGTAACTTGCACAAAAGTATGCAAAAATCGTGCGTCACTTGCATGCCATTGAGCCGTAACAACTTCTTACATGTGTATTACTGGCTTAATACCTGTAAACTAAGAGCTTATCCACACGGCGCGGCGCCGGAGCGTTGTAGCAGCGGCGGCCAGCATATAAACATCCATGATACGTCACACGACGCGCCGCACACCGGACATGCTACCTGAAGAGGGGAACATGCTACGCGATGCTGGAACAGCACCGCTCAGTTGTTTATGTGGCAAAACCTTTGATTGCGCAACGCGGCGACGCCGCACCGTCCGTGTGCCCACCAATGCGGCGAAATCTTGCCGCGCCGCCGCCGCAACGCACCGTGTGCATAGACTCTAAGGGTTAGCTTGGACACTTACTTAATAATTAAGTAACTACACTGCCAGAGGTCATTGTCCTACTAAAACCGTCTTGGAGTTTCGCTAGCTAACAACCCATAACTCCTCCACAGCACTTCTCCGAAATAATGGAGGACCAGTTCGACTTCCACTCGTACTGCATGCGCAAGATGACGCTGCGCTCGTACGTGGGGCTGCTGCGCCTGGAGGACGTGCTGCGCGCGCACCCCTTCTACTTCCGCTGCGCGCGCGTCGCCATCGACGTGTACCTGCGCCTCTACACCGAGCCGCTGCAGGACGCGCCGCAGACGCAGGAACCCGACACAGGTCAGTTCGCTTTACTTAGGTTTCTGCGGTTACGGCTTGACATTACATCGAACTCTTTTTTTTAAATTACAGCTGTTTTTCATATGGGATTTTCAGTGGGGCAAAATGTCAAAATACCTTTTAAACAAACAAAAACAATGTCTTCTATTTTACACCATTAGGGGTTGAATTGTCTAAAATTGATCTTTGTTGCTAAAAGCAAGACTCCCGTTTTGGATGCTTTAAATTTCTTTTCCCTTCAGTTTATTGGCGTCCTGACTCTTGTACCAGGCGGTAAGGACTAAGGTCAAACGAGCATAATCATGTCAATTGTGAGTGAGCGTAATTTGCGCTATATTCAGTTTCATACAAAATTTATGTTTGTATCACACGACGACGTAAAATGAGTACAGACTTTCATACGCGACTCACAACTCACATAATTACGCTCGTTAGGTCTTACGCATATTCTTACTGACTGGTAAAACTTTTCTTCCTTGGTATGTGTTCAAAATAACTCATTTAGCCAAAACTTAAGGGGGTGTGACGTGCCCAGTTTAGTTTATAACTAGTGACCCTTGGTTAGCATGAGTCCAATTTAAGATTACGATTTTAATCTTAAGGTATTAAACACGTAATCCTTCAGAAAGAAATCTAATCTAAAAGAGGAGCTCGTGGCTAAATAATAACGGCCGCTCGGGGTCGATCTTAAGGTTAAGCCGCGCTTGCCTAGAGTTTCCTCCCTGCCTCGGAAAGTACGTTAAGCCGTTGGTCCTGGCTGTCACACTCGTATGTAGATCTTTGTCAGTCGTTATAGGTAGTTTGTAGCTCGAAAGACGATTAGTCTTACCAAAGGGTATCTTATTACCCAGTACTACTGGGTTGTAGAAGTCAGATAGGCAGTCGCTCCTTGTAAAATACTGGTCCACTGCATCCGGTTAGACGAAGCCGACTCCAACATAGTTGGGAAAAGGCTAGGCAGATGATGAACTTCCGGAAGAAATATCTAAATAAAACCGAAAACCGCATCTAAATCTGTTGCTTAGTTTATAAGAACAACGCGGTGAGACAGAAATACACGTAAAGCAACTTAAACTCATACAAGTATTATTCCTTTTTTCATTCCTCACATCATAAAGTTACAAAACAAGCATTATGTATTGTTGATTCAACGCTAAACGACTTTGCAAGTCAAGTTCAGCATGTTACTCATTTCATGAATATCATTTTCATATTCATAAGTTCTGCGATACGGCTAATAGGCGCGACTGAACAGAATTAATTTTGTATACAACCTGTAGTGTTATAGATCTCACTTATTTCTGTTTTAATATATTCGAAACTGTATGTACGAATGACATAATAAGTTGGTCAAAACAAGGTTTGTTTCTAGATAATTACAAAGTAGTTGAATATGTTAAGATTCGTCATCCTAGTGTTTTTCACAATGCCATCTTTCAGTCTGACTAATTGCTGCAAATCTGTATTTTACTCGAAGCGACCTTTATCTGACCTCTGCAAGCGAAATCGAATCCATCAAGCAAAAACAGAAAAATAAAAATAAGGAATACTGAAGTTATATCAGTGATGGATGACCTTTCAGAGCAACGATTTTGCAATTTTTCTCGCCATTTTGCGCTTTTGACAAAATTACAAAATTATAATGTCAAGTTACATTCTTTATGTTCCACTTTCGAGAGTAATTCATAAATTGAGTAAACAATGTGTATTTATGAGATGGTTCACTTATTCATAGTCCAGCTATCTCTCAGCACGCGGTCATTGAACCAAAACCACCTATAAATACTGTATTTTATCTCCTTGGCTATTAATATTACAGTCATTTACCTACACTTTACTTTCATAGCAGGTAATGAGTATCTATGAGCGCAATATATAGGGGAAAGTGACCACATGACCTTGTATGCCTGCTAGGTCAAGTTGTAAACGTTTTTATGTTACACATTACTGAGTAATTGTTCTAAGGTAGCAGTTTTTGCCCCTGGCTTAGTTTACTACCGATCATTCAATGTTTGAACAACTTTGTTTAGTAAAAAAGTGACCTGAAACATTTTTACATCATCGAACTAGTTGATTTAGTTATCGTTTGTTGAGTAATAGCGTTACATCTGTTCTTGAATCTATTACTTGTCTTAGTTAATAGCTTTTTCAACATTTTAGTGTCTGCCTTACTAGGTATGGGAAAGAGGAAACAACAAAACACCATTTATTCGTAACATTTTGTATTATTTTATTTCAAATTCTTTGTTTTAAAAATACAATACAAAATCACGTTGATTCATCATCAACTTTTTAAATAACAATTTTATACAATTAACAATTGCTGCCATCATTACATTCAATAACAATGCCACAATCATCGCACACATATCACATCATTCCATATAGTTCGTTGAATACTGACATAAATAAATTAACTATCACTATGCATGCACCACAGTCTCTTAGAAATAATTTAATAAATAACGTATCAAAAGTAGAGCGTCCGTTTTTTCACAACATCGCTGATTGAGAACGTGTCTCACATAAAGCTAGACTCGCTGTTTAAATATTATGGCAAAGCGGTCCATCCCGCTAGTCTCTTACACTACTTAGGACACTTTAACATCACATTTGCGCTTTTATTTACACGGCACGTCGCGTGCGGGCGACGTTATCAGTTCAGACTAGAGCTTTGGTTTCACCGGCCGTAGCCCGGCGCCCGGTACCTCTCGCGCGCCGCCTGCGCCGCGGCTTGCGGCGTGAGGAAGTACACGTGTGCTCCCTCTCCGGGCAGCCTGTAGGACACGAACGATCCTGGTCGGCCCTCGCCCGCCGTGTTCACCGGTCCTATCCACTCCGCGTCAGGATTAACCGGTGGCAGTGGCCTCTTGTAGTTGACTGCCGTGTCTCCCGCCAGTGACGGCCTGTTCAGGTCGTATTGCTCGCCCGTGAACTGAGGCCTCTGCACCTGTGTCGGTGCTCTGTACTGCTGTGGTGTCCTGTAGCCGGGGTTCGCGATGGGGATGAACTCGCTGTCAGGATTTATTGTCGGTCGCGGAAAACGATCATTGACTAACGTATCGTCTTCTAGTGAAGGTGGCTTTTGCTGTACTAGCTCAGCATTCACTTGTGGTGGTATTTGCTCACTGTCAGGGTTGACTGTAGGCCTCGGGAGACGGTAGTTAACAAGAGTATCTCTGTCTAGAGACGGTGGGTTAGGGCTCTGGTTCTCGACGAGCTCGTAGGCGTATTGCAGGTTTATGTTATTGTTTATTGGCGTCCTGACCGTGTCGAGCGGAGCTGTCACTGCCAATCCGTTGACGTCGTGAGTGTTGTCCTCCAGCTTCTTACCAAACACGTCAAACGAGTTCTTTGTTATGTCATCGAAGTATGTCTCGTCCTGTTTTGTGTAGTATCCCTGGCTGATTGGGTTCGGCGTAGTGTTCGGATACCTTGACACATGATGAACAGGCGCGGGCTGGTCGCTCTGTATTTGATACTGGTGTCGGTTTTTGTTATTGCGAACATCCTTGGAAAACTGAGAATCGTCATAGTCTTCATCGTAAGTTTTTGTCGTAGGATAATATCTGCTGGAAGTCGGCGACTCTGTCGTCACTGGCACGTTTTCGACCAGGTATTGTTGATTGTAACCAGGTGATACTGACGGAGTTATAGCGTTGAAGTCATTTCCCACATTGAAAGGCTTGCTGTAGCTCACCATAGGCCTGAAAGGTTCCGGGTCCAATTTGGGTGCACGGAAGGGCAACTGTTCCGGCCTTGGTTGGGTTTGGTAGCTGAACTGATAGACTGGTCTCCCAGTAATAGCTTTAGGTTTGTGTGTATGCGGCCTGTGGGAGTGTACTTTGGGCCTCTTCGTCGTGAAGAAATCAATAGTTTGTTGTATATCAGCGATTTGTTGATAGAAAGCTTCTGGCCTCTGTTTCTGCTGTTGTACATAGACAGGCTGTGTCCTAGGTTTCTGTATACTGAAATATTCCTGTGTCAGAGTACGTGGTCCCTGTTTTTGTGGCCATAGGAATAGTGCATCGGCTTGGTCAATAGCTCCGTACGAAATATCCACTGCTGGGTTAAAACCTGTCTGGGTATTGACATTCTGCTGTTGTGGGTAAGGCGTTTGGTTGACTGTTACCGTTTTGTAGTAATTCCTGCCATCGAAGTATGTGGCTGGGGAAGGCGAGGTCTTCGGCTGCTCATCATAGAAGTAGTACGACGCAAACGCATTATCGTTTGGTTTCCTGTTGTTGTAGACAGGTTGCAGTTTTGTAGTAGGTACATCATTCTGTACGTTTGAGTAGTGAGCTCTCAGCGGTACTTGCGTGGAAGATATATCGTTCGTGGTGACTGTAGGTCTCTGTGGCACGTCGTATATTATGTACGGCTTCTCCGATGTCGTCGGTACTTTGTTGTCGTATACTTGTGGTTCTGGATAATCGTAAATTACGGACACGGAGAGAGGCTTGGATGTAACCTTCGTTCGTGTTTTATAAACAGGTTTCTCTGTTTTCGGCCTTGTTGTATTTTCGTCTGGCAAGTTATGAACCCTTACAGGATGTCTCGAAGGAATGCGTTGCGGCTTCCTTGTTACGATCTCTACTGGTCGCGGTGTCGTTATCGTTGTTGGTATTTCAGTGGTTGTTGGCGCCTCAGTCGTGGTAGGTCGCGTCTTGTACTTCGTACGCTGCACTGTGTGCTTGGTCGTCGGCCTCTGGGTCGTCTTTGTCCTTGTGTATGCCGTGGCCGGCCTAGCGGTAGTAGTCTTCACAGCCTCCGTCGTGCTCTCCTCCAATGGAGCAAAGAAGTCTGGTGGAGGCGGCAGTACAATTCCAGGTACTAGTGGGCCCGCAGGCACTTTATTGTTGTAGTCAGCGCGGTAGGAAAAATTGTAGGGCGGCGGATAGTAGATCGAAGGGTCGTCTTCGTCGTATAGGTCTGACTGGTTGCTCGGTGGTGGTAGAAACACTGCGCCCGGTGGAAAGCCTTCTGGAAAAGAGCCGTTCATGGATGGGAGGAAAGGGAATGCTCCCTCGCTCGCATTCCCGGGTAGGAATGGGAACGGAGGACCTGGCTGCGGCGCTCCCCCGGAAGTAGCGTTTCCCTGATTATCACTCGAGGGGTAGGGCGCTCCCGATGGAAAGAGGAATGGCGGAGGAGGAAGAGGGCCTTCGCCCTCTCCTGTAAAGAAGGAAGGGAAAAGGGACGCAGGGACACTGCCGTTTGGCGTGAGGAAAACGAGCGGTCCGTTGTCGGAGAGTCGTACCGGAAAGGGCGGTGGCACTTTGGGTTTCTGTGGTAGCTTTACTTGCCTGTTAGGCGCTTCATAGTTGTCGATCGGTGGCCATGGTCTACCTTCAGTCTCTTGAGTACGCTCAGGGAAGGATCCCCCTTTTATAACTAGTAAGTGATCCTCTGCGAGCCAAATCTCATCTTTCTTGAGTCCACCGAGACTTTGAAGGTTATCTTTTGATCGAGTCTCCGCGTTTGGCTCGTAGCTTACGATTCCAGGTCGTTTAGGAGCTTTAGCGAATATTTCATTTTGAATGAGACCATATTTGCCTTCGGCCACTTGATCTGCTAGTGTCTTTTTGTCTTCATCGACCTCCTTTGTCTTCGGACCATCTTTTCCTTCGCCGGCGCTGGACATGAGCATGCCGTCATCCCATATCCCTTGATTCCAGCCCACGTTGCCGCCTGACTGGTCCGGCGCGATCACGCCTACGAATTTACCACTCGCGCTCTTCTCGTTGTAGTGTAAAGAATTCTTAGCGGTGCCATATTCTTTGTCGGGTTTAATCTTGAGATGTCCGCCGACGAGTCGTTTGATTGTTCTCTGCGACTCGGCGTGAGCGCTGTCTTGTGGCGCCGCGCCGAGGCTGCGCTGATCGCGCACGAACGAGTCAGGCGGCAGCACGTATGTAGGCACGAGCACGCTGGCACCCGAGCACGCCCATGTCAGCGCCAGCACCAGCGCTAGGGCCGCCCCTCTCACCATCTGAAAGTTTGGAAAACATCACTTCTTAGTCAAATTGCACATACAACATAAACACTTGAACACAACACGTTAATCCATAAACTTATCTAAGTCGGGCTTTCTTTGTTAATCGTGTAGAACGCTACGTTGTGGTACATGAGCGCGCAAAGTGAAAGGACCGAAGGAGACAAAAGCGTCGGCCAGTGGCTGTGTTTCGGGCACTGGCGAGCCGCGCGCCACCACCCGCCTTTTATTAAGTTTGTAGAGCGACCACCTCCGACCCAGCTGGCATTGAGAATCAAGCGTTTAATTGGAAATTGAATGGCGAATTAACGCCCGCTACTAGACAGGAAGGCCGCGAGGCCTAAATACGAAAAAATACAAGTGTCGTGCTTAATTTGACTCTATTTACGTATTGTTCAGTAGATATCGAACCGGAGCTTCATTGTTCTACAGCGGCTGTGTAACCTCCCCGGAGAAATGTTCATTAGCCTAGTTTGCAACCGCTAACGACATAGAAATCTTCGAGAGTTTGGAAACAATGATCGTATAATTTTTTCAATTTCAATCGGCACGAGCTCCGTAACGTAATCTTCTTGCCGCAGTCACGAAATTATATTCATAATATCTTTATTATTTGTAATGCCGTTTATTGGAAACATCGAAGATGACAGCTGTGGGTGACAAAATAGCTAGTGTTGCAAAATGGTGCTAGCTTAATTGGAACGAAAGCGTCGGGCTGAACTATACCGAACCGAATAATGGCCGAACTAGATATGGAACTATTAGGGCAGTGAAGGCAAAGTCGCCCGTGGTGTCCGGTGGGCGTGGCCGGGCTCCGTGAAAGGCACGGTCACCCAACTCGATTTCGCCTTCGATAAAACACGAGCCTAACCCGCTTTGTAATTGTGCTAAGCTATGCACCGAACCTGTACTAGATCACAGAGCGGCGAGGGCGGCTCCGCGCCGTGCGCAACGCCTTGCAGCTTGCAATGTTGCGGTCTACGACGGTTTAATTGGTTTCGATTGTGCCGCAGTAGGACTAATGATATTACTACAATAGGTCACTGCACACATTTTCTTTATCTAATATTCAACAAAGTTCAACAACAATTTTAGCTACCTGCAAATAGGATATCTGACCTGAATTTCCTCGTGAAAGAGGGAAACGATAACGCTCATTAGCCACGTGATTCATAATGAATAACCTTGATTCGGTTTATGATCATTGGGTACGTTTAACAGCGTCGCGCGGAGTCTGGTTGGGCAACACTTGCCGTAACAGTCACCGGTTCTTTCCTTTCAGAAATCTATAAGTTGTAACATAACACACCGCCGATTGAATTGACTGCACGTAGCAACAGACAAGTGAGCCGTAAAGTTCACAGCGAATACACCGACTTGACATTTGGCCGCGATGCTACGGCTCATCGCCGTCGCATCCTTTCGTTTGCGATACCCAGTTTGCCTTCATAAAAATTGTGTCGCGATTGTTTAAGCCCTGCGTTCTAACGAGACCGTGTGCATTGTTGGCGTAATTATTTAAAATGAGCGATGGAAACTAAGACAAGCGCATGGCCTCGCTCCGCAAGGTGCCCGATTTTTTTTGCGGTCAGTACAAAACGTGAAGTGATTAACCAACGACTCGCTGGGAGTGTCACGGTGGCCGGTGCTTTCAACAATACCGCCAACCTTGCTGGCGTGCCGCGGAATGAACGCGGCACGACAATTGTTTCATAGGGTTTTTAGTATGTGAATAAAAAGCTTTCTTCACGTTCTAGTTTCACGGTGACAGAGCGTTGGGAAATTCTCTCGGCTGATGTATTGTTGACGATTTGTATTCAGTGCTCGGCCCGTGCGCTCGGCGCTAACTTTCCATCGGCCTTTGTTTGTGTTGACTCGAGTTTAACCGCCAGGACACGCCGATTGCCACGTTTCACTCTATTCCTCCACACTTTCCAATAACTTAAGCAAATAACTTTAATGACCGTGTAATTTGAGGTCTTTTTACGTTCTTGTTACGCGATCGTCAGATTATTCTCAACTAATTCTCAAAGTGCGTACGAAGGCTGCTTATTTACGTAATTACCGAGATAAGTCCCCTACAAATTAAAGTGTATACGTTTGTAGTGGCAGGTAATTGCATGCATTGATCTCCTTGAGTTTGCGGAACGACGGAAAGTCGGCGTTTATTTATTACAAACTATAACCGCCTATTTGCGACATAACTGATTGTTGACCACTCCTTAGTGTCCGGCACGCGTGTGTCCAGAACATTGCGCAATGGATAATAATAATGATTGCGATCGGCAATCAATAAAACGTTCTTACATGTGCTTCGGTATTGGCTGTTCTGGTTTGTCGCGACGTTATGAAACTCTATCGGATCGCTGAAGCCCTCGAGCGTCAGCCGTCGCAAATTATAACGTTACTTGTCTCTCCTTAAGACATGTTTATCAAGACGAAAGTAATTGGCGTATGATCGGGACGGCGCGTGCGCTTAATGATATATATTTGCGATTAATCATAAGAGGTTTAAAACCGCAAAGGTTACAGATCAAGACAGTGTAAGGGTGCGCTCATGGTTCATTAGTTTAGTTGATACATAAGGTTTGTGGTTTTGAGTACTGAACTGAATGCTGTTAAGTTTTTTTTTAATAGAACCTTGCATTTAAACAATGATGTTTTAGTATAATGTGTAATTTAACTACTCCAGTTGTACACCTATTGCGAAATTCACATTGCACATAAAACATTAAAATATTTTATTTGAACCGTGTATTCCGGTTCGTGGCAACCTTAATTTGATGCGCAAACGCAACCAGGCGCGTGCCGTTTGATTGATCAACCGGTTCATTACAATTCCTTTTATTTTAGAACCCAACTACTTAGCTCTTAAAGTCTGCCTTTTGTTCAAATTAAAATTAATGATTATCCGGACCATTGTTCTGATACAAAACATTAAACTCTTGCGCAAACGATATAAATGATATGCAGTTAATTAGATGATATTAATGATCTTAAAACGAATGTACAGTGAGTTTTTTGTGGCATCATTAAAGTTTCAATTAAAGTTAATTCTCTCAATTTACATGTAGCTACTTGAGAAATCATTGAAAAGAACTGTAATTCAGATATATGCTAACAAAACCACAACTGCAACAAGCCAATTCCAATTTCATACGACCTATAAAACATTATCGCAAACACAAAGGAATTCAGCATATCAATCCGTTGGTATTAAGACTATTAAGCTCTATGCCTTTAATGTCAAAAGTTACGTTCAGGAATGCAAGCACGAACTACGAGAGATGTTAATAGTGTCACGGTGGCGTACAGCAATTAAAGTGTATAGTGGACAAGTCGCTCGGTCAAGGCGGTCCCATCCTGCAACCTGTTTTAGCAAATGCACCCATCTTGGTTCGTGTTATGTCATCTAATGCCTTTTATGTTTTATTTGTTTTGGTTTGTTTATCAATGGATTTTGTTTCTAGAACTTTAGAGGCTTTTGACACGACGACCTTTTTAAAAGTTACCGTTGCAATGATGCGAGATGTTGATTTGGTCCATTTGAATTTACCAATTTGAAAATTAAAAAGATTCTACTTATAGAATTGACGGAAGCTTTCAATGATAAGAAACTAATAAGTAGTAACGTTAAAATTCAACATAACCTTGTCTCAGATTCGAAAAAATGTAGCCAAATATCAGAGCTTGTAACGACCGGCTGGATTTACGTCATCGTAAGGTTTCCTGTTTTATTTGTGTCAATTATCTAGCTCATTTTCGTATTAATTATTAGATACCGGACTAATGTCTCACGAGTTTTGTGTATTACTATTCTTAAGACGTGCCTTATTATGATCAAAGACTCCCAATTAAAAGACCTTGCATTTTAATGTGGGAATTCTTTTATACATTCCTCTACTTGTTAGCTCCAATTTAGATTATCTTTATTTAGAAACGGATTGCTGTAATAAAATGTTTACTTTGTGCAAAATATCTCCTTTAGCGGATTGCACAATGCCTTTGATCCTAGTTGCGTTTTACAGGGAACTATTGTGCGACCATCGATTGTTCATTCTTATCGTACTCGGTAAAATCGTTTTTAAGTGTTAAACTACATTTCAAAACCCAATGTGTATATGATTCGAATCTAGATTTGGTCACAAATATTTGTCTCTGCCATTAAAATCTTAAGGTCACAATTTTATGAAAAATCGATTCTTCTAGATCGTGACCGGTTGCGGTCGTGGAGAGCGCACGCGCCGACTCGGGGCCATACAGTGAAATATTCGAAACTATTTCTACTAAGTGTACTGCCATGTAGACTATTGTTGGCGGATTTATGATTTATGCCCATAGTTCGGTTTCAAGGTTCATAGCTTTGCTCTATATTGTGTAAGTTATGGCTAACATGACAAACGTTACTTAGTAACCAATAAGGTCAGGTCTAATCTACTAAAATCACGTTATTTTAAATGTGAAGTATAATATGACAAGTGTAGTGGTGATCTCAGATGAAAACTTGCAATAATCGAGAATCGTCTCGCTTGATTGAACTTGATCTCCAATCACATACTTGTAAGCACTGGACTAACCACATACTTCGTTTAATGTTAAATCTTTTATTAACCATTCCACGCCCTCTACTCGTTTTCCAGATAAAATACAGTTTATGCATACAATGTTAATCCCACCCTTGAGAATAAAAATAACCTTCACAGCGATTATATGTCCGAAGCTTCCGCATAGCCTGGCCAAGTAAGTTCTCTCGCGGTCCATATGGCCAAAGATGTCGCTTTATTACGTCTAAGTATTAACCAAACGTGGCTATCTCAAATAATCCTTGAGATGAAGGAAGTCGATCTAGCTAAAACGTGATCTATATTATTACTCCTTATTATATTATTGTTACATTCCAAATTGTTATATTAAGTTTTTTTGAAATTCAAGTTTCCATTGTGGTTTTCAGTCAGTACGTGATACGATTTAGAATTTGCGGGCGCTTTCCTTTCTTTGTTTTAAAACTTTCTTGTTCATTGTTTCGTAATTGTCGACTGGTCCTACTCGATGACTGTTCGTATGTAATCTTTAACGTAATGCTCGTTATTCGTTTACATGTCATCAGTAATTGCTATTACCGCATCTCCACTGCTTTTGTGTACTTTCCACGTTTGTAGTTTTTTAAAAGTAATGACTAAGCAAATACGTGGGTCTTGTTAACATTTTGAACTGGCTTATCTGTGTTTTTATTTCTCTAACGATGCCTTTATTTCTTGTTACAGGTAAGAATTCATATCTTTCCAACGCTTGCGCTGTTTCGGTAAGTAACGTTGTATAGTAAGTTAGATCGGATCGGCTGTTGTGGGCGGTTCTCCTATTGCGCTCCTACTACCGGTGTAGTAAACATCAATTAACTGATTTCAGATAGATAATCGACGTTATTAGTTACTCCTTTATTGTTTAATATGAGGCGTCTCTTGTGCAATAAGTTTCAAAATTTTTCCGCTGTTCTTGTGTTACCTTTTGGTGGTTTTCGGAGCGTGGCGGATAATAGGCAACCTTAGATTGCGACCGAGTCCTTCGCTTGGAGTCGTGCGAGGAAAAGCTGCATATTTTAATAGCGAATTTCGTAATACTTTTTGCAACGGTGGCGATCGCTTAAGCCGTCCGTATCTATCGGATTATCGGAGTCGGTGATTACCTCGGCGATGATTCTACGCTTAGTTAACGCGTTACGTGACAAAGGGCCTGTAATGCCGACTTATATTCGTCACGGCTATTAGCTCTGCTGGTGCTGATGATGCTGACGATGCGCGGCCGCAACTAATTGCTGAGAGCGCGTCTATTGTTTAACATGTCACACCAGACACATTCAGAGTTGCTACATGTATACAAAACAATTTGTCATTGTTCTCGGCTCTCTAAGTTTTCGTAGACCTTGCTCGCATCGAGATACTTGTCGACCGGTTTCTTACAAGTGTTGCCCCTTTTTTGCTGCAGTATTATCGTGGACTTTTCATCGTTTGGAGCCGGATGCGAATTTTTTGTTGACGATCATAAGAGCTCATGCATGACGTAATCTAATGTTTATATTATCGTCATTGAAATCAATTTCAATCGCAGGGAAATTTTGGCTTGAATGTTGTTACAAATTCTGTCAATACCTGACGGTGCGTAGACACTGCATTCAATTCCGCAATAGAAAGATTTCTTTTTCTGCAGTGAAATGTGCAATGTTGACAAAATAGCTCAATTGGAGCGAGGCCATTACCAAACAACATCATATTATGCTTTTTAATAGAAATTTTATGAAGAATAGAGAATAATGTGTGATGGTGTATGACGCGGTGTATTATTTTTCGCTTTCGAATCATTTGCAATAAAACTTTAGCTTAGAAAGTCTCACTGACTTACGGTATGATTTTAAATCAATATGAAATGTCATTAAAATACGCCTATTAGCTGTTTAGAATGTAACTTTACACTAAAGAACGTGATTGCACGCTCTGCACTTCGGTTTGGATCGTATTATTATATTCTTGTATTATTGTGCAAAGCTTCGAGAAACTGATAGACAGAAATAAATTCAAGGCAGATTGCTGGGTATGGCACTCCGGGATGGAGGAAGGCAAACTGGCTTCGTACCGATGTGTCATCGTAATGCAATAGCACCTTTGGGTACTATAAACTGCATTAACACCTTCACATTGGCTTACTGTATGTTATTTGACCCTTGACTTCAACTCCCTCTCAATATTCTTTATTATTTCCGTTTGCACAAGAACTTTAATATATTATCTGACTAGCCGATAAACCTGTATCTTACTCGGCTGAATATGTCTAAAGTTATGATCATATCTGCGTCGGCATTCCACAGAAATACCATATTTTAATTGATAAAACGCGTAATCTAAGTAACAAAGTTGATCGAACACGTTATACAAATGATGCTGATCTTAATGAACCAGTTGGTTTAGCATATGTTGACGACATATGTCAGACAAGTACAATATCGACGTATCGGTAACATTTACTTTCTAATACTGGAAGTGTTAGATCTAGCAAGTTTTTTAACACACTTTTTCTCACCTAGAAAAGTAAGCCAAGATGTAAATTGTATTACGCCGGAAATATTAATATCTTTGCCCCAATAAGATGTTTATCTAAATGTGATTGTTGTTCAAATTCATGGATATTAGTGTTTACGTCCGTGTTTTAATTGGCATTTGTTTCGCGTTCACACGGTTTATCCGGATCGGTGATTATGCGGTCATTTATTTTGATTTAAGTTGATCGCATCGACTATTACACATAGTATATTTGAGATGACTTGTATATCATTTCCGCAGTTTCGGGATCTTTAACATGCTTATTAGAATATGTATTCCGTCCATTAGAACAAGAGACAAATTGCGTTTATTCGTAAGCAGAGCTTCCTCAGCATTGCAGTTTGCTACCATTTGGTTATGTCATATTAAGTCCATGTTCGACTTTCGTAGTTTCGCGCCGCTTTCGTTCGCTTTTACAGTACGTCTACTTACGATCGGAAGGCAGCTATTTGTCTGTCAGTTGTGATATAACGGATCATCAACACGAACGCTTGATTTTACATATTACATTTCTGTTAGCAAAATCACAGTGTGGCATTTCAGCTGCGGTACGGAAGAAAACAACAAAAATAAACCGATGATTTTGATAAGAAATGCTAACAAAATTTGAATCGAAGATGTTGTTACATTGCATTTGAATAAATTTTCTCACACGATACAAATCCTGTTTTTATCGCGGCGAAGTTTTTCTTTGAAAACCAATTAGGACCGAATCGGTACGTGATATAACGTAATACGACAACATCGACCGTTTTAGAGGTTTATTTAATGGTAGGTATATAAAATAGTCACGTAATGACGTTGTCGAATCATTGATTATAAATTTTGCACGCGTACGAATGTAGGTCCGGTTAAGAGTTCCGTTAACTACAATCACACTGTTGACATCAGAATCACCATTGATGGATCACGTAAACACGGCTAACCATTTTATTATGTTGTACTTTGTATCCTCGGAATTACCCGAATACCCAATATTCTTCGCTCATTATACCGCCTTTGCTTAGACTATGACTAATGCGTTCTTAAGCTCGCGTTGATGCAATTCAATTAAGCAAGGATGATGTATTTCTTGTGCATCGGCGCCATTAAGCTCGGAAGAAACCATTATTGCAGCTTAGTTTTCACGTTATATCTATTTTGAGAACTTTCAACGTTACACGAGATTGGATTTACACTGAAGTGTTTCTTTCATTCATAATTTTCTATAACTGTTTACGATTTACGACGTGGGTGATGTTTTGGCATCGTGGGTAATAGGACGCCTGTTCGAGCTACACAATAATAACCGGCTTTGTAATTACAGCGCAAGTAGGCGAACTAGAAGCGAATATTGAATTTGGTCACGTCAGGACCATATTTTAAGATCGTTAAGCAACACTACTCACACAAAACGTTGAAATACTTTTGTTTAAATGTTCTCACAGGTGTTTGTAGTGGCGTCATTGGGTTTTATGTCGAAGGCTGGTCGCTGTGAAACTTTGACTTTAATATTTGTGTCGTGATACCGGCTGCATTGTTTCTGGAGTCGCGCTTATTGTTGGTGCGCCGGCGCACCGTCTAGCCCGTGAGATCTGGGTCGGGGACCTGACTGGATGCATGCGATTGTCATATACGCTCACTAGCTTACTATCAAACGCGCCTAACTTAATCTTTATTACTATAAAGATTGTAAACAAACACAATCTTACGTTTTCTGTTAACGGTTGAGGCTGCGGCTGTATACACTGTTGCTTGTCTTCAGTCGCACATCACACGACGCCGCTGTAAAGTCACTTCACTCTTGTTCTAATTCACTGGTGATCAGTCACTGCACATACTGGGGGTGTAGTGTCACGGTTGTCGCTTAGCGTTGGAATGTCGGTAGTGTTATGTCCCGAGGGTCACCGCGCCGGTCAGTGGTGGGGAGCACGTGTGTTCGGCAGGTCGCGCGGCGCATGAGTGGCCGCGGTGGTAGGGGGCGCCGGTGTAAATACGCCGCCGTAGCGCGTGCCGCCGCCTACGCACACCGCCGCGCCGCGACTCACACTGCGCCGCGTCGCACTATAGCGACGACACCGTGACGTGATGCGCCGATCAGACCTCTAATGACGCCTATTCAGATGGAATTTATGGGAGAACCCTAATACCCTCGTGTCCATACGGATGTAGGCAAACCACGTACACACCTGGCTTTAATCATCCGTGATGTAACATTGTTTTGTTTATATTGCTCTAAAACGGTGAAGGAGAACATCGTGAAGGAGCCATGCAAGCATGTCCTATAACCGAAATTTATCAATCTGCACTGGGTCCGCATGATGGATTACGGCCCACTCCCTCCCAAAGAGAGGCCTGTGTCCTAGCAAAACATTATAGGATATTATCCATTATTACCTTAATGACCCGGATTATCGTGAATCGACGACTGATCAATTATACGTAAAAACTTGGACACGAAGGGCTGACTGATTGACGTGACAGATTTATGATATGCATAATTCCGATAATTTATGATGATGTGGAGATAAGTACGGACAATAAGTAATTTAATCTTTATTGAATTGCTTGTTCTTACTGCATTATGAACACTTCAAATGTAATTTTGATTTGCATTAATCTGTCGTAAGTACAAATTGAGAATTCATTGATTTATGCATCATCATCTTCATACCCTCGTCCCATGTTACTTGCGTCGGCGCAGCAAGTTCTACTTCCATTCTCCCCTGACAACTCACACTATCATTTACACCTTTTCTTACATAATCTGAAATTAAAACATGTATAATCTCTTTGTATTTACATAAAAAGATTAGCATATAAAGTTGAGGTCAAGTTTAAATTCCTAGCATATCACTATCATTATGCAACAAGACGTTAAAGAAAAATCGAACACGACTACTAGCAATGCTATGTTGCTAGGTATTATGTTTACAATAAAAACAGTGTCCAAATAATATACGTTATTTCCATGTGCTTCTATTGCTGGAATACATAATATTATGAAACTAAAAGAAGATATGCTGCTTTTGATTGATGTGAGAAAAATATGGAATTTCTCATATCTGTCATTACCGTGGAATGTTTTAACATTGGGTAAACCCAGGCTAGAGTCCATTCCAAGGGATCCCCTTTTCTTGGAAAAACACCTCTTACTTCAAAAAAAGACAAGACCATATAAATTATTGTCTATATTTGCAGTATCTATTTATACACTTTGGACAACATTTTAACTGTGGTCAATACACGATGACTATATACTATGACTAAGTTCTATTTTCATATGACTTCACATAGGCCTGAGTGTCAAAGGGTCCAGTGTCATAGTTAAATATGTCGTCATCAGGGACGTAGACTCATGATAAATTAATATTCTTGGAATCCGATGCAGCATGAATCGTATTCTTGCCAGTTATTAATGTAAAGATGCTATGCCCTTTCCTGGCTTGGAGGATGTGATGTCACATTACTTAGTCTACTTCCGTATCTCTTAACCTTTGACCGGAAAGTTACTGCACTTCCTGTTTGCCAAAATTTTTGGCGAAATAAGGATGTGTTTTCTTTATAGCAAAAATATGGAGTTGAATTGACAACCTCCTCTTTTTTGCCATCACCGTAACAGAACGCCTGTGACTCCCGAAGGTTAGGTAGAGATGGATCTATGGAGCACCCACCTTTTTTTTGGATGGGAAATCATCAAATAACCCCGCTGCTCTGGGTGGAGTGGGAGGGAGTATCAGACTTTTACTGACTAAAACCCATCCATGTTCCTTCTTTGCCCTTTGTGTTCCAGGGCCGCGGTATCTCTTTCGAACAGTCCCGCAGCCCAATTATAGCCCCCTTTTCGCCCACCTTTTGACCCACCTTTCGCCTGAAATGTTTAATTACTCCATGTAAAAGAGTGACTCCGTCCTCCAAATTCCATCAAACAAATACATGTTTGTTTATTTACCAAAGACTCATGACCTTGACCCTTCACCAGTTTACAGTTCAAGATAGCCACGGTCAATGCAGCCCGAAGTCAAGTCCGAATTCAACGTAGAGATCCGCATTTTAGTCCGCGATCATCTACTCGCCGGCGGCGCTCGGTTGCGCAAGCGCACGAGTCATCGACACCGACGCGTCCTCGGAAGGTCGCGGAGACATGGACGGACCCCGTACGGGACTGGCCACATTACCATAATAATATTATATTCACCAAATCTTATCAAAGTTGTGTATCAACATGTTTATGTGTTGGTGTGTGTGCCGGATCTAGCTTTTAAAAAGGTCGTTGGTTTGTTTTTTGTGTTACCTGACTTGGCTCGGTTTTTCCCAGTGTTAGGGGTAGGATATACAGTTTTGTGGTCTGTTTTTGTTGCGGGTACTGGTTTAGTTATTTCTGATGGATGCTGACTGTTATATTGAGTTCGCTTTATAGAGGTCTCGAAATAAATATTTTAATTGATGAGTTCGCCGTGCCGTTAACACACTTTATTGACTGTAAATTGATATCGGTGATTTATAAAATATGGCGCCTACCAAAACAAATATAATATCATCAATTAACAGAAAAATAATTTATGATTAATTGCATGATTTATTTTACCGTATTAATAGTGGATAACCTCTAACACCGAAGCAAAATTAATATTTTTCTTGACAATAAGTAAATATTGTAAATGAAGAGGTTAACTACTTACGTGTGCTGTGAATGAATAGAGTAAACCATTGCCAAATCATGTGTCATTATTTAAACTGCAGTTTTAATGTCACTAACGTCTTTGCTCTTGCGCAAGGAACGGAACAATCACACAAATAATTTATTTCTTGTCCTCTGTTAATAGCACTTCGTCTTTTTTCAAAGTAGATATTAAAATTTTAAAATAGCTGGAAAATATTTGTTCGTTACACGGTGGTCAGTATAAGTAATCTCGTGGAATTCTATCAACTCGAACAATTCACGAGCGCAGACTTGGGAGCGATTCGCGATGGTCGTTTGTTATTTTCATTATGTTTTTTTTCTCGGAATCGTGTTTAGGTGGTGTCGCCGCGGCGCGTCCGTACCACATTCCGCGACACCGCGGCGCTTGCTGGCTCTGACCGTTTGACCACTTCATAACTTTGGGGACCTTACTACTTATTCTCGATTCGGAATAATCGGTTAGAAAAATAAGTCACATTTAGAGCGGATTTCATCATAACTCAAACAGCAATAAACCGCGTTCAAGAGCTGTCAGTGTCAATATTCCAGCAATTATGCTCTTGAACGCGGTTTAGTTGTGCTGATCGCTCATTCATTGGTGAAATTCGCCCTTATTATTAACCGTACAATCTATTTTGTACGCTAGTCACGTTCGATTTATAGCTTTTGTGATTCACTTTGCTTCACGTTACTGTATTTTGAACGAAAACAGCTGCGGTTTTATGACTTTAAAGAAGACATTCATATGATATTTGACAGTATTATTCCTGAACGGGCGCCAATTGCGGTTTACTCAGAAATTAGTCACCGTCTCCCTTTTCGTAGACTAAAATGATTATGCTGTCATAACTCAAGATATACTCCGCTTCATTTAGAAGATGTCTTGAAGCTTATGAAGTAAATTAGCTAAATCATTTCAGCGATACGGTCCGATAAACATGCAAAGACGAAAATAACCACCAAAACAAATATTTTCCGGCAGGGAAATGCTATTTATTCTGTCGTAAGACTAAAATTTGATTCCATAAATGCCCGTAAATCAAACTAGAATTTGGAACCAGGATGCAAATGCATCTCTTGACCCGGATCTTATCTTAAAAATGTTAAATGATAAAATTATGTATTCAGCTCAAATTACAACAAAATTGAGCTCTGTCAACGGTAGAGTAACAGCGCTAAGATAAACCTGAATTCAATTTTATACTTTAAGAGTGATGTGATGGTGCTTCGGTTAGTCTATGATAATATGCAGAATGTTCTAGCCGCTAAAGCATACATGCATAACATTGTTACACATAGAGGGGAGGTCCTCCGAGCCTTCGTCAAGCACCTCCTTTTGAGCACCTCCTCTCAAATTCGCGATACCATAGTAAGATGAGATACATCCGCACAGGCGCCGGCGATCTCGCACCCGCCAAAATTCGGCTCCAAGCCTCCGCTTAAATTATGTAATCGAATATTCATGATATCTTTTTGTGGCTGCATCGCTTTTTTATACCATAACTAGACGTATTTCACGGTCCCGTTTGTGGTTTTTCGTATTGTTTAAAGACGATTTATGACGTACTTAAACTTTGATGAGCTTTGAGGAAATTTTGGACACCCAATATTCTAGGAATCGTCGTTCAAATTTTGGCTTTATGTTTTTTCACACTCTTTTATCACTGTATTCAAAATGTTGAAGGAAAACATCGTGAGGAAAGCAAGCAATATACAAGATTACGAGCTATTCCCTCTTACAGAGAGGAGGCCAGAGTCCCATCAGAGGGAACGTTATAGGCAATGGATGTCTGCATAGGCTGTTGTGTTTATGTAATGCAAGTTTCCACTGAAGAGATGATAAATTGCGATCAGATTTAAGCGGAAGAGCTTCAATTAATGGAAGTTACGCTACTTAGAGTGTTATAATTTATCATGCTTGCATGGTGTTTGCGATCGACAGACACATCAATACTCTCAATATATAGTTCGATTGTAATCGATCAATTGGCAGTTTAATCGATTTCGCGCTTGTAGCCGTAACACCTAGTTATTATTAGTCGTAGGCTCTTTAGTTACATAATTTAGCATCCGTTGCTTCGCTCGAAACTCTATTAAAAGTTAGTTGTGTATTGATAACGGTTTTAGATAACAATCTGGCAATTTATTTGGTTCATACTTCTATTTTTGGAGGTGTTCGACGTTCTAGTTAATAGTAGGTACTTTGATCGGGTTTTTTGTTCGTCTACGAAGGAATGAGTGATTAATTAGTGATTTTATTTTTGGTGTTATTTAATAATTCTGTAGATATAATTTTTTATGTCGGTGCTTTTTTTGCTTGTTTTGGTGTACAGGACAAACAGATAATATTTTATAGAAAACAAATGGTAATGGATTCAAATTTTTCACAGATCTCATTATTTTAATGATGTTCGATCGTGTTATTGTTTATCATTCCAAAACTTCTGTTTGGCACATTAAAATATTCTGCAAATCGATAAAATTATTCCGTGACGTCTGTCACACGGCTGATCCATTAATTTTATATGAACTTGTTATTTTATAGCGAACACATAAATATGTAGGTATTTTTTTTTTACTTATATGGGATGCTATATCAAATAGTTGGAATTCTTGTATTTTGACGCGAGTCATTTGTTTACGAGAATGCGGATTCTTCGATTTGAGAAATACCCGTGTAACTGTGACTTGTGATAATTAATTGACAAGACAGTAAATTCTTTTCGTTAAATTATACAGACATAAAATAGCACACATTATGGTATTTTTATAATGAGAAAAATAAGTTTTTGTTCATGAGGAATCCTTAAATATTTTCTGATAATTATTTTCAATGAGTTTATTTGTAGATAAAAATAATTGGCGTCCATTTACAATCCATTAAAAGCTTCAATTATCTCCCGTTTCTCATCTTCTGCCGGAATGCGGAGTGTTAATTATTATCAATCAAACAATTATATATAAACTTTACATTGAACCCTCTCGATGCTTGATGTGGAATCATTTAATTCAATTGTTCCGTTTTCATACATATTCTCATGGAGTTTCGCAATAAAGAGCCTTGTTCCAATTAGTTTCCTCTGATATTTTAGCACGTTTCGATCTGTTAGCACCCGATGCAACTCGCGGTTTTATTATGCAAGTCCAATTTACACCTTGGAGGTTTTAAATGGGCCCTTTAGTAAGTAATATTTTTCTCACCCAAATTGGAAGGGGCTTTTTTTATAATTTTGCAGACGTGCTAATAGTCTTCTTGGTGGCAAATGAGAAAACATGGAGCATATTGACCCTAAACACAACATTTTTAAACAGAAATTTGATATAATTGGTATTATAAAATGGCGCTTATGATTTCCTGATTAGTATGATAATCGTATGGAGCGCCGTGTTATTAAAAACTTGATGAAAATTATAACGACGTGATAATTGCTTAATAGGCTAGGTGTGGTTTCCGTTCTTAAAGGTTGTCATCAATTCAAGATTTTTTTTGCAACATTTTGTACTTAATTTTAAAAGCTAAGTTGAAAATTTAATCGCATGTGATTAAAAGAGTGATGAATGTAAATGTTGATGGATGGAGAAGGAGAGGACGACCAAGGAAACGATGGATGGATTGTGTGGAGAATGATATGAAATAAAAAGGTGTAAATGATTGCGTGACGGTTGACAGGGGAGAATGGAAGAAAAAAACGCGTGTGCGCCGACCCGAAGTAACATGGAACAAGGACATGATGAAGCTTAATATTCGCTTCTCTTTGGTGGCATTGATTACCTCATTAGATAGTACATACTAGGACATAAAAAATAACATTCTCATTAAAATATTTTCTATGCAGCTAAATTTTGAAACGCATTTTTTCTAGTCAATTCAGCGGCAGTGTTGCAAGTCTAGAAATGCTTGGTTGGTTTGCTTGCTTAACTCTGAATAAAATATAATAATATAAATTTGTTAAGCCACCTATATTTGTATGGTCATGGGTCATTGTGCCACTTAGATGTTTCTAGCCGATTGCTTGAATTGAAAACACCTGTCGAGATACCGTTTTGATTGATTTCTTTTATCTTGACAAAATACTAATATTCTATCTTTACTGACTTTCATATTTTTGTATCTATTTATCGATTAATGGTGTCTTTTGCTTACTTGGGGTCGGTGCAACACGTTTTTTTCTTCCATTCTCCTCTGTCAACCGTTACACTGTCATTTACTCCTTTATCTTTCATATCATTCCTCACACAACCCATCCATCGTTTCTTTTGTCTTCCTCACCTAAAATGTATTTAATTATTCATAATACAATTATCCTTTCGACAAATCTCTCGAACATTCAAAGGTTATGATCGGATTTTGTCTGCTATTTGTAATGGGACCCCACACGGCAATCCGCGTAGGAGTTTGTTTATTCCTATCTCCGAAGTCTTCGGACCCGTATTTTATAGTCATTGGAATTTTTACGACTAGGTATGATATTAGGGCGTTTTCATATCATTCCAAACACAATCCATCCATCGTTTCCTTGGTCTTCCTCTCCCCCTCCATCGATCACAAATTTATATTCATTACTATTTTAGTCACACGCGATTCGTCCCTCCTCATCACATGCCCATACCATGACAGTAGATTCCCTTTCAACTGTACTGTAACTGTATTTTGCTTCTTCTACTTGTTATTTATAAATTATAGTTATTATGAAGTCATCAAAATATTATTGCTTTATTTATTGGAACATTTATAAATATTGAAATGCCTGCGAAAACACCACCTCTGCACTGCCTAAAATTGATGCTTTACCGTCCAATTAAATAACAACTTTGTTTCTTTTTTAATTAACCCACGATATTTTTGGATGCGTTGATTATGTCACATCGACCCAAAAAGTATTTATATTATTTAAAACATCCCAAAGTATAGTTATTCACATTTTTGCGACAGATGTTCTTTTTACATAACAGTTGAGAATTTGACATTTGACCATCTTAAATATAAGCACCTGTTAAACATACAGCTTTTCTTTTCTGCAATATTATCATAAAAACGTATAAGGTACTTACTGTAATTGCACTTTTATATCGGTCTCAACCCGTAAATGGCGACTTAACTTGAAATTATTGATTTTTACTGATCTAATCAGCCAACCTAGGTTTAACAACCATTCGATAGTCCAATTAAAACCTTATTTCTTATCATTCGCCATTTGTGTGCAATGTAAACTTAGCTTTTTGTCATTAATATTGATTCAATTGCTTTTAGATCACATATTTTGTAATAAAAACTTTCAAGACACAAGATCTTTAAAACATAAGTACGTTTGGCAAAAAACTGGACGACAATTTATCACAAGTTTTAATACAGTCGCCTTTTATATTCTAGAAAAATATTTTATTATCCATGTCTATTTTTGTATGTGAACCACTTAAGGAATTTTGATGATATGCGAAGGAATCTCGTTTGGATGCGACATTTATATCGCTGATGATGGATAGCACATTAAAAATCTTAAAGATCATTCCGTTTAGATGTGGCGAACTATTATTCGAGATTTCGAGCACCTTCATCATCACCATTGCGCCATTTTTCCCTGGTCTGCGCGAGCTTGGGTCGTCTTTCAGTCTAACAGGTGCAGCTGACTACCAGTATTTCACATGGAGCGACAGCCTATCTGACCTCCACAACCCAGTTAGTACTGGGTAATACACTTGAAGCACCCTATAATGAGGAAATAATGAAATATACACTTTTAACCAATTTTTTTACCGTTCCACTTATATGCTTAACTATTTACTTATTGCATTGTGGATTGTTGGGCTGACAAAATCGGAAGTCATTAGCCCATATTGCGAAAACTGTTGAATTAAAATTGGCAATGTATTTTACGAACATAGTAAATTTGTGAATAAAAATGTTTTCAGGACTTGTGTCTGTCTGATGTCAATAAGCACGTCACTTCATACACGAGGCTTTAAAATAATGGCGAAATATGGGTGTACCAGTGGCGAAGGTTCCATACAACTCGATTCCTACCGGCTTCCCTTTGAAAAATGGCACAGTCAGTATCTATAGACAAATAATAAAATCACATTAAAGACGTGTACCTACTCCGGTTTACCTCTTACAAAAATTGACCCTTCTCTACTGGGGTGTACCACATGTATACTTCTGCCCAACCTTACGGCGTAGTGTTATGACTAAAGATGTTGTTTTGCCGTCTTTCAAAGAGTCATCACAAATCCTCAAAATGTAACAAAGCTGAGTAATAAAGCATGTGGGTCCTGTCTTTCTCACCTTACCGAGTTTGCCCTTGCGAATTATTCATAACGGCTCATAAAAGACCAAGGTCGTCGCACTGCCGAGATTGCGGATTTGGACGGTCGGCCCGCGGTCCATATACTTAACGTATAAAATGCAAACGACTGGGTTTCACGCGGATCCCGACCAAGAGACGCGACGCGACAGCACACTGGCGCCTTTTTTCTGCTTTTTTTTTTCATCGAACATTAATTTATGGCGTCGGCGGTCGCCATAAGCTGCCAGTATTACGCGTATTTGGAAGTATTATAAAAATTTTACTACTTTTTTCCTTATTACGGTTTTGCAGATAAAGCATGCATTCCTGAGAGAATTTCGGCTGTTGCTAAGGACTTATAAGAGCATGTATTGTTACACATAGCTTTTTGGAAGTACGGGGAATCTTTACATAGTATAAAACATAGTCGCTTCCGCTGTCTGTACGCTTAGATCTTTTAAACTACGCAACGGATTTTAATGCAGTTTTCTGCAATAGATAGAGTGATTCAAAAGGAACGTCTATATGTGTATGTATATTATCTACATTGCACCCGTGTGTATAACATAAATGACTCACACTGTGAGACAGTTTCACAGTTTATTTACATACAAAATAACTCAGCATTACACAACTGACGTTAAACAAATATTACGGAAATACAACACGAGAGGACAATAACAAAAGAGTTTTTATAGGTGCCACTGAATAGAGAGCTTATTACGCAACGGATGCAAGACGAGCCGGGTTCCCGCGGACGTAACTTGTATATACCTATGTAGAAAGTGGTATGGTCGTGGAAAATACATGTCGTTTTTAAAGGGAAAGGGTTCAGCTCTCATTGCTCTGAAGTAGTTCAAAGCATCCGCTGCAAATTGTTGAATCATTCAGCTATTTTAATTGGCGACATGTAACGGCGTCTCTATATGGAGCATTTTGCACTGACAAGTTTTCTTCGTGTGTTAATTAAGATTTTGCGGTCTGGTCAAGGAATGTTCTACCTGATCTGTAGGTGTAATTATTCAGTGTAATCAACAAGGTGAGAAGGTATATGAAATGCCTAGATTAATAGTAGTTTGAGGTAAAGATGCGCTAAATATGGTTAAAATATTTTCCCCATTGCAATAATCACAAAGGAATCAAGGAAAAATCCAATCTAATAGTCATCTCATCATCTGCCTAGGCTTTTCCCAACTATGTTGGGGTCGGCTTCCAGTCTAACCGGATGCAGCTGAATACCAGTATTTTACATGGAGCGACTGCCTATCGGACCTCCACAACCCAGTTAGTACTGGGTAATACGATACCTCTTGGTAAGACTGGTTGTCAGACTTTTTGGGCTACTGACTACCTAACGACTGGCAAAGATCTACAAATGACAGACGGGACCAACGGCTTAACGTGCTTTCCGAGGCACGGAGGAAACTAGGTATGAAATGGGTGGTCACCCATCCACGGACCAACCTAGGCAAGCACGGCTTAACCTAAAGATCGACCCGAGCGGCTGTTATTATTAAGCCACGAGCTCCTCAACCTAATAGTCATCTAACGGAATAAAATCTCTTAGCAATATGTATGTGCTTTTAACTTGAAGCAAAAACTCCATGATTGCGCTGTGGGCGGTAAACACTTGAAGGATCATACATAAAATTTAATGGCCTTAATAAACCCTGTCCGTCTGATAATCACTAATCAAATATTAACTGCGAAATTACTTCATAATAACATCATTAAAAACCGTTATTTTCTTTTAAAATCATCCCGAGTAAATACTTTTAAATACTTTAAACGTCTAACAGAAAATGTTATTTGTCTTCCACTTATTGTTAATTTTTATTTATTAGCAAAACATCTCCGTTTGTTGTAACTGTAAATAGCCCGAATTCACCACAATCTAATCAACCGATCACTTCTTTAAACGATTGATTCAAATTAAACGTCGGTGAACACAGGCCTAACTTAAAAGTAACTGCCTTATTATAACCGTATCGGTTTACGTAAGCCCGAGTCACGTTAAAACGTAATGTATGGAAACGTGCTAGTGATCTGCCGACCCGCCGACCTCACCTCAAGTTTATGGTCACGTGAGGTAACTTACTAATAGACTACATATTTATAGATACGTGGAAAACACTGGCCATGAGCCCATGACTAAAGGTACATTTATGTCCGTACAGATCATTCAGCAATAACATTGTCATACTGACTGATACACATTAACTGTGTTGTATTAATCATTTTCATATTTGCATGAAATTAATTTTCATATTAATAAGCCACGTAATTCATTAATTAATCTTTTGAAAAGGTCAATATTGAAAACACGTAACAAGAACACAAAATCATCTCAGTCCCCCGGCTCGTTAACGAACATCACAATAATTAAGCGTCTTGTTATTGTTTTCATTATGCTAATACCCTACGACATTGACATTGATCGTACGTGTAAATCAAAAGGTCGAGCGTCAATCTAAAACACGATTTTTTATGCTAATGAGAAAGGTGGATCGACTAAAAGACGGCGCGCGCGCAAGCGGTCATCTCCGCATTCCGACCGAGGACATGCGCATACGACCCACAACGGAATTCCCATCAAACTCGCCTTATAAGAGAATATACTTACACTTTATAGACAGAGAGATAGCATTCTGCGGATCTTTCGGGTCCATAAGATTGCGGATTTACGGGAAAGATTGTTTTAGTGCAGCGTAAATTCGCGGATGTAGAGTAATGTAATGTGTGTTAAAACCTTCACATATTAAATTATCGTGGCAGGCCCAGAAGGAGATGGATAGGACTCATTCTAAAAGTATTAGCCTAAAATCGCACTAGATCGCTATAGTAGAAATAGGGAAGGAAGAGGCCTTTGCGCTGCAGTGGGACAATAATAGGTTCACAATAATAATATAGAAAAGTGCAATACAACGAACAATCGAATCCATATTTCGGGCTCTGCACTCCAAATAAGTATATGAATCTTGGATTCGAATTGAAAACCATCCTTAGTTGGTCGCTGCTACCATAACCGGCGACATCTCTCGTACTATGAAGGTGACACATAAACGCTGTCGCTAAGCGAAGATGACCATATATGACAATCTGAACTTACCAGAACCAGGAGGTATTTTCATAAAGAATTTCGTAGCTGGCGCCAACAAATGGATCCCCGACTGTTACGAATATGCATGACCGTGAACGAGATTAATGCCCAAAGATTATAAACAAGTCGTTATTTTACTTCTAGTTATGGCTGTACCGAACCAACTTCTGTATTAGCATAACCGAGCAGAATCGCCATTAGGAACGGTAATGGCGGCGTCAAAAGTCCAATATTTTAATAGCTGTTTACTTCGGCGCTTCATTGTTATTGAAGGTATCATTAACGAGATGTTAGAAAAAAAATACGTTCAACATCCGCCTTATATCATATCTAGTCGTAAAAATTCCAATGACTATAAAATACGGGTCCGAAGACTTCGGAGATAGGAATAAACAAACTCCTACGCGGTTAGCCGTGTGGGGTCCGACAAAATCCGATCAAAACCTTTGAATGTTCGAGAGATATGTCGAAAGGATAATTGTATTATGAAGAATTAAATACATTTTAGGTGAGGAAGACCAAAGAAACGATGGATGGATTGTGTGAGGAATGATATGAAAGATAAAGGAGTAAATGATAGCGTGACGGTTGACAGAGGAGAATGGAAGAAAAAAAACGTGTTGCGCCGACCCCAAGTAACATGGGACAAGGGCAGGAAGAGGATGATCAGATTTCAGCACTGAGCATTAATCACTTTGAGCAGCTTTTGGCACACGACTCTTTAACGTCTCGCCGATAAATTATGACCAACGTGAAATTCTAAATAAACGTAAAATGATTTCCCAGCAATTAAACAGCTGCCATTCCGTCATCCTATCAAAATAACCCCCTAAATATAATGAATAAACTAAGATCACCTTCAGTATTCTCGAGTTCTGTAATATGAAAATAATGATGAGTAATTTCTGTGAAGATGTAAATATGATAGTCATTGTCGGCTCCGGCTGTTTCTTGTACACCGTTTCTAATTAACATAATGGCATATAATCAAGGTGTCAAGGGCGTTTCCCCCCGTCACCTTGTGTGAAACATGCAATTGATCTAGAATATCTAGATCATAGATCATAAGGTGCGCGGGAGTTCACTTTCGTTAGCCATTGTGTGCTATATGAAAATTATGGAGTTTTTCTCCTCTCTAATCGCGAATCAATTTGAATTAATGAGAACTTGCTAGTGAAATGCCCGGCTTTTGCGGATATATGGCGGCTAGAAGAACTAGGTAAATAGATATGCATATTATGTAGTCTAGCGAACATACCTTTCTGATGTCGTTATGGTTTTACCCAGGAGGTATGCTGTCATAAGTTAATAGCTAATTTCACCTTGTGATAATTCTTGAGCTATTTGTTTTAAAGTTTTTGTTTTGTTTCTATTATAGTGGGTAGCTTATCAAAAATTGTGTTTGTTACTAAAATATTTTGATGAGTGACCTAACTAGCTCTGTATTATATAAACAGCTACGGTATTACGTAATAAACTTGAATTTTGTTACGCAAGTGTATAATTGAATAAAAAGGCTTCTTCCATTGCACTTACATCTTAGCTTTCACACGGGAAGAGAATAACGCGCCCAGAGACAATGACGCGGCCTCGACACTGACAATAAGATGATAACCCGAGCACTTTCCACTTTCCCGCGCCTTCCCACAACATGGCCGCAGTATGAAAAGCGCGCGAATAACGCAATGCATGCTCGCCAACACTAAATCCCGCGGAAATCTATGTAATTTTTTTTACTTTATACATACTAACAAATAAAACACAGTTCTTTCATTTTTACTATACGTCGATTCTAACGTTTAGTAGAGATGCTCAAAATCGATTAAGTGTAATCATATGTATCGAATCGTAATCGAATTAACTATCCAATGTAGGTTTTGATTGGATAATTACAAATCGGTTCAAGAAAATGATAGTATCTAACTATCGAATCATCAGGTTTTATAGAATTAAATATTATATTTGGCATACAAAAAGTTTTAACTTATTTGGCTTACAAAAAGAAAAATAAAAACGACCTGCTTGTGTATAATGTTTACATCATTCTGAGGTTTTTTATTTGGAAAATAACTAGAAAAATAAACGAATACAATTTTATTTTCGTATCGTTATAGTACGATCTAGAACATGGTTTCCTTATTGAAATGTTCAGCGGAGACAGGTTTCAGAGTTTACGGCCAATTAAATGTAAACTGTGCTTATCCGGTGCATTGTCGTTAAGAGCTTAGTTGAGCACGACTTTTAAACTTTCCAGCTTTCATCGAGCCCATTTCCTTTAAAAACAAGCTAACAAAAGCAACGGAACCATCTCTGCTATCGGAAGGTGGATGGCTATAAGTGTAAAGAATCGTTTTTTTTTTGGATGGGAAATCATCAAGTATCCCACCCCCCCGTTCTGGGTGGAGTGGGAGGGAGTGTCAGACTTTTACTGACTAAAACCCATCCATGTTCCTTCTTTGGCCTTTGTGTTCCAGGGCCGCGGTATCTCTTTCGAACAGTCCCGCAGCCCCGGCAGGCATCGGCCCTTGCGGGTCCCATCGACGGATGGTCTGTGTGAAGGATGGTATGGCTAGAAAGCTAACTCATAAGATGACGAGTAATAGAGAAGTATGGAAGGAGTTGACATGCTGCGCCGACCCCAAATCATTTGGATAAAGGCAGGAAAATGATGAACCAACTCTGCTGTCCTCCATCGCGTCGTCGTAGAGTTGCAGTAGTTGGTTCCTGAATTCTTCAAGTCCATCTACTGAGGCCAGCACAGAAGCGTGGAGATTGGCACAAATGAAGGGAGGTCTATCCCCAGATTGCCCAGCTCTAGGTGAATTCAGACTGTGGATCATGATGGTGCTACAAAAGTAACAAATTCTTATCCGAGAAATGCGAGGAGGTTCTTGTTAGTTTAGTTACATTTATAAATTTATATTGAACTAGCGACTTCGTTCGCTTGATAATTTTGATGAGTATGAGTGAGGAAAACACAAAATAACCTATGTCCTTCCCCAGGATATAATCTATCTCCTCGCCAAATTTCATTACGATCCGATCAGCTGTTTAGTCGCGAAAAGGTAGCAAACAAACAAACAAACTGAGTTACTTTCGCATTCATAATATTAGTATGGATAAGAATTAGCTTTGTTTCGAAGAATAGGTTATCTATCCTTGCCTCATTTGAAACTTGACAAATAACACCAGAATTAAGTATATTCCGAAATAGCACAAGACAAATTGGTTCTATACTCAGAATCGTCAATAACATTAAAATTGAAAACATAGACCCAAAAACATAACCCTAAAAGGAAAAATGGATTCGAAATTTATTTTCCGACTGGCGCCGACTACCAGTTTTTAATGATTTCTTGTTATACATTTTAAATTAGTCTCCTACATATCTAAAATTAATATTTTTGGGCTAATTTATTTGACCCGGTAGTGCATTCTGCGCTGTACACTTTGTTGTTGTTCAGTCGTTAGTACCTAATTTGCAACTGGTAGCCAAATTTTGATAGTTTTCGTTAATAATTTATTCTCACGTCTGTTATTAATAGCTGATTATAGTGACATATTATTAGTCTGAATTAAATTGACACTCAGACCTTTGTATTTGAAAAAAATGTAAATGTGGCGCCGTCTCGCACGTTTGTGGATAATATTATCATAATAACTTTAGTTATTTTCCAGATAAAAATAGATCGACAGCAATTTCTATATTATCAAGAAGTCGATTTGCCATATTTGTTAATTTTTTTTTTACGAATTCGTGGTAAACAACATTTTTCCTTTATGAGATACGCAGAATTTTTGAATGGAAGGAATGCGTAGCAAAACTCAACGTCATGGTAACAATAGGTACGCAATGTAAGAAGTTCCATAGCAACTAATATAAATAAGGAAGGGACATTTAAATTCCTTATAATTAACCGCAGCTGCCACATTCTATGCATTCATGCGATTCCCAGAAACATGGAAATGAACCGGCTAATAATTGCACGCTGATAGTTTTCTTCGAACAGCTATCTGCCTGGCCACAACGTAACAGATAGTACTTATGTTATGTCCATCACATTACACATTACTTCTTACCAACCGATGCCAACGTGTTACGTGTTGGTAGTTCGAGGGTCGCACGCGCCGCTTTTCACTTTTCGTTTTTCCACTCCATAAAAGCAGGAATATCAAGTTTTTTCCCCCAGTTATTGAGGCAGGTGCTAGTGGTATTACAGACGTTTCATCATCTAATAGGTACAGTAAGCGTGCATTTCCCCTGTTCGTTGTTACTGGTTACCGGTAATGCTACGCTGTGTGCTAATGCTGTGTAATCTACACGGGTTTTCTTGTACTGGTTGCTTTTGTGCAACTAACTTGATATTTTAGTTTGTAAACCGTCTGTGTTTATGGCTTTGTTAGACAATCGTTCCGTTATTGAAACGTAGAATGCGGCTGATCACGTTCGTGAACGATTAAAGGTCTTGCAGATGTGTGGAGGGAAGCTCTTTGTGGTCGTTTATAGTAATAGCTGCACGTAACATAACATCACGCCTGTAGTCCCCGAAGGGTTAGGCAGAAGTGTACCTAATGTAACACCCACATTTCGCGAGTTATGTTTTGGTAATAGGGCCTTTTGCCATCCACCGGGCACAAATCCAGACTCCGTGGCTGATACCGACAAATTACTGAGGGAAAAACTCAATAACAATTTGCCCGACCTGAGAATCGAACCCAGGACCTCATCCTCAGCAGTCGTGCGACCACTACACCAACGAAGCTGTCTACAGATAAATCATTTCATTTTCACCATTTCTAAAATGTATGGTAAGTACTTTCCATGTAGAGTATCGAATTAAAACTAGGACTAGGTGGATTGATAATTCACTGAATATCTACAAGGTTTGAAAACGATTTTAAGCTGAGCTCTAAACAATTAATAATCGCTTGCGAAGTGTTTCGTATTTCTACTGCACTTTTCACATGAACTTTTCGGTAGCTGCAATACAATGATGACATTGCCTCATCGTTACCGCGTATAGCATTTAACTTTGTCGAGGATATCAGGGATTTAGATTCTGGTAGCTATATCTTCATAGAGATACATAGCAGATATATTATTCTAGATTAAATAAAAAGGGTTATTTTTATAAACATCATGATAAAAACTTACATCCGTCGAAAAAACCCGCTTGCAGTTTTTCTTAGATCACGTGCCACTTCTAAACTACAAGTATTTTATATTCCAATTAAATTAAATAGTAGGTACTCGTAAATAAGACGAAGTATGTTTGGTATGTATTATGCATATTGCTATATGCGGTACATACGTACTTAGGTATAAATATTTACTTGCTAATGAGCGTGCCTCTGTTTTTATTTGAACAGTGAAGACCTTGGCATTGACCATGGAGAACAGAATTGAGAAATAGAGTATATTTATATTTATATGATCTTGGTTTCTGTAAGCAGGTTCGTACTTTTAGGAACAAAAAAAAATAGATAAGAGAAAAGTCTGACAGCCAGTCTTACTAAGTGGTATCGTATTACCCAGTACTCGGTTGTGGAGGTCAGATAGGCAGTCGCTCCATGTAAAATACTGGTATTCAGCTGCAACCGCTTAGACTGGAAGACCGATCCCAACATAGTTGGGAAAAGGCTAGGCAGATGATGAGGTTCGTACTTTTACGCATATTTTTGAAACAAGATGAAGTCTGTGTTTCCTTTGTAACTAGACTGGGAAAAAACACCGAAACAAACTAATTACATAACATAAAACCACGCCTGTAATCACCGTAGGCAGAGGTGTACCTAATAGTATACCTACATTTCGCCAGTTACGTTTAAGTCCCATGTAATAGGGGACGAGCTTATTGCCATCAACCGGGCACGAATTCAGACTCTTTGGTTGCTACTAAGAAATTCCTCATTGAAAAACCCAATATCACTTTACCCGACCCGGGAATCGAACCCAGGACCTCATGCAAACTCTTTAACAATGACAAATATTGATCATTAGTAGCGATAAGATAAATTATGGTAAGTTATCTGTATATAATACAAAATAAACAATCTGAATTGTCATCAATTTTATAATGAAGATGTTTCACAAGTTTTGGTTTATTTCTCGTATTGGTTGCAGTAGAAGGTTATTAAAAAAAGTTACTATAACAAATTATATGTTTTGACATACATCGTGACAGTGGTTTTGTAGATAGATTTATTTACTGTTTTTGTTCTTCTCACACCTCAGTGCTCATTTACATTTGTACCTAAGAAACATGTAGTTATATTTTTTGTTTACTACAAATTATATGGTTTGCAAACGTGACTTGTCAATTTGTACATAGACACATGGATACGGAGTGATTTATATGTCGATCTTCTCAAGAAGCGTTGTGGGTTATTATTTTGAATGTTTAAGAATCAAACTATACCATTAAAGTATTAATTTGATTGTCTGTCTTCTTGATCATTCAAAAGTGCCTGTAACAAAAAATAATGAAGCCAATTGCCCACTGCAAAATGTACTTATCTCTATGGAGAAGAACGGGCAAGAAACTCCATTTAGATATATGTATATAATACTCTTTTAAATCAAGTTATTGTTATAAAAAGTTTATGAGGTCAAATTCCCTGTCAATTGAAGAAAGCTTTGATGGGTATGATATTATGCTAGAATCTAGTATAATATCATACCGAAGAAAGATCTAGTTACTAGATCATTCTACTTACTTCAACTGGCATATACACGAATATAATCAATGTATCTCGAGAAATCTTATGATGTGCATTCGTTTAATCTCCTTGCAGTTTAGTTTTTTTTAATGTTGCCCCACTAGGAATTTCTCCTGTATCGTGGGTGCGTTTAAAAATATTTAAACACACATACACTAACAGCCAGATCCGGAACAACTACTGTAGGCCATACAAATATTTGTTCCGTGCGGGAATCGAACCTGCGACACGCAGTGCAGAAGCCAATCGCTCAGCCACTGCGCAACCGTGCTGTCTAGTGTAGTGTAATTGTATGCTTAAAACGTTTTTCATTACTTTTTGATCGATAAAGTGCACATACAATAGACAAATCGTTATTAACTAATCGATCATTGCTTCCTTCTTAAGAGTTAGGTACTTGTTATCTCACGATTATGTAAAAAAAATAGTACCTAGTCAATGCGGAATAAATGTGGTGTCAGCACGATTCTATACTCAGTTGTGTACAGGGCCGGATTTATAGGTGTGGAGGCCCTGGGGCAACCTAGAAGTGGAGGCACCGAAATTTTTTTTGGGAAGACGAAAAAAATATATAAACAAGGTGTAACATAATAACCGCACAACCCTCTTCGAATAAATTGGGTTCTCTTTTTTGTCCATTCATTCAGAAATGAGAAAAGGAGTAAATGTGTCAACTAATATTGAATTGAGTAAGCATATGATTAGGATGTATTAGCAAGCGAAGCGAGCTCGAAAATTGTACTATTCCGCCTGGGATAGGTTGGTTTCTCCATAAATGTCCGAGATTTCGGGGGGTGTTTGAACACTCTTTGATGGATTCATGGGCACAAAGGATGTAATTTTTTCTCAACCAAGTTGTGGAGGCCCCTTCCTTGTGGAGGCCCGGGGCAAATGCCCCTGTTGCCCTGCCCTAAATCCGGCACTGGTTGTGTACCGTATAAAAATAGCTCATATTAACATGCAGTGTTACTTGCTAGACAATAATCCGTAAAGGTCAATCGCTATTGTGTAATAGGCGGTAGAATTTAATTATTTGCAAGGAAATGTAGCATGGAATGAATGTATGGTTACCATTGTACATAAGTAAATATAGATCGGAGATACCTTACATGTGTGAGCAAGCTAAAGTGGCAATGAGCCGGCCATATTAGCCGTTAAACGTATACCCGTTGGGGTAATCGTGTTGTTGTGTGTAGACGAATCGGCAAGGTTAAGTGCAGCTACGATCCTCGCAGGGTGGCTAGTAGCAGGTGGACGAGAGTTGTCTAGCATCGGGATGAATGCCTTAGGTCCAGCTGTGGAATGATGAAGTGAGGACAATGAAACAAAGTTTATCAGGAATGTAAAGTGTGTTTAAATGTTTTAAGGTGCCATTTTTATGCCTGTACTCGCTGTTTGCAGGTTTAAAGTGCAGGACACACTGCCAGCTAGTGAGCGAGGCATAGTTTCACCTTTTTTTCATGCTTTGGTTCACACCGCGAACGACGAAAGAGGCGAAACGAAGTACGAAAAGAGCCTCGTCGCCTGCCTCGCTCGCTAGTTGGCGGTGTGGCCTGCGTTTTATGCATCTTTTAATCCGCATAATTTCATACCAGTTGGTAAACCAATAATGTCTAGAAACAAAAATAAAGAATAGCTAGTGAGAAAATCGAAGAAAATTAATTAGAAAAAAGGTATTTCAGAAGATTGAAGTTAACTGAACTTGATTAAAACAGTACACAGCACATTAAACTACACTCTAACAACAGACCCAATCAAACATAAGATTAAATTAAAAATACATTAACGAATTCATTCACCATCACGATAGTGATCTATCGAGATCTATTCTTGTGCGTATGATCTAATATCAAGTTAGACATATGAGGCCATTGTCACTGTACATTGATTAGTTTTGAACAATAGCACACGCGCTAGATCACATAGCTTGATCCTTTTGTTACGGTATTGTAAAACATGAGTAAATATGTCATGGTCACGGACCACGAAGACATTTCGTGTTATGTTTTCTGTCAATGTATTGTTTGGCATATGTTTTCTATAGGCATACATAATAGCATTATTTTCGAATAGTGTAGGCGTGCTCAGTTAACAATTTAATTTTGGATAAAATTTGCCTTTAGGCTTAGCTTGATGTTATAAAGAGCCATGTTCAAGAAAAAAATCGCAATTTTGCACTAGTTTTCATCGTACTTTGTCTAATCATTGAGAAATTTAATAGTCAGATACTTATTTCTTTCAGCATTTGTCACTATGATCTGTAGTTTAGAGCGTATTATATTATTATTTAATTCGAACACATGATTCGTATTGTTGTTAGTAACACTTATAAACTATCTTAGTAACATAGGGGTACTGAAAACAAAAAAAAAACCCCGAAAAGGCGATCATTTTCAAAATTTTATAAAGACCTCTCTTTTACGTTATTTTTCAACAGTATTGTGCGACTAGAGTAAATATATCACATCCAATAGCAACTTGTATCTACGCATGACCCGTTTCCAACCCATTATGTCCACTCTGCTATGTGTAACTGCCCAGTACATTTGCAAGGAAATAAGAATCAGACCGTGACCACACACGTTTATAGGACACCATAAAAGCGGTCATCTTGATTCTAACATCACCCTGTTTGCTTATCTCACCTCTATTTATCACGGTGGCCATAACTGACCATATTATTATACGCTTTACGTAACTGTTATATAATCCATAAGGATAAGCCCTATTTAAAAACCAATTACTATGTATTACCTACTTTGTTACTTATGAATAGTTAATGCCTTTGAGGAAAATTATATCCTCAAGCAATGGAAATGTAATTTATTAGATACTAGCTTTTGTCTGCAACTTCGAACGCGTTTTGGTCGGAAATTATCCCATCTATCCATCCATCCATCCCATTTGAAATATATCCTATGACACTCGGGCATAATGTAGCTTTCCCTAAGTGAAAGAACTTTAGAAATCAGATCAGCAGTTCCGAAGATTACTCCCTACACCTAGACTTACAAACATACCTTACCTCTTTATTATATAAGTATAGATTTAAAACCATAGAGAATATAAATAGTCTCTGTTTAAAACCTTGACCCATCCATTCATAGACGGAACAAAACCTTCGATTAAACAGAGGTATGTAGGATGAAATTACATTAATCGGATTCGATCTCATACAAAAGAAAATTTATAGAAATTGACGAGGTTATTGATGATTGAAACGTATTCAGTGATTATTCATCATTTGTATTGCTCAAGATAGTAATGGATATAGAAGAATTTTTTGATTTTGACCGTGTTTTTATAAAAGCAGTTTGTAGGGTAGGTGTCTTAGGGTTGAAATGTCGGATTGCATGCATATAAACTTTCTAATTTATTAGGAAGGTTTTAGACCCATATTGTAGTTAAAATAGTTTCACCCAGATCCAATATTTCATTGAACTAAAACAAATATTGATAAATGCCAGGAATCTGTCTTAAGAGATTTTGATAAATACAATACAAGTTAATAACTCATTATAAGAATCGATAATACAGAACATAATATGTCAAAGAAAGTTCGTCAATACTCTGTAACCTTCTAAAAACCATCTTAGAATCTTCAAATCGCCTTCGGCCCTAGATATGTCGGCCACGCCACCGGGTCAATGGATGCTGGTGCCAGCGAAGCGTGCCGCGAATGTGGTACGGATGCCCCGGCCTCTCGAACTTGACCCTGCAATCAGCCAACCTTCAAAAGTTTCTAATACTTGAACATCAAGACGAAATTATAGCCTTCACAAAGTGGCCGTAAAAATTGTATCTTTTAATGCTTCGGAACGCCTTCAAGACTATGACCTGCCGGGGTCTCTTTGATTTCTATATCGATTGCTTTTATTTTATAATTGGTAGTATCAACTCTTTTTTAATTAATTGCTGCTAGCAAAAAGTGCGACGTGTTAGAGCTTGGTTTTATTCTTTTAAGTCTTGTGACCTCGAGATTCTTTAACGGAAGCATAAATCGAAATTTTAATGACTCTTTCTAGACTATCAACCGTTCGTAATTGATGATCGACAATCATTAAACGAAAGCGAAAAAGCTGCAAATCAGGAAGTCTCATGATTAGTTATAAATTGGTAAGTGCAGCTTTCATGTTTTTGCAATGTTAATTGTTGGTAGTCAAATGAAACGGCAATATCTGACGCATGTAGCTTAGCAATCTTTTGAAATGCGATAATTTCCTGTCTTATTTCCTGCGACACTTCCTCTTGCTTATTAGCATCAACTTTCATCTCCAACGACATAACTCCGATCTTAGTAACAACATTTTCAAAGAAATAATTTCTTCAAATACGTTTGAAATGATGTTGCGGTCGAGTGCGATGCGCAAGAGTTCGAGTTGGTCGTGCGCGTTCTCCGTGAACTTGACCGTTTCGACGGATGCGCCCGCGCCGGTCAGCCTTCTCTAAACATGGCTCGTGTACTATGATTTTGAAATAGATAGCATCATCTGACCGCTCAGTGACTGGCTAATGTTCTTGATCTCTGTTTTTTTATTATGTTATGTGTTATTACACTTGTTATGTAACATTTGACTTCTTATTTTATTTGGAGAGCGAATCAGCGTGCTCGTAAACAGGATGTCGTGCAACCAAGTCTATGTTTACCAAAATAATACTTATTACTAATGTGAGTTCACATTCTTCTGGTGATATTAGACAGATTTGAATTCAAACAATTGTAGCAGATTTTCATACGGTTTCATATTATGTATACTTGAGATTATTTTACTACTGTATTCAAGTTCTTACTTTCCAGAATGTCTTTCTTGTCATATATTGCGTTGGAACTAGGTCGCATGCTCGACTGTAAACAAATTGGACATATAGATACTTATATGTTGACTTGTTTATACAGTTTTCTTGTATTTGCCAAACGTGTTCGTTCCCGAGTGTTCCAGTTTCTGGCTACTTGCTGTCCATGCCCATTTAAAGTTGGCACATTTCTATTAGTGCGCCGCGATGGTGCTATTTGCAGGTTTATCTTGATAATGATTTCATTTAAGGATTCCATAATTCTCTGTGTTGTCATTATTTGTTACTTGAAGGAGAATACTTCCTGCCGGGGCTGCGGGACTGTTCGAAAGAGATACCGCGGCCCTGGAACACAATGAGCAAAGAAGGAACATGGATAGGTTTTAGTCAGTAAGAGTCTACCACTCCCTCCCACTCCACCCAGAGCGGGAGGAGTCATTGGATGATTTCGATGAAAAAAAAGGAGAATACTTCATGAAAAGGCTTCTCATTATTTATGTACTTTATAAGCTCCAACATTAATCTGCAATCCGACATAGTTGCCGGGAAAAGTAAATGTTCTTGTAAGTATTTACCGCTGGCGCAATTTACTGTAAGACATGAAAAGTGGCAGCTGTCCGCAGTGACATGCGGACAAATTGGCTGGACCACACGTGATGGACTAATTGAATCATGGAGGTGAAGATAGGGATGCTTTCTCGTTAAGATGAAACAATATCATGAATTATAATGATAGATGTAACAATGAAATGGATGATTTGTGTCGTGAACATCAAAGTGTCGGATAAACAATTGATGGAGTTCACGATGAAGCTCTACTATACAAGGTGTAAACAGACCCTTGACGAAGCCGTCAATCAAGCATTCTGTACATCAAACTAAGACACTCTTGCATCAACAACTTTTTTTTTGAGTGAAAATTCACGGTTTGCTGTAGAACTCAGTGTAACGCACTCAAAACATTGTGCTGATGAATGCATTGAATAGTACAAGGGTTATGTAGATATTTTTAGTAAAGTTATAATATTAAAAAATTGTATTTAAAAAAAAACTAGTGAAAAGGTTGGAACATTGACCCCCAGGCCCCAATATCTCCGTAACTAGAAGATCCCCAGGTATGGTCTAGAACAAAAAAAAATCGAAATATCGCGGTGACGGGGAAAACAAGTGCCTTTCTGCTTCGTTAAGGGTCTTGTTATACCCATTATGACAAATATTGCATCACCTGTCTTGATTTGACAATGTTTAACCCGTAACTTGTGGATGATAGATATCTATGCGAGAGGATCGACTGCATAATCCATTACATCTTAACAAGACGATGAAGATAACAACGTTCAACAATGAGAGGTAAGAGGTGGAAACCCTACGCAAGTTTAAGAAGTTAAACGATACTCTGACGAAGTAACATCGTAGGCGTTATGTGCTTTTGATTAATGCCAATGATAGGACTGACTTACGTAGTCTTGCGGTTATGAATGCCTTTGTCGTCTGTATGGACAGTTTAATAATGTTCCCAAGAATATTTTGAACATTGTACAGTCGCCATCAGATATATCGTAGCGGGCGAGGTACTCAAATATTTCGGAGCAGCAATACTTTTCAATAAATTCGTTACACTAGATATGGCCAATAACATCAGAACATGCAATATGTCATAAATATAAGAGCAGCGACTTTTCAATACTTACTATTTTTGACAACTTCAAAGTCAATATGTATAGCAACGAATTTAAACTGTGTAATACAGACTTAAGGTATATTTTCCATAAATGTTCCGATCTTTATGATCATCCTGACTGCGTCGATATCTTTGTAGTTCTGTGCTTTCTGATATTTTTAGCTCGTTATGTGTTCCGAATTTATTGAAAAGTAATGCTGTTCCGAAATATTTGAGTACCTCGCCCGCTACGATATATCTGATGGCGACTGTACAAATGCACAATATCCACCAATGACGACCACTCCACAAAGACAAAAGTAATAAATGAAGTGATGGCAAAAATGAATACAATGACGTTAAAAATCGCACCGAGAATCTTGAATTTGACAAGTCAAATCAATGATGAACGAATCGGTAAAACCCGATACATACTTACTTTGACGTATGAATGCAAAGAATGTTATTACCAAATGGAGATTGTGAATTGCTATGACAGTACAGGTAGCGGTCTATATATCAACTTGCCACTTCCAGCTAAGGTCACTACGAACCTTATAAGGATGGAACGGAATGATGTAAAAAAGCCATGTGAAATAGGCCACAAATGCATACGTGACGATGCAATATTTCTCCGCTTTGAAGCCTCGCTTGTCGTTGACCCACAAAACAAAGGCGATTTTAAAAATCGTGACATGCGCGGGTCGCAATGTTACGGTATTTCGTTCATTCGCGTAATTATTTCGTACAGCATGTGCGTTGACTATAAATGGACCTTTTAAGATAATCTGATCGGTGCCATTCGTATTGGATTACTCAATTTAACTAAGCTCAAGGTTCGAAAGGCTATTTATTTTTAGTTGTTATTCGCTGTGAATTTGATGGATTACTTGCATGGGTCCATTAATTCAGTAGTTTGGTGTCAACGTCACAGCTTACGTCGATAGTGTTATTAATTTCCTTTGAGGTTGATTTATTAATTGTTATTTTCGAGGAACATTTCACTATCAACGAGCATTAATCATGAATCAAACACTTATTGAAGGACATGATTTTATTATTAAATATTATTTTAATTTCAATGTAAATGAGCTATCCTACAATATTTTGGTTACTATCGCCTACGACCCAATAATTAATTGCTCCCAAATGCTTTTGAAAATTGTTTGTTAAGATAAATTGTGTTGCTGTGCTCAGCTAGTATTACTCATACATATTCCAGTTAACATTTAATATAATTTTATTAGTTATACAGGGTGTTTGGTAGATGGGTGCAAAGCCTGAAGGGGGTGATAACTTAGACCATTTAGAACTTATTAAGCTAAACTTGTCTTAGACGAAGTCTGTTCCTTGTATTTTTTTTTGAAACTCTAAGGTTTTTAACAATAATATCCATTTTTTTTCAATTAATTGTTAATAGTGTCCAGTAAAAGCTGTTATGTTATTATTTTTTATTTATGTAATGTGTGATTACTCAAACAAAATAATTCCCAAGCATCTGAGTCATCAGAGAAACATTCTACGCCATATTCAAGTTTAAGAAACTTTTAAAAATCAAGGAAATGTTTTGTTTACGGCATAATAAAAAAATAAGAAAAATAGCCTCAGTTGTTCAAACCTTTTTAAAAACATGCTTGGTTATTGCCCTTTCTTTTGAGGTACTATTTACGCAGATGTCTCATCAACTCTTGGAATTAGGATGTACAAAGCAAGTTGAGGTCGAATATTTAATGTTTAAACAGACCAAAATAATGCAACATTTTTGTTAAAATAACTTATTGTTCATGTTCAAAATGTTGACCGCGGTTTCTTATACAAGCGCGGGCCCGTCTTCTCACTTCTGTTGCCGTGATTTTTAATTTCATCTCCTGCTTCATGAGTCATGACTTAAAAAGCCGTTTGATTCTTTCTATTAATTCTTCTCTAGTTGAAATTTCAATGCGCGTGTAGACGGGCTCCTTGGCCCGTCCCCAAACGAAAAAATCCACAGGAGTTAAATCGGGTGATCGAGGTGGCCAAGGGGTGGGCCCTTCGCTGCCAATCCAGCTCTCTGGGAAACAATTATTTAAATGTTCTCTCACGTTTAAGGCAGCCGAACGTTGATTGGTCCCCACTTCCTGCCAGATAATTTAAATGGAGAAAATTACCTGGAATTCTTTCAAAACTATCTCCCAGAGCTTCTGGACGAGACCGAAATACCAATTTTGGCAATGAGAAGACCAATGATTTTTCAACAAGATGGTTGTCCAGCACATTGGACCCTAAACGTGAGAGAACATTTAAATAATTGTTTCCCAGAGAGCTGGATTGACAGAGACGGGTCCATCCCTTGGCCACCTCGATCACCCGATTTAACTCCTGTGGATTTTTTCGTTTGGGGACGGGCCAAGGAGCTCGTCTACACGCGCATTGAAATTTCAACTAGAGAAGAATTAATAGAAAGAATCAAACGGCTTTTTAAGTCATGACTCATGAAGCAGGAGATGAAATTAAAAATCACGGCAACAGAAGTGAGAAGACGGGCCCGCGCTTGTATAAGAAACCGCGGTCAACATTTTGAACATGAACAATAAGTTATTTTAACAAAAATGTTGCATTATTTTGGTCTGTTTAAAATTAAATATTCGACCTCAATTTGCTTTCTATCTCCTAATTCCAAGAGTTGATGAGACATCTGCGTAAATAGTACCTCGAAAGAAAGGGCCATAACCAAGCATGTTTTTAAAAAGGTTTGAACAACTGAGGCTATTTTTCTTATTTTTTTATTATGCCGTAAACAAAACATTTCCTTGAGTTTTAAAAGTTTCTTAAACTTGAATATGGCGTAGAATGTTTCTCTGATGACTCAGATGCTTGGGAATTATTTTGTTTGAGTAATCACACATTACATAAATAAAAAATAATAACATAACAGCTTTTACTGGACACTATTAACAATTAATTGAAAAAAAATGGATATTATTGTTAAAAACCTTAGAGTTTCAAAAAAAAATACAAGGAACAGACTTCGTCTAAGACAAGTTTAGCTTAATAAGTTCTAAATGGTCTAAGATATCACCCCCTTCAGGCTTTGCACCCATCTACCAAACACCCTGTATATCATACTATAAGCTACTTTGTAATACTATATAATGTGCATTATAAACTTATTAATTATAACTTTAATTCCAAGATCTTCATTGTATAATTTAAATACATTGTTAATTGTTATTATACCTGAAACATGTATTTTATATGAATTAGCAATTAAATTAACACAGCTGTACCTACTGTACTTATTTCTAGGTATCGCTACATTTATTATGTGTTACGAAACATGTGTCGATTTTCATGGAAATTGTTTTAAGTAATTATTTGCGAAACTGAATTTATGACTTACTTTTAATGCTGAATACAAACTCTTTAACTGTTACATTTTCAGTCTCTATTTTTCAGGTATTATGACCTTTTATATTGAGGCCACTTTTGCAGAACAAAATATTAAATTATATAAAAATATCATAATTTGGTGACTCTCTATTTCTTAAATTCCCCTTTTTTATTTAATTGCGCAGTGCACTTTACTCCAATTTAAAAGTAGATAATCATAGTGTCTCATTAGCAAGTTGCCCGAGACAATCATGAATCATAGCCGGGTCGTGGTAGGTGGGTAGGTAGCAGTGTACAAGGTTATGAAAGCGTGGCCTTTGTCTAGTGTGCGCCTGCGCCACCGGCGTGCATACTTGCGATTCTTTTATGGTGTGTTGTTCGACTGCATGTTACCTATTCTATTGATCAATTTGTTGCTGATTCGTAACTTTAAGGGTGGATGAGCATAGGAATGTGTAACCTTACCTTTCCTGTCGAGCAGACAGGCAGGTGAATATTGGTGATACCTAAGCTTCTAAACTCATCGCCAGTCTTATTGTGGGAACAGGGCCTTGAACAGTCTAGGTGTGTAGCTGTGTACAGTCACGAGCACCAATATGTAAACACTTACCAACTTTTAAAACTGTTTTTCTCCTACTGTTCTGATTAAATTTGGAACTCATATTTTTATGAAAAAGATAGATCTCTAAGATCTCCAAGTTACAATCGTTATTTCTCGCGAAAATTGCTTTTAAATTTAGGAAAGTGTATACGTATTGGTGCTCGTGAATGTACGTAGTCAGAATTCGTATTCTCCAAACACACGCTTCCAGCTTTTCATATAGATATATTCTGAGCTATTCATTCAGATGCAATAAGCTATATTGCAAAATCGTCGCTCCTGGTTGCCTTAGTAAATATATTCGTGCAACTGCTTGTCTGTTATTTATGCATTCAGTTATTGGCACCACAGGTTATGGTGAAAACTAAACACATGTTGGGCAGTCAGCCACGCTGTCTAAATGACTAATATTTTTTCATTCTCATATGTTTGTTTCATTCAGATTCGTGAAACATAGAAATCCCATGAACCTAAGTTTATTAATAACTAACCTAACCCGCCCCATTTTTTCTAGTAATAAATATAGCCTATGTTACTCAGGGATAATGTAGCTTTCTAATGGTGAAAAAATTTTTGAAATCGTCACAGTAGTTTTTGAGTTTATTCATTACAAACATACACACACAAAAATACAAATCTTTCCGCTTTATAATATTAGTGTAGATTTACTTGCCCTTTGTTGTTAGGAAACTTCGATTATTTTGCACATGTATTGATATAAGGCGGGGCATATCGCCTCGCACACCGACACACGATTTCGGCTTTGTTCTCTATGATAAATATGTTTCTCTGGCGAATGTATGTTCACGACTTTGTCGTGTTCGGGCCCATTTGTTGCAAATATGAAGGTCTACACTTATTGGAATAGTCGTACTGTCGATATCATAGTTGTAGTATGTACTAAAGAATTATGTCGTGTGACAAGAAACTTAATCACAGTAAAATCGAGTAGCGCCATAGCCCTAGATATAATTCTTACATACTAAGCCAGAAATCGACCCTGTTGTCTGAAATAACTTCAATTTTTTTTTTGTAATAAACCATCGGACCGTCCCGGCTTCGCACGGGTGGATATTTTTTTTATTTTTAATATAGCCCATGTTACTCAGGGATAATGTAGCATTCTAATGGTGAAAGAATTTTTGAAATCGGTGCAGTAGTTTTTGAGTTTATTCATTACAAACATACACACAAAAATACAAACCTTTCCTCCAATATTTTCCGACATTGAGTGAAAATCACTTATTTTGATCCGGTAATCAAACCACATACATAAATTGGTACTGTGGGTATAAGTAAACTTGAGATTGGCAATTTAGACAATGCAGAATCATTTTTGTTACTTTTATTATACTGTACATTAAAGAGCGTCTTTAAACGCACCGAAGCGTACCATCTTGGCTTAGTTGAAGTAGTCCAATTTGTAACGAATGCATCGGTCCGCTGCGTACGCGCTGGCGACCTTGCAAGGTCGCGTGTGATGCATCGCATTACCCACCTATAAATATTCACACACCTGGAAAATTAGCGAAAAGTTGACGGTCATTATTCTGAATAACAGACGTATTAAATCGCTCATCGTGTCATTGAAATACATAGATCTCCTCTTCCTAAAATACTCTCAAAACGGTGAAGGAAAACATCGTGAGGAAACCGGCATGTCCTAGAACCAAAAATTCGAAGACATGTGACATCTACCAACCCGCACTGGGCCCGCGTGGCGGATTAAAGCCATTCCCTCTCATAGAGAGGAGGCTGTGTGTCTCAGTAGTGGGAACATTATAGGCTGATTATGCTTATGCTAAGCCTGCCCTTGTCCCGTGTTATTAATTGGGGTAGTTGGGGTCCGCGAAATACGTTTGCTTCCATTGTCCGCTATAAGCCGTCACGTTATCATTAAATTTCCTACACAATCCACCCATCTTCTCTTTGGTCTTACGTCACTTTTTTGTCACATGCGTTTCACCTCTCCTCATCACATGACACTACCAGGACAGAGCGCTCGCTTTCATTTTTCTGCAGCAGGCTCCACCGATCTTCTACCTTTTCTTTTTCATTCAGTAAAAGATGAATTACATCTTTCTAAACAATCCACAAATCACAGTTTTACAAAATCACTTTTGCCAAAACAAAGTGGAAATCAAAGAGTATTTTGTCAATTCTTTCATTCGAATACAACGTGTTACGAATAAAACCACTAAGATAATGATGTTTTCACAAAAATATAGGACACAGAATTCTTTCATGCTCATTCAATATTGAGGAAAACCACAGGAACACGTGTCTTTGTGGCTGTGAATATTAACAACACTCTACTTTTGTACACACTGTTATGGTATTGTTTTTTTATCGTATTACACTTATTTTGAAATATTTATTTATTTTCCCCTGTCAAAAACATAAGTATGTACTTACGGTCAACAAAATAAAGTAAATAGATAGCAGAAAGTATACTTTATTTAATAGCAACCAGCCCTTGCCTCGCACGGTTTTTGAACTTGACAAAACATCGAGATTTCAATATGATTTATAAGTATCACATATTTAATTAAAGCTCCTGGAGTAAATCTTCTAAATAGTGATGGAAACTGCATCAAACTCCGTTGCAGTTTTTAGTATAGAAAAATATCACGGTGACACAAATATTGATTGATACACATCACGTTTGCAGAGTTTCGCTAGCTAACATACAAAAGAATAATATATCCATAAATAAATTAAAACAATTTCTATTAATTAAATGCTATTATAATATCAATGAATACTTTAATAATACATTTTAAATTAGATAAATACATGTTTTAATAGATAATTAGATTGCATTATAAATAATACATCGAGATTCAAATATTTAGTCAAATAAAAGCCCTCTTCCTCTCTCCTACTTTTGCAGTGCCCGACAGGGTCCACATTGATCATAACTTTGTAAAACCTACCATCTAAGTACACTTGTGGAAGCAATAAATGTATTGAGTATTGAGAACATATTTGACTCTGAATAGTTTATGAATTTCCAATATATTTATGTTGTCTCCTGTTGTTCTTTCTCTCAGAGTTACAATAAGTTTGTCCAATATTTTGTACTGAGAAATATACTCTTTACCATAGTTCTTCTAAATGTGTCCCAAGTTTATAGATTCTGTTGCTTAATACCAAGTATTACCGTACAGTTACGTGTGTATAACAGTTATCCACGTATCCATTACGGGTGCAATTCCAATAAATAATCCGGCCGGTCTTCCTGTTCTACGCAGCATCTGCATATCCGCGTCTTACATTGTTACATCCTGAATCTAAGCTAGGCAAATTACTAGCATTTATGTTATTTCTTATTTCCGTAATCTGCACGGAAAAATAATACCTTTTATGGTAGGTATCGGGGAATCTTTTGCGGTTTTGATCCAAACGACGCTGTCTGACATGCGGTAGAATTATTGTGAATTAGGTACTAAAAGGGGGGAGGCCTTTGCCCAGCAGTGGGATAGTACAGGCAACTAAAAAAAGAAAAAAGCTCCCAAATTCTTCATGAGATTTAAAATGTATTACAAGTTCGCGGAATTAAAACGTTCTCTAGTTCCTGAGATTTCATTACTAAAATAAAGGGTGTAACAAGCCTTAACGAAGCCGAAAGGCACTTGTTCTCCCCTTCATTGCGATATTTTTTTTTGTTCTAGACCATACCTGGGAACCTTCTAGTTACGGAGATATTGGGGGTCAAAGTTCCAAGTTTTTCACAAGTTTTTTTTAAATACAAGTTTTTAATGTAAGATTATCATCGACCCGTCCCAAACACAATGTCAGTGTGGAGCCTGCAGGATATGCCCCACCTACTTTCTTGCCCATCCTGCACAGCCACCTGTACCTTCCAGGATTTAAACGAAGCAAACGACAGAGCTGTGCAGGTAACAATATACTGGTTGGGTATTATTTGAGTCTATCGACACGCAAAGAAGAAGAATGTAAGATTTTTACTTTAAACACCTTCACGACCCCCGTACTATTTTAACCATCCATCATCACAATGTTCGAGTGCGTTACGTTGAGTCCTACCGTAAAACGTGATGTTTCACTCCTAATTTGTGACGAATCTGCGTCTTAATATAGAAAACGCAAATTAATCTAGCCAGAATAATGAAGCTTGCCATGTAAGTCATTTATTTTGAAACCGAATGAATTTTAGTCGAATTAATTGCTACATCTTTCCATATTTGGTAATAAGTAATTTTGGCCATTGTAGTATGAATTATGAGACGGCATTCCAATATCAGGGAAACGTATTTATCTACGACTAGTAACAAAAGGCATTAACATCAGACAACTACGTTGAAAAATTAATTTGATCTTCATAGCTAACCCCGTATATGTATTTATATCTAAATTGAAAAAATCTTGCCTTATCTAAATATCAAACACATGTTTTCAAAACTGAATAAAAAACGGTTATTAATCATAATAAAGTAACGCATTTATAATATCATTGGTGAGGAGTAAAAATTAGCTATAAGCCTCGAATCTTCAGAATCAGAACTTTATTTGCTTTGAATGTAGGTACAGGTAAAAGATGTTGTACATTAATTAATGAGATCGGCTACAGTATACCTTATAAAGGGTGTAAAAAGACCCTTAACGAAGCCGAAAGGTATTTTTTCTCCCCATCATTGCGATTTTTTTTTTTGTTCTACACCATACCTGGGAACCTTCTAGTTACGGAGATATTGGGGGTCAAACTTCCAACTTTTTCACAAGTTTTTTTTTTAAAATACATGTTTCTAATGTAAGATTTTTACTTTAAACACGTTCACGACACTCTTACTATTGAATCCATCCATCAGCACAATGTTTTGAGTGCGTAACATTGAGTTTTACCGTAAAACGTAATTTTTCACCCAAAAAAAAAAGTCGTTTCCCAGCAATATTTTTTGCGTAAAGTTACTTAGTATGATGTACAGAATGCTTGGTTGACGGCTTCGTGAAGGGTCTGTTTACACCCTGTATATCAATACAAACAAAATAATGTCAACAAAACATAACAGAAATTAAAGTGAAGTCAATTAATAATATTATAGTCAGGTACATAAGTCATAAGTCTTCGGGGTTCATACACCTAAAAATGGCGTGAGAAGTGCGAAAAACAATGCTTTATTTACTTCATTTTAGACATCTAGGAAAGTACGATCCGAAAGTGATGATAACCAACAAGACGAACACAAGAATGATGCAACAAGGAAAGAGGGAAATAAACATAATTACAGGTTACAATTAAAAAGTTTTTCAATACAATCCGTAGTAATTGCTATCATCACTACCTATAATCAACGAATGAACTAGATCGTAAATACCGAGTCATATTTTGTAATGAGCTTTAAGAAAACCAGTATGTAATCTTATGCTGGTATAAATTTTGAAAGTTGCGTAACACAATAAACGTAGCATGTGATGGGTAGACAAAGATCTGGGTACAAAGGGGGTGACTACTGAGATAGACTTAGGGTTGAACCTCACCTGGCAGCACGGCATCGCACTTTTAGAAACAGAGCGTGCTGCCGATCACATCGTCGATGCTGCCGCGTGCGATAGCATTCCCGCTCTAGCATATAACGGTTCTGAGCGACAGAAAAGGATAGGAGCATAGAACCGTGTTGCCAGATGAGGTTCTACCCTAATAGAGAAGTATGGAAGAAGCAGACATGCTGCGCGGATCCCAAATGAATTTGGATAGGAGTAGGAGAAGGATATTTCGATGGTGTTTAGAAAATCTCTAATACAAATTTCATGTTATAAGTTTGCTATAAACCAGATGAACGTGCTCCTTCGAGAATCGGTTTTATAAATTTTTGTATGTATAAAGGGAAAACCAACATAAATAAATAGATATTAAGTCCCCGTTTGATTCCTGAGATATCACAAATAAAACATCTGGTTTGTTGTGTAAAAAACATAAGAATTTGACTATTTATATATGTAGCTATTTTTATTAAATAATTACGAATTCATGAATTTACAATCAATCACGATTGCATTGTAAATTCTTAGCTGAGAATTCCATTACAGGTATACCTATTGCTGCAGTTGTCATTATTTAAAACCTCTAGTCGTCTTTATAAAAAATGCAAATTGACTTTTTGTTCGTCAGGCAAATGATAATCGCAGATGGCGTTTATGTACGTAACGTGCCCATTGCAGTCGACAATCAACAATTCAACATGATTGGGTCTAAATGCTGCGTACAATGGCGTAGACGGCGTAGAAACATCTAGATGGCAGAAAATATTCGCACGATAGCCCTTATTTACATGAGTAAACGGTCGATAAGAAAAACTTGTTTCTTCTTTATTCACTTGTATTGTAGTACACAAGTTATGTTGGGGTAGGTCTCGGTTCTCAACCTGTCACGTTCCAGGTATTCGATTGACGCAATTTTGTAAAACCTACGTAGGTACATAAGTGATTGTCTCACGATATGTTTTTACTAGTAATTGATCACTTAGCTTTCGACGTTCGTTACAGCAAATTGTATAACTTAAGAAAAACAATAGTTAAGACTATTAACTTAATTAAAGCATTGTTTATCTGGAATGTATTGTAACATTGTACTTAGTTATGCAGTGTCATGAAGGTTGTGTACAAAATGACTTTGCCATCCATATTTGGAATTCTTTGAACCATGGTTCTTGGTAATACTTTCGCAGAGTTTAGTCATTGTCAAGAAAGCTTTTTTCTCAAGAAAAAAGGTGTTTCTTAGCAGATTATACCTCAGATAAAATGGCGGATTTTATGTTCTTTAAGAAATATAATGTATGAGAAGGGAAACGTAACAGACGAAGTGAGTAAGGAAAAACATTTTGTTAAATGGAGCGAAAAATGTAATAGAAGATGGATGAATTGAATTGAAAGGAAGAAAACAAAAAATAGTCAGTTTAAAGCGGTGAATGAACAGCGGACAGACCTCCGACGCGATCTCATGGCGACATGGAGACAGCGACTGTCGCAACCCAGTGCAGGGCACGCCACAATAGTGGCGATAAGTCCCCTCTTTGAGGAGTGGCTAGAGAGGCGCCACGGCGCCCTCACCTTCCGCCTGACGCAGGTCCTCACCGGACACGGTTGTTTCGGGAGGTTCCTGCACCTAATCGGGCGGGAGGAAACGCCCGGGTGCTATCATTGCGAGGATCGTCCGGAGGACACGGTGGCGCACACCGTGGAGGTCTGCCCCGCTTGGGCGGAGCTCCGCCGTGTCCTCGTAACGGCGATAGGCGGCGGCGACCTCTCGCGCCCGGCCCTGGTTCAGGCCATGGTCCGGAGCGAGAGGGAATGGGAAGCCGTCACCTCCTTCTGCGAAGCAGTCATGCTAGCGAAGGAGGTGGCGGGACGTGAGAGGGAGAGAATCTCTCGTCCCAGCCGCCGCGGGCGACGCACCGGGCGTCGGGGGCCACGTGGTGGCTCCCGGCCACCGTAGGCGCGGGCCTGTGGACGGTGAGTAATGGGTTAGCTCACCGTCCGTCCGTCTTATGACGACAGGCCGTGTCGACGGCGCGTTCGTGTTCCACGCGCGCCTCAAAGAGATGTCAGCAACCAGGAAGGGGCCCGCAAGGGCCGATGCCTGCCGGGGCTGCGGGACTGTTCGAAAGAGATACCGTGGCCCTGGAACACAAAGGGCAATGAAGGAACATGGATGGGTTTTAGTCAGTAAGAGTCTGACACTCCCTCCCACTCCACCCAGAGCGGGAGAAGTCATTTGATGATTTCCCATCGGTAAAAAAAAAAAAAAAAAAAGCGGTGAATGAAAGAACATATTTTGCCGTGATAGAGGTCAGGCAAAGTAGACGAATAATCACCAAGTATTTAGGCCCAGTTCAAAGAGCCTTAATTGAATATGACGATGAATTTCATCTGCATCGTTCATAGCTAAATCAGTTTAGTAAATCTACGGTGTTTATAGTCTGTGTATATCTCCAACTACCACTTGACTATAATTTTTTGCGTTTGCGCTTTTTGTCAGGTACCTAATTGCTATTCCAATGTTTGTCTATAGCATACTATTATGCCTTTTGTTAGATCAAGTTCATTCGATTCTAACCTCTAACGCTTTCAGTGTTACTAATCACTAAGGCTAATAATTGTTCACTTTGTATTCAATTGTGGGAGTTTAATTTCTTTATTGCGTTCCATGTAATGTAAATTATACGTCCATTGTGATTGGTTTATTGTCATTTGTGACTTTTAGGTGAAATCTTCTTTCAAGTCTGCATTTACAACTTTCTTATTTCTCCGCTTTTGTGGTGTGGTTATGAATGCAAAGAGACTCCTTGCCGCAGAAAGTAATGCAACCGTTGTTCACTGTTTACCTGCCATATTGTGCATTTTCCTCGCGGAGTCGCGGCGAAATAATATATTTGTTTAAAATAAGTTGAAAGCGTTCTTACTGCAGCTTTCACGGATATTGTCGCCTCAAGAAAGCGTTTTCTCTTCCACTTGACACCTTTTTAATTAGCGTTTAATGAGAACTGACAATAATTACTCGCGACGTTTTACACAGAACAATTTGGTTTTTTTTTTTGTATGAATTGCGGTGTTATTTCATATTTACGGATCACAAAGAGTCCATTAGCGATATTACTACAACAAACCACGTCTAATTGCGTATTAGCACTTCATCCGCATACATCGAGTATTTAATACGAAATTAATTGCCGAATCTTCACAACAATAGAGGTGAGACACACTTCACAGGCAGACGCAACTTGTTTCGTTGTGGGCGGATATACACGGGACGATTTTAGCCGTACGGTTAGTCGCTTAGTAAATCGGTTCACAGAGTCGCATAGATATCCCATTTACAGGAGTGGAATGTAATCGCAAGCGACAAAGCTATTGTTTTCTAAAATGCTATGGAGGACAGCGTCTTTCAATCGTAAGTGATCTCTTGCGGCCTGTCGTCAGAACTCAAAAGTCCGTAACCAACCCAAAATTGGCGTTTGAGATTTTAATTCCACACTGCTGTACAGTATATTTTTGCTATTTACATGTTCGAAAATCGACCCGTGTGAATACACCATTATGCATATTCTTTTAGAGCTGTTATTCATGTCTTGTCGTCTTATCTAGTCGTCATGTTTTTGATGTAACGGTAACATTGCGTGCTGTTACGATGTATGGTTTTAATTGAACATTGCGCAACGGCAATGTAATAGCGTATCGTTAGTTACTTCATTTGCGTTTGATATGCAAATGTTTATCGAGATGGATTTTGAGAGCAGCGTAAAAAACGTTTAAGACTGTGTTGTTGAAATAGGATTATTTTATTACCATCTGTCCGGATTTGTTCGTAGCCCTCGTTTATCCGGACATTGCCCAGCCTTGTCAATTGTCCGGACGTTTCGAGTAAGGGTCTTTAAAGAAAGTATATGAAGTAAAATAAATGCCCCGACTTTTTAAAAAAAATACGACTTTTTGTTAAATGTTTATTCTGTAAGAAAATAAGCTCTACGTCGCCATATATCCCCATAATTACAGAAAATCTAGAGAAGCAAGATATTCAGTCGCCTCTTCTGTATATCAAAGCAAATATAAACAAACCAATAAAATACAAGCGAAACCGCGGGAACAACATCCCACTTATAAGCTCCATTATATATTTCTTTCTTTGTCCTCACCTATTGTCACTGTCATGTTTAAGTGTATGTACTGTTATTAAGTTCAGCTAATTTTATTTATCAAACAGTCGTTAGATATGAAATACGGCTGACGTACTTAGGTATTGTTACGGTGCTTAAAGAGTACCGTGAGAATTCAAATTGATTGTACCTTTATTTTCCTTCTCATATCCATTAGCTGAATTACAGTATTTCAAGTTTCTTTTTGATGTGTTGTCATATGAAATGACTTTGATTTGGAAAACACTGTTCGGCTCTCTACATCTTAGAGGCACCCGAGAATTTCGTTTGCACTGACAGGATTTAGACTTCTTTAATTAGTTTCTGCTGGGTTTTAAGAATAAGAATAAGAATAATTTTTATTTGCTTAAAAACATCCTAACCATCACACATCATAACATCTTAAACTTATCCTGGTATTTTTGCAGACATTTTTATCACCAGTAACATCGCAGAACTTGATATACTTTATCTCATTGAAACGTCACACGAACCCGTTCCGACTACAGATATACAGCGTGTTGACAAACTTTCTGTTTGTTATCAGGTTATCACCCTGTTTACCTTTCACTTTCAGAGTTCAGCCCAGTGACACTTTGAAAGTTAATTATTTATTAACACTGCAAAAGACGACTTAATGCCACACAATACAAGCCGTTATAATAACTACTTTATTTTGTGACAGCCGTTTTTGAGAATAAACGACATAAACGCGCGTAGGATGTCGTAGGCAGTAGATTGCTATAATAACAACGCTTTGTAGGCGTAATTGGTAAAATAATATTGTTTGCGTGCTGCAGTCTCATAAAACCATCCATTACCCCTGGTGGAAAAAGATGGCCGGGAATTATACGAAAGGAATATGGAAGGGGCACCGATGCGAACGACACGAAAATCAGCTGTTCCATACATTTTGACCATGTAGGTATTGCAGTTTTTTTTTAGGAAATTGCTGTTTTTAAACCGATGAAAAATTTCTCATCGGTTATTAAAAAGAAAAGAGCTGTTTCAGAATGATGTTCTGAATAAATGGGGTCTCCGTTTTAGCGACAGTGTTCCTTCCATCCTGTATTGTTACTCCTACAGTCCTACCTGCCCTGGATCTCATGTTTAGATCAGTGCGGAAACCAGCATGCCGAAGAATCAAAAATTCGGAGACATGTGACATCCCACCAAAACGCACTGGACCCGCGTGGTGCATTACGTACGCCCCACTCCTCTCTCTTCCTCAGAAATGGGAGTTACTTGGAGTCGGCGCGGTCTTCCATACTCTCTTGTCACGTTGTCAGCCTTCAAATTGTGATTAACTCCTTTTACGTTCATATCATCCGTTACACTATCAAATCCATCTTGAAAACAGTGCTTCTATAAAGCGTAATAGATGAAACTTACTAATTAAAACTCTAATATTTACGAGTGATAAATGGGACAAGACGAAGAAAATCGTAATCCAATACTTGTTACTACTTAGTAACAAATCGGTCTGTCTAGTGTATTGTTGTAAATAAACCGTTTTAAACCAAAATCCGTGGTTTAAAACCGGTTTTAAATTGGTTTAAAACGGTTTAAAACCACGACCACGTGGGCCGTACATTGATTTTAAATTATTTTAAAAGGCTAATTGAAATCATTTAGCATATTTATTAATATATGTGAAGTCATATATACTACTTTTTAGGATTAGACAGACTGAAAACAACCATGAAATGCGTGTTTATTAAAATATAACGGCAATGCCGTATTTTTATTTTGCTACCAAAATCGTAACGTAGGGTATGAGGAGAGAGAAGAAAAAAGAAGAGGAAGAAAATACATTTATTTGGCACATCGACGATGAAGTGACAAGAACTCCTAACCGACATTTTTGCGATTTTACTTTTTTTGCGTAGATAGACTTTAAATAATTGTTTGCGTGAGCTGGCAATAGCAGCTAACTTCATATCTTATTTTTTAACGAGTTATTAATAACTGACAATAACTAGTAAGCAAATGTGCATCAAGTTTGTTGACAATCTCATCTAAGAAACTAATAACAATAACCACTAAATAACCCTAACGTAATTATTTCTGTCAAGACCTCCTATCTTCACTCCTGCTAGATACGTCCTTACTTTCACGCAGCTACCGGCCGACTGAATGAGCCTGCTTGCGTCTAGGAAGGATAATTCATAGAAATGCGTGAGCGAGACAGATAGAAGGGATCATGCGATATTCGCTTACCTTTTTTCTTCTGTCATTTCGTTTGAATTCGGAGCAAGTTGCAACGTGAAAGTTTGCGGGAAGAGTGTTTTTGTTGTTTTTAAAGTAAAAAGTGAGATTTTTCTTATACCAGGTAATTACTTTTTGCCTAATATAATGCTAATACAGTTAAAACTTATACAGAAGTGTTTTCTTCTTGTTTTTTTGTAATTGTTATGGTTAATTTATACGTTTTTTCAAATACCTAAGTAGGTATTTTAAAGTTGATGAAATCTTCTCGTTTTTTTCCGAGATATATTAATAAAATATACAGCTTTTGTTGATCATCTACTTAAATTAAGTTTTATACTTCTAAAATATCATAAGATTATTATGTTATCGTAAGTTTTATTGGTGTGTTTCAAGAAGATAGAGGTTATTGTTTGAGTTTACAATTTTGATTTGTAGATTTTAAGTAGATAGAAGCAATTGCTTTTGTATTAGTACAGAACCATAATTTTTATTTCGTTTTAACAAAAAAATACTGATGTTTAGTCATTCATTTATGGTAATAATCTTTTTTTATAGAGCGACAATATTATTACAACTACTATGGCTCGATTTCTGCAAGGAGTGAGAAGCAAAAGGATTCTTAGCGAACTTCAACAAGATAATTTGGTAACAAACCTAAGACATTCTTCTGCTGAGGAAAATGAACAGATATTTGGACATCAACACGAAATGGTAAGATAATTAAAATCATGTGAAGGTTTTGCGTATAAAGTTCTTTCGCTTTGCATAAGTAAATAGGAACCTACTTTGGAAGAACACCTTAACTTTACATTTAATAATGATTTATTTATTTATTTTTAGCCTGAAGATGACATCAGTAAGCCTTTTTCTGGCAATTGCTGTAGTCTTGAACAAAGCGATCTCAACCCTAATGCCAACCCAAAGGAAGCTGTCAACGTCAACATCAATGTTCTTAGTCCACCAGAAGTCTGTAGCTTTGAACCCCTAGAAATCCTTGACAATAATGATTATGAAACTACTTCTTTATATTCAAGCACTTGTCGTCATCTCGTAGTAAAGTCTTGGTCATTATCTGATTTAACACATGATGCAAACAATATGATTAGTTCCCTAAAAAAGTCGTCATCGGTTCCGGCGCTGTTGGACATTACCAAGGATCTTGATTTATTTATTGCGTTTAACAGACCGGATTGGAACGAATCTGCATCAGATGATGTTTACCAAATTTCTGAAGAAAGAAGTTCTGCTGAAGTATTGGTGACTGAGGACCAACAAGATTATGGAGATATGGAAGAAGGTCGAAAACGTCGTCACAGTGCTGATCCTAAATCTTGGAAAAGGAATAAGGCTTTTTTGAAGCGAATGCGAGGTGAAGAGTATCTAGGATACTCTAAGCCAAAAGATAGGAAGTTCCAACAAGATACTGTTAGACAAGCAAGACGGCTAAGACCAACTTGCGTGTCTAATTTTTGTAAGAAGAGTAAGGTAAGAGGCTGTGATAGGTTCACTGAGGATTGTCGAAAGGTTATACATAGCAATTTTTGGAAGAAAATGACCTGGGATCAACGAAGAGTTTACGTTACGGGATTAGTGACACGATCTAGTACATCTCGGAAGACTAAATCGGCTAGTGAACCAACTAGGCGGGAGGGAACCCTATCATATTTTTTGCCTCTCGAGAAAGACTGCTCAAATAAAGTACAGGTATGTAAACAAATGTTTTTAAACACCTTATCACTGGGATCGTTTACTGTTCAAGCATGGGTAAAAAAGAGTGAGTTTGGCATGACTTCAAACCATGATGCAATATACGATTTTAAAACAAAGACTCCAAGAGCAGAAGTAGAAACGAAACTTTCGATTTTAAACAATTTTTTTACAAGTTTGCCAAAATTGCCGTCGCATTACGCAAGAAAAGATACAGCTAAACTCTTCATAGAACCAATCTATCGTTCTCTTTCCGACTTATACAAAGCGTATCAGAAATATTGTACTGAAACTAGTCAACCTATTGTTAGTAGATTTACATTTGAAAAGAACTTTCATAACAAAAATTTGTCACTATTTACGCTTAAAAAGGATATGTGTGACACCTGTTCAAGTTACAATTCGGGTAATTTAAATGAATCAGATTACCAAATACATATAATTAAGAAAAACAGGGCTAGACAAGAAAAAGAAGAGGACAAGAAAAAAGCAGCTGCTGGAGAATTTATACTTTTGACTATGGATTTAGAGGCTGTGAAGGTTTGTCCTTACCTTACTGCTAGTGCTTTGTATTTCAAGACAAAGTTAACGTGCCATAATTTCACAGTTTTTAATTTAGTAACCAAGCACTGCAGTTGTTATTGGTTCGACGAAACTTCTGCTGATTTAACGTCTAGCACTTTTGCAACGTTTTTAATTGATTATTTAGAAAGACATTGTATTCCATATCAGTTACCAATTGTTATTTACTCCGACGGGTGCACGTACCAGAATCGTAATTGTGTGCTGGCAAATGCACTGCTCCTTTTGAGCAAGAAACATAACGTAATCATAACGCAAAAATTTTTAGAACCAGGTCACACTCAGATGGAGTGTGACTCGGTTCACAGTGCTATTGAGCGAAAACTAAAACATCGGGAAATACATTTGCCCAGTGATTATGTCACAATTACTAAAGAGGCACGAAGCACTAACCCTTATGAAGCAATTAATGTAGATCATGAATTTGTTAAAGATTATGCCCGACCTGAAAATATGCTTTATAAAAGTATTCGACCGGGCCGCAAAGCTGGCGATCCACAGGTTGTAGATATCAGAGTAATAAAGTACAATACTATGACAATCGAAGTTAAACTGGGTTTTGACGAACAGTGGATTCCTTTACCGAACAGACCTAGGTTACTAGCTTCGGAAGCAATCTATCCTCCACTACATCCTAATAAAATTCCAATTAAAGTAACGAAGTACAACCACCTGCAACAACTAAAAGCAGTATTACCTAAAGATTGCCATAATTTTTATGACACTTTGCCATTTGTTTGAACCATTTGGTTCATTTAATAAAACATGAGTTTTGAGACAACATAGTTGTCCCAATATCATCCAGCCATGCCCTTGTCCGATTTTACTTGCGGTCGGCATAACATGGTTTTTTCTTCCATTGTATTTGTTCCAATAATATTAATTATAAACTGATTATTCTCTTTTTTTTAATTAAGTCTCAAGAGCAATGTAGCCATTTTTATGTTCTATCAGATATTTGATTATTAATGTGACAATATTATTTTCTAACAATCTGTAACATTTTTGAAGTTAATTAAAAATTATTCTATGAAAATCACGCCTTTTCTTTAAAATATTGTAGAATTTCCTCACTAGAAATATCTTCTATCTTTGCTATTATAATGTATATTTTCAAAGCCTAGATAGCAATATCACCTACCTACGTCTAAATCAAAAAGCTGATTGTATATACACTAGTCGCACATAGCCCCCAATACACGCTTCTTATTTAATACATATCCAATAACAGTATTTTTCATACCTTGCGTTTAAAATAAATAAAACGTTTTTTTCGTTTCCTGTAAAATCATGTTCTGGTAGATAAAGGTTCTTGTCACTTCATCGTCGACATGCCACAAGTGCACATAGTAAAAACAAAACAAAAACGTTTTAAACCATTATTAAACCGCTAATTGTGGTTTTAAATCGTTTTAAACCAAAAAGACTTTAAGTAAGTTTAAAACCAAATGGTTTAAAACGTTTAAAACCCGTTTTGCATCTATAGTCTAGTGTCATACGCCAGCTTCTCACGTAGCATGCGTGTGTCAAAATCGAAAATATTCGGGATCAACATTTTTGTATGATAAAATTCGCAATGTCCTCTCTATAAAGGGTGTAAAAAGACCCTTAACGAAAACGAAAACCACATATTCTGCCCATCATTGGGATCATTTTTTTCTTCTAGACAATACCTGGGAACCTTCTAGTTACAGAGATATTGCAATAATTTTTGCGTAGAGTTACTTAGTTTGATGTACAGAATGCTTGGTTAACGGGTTAGTGAAGGGTCCGTTTACACCCTGTATAGGGTGACTGGTAAAATTAGTGACCGATACTTAAACACGTGATAGTAGTCATGATAACAAACGACTTTCCCAAAGAACCTTTTTAATACTTGTTCACTTTTATCCCAATAACACAACAGCCGTATGAAATTCGCGCGCCTGTGACCGCTGTTAGCCGCGCCGCGTGCCACCCTATATAAGTCTTTTAAATCTCTTTATATGCATACAATGTCACCGACAGACAACTTTATGTAAAACAGGTGCTTCTGTTAATTATTGCTTATTAAAACTAGGTTCCATCACGCTAGTAATATTAATTGTAACATGGAATTATACATTAAAGGATAAGTAGCCGCCATACTACTTTGTATGCAAAGCCATTTGTGATTTGAATTATATACCTAATAGCGTGATGTTATTAGCTGCTATTAATTAAATAAAACAATGGGTTGATGCAATGCATCGCATCTCAATACAAAACGTTTTGTTATGTAGTTTTTATTAATACCGTTTTTACATAAGTGTTTCCTAATGCTTGTTCATACAGGTCGGTAGTTTTTGTTGATTAAATCTTTTGATGAACAAAAATATTAAAGAAAAAATACTTATAATAATTACTTAGTACCTACAGTGTAAGTAAGTCATTTCACCTTATTATTTATTGTCACCTGAGGCTCAAAAGCTTAGGCTTGGCCTAACTGCTCATGAGTTATAGCATAGGTTATCATTGATTCGAGGATAGACTATCAAAATCTTGCGATTCCAAATCATGTACCTGACACTTTAAACAAGCTTATTTTGGTCTTTAAAAATAGACGAGCGTGCACCTTATGCGACCGCATCAACGCCTAACATCAGGTCAGCTAGTGGTCAGACTGAAACTAATAAATAACAAAGGTGACTTTCAACTAAGGACGCATACAAATATTGATCACAAACCTATACAGGTAAACAGCGTCTGTAATATACCATAATTATACGATACCCTATTGAATATTCCATGCTCACGTTTCGGCATTAATCAGGCACTTGATAAGTTGCGATTCGACAGTTTTTATTTACATTAATGCCAATGCGATCACATACGTTTTGTCCGTCTGTCTGTCTGTATGCACGTAGGCACTTAACGTATTTTTAATTTGCTTTAACATCATGCATACCGGAGCGTGGTGCGACGAGAATGGCTGATTAATTACTTGCAAATGTACCGTCATCAGCTCAATGCATTGACACGAATAATTGTACTTCTATATGGTAGTGTTCCAATTGCAGGCGCATCTTGAGAATGACCTTTTGAATCCTTAAGTATTTTGATTCGGTTGTGATTTGCTGTGAAGTAACCATATGTTGCAGACAGTTCATTTAATTAAGTTGGCATTAAGTCTACCCTGACTCATGGCACTATCTTTCTAATAATAAATAAGCTGTTCCAAAACAATGTCTTTCCTAACAATCACATCGTGATTATCCCAGTCGAAAGCTTTCGACAGATCCAAAAGGGTACTGCAAGGCTTGTGAGATAACAAATATGACTATTTTTCCCTCAGTACGATACAAATAACATTGTAAATAGTATGTATCCATATTGTAGCATTATCATGGCAGACAGGATCGTGACCGGGGCGCAAGCCACCTTAGCAGACAATTTATATAGAATTCCTCGATAGCGGTCTGACGGCGACGTAATGGCTCATTAACAGACTATCGGCTCTAGATAAGTGTTAGCACTTCACTATGCTCCTATGCGGTCGATTGAGACTGCTCATTATGTAAGCCAATACTGGGAAATCGTGTGGAGTGGAATATACTGAGAAGTCTTCAAAACTAGCGGTGGTCAGTGAGATAACATAGACGAGGAAATTCGCTGGAATTTGTGGAGTGTTTGTTTTTTAGGTGGCGTTGAGTAGTTTCTGCCTACCTAACAAAAAAGCTTTAGTTTGTGTATGTATGTTTGTCTTCTCTTTCCATTGTGGTGCTTGCTAGAGCTGATGCAGATGTTGATTGACGGCCTCGTTGGTCTTATGGTTCTACGCGTGTGCTATTAGGATTTACGAAAAAGAGTTTTTCAGAGCGAGTGCTTTGAAATCGGTATTCAAATATCTGTAATGTTCCACGTTGGTAACACATTCTATTATTTATTTGCTGATGACACGATCGCTGATAAGTTTCGAAACATTATTGTTTGAGTTTGTTTACCCAAAAATTATTAGGTAAACTACATATCTAAAGATTTTTGAGTTGGTTGCCTAGAAAAATATTGTATGGCTAGAAAGTGAGTGACTGCTGAAATGGCGACTATTGGAGAAGTATCGTAGAAGAAAACATGCTGCCGATATTGCCTGGCAATGCCATGTAGTTTTTACTTCATTAACAAAAGGATGTTCTTTTAATATTCCTTGTAATCTTAGAGATGACCTGGAGTGCTATTAAAGGAACAAAAACAAGTGATGAGGAAAGACGATGCACTTACTCTGCGTGTGTCATTTGCAAGATGAAATGTATTATTTTTTCCTTTCTGTACATCAATTTACGAGAAGGTTTTGTTTATTTTTGAAATTTTTTTCTTTACAAAAGTGCTCTTCGGAATTCTTATTGCTTTTCCTTTTTGATGGCACATAATTGGATTTTTGAGAACCACAACTGTTGTTATCCGTAATAAAAATATTTTTTATTTACGACTCCAGATTTGATGCGCTCGATGAACGCGGCCATTATACCTAAGAGGTAAACGCATGTTTGGGTCGATATGACAGCCGGGCAGCAAAATCTAATACAGGGTGTAAACGGACTCCTCTTGAAGCCGTCAACCAAGCAGTCTCTACATCAAACTAAGAAACTTTACAAAAAATTTTTTGCTTGGAAACGATTTTTTTTTTTGGGTGAAAAATCACATTTTACGGTAGGACTCAGTGAGACGCACTCAGAACATTGTGCTGATGGATGGATTGAATAGTACGGGGGTCATGGAGGTGTTTAAAGTAAAAATCTTACTTTAAAAATATGTATTTAAAAAAAAAAACTTGTGAAAAAGTTGGATATTTGACCCCCAATATCTCCGTAATTAGAAGGTTCCCAGGTATGGTCTAGAACAAAAAAAATATCGCATTGGCGGGGAGAACAAGTGCCTTTCGGCTTCGTTAAGGGTCTTTTTACACCCTTTGTGCGTGTAGATATCGGGAAAAAGTCGTTTGACTTGCTCGAATTGAATGAGCCGACCTGAGCATGATATAGTAGTAAATATCAGTAACGCAATTTACCGGCCGGCAAGCCGAATGAAAGCCGAATACCTATGACTAGTATTTGCTTCGGGTCGTTCTTTGTTGTTAAGCAAAACTGCCAAATGAAATGGTGCCGACCTGAAAGTATGAAGCACCCCAATTTGACAAATAATACGACTTCAGAATACTTTGAGTAATTCCTTGCAATAAATAGACTGGTATTATTAGTCACTTTAATTTTATTCGTGTTGCAATATATTTCTTGATTGCACAATAATATTTTTTTCTGTAAAACCTATGATTTCATCAACTTGTTAAAAACCCATATTAATCAGTTTGTTATTTGTTACAGGTAAGACAGTGATGAGGGCACTTGATGACACTTAATATAAGACAGGTAAGTTATATTATGAAGTCAAAAAAATTTGTTCGGTGATAATTACTTGCCTACAGATTTTCGTGATCCAACGTTATAAAAAATGACGTTGTAAAGTGTTTGTAAAAACCTATTTGCATAATAAACATCATTAATCATTTATCAAATAACTTGCATTCGATACTATTTAAAGATAAGGAACTGTGCTAAGGATAAGTGCGTTAAAATTCTGAGTCTTTCAGTTAATCGGTTTAAAACAAACTCATTTATGACAAAGCCATAAGAATCTTAACCGTGCATGTATTGCCGTATTCGGTTTAAAAGGATTAACTTAGGTAAACATCAGTGGCGAAGGTTCCATACAACTGGGCTGCGGGACTGTTCGAAAGAGATACCGCGGCCCTGGAACACAAAGGGCTAAGAAGGAACATGGATGGGTTTTAGTCAGTAAAAGTCTGACACTCCCTCCCACTCCACCCAGAGCGGGGGGGGGGGGGGTTATTTGATGATTTCCCATCCCAAAAAAAAAGTTTCCATACAACTCGATTTGAAAGTGGCCCTTTTTTATAGACAAATAATATAATCAGATTAAAGATATGTACTCTGGCTTACCTGTTACAAAAATTTCTCCTTCGCTACTGGTAATCATACATTTCGAAGATCAAGTAGCAATACATTTAAATCAGAATCATGTAGGTAACAAAAGAGTCAAGAACTCAAGACAAACTGCATCAGTCCTTACATTAGAAAACCTTGAAGCTTTAGAATGCAAAGCGTGTGCCACGACAAACTCTCAAACGTAAGTACACAATACTAGCAAATGAATATAGAAGTAAAGCTAATTTGTATTTATTTGTACCAATCTACACTTTAATATTATAAAGGGGTAAATTTTGTAACTTTGGATGTAAGAGGTAATCGCCGAAAATATTCATTTCCGATTTCAGAAACCATTATTACCGCGTGTTTGTTCGACGCAAACGAAGTCGCGGACGTAAGTAGTCACTACAATTAATACAACCGAATGAAGAAATATTTTTATGAGGATCGCGTTAAAGTAAACCTCAATTTGAAACTGAACTAGTGCCTACTAGTGATACATCCGGGAAACACAATTATTCTATTCAAATCAAAGTTTATCTCTCTTCAGACGAGACACGGCCAAACACAAGCCTATTTATTATGTGTAAAAAAACAACTTGTATAATTGAGTACCTAGGTGTGTCAGTGATAAAAACTCGCACGAGTACCACTTCTCTACATCAAACACCAACATCCATGGCAACCACGGTCATTAGACGTGGAAGCGAGATGGCAAGAGAGTATTGGGACTGGAAGAAACACCATACGTCATCACGTTTTATGACCACGATTTGCGAGTTTTGGCTTCTACGGAAGATTAGTTCCTCCATGCAAATCATCATCATCTGCCTAGCCTTTCCCCAAAATAGTTGGGGTCGGCTTTCAGTCTAACTGGATGCAGCTGAATACCAGTATTTTACATGGAGCGATTGCATATCTGACCTCAGTTAGTCCTGAGTAATACGATACCCCTTGGTAAGACTGGTTGTCAGACTTTCAGGCTGACTACATAACGACTGTAAAAAATTACAACGGCTTATCGTGCTTTCCGAGGCACGGAGAAAACTCGCTCTATCGGGTCTATATTCCGGGCCGCTTAACCTGAATATAGACCCGAGCGGCTATTATTATTTAGCCACGAGCTCCTCCTACATGCAAATCGTAAAAATGAAGCGTAAAATAACAATAAAATGGTTGTTTACAACGCATTGATATGTCCTGCAGCGATGCAGTAGATATAAATAATAGCATCAGAGTGTTAGCCGGATGTACTGAGGTGTTGGATGTGCCAACTGATTCCGCGATTGTATATGTTAGCTATGTGAGGAAAATAATATGCTGCTTTCTTGTGTCCGGCATGTCATGGTCACTAGCCGCGTATTTCTCCAGGATTTGCATCTCTTAATTTGTAGTGGGTGTCCTTGAAGCATCTTGGCTGTTTTGACTTATCAGTTTAATATCGAGGGCAGTAGTGCTCCAATGGTAGCCACATCATCATCATCATATCAGCCCGGAATCACCCACTGCTGGGTATAGCCCTCCCCTTTTTTTCTGCCACACTTCCCGGTTTTGTGCGTCCCTTATCCAGGTGTTTCCCAGTTTTTGTAGCCACGGAGATCGTGAACTATAGGATGTAATTTACTTCGTGGAAATTATTTTATCACTACTCTTTTCAAAACGGTGAACGAAAACATTGTGAGGAAACCAGCATCCACCAAATAGGTAGTCAGTAGCCCGAAAGTCTTACCAAGGAGTATCATACTACCCAGTACTAACTAGGTTGTGGTCAGATAGGCAGTCTTTCCACGTAAAATACTGGTATCTGGTTAGACTGGAAGCCGACCACAACATAGTTGGGAAAAGGCTAGGCAGATGATGATATCCACTTATCCAAATATGGGGCCTCGGGGTGGAAACGACCCTCTTCTTCTTATAGAAAGAGGCTTGTCTCTCAACAGTGCATATAATAGGCAGATTATGCTAGCATATTCTAAATGGATATAAACAGCATTCGTTTACCCGCGTCTGTTTGGTCCCGGCTGTCAAATGTAGATCTTTCACAGTCGTTAAGTAGTCAGTGGCCCGAAAGTCTGACAATCAGTCTTACCAAGGGGTCGTATTACCCAGTACTAACTGGGTTGTGGAGGTCAGATAGGCAGCCGCTCCATGTAAAATACTGGTATTCAGCTGCATCTCATCTCATCATATCTCATCTGCATATTAGACTGGAAGCTGACCCCAACATAGTTGGGAAAAGGCTAAGCAGATGATGTTTACCCGCGTCTGTATAATAGCTTTTAGATGCGAATCTAGCTTACAAATGAATTAAATCACTCTCCTTTTGTAGATAAAACTACATTCACTCCTTTATAGTACTTGCACGATTGTGCATTATTGTTACGGATAATTTTATATACTGTATACCGGTACTATATTTAATTATGATTATATTCACCACACCATATCCTGTTCAATAAATAACTAGATGTTATGTATTAAATCTATGTTTATCCGCTGGTAATGGTTCAGGGTTCTTACGTTGAATATTATTTATATGATATTTTTAGCATATTGATGATGATTATGGAACTATTTACTGAGGTATGCGGTTTTTTCCAAGATCTAAATAAATGCTCGACTGGTCTCGTGGTCGCAAGCGCGAGTGCTGAGCATGACATCCTGATCCTGGTCCTCGATTCTCAAAGTGTTATTGGGCTTGTCCATCAGGAATTTCTCAGTAGCAGTCACGGAGTCTTGATTTGTGCCCGGTTGATGGCAATAGGCTCGCATCATTTTACATAGAACTTAGTTTATCTGGCGAAAGGTCGGTGTATTATTAGGACTCTTCCCAACATATACCTACTTTCATTTATTCAGGCAACTTTGGCCCATAGAGACCTTACAGACGTACATACTCATGATACATCGTAAAAATACAAATCGTGTTAGTAAATAGAACCTTATAAACTATGTAAGTGGCATTTCATTGCATTATCACTAACCCTTCGGAGATTACAAGCGTGATGTGATGTTATGATATGAAAGAAATAAATCTAAAATGATCAAAGCAATGGTTACTTAACACGTAATGAGAATGAAACCAAAAACCCTACTCTATCTAATTGCCATATTTCGACAGCCAAATAGGATGTAGTCGATAAATATAAGTAAGCAACTTAAAAACACAGTAAATTACCGTAAGTAATTCTGTAGTAATTACCCCTTTACTTAAACCTACGGAAAATAATCCAAAGGACGCACAATTCATGATTTTTCCAATTGAGGAAATGATTGGTTGTATGCATAGGCCTATTATACAAAATTGATTTGTTATGTGTACCAATTAATAGGTTCTTCTTCAATAAATTTGGAAAAAAATCTATTCCGATTGAGCGTGTAATAAAAAGCTAAATTAAAGAAAGTATTAAAATCTTTATATTATACACGAATTATATTTAACTGAAAACATGAAGTCGATTTAAGACCATGCAGGGTGTTTCCAAATTCTTGAAATTCAGTTATAAATTAAAATTTTCAGCCCAATCAATAAGCTATGTATACGAAGATTAAGCTTTCGCTTATTTTAAACATATAGCTGCGTTATATATTTAAACATATATAACGCAGCTTAGTGATTGAACCAACAAGTCGTGTAAATGAGAATGGGTCTTTATAAATCAGTTTTAATCAATTTAATTTAATTACCACCAATATGCAATCAAATGAACGTAACACCACACGAATCATGAGCATTAGAAATTTAATTAACGAACTGTTAAACACATCAATTAATTATTTAGACCTAATTATGTATCGGTACGAATAAAATTCAAGTTTTCGATTTATATTTTTAGAGCAACCTGTTTTGTGAACAGTGCTATTATAAATTGCTATTTTTGAAATCGTGTTTTTGTGGAAATTTTCTAACAAAACCAATTTAAAAATAAAGGCAATTCGGCGTTTTGTAGTAAAATATCAACGGGCATGTAATGCCGATATCAGACGCTTCACCTCACTTATGATTCCAGTGACCGTTCATTTTGTTTGAATTATTTTTTCACGTTTCATTCATTTGGCCTTTATACGTTTTATTTCAAGTTCAAGATACCGAATAAAAGCAATAATTGCACGGTTAATTACCTCTCTCTGTCTAATTTCGGTTTGATTAATGAGAAATTTGTGTTTACAGAAAGTTGTATTTATTTACTCCACTCTCTCTGTATTTAGTTTTTGAAGTGAAAAGTGTCATTAATACTAAAAACAGATAATTGCCAGTCACACAAATATCTATAATAATAAAGCGTGTGGGTGCTATAACAATACGGCTCACGCTATAACACAAGGCCAGCACATAACAACTATTTAAACACTTTACCAAGTAATCATTTTGTTTTTGACACGTAATCTACCGTTTAAAAAGCTTTGTTTGAACGTAGGAAGTAAATGCGTGTGTTTTGACTACGCATTACTGTATAATTGTTGTTTACTACACCTTTTACAAGGAGAAAAGCTTTAGGACTTAGAATTTTAAACTAAGGGCGATGCGCTCAGATAGCCCGCGAAATGTCTTTGCAAATTGCAGCTCAGTATCTGATTGATGTCTTAATAAAATTTGCTAACCCTGTTTTAAGTTTTCACGGTTTACAACTAAACTTATACTGTCACTTACGGGATATCTTCCGTGATTGTTCATTATTTTGAGCTCTCGATATCAACCCGCGATCATGGCGCTTGCAACAGCGTCGAAATATCGGGATCTCAAAATAATGAACAATCACGGAAGATATCCCGTAAGTGACAGTATAAGTTTTAAAAAATTGATGAACCAATGACCAATATGTATTTAGATTTACAGATCAATAATTCTTTAAATTCATCAATCTCAAGGTTCAAATTGCCATTTTTTCGTGGGCTGTTAGAGCTTTTGCATTAAGCACTTATCATGACCACCATGATATTGTTTTTCTCATCCAACCAGATATAAAGCCGTAACTAACAAACAAAATAAACTTATTTAAAGCGAAAAATAACTTACTTTTAGCATTATACAATTTCTTTTCCTCTTCAAATTTCTTGGCATTCCGTAAGTAAAGACGTCAATATTGTCTGATTCTTCGTGGGGAGCAACAGCGCCACCCATCACGCGAAACCAAATAAGGTCGTATGAAAATTGCCAAATAAGTCCAAAAAATGTGCGAGAGGTCGTTGATATTTTTTCGCTTAAAAAGTGCCCTATTAAATTATATATTTTGTCATAAAAAAGTTTTACTGTATCAGAAAGATTTGGTAAAATATACAGAAGTATCTGAAGAGAATTTTAAGCTGAGGTTACACAGAGATTTTTTACTCAATAGTTATTGTTAGTAGTTTTTTTTTTGGATGACAAATCATCAAATAACCCCCCCCCCTCCCGCTCTGGGTGGAGTGGGAGGGAGTGTCAGACTTTTACTGACTAAAACCCATCCATGTTCCTTCTTTGCCCTTTGTGTTTCAGGGCCGCGGTATCTCTTTCGAACAGTCCCGCAGCCCTGTTAGTACAGTCTTGTGTTCCTCTAATTGCTCCATAAATTCAATACTAGATTTTGTTACCTTTTAACAGAAATTATAAATAATTAGGTGGTCCGTAAATTCGTAAAAAGATAACAGACAGAGTTACTTTAGCATTCATGATATTAAAATAGATTGCTATGAAAATATCGTGTAGTTTGTTATCCATGTATTAATGTCAAAAGAATTAAGTTATGTCAGTTATCCGTAGGTATATAAACGTACCTTTAATCTACCTTATCATATCCGTGTCCATATGAACATCCTTGTAGTAAATACATGTAAATAGCGAATTGTCTTGACTTATATAAACCACTAATTGTGTCGAAGCATCGCCATCAATCATTTAGCTATACGTGATAATTATGTGGCTTTGGTATTAATTACGAATAGAGACTGGCAGCTGTGGTATTACCTGTAGGTTTTAAATACACTTCGTCTCCGCAATGTGGTTTACTGCCCTTGAAACGTGATTTATTGATGTCTTTACGATTGTGCTTAACACCTACTATGATAGTTTTGTACCTCGATTGTGCCCACTTAAAATCTAAACGTGTCCGAGGTTCATTGACTTTAGTTAGTCCTTTAACTTTCAATTAGTGACAACTGAAGATACGGAAAGCGCGAAAAGAAAAATGACTGTGTGAAAATATATTTATTGACATCGTAAATGAGATTTCTATGATGAATATCAATAATAAACATGCTTTTCTTTAGTTCTCTCTCTCTCATAAAAGTCTATCAAAGTGAAAACCTTATCGAACTTCATTTAAATGCATCTGCCATTACCGACATTCTAATGCGTCAATGCTGTCCATCACTTATATTTACGTATAGCTAAAGGTATAATTTCGAAAACTGACTGCAGACGGCAATGGTCTTGGAGTTGACAATAAGCCGGACTGGGACTGTACTTTTAATTCCGAACGCGACATCACATCTACAACGAGGAGGAATGGTGCCGCCGCAGCACATTTCTTCTTCAGTTTGGCGAAACTCATTCGTCAAACTATATAATACATCTTGTCGCTCTGTGATTGACAGCCTCTGTCAATACCACTGGTATGCTCTTTGATCGCCGCTCGACCGCAGCAGCAGACGGCACAGTCGCCATCTGCGTAGGCTTTTTCATAGTAATACGTAGAAACCGGTTGGACGGCACTGATTTGCTGCATGCCATCGCCTTTAGGAAGCCATAGACGCTAGGTTATGCATGACAGCTTTAAATTTGCATCCAAAACAGAGTTCCATTCCAAGCATAACTGTATAGTTTACTCCTACACACGTTCAGTTTGCGCTGCACATGCATAACCTATAATAGTCCATGATGGGCTTTTAGAATTGTAGTCGTGTCGTTGCGGTCTGTCGTTGCGTTTGGGCGACCGCTATGTTGCGGATGCGGACGGACGCCTTCGGAATTGTACCTTACTGCTGGTCAACGACTTATTGTCACCCGGCAAACGCGTACACTGAATATTTATAGCAGTATTGATCTTGCCCTTTGGAAAACCAAGAAATCTAAACAATGTTACTAGAATGCGTCGAATGTTATTAACAATGAGCTTGTTTGTTTTGCAAATGTATTGTGTTCATGTCTGACATATTCAAGGGACTTAAATAAGTATAAAGTAAAAGATAGAAGCAGTGACGCAAGTTAAAATAAGTATAGACTTGTTTTAATTGTAAATTAGAACTTTCATTCATCCATTGGTGAATCATCGCATCATCATCATTCACTTGCCCTTTTTTTTTGGATGGGAAATCATCAAATAACACCCCCCCCCCCCTGCTCTGGGCGGAGTGGGAGAGAGTGTCAGACTTTTGCTGACTAAAACCCATCCATGTTCCTTCTTTGCCCTTTGTGTTCCAGGGCCGCGGTATCTGTTTCCCGCAGCCCCGGCAGGATTCACTTGCCCTTATCCCAATTTATTTAGGGTCTTCTTCTTAAATACTTTTCTATTAGTCGTCATCCCAGTATCTCTGGTGTCCCTTTCAAGGCCAAGTCATCTTTCGGACAGTCCATTCATCGGTTCTCTAGTCATCCCCTACTTCTCTTATAACCAACTACATTCATACCCTTGTATCCTCACAATGATCATGTTACTAGCATATACAGCAGTCTGTGGTCTTCACTGCAGGCTTCTCTGTTCCCTGATCATTATAATCTGGATCTTTTCAAAGTTCGAGTGAATCCGTTTCTTCTAGGCAAGCGTGCTCCACCCTAGGCCGCATTATAGCTACACATCAGGCGAGTTGCGGCCTAACGCAAGCCTATTTAATATTAAAAAAAACACTGGGTGGAACCGACGCGAAAATAGTAACCACATACTCAGTAATCATTCTAAACCCCATCCACATCGAAATTTTTGGTCGGTTATTAAAAAAAAACAGCTGTTTCCTACAAAAGTGCAATACCTACACAACCAAAATGTATGAAACAGCAGATTTTTTTTAATAAACGACCAAAAATTTCGATGTGGATGGGGTTTAGAATGATGTACTGAATACATGGTAACCGTTTTCGCGTCGGTGTGCCTTCCACCCTTAATACAAGTTTCTGACAAAGTCCATCGTCCGATTGACTGTTGATTCAACGTTGAGGGGGGTGAACCCCCTCGGAAAGCAATTAAGGTATCTGGAACTACCACTACCATTAAGAGTATGTGTTAAACATAATAACAGCTTTAATAATAAGAAAGTCTTGCACTATGCATTTATCTGCAATAATAATAGAAATTAAAATGAAAGTAAAACACTGGAAAGTATATTTCATTCAAATTGACTTACCCTACTTTATTTAAGAAAGCATTTCCAAAGCTCAACAGTATAATCAGAAGACTATAGATTAGTATGGGTAATAGATACCGTAATAGTCGAAACTTTCGTTGGATTACTACAATAGCAGTAACTTAAACACCAAAAACCGTGAAAGTTTAAAACATTTCACGGTTACAGTGCAACTTAAGTTATACTAAATACTTACCTTTAATACTTATACTTAATATCGGGTGCTCAAAAAATGAACAATCATGGAAGATATCCCGTAAGTGACAGTATAAGTTTAGCAGTAACTTACTTGTCTACCCAGTCTCCCAGTCTTGTCTTGTCCCAGTACTAACTGGGTTGTGGAGGTCAGATAGGCAGTCGCTCCATGTAAAATACTGGTATTCAGCTGCATCCGGTTAGACTGGAAGCCGACCCCAATGTGGTTGGGAAAAGGCTAGACAGATGATGAGTAACTTACTTGTCTACGTAATGTTCACTAAAACTGATATTTGAAATAAACTTTCAATCAATGCAGTCAGTTACTTACGCTTTAATTCATTCGTTAGTTTTTCTTTTATTTTGATGGATGACGTGAAATTACTATGACACAATGAACTACAACGTCATTGTGGAATTATGGATAATCCATTTAATAATGACGTTTTCCTATGACGCGTTAACAACTTCACCTCATGCATCGTCATCAAGCTCAAAGTCCTAAAAATAGGAGGCAGGACATGATGCCTACGCAATAGTCTGGTGTCTGACGACACCACTTGGGTGCTTTACCTCAAAAGGAAGTAAGGGCAGGGCAAAACAATGAGTAGCCACAGTCACCTTGTTTACGTTCCGAAGTTCAACCTCCGAGCATGACTCGAAGGTAAAGCTAACGCATGGCGAATTGACAAATTGGCGCCTGTGGCAGTCGCAGGCGCAGCTAAGATGCGATCAGCACTCAACGTGGACTGGACAATAGAGCATGATTCATGGATAGCTATGTCTTTGAGTTTTCAATAAGGATGGCGTAGAAAAGAGAAGCAGTACAGTGCTACTAGTTTGTGTATGAGCCTAATATGAGAGAATGGAAAACCAAAAGATTGGTAAAAACATCTATCTATAATAAAGTTATGTAAGCTGCACCATTGATACTATTATAGTTAATGTATTTGAATGTCTTCATCAAAAAAAATAGCATCATTTTATACATCGCAAAAGTAAGAGACTTATAATAAACATAGTGTAGGCGTGACGCACTTCAGCACTACAATGGGACAGGGGGCACAACAATACATCAGTTAACAGCCGGGTTTTTCCAACTTTTTACATTTTCTTCGGAAAATAAACACGCACTTCATGCAAATGAGAGATTACATCGGAAAAACCATTATCATTTCAATGTTTTTAACAATAAACTTAGCATCGGCCTTGTCACCGGAGATTTATTCGTTCCCACAGATCTCAGTAGTTAGAACTCCATGTAATAACAGTCGACATTCGTCACCACTAATGTGTTATTCTTTACACATACAATTATCAGTTTCCTCGAATCGATATTAAATCGTCCAACAATTTTAATATTGATGAGATGCATCAGAGATTCCGGGTTGTCGCTACATTGACGTCCAGTTACATTTATTTGATCCGCGTATAACTTTATCGGCTGTACTATTTTGCACTTTACTGTTTGTCTTTATAGTTTCACTTACAAAAACACAATATTGTCGAATATCTTGAATAAGTGATTCTTTCCAACTTACACGTGCTTAGCTTTTATGGTCAATTCTATTTGTCATCCATGTCCTGTCATCATTCACTAGAAGTAATTAGATGATGTAAAAATTTGTGTCCTGGACCATATAAGGAGATCAAGTATGACAATTGATGCTAATTTGTTTAGTTCCAATCTAAATGTAGATGCAAACGATACATTTATGGTATTGATTGATCAGGTTAATCATAATAAACCGCTCGATTTCCTAGAATTAAGACCATCATAGCGCAATGTTTTGTAGTGTTAGTATTATTCCGCGAATTATCTACAACCGGATGAAAATAACTCTTTCATTCACAAATTAGCGTCCAGGGTCGCCGTCCCTTCGTCACGACTTTATATTCTGCCCGATTATCTGTAGTCATCATAATACTCGGACTCAGATACGTTTCCATCTGCGGTCAGCGCCTAAGAATATTCCTTCGTTTACAAAATTGTATTAATCTCTGTGAGTCAGTGATTGCTTGCTACTGTATGTTTGATTTGGCAGTCGCTCATCATTTAGGTATGCTGTGACGTTTCTGTGACAGCTTTCGAGCTTGGGAATGATGTCATTGCGGTCCGTGTGCTCAGCAATGAGTCGTAGAGTTATAATTACTTTTGGTTTCGTCATTAATCCAAATTACGTCAGGGTTAAGTATTTGGGTGTCTGACACCATGCAGCATTGTGTTGTTTGTTTAGCAAGTGTTGTGGGATGTGGCTTTTAATTACGTAGCAGTTGACGACTTCACTGCACAGTTTGATAGGCTTTGCCTTGACATCATACCAGTCGTTTGGCATGTCCACAGACGTTTACGGTGATGCACAGTTTGGGCACAAAGGTTAACGTTTCCCTGGGTCTACGTCACGCCTACGCTCAACTATTGACGATTCGCTGTGACTCGTCCTGATGCACAGCACGTGCGTGCGCCTACGCATGCAAGCCGTACGTGCCTACATTAGGCACTTGCTACATGTTTGGTCATTTCAAGTGCGCCGTGCTTTGACCGTCACGCCCAGGAATCGAGTGGGTTTTTCTCAGTAATGTTTACGTAGTAGGATTACGATCCTCGATTGTGAATTTGATGCGTAACGGATGTGTACGGATTAGGTAGCTGCTAATCGTGATGTTTGACGAATACGTGACGTCTGATCGTAGTTCACCGTGGTTTTTTTGGGACGTGCTCGAAATATGCCATGTGTATTTAAGTGAGAATGAAGTCAGGTTCACGTACGAAAATAACTTAAGAATTCTGAATATTGAAACACTAAAACCTAAAGCTAATAGGTATTGATTACATTTCCGTTTCATAATGAGATTGAATCGAAATAAGCTTTTGATTCTGAATAATATCAAATAATGAACTTTGATAACACAGCCGACCACGTATTATTAGATTTACTGTAGCAGATAAGTCTGTGCAGTAGAATTTATGTTGTTACCAATAAGTTCACAGGGCGGTGTCCGACTGGCCCGCCAGGTGCGTAATTGACGTAAGTTTAAGTAACAGCCGGTCGCCCTTCAAGGTGTCACGACACAGTTCTAAACTTTTTTTGACACCAGTCATGAAAACTATTGCTAATTGCTATGCGGTTGAATTTCTGGGCAAGAACTTGGGTTGTGGCTATCGCAAGTGTAGGATTATGGGCAGGATCTATCGACTTAGCCTAGCTGTGTGTCCACTGTGGATATATCTTCCTTATTGTACCACAACGCCTGCTCCTCCATTTTCCTCATAGTCTTACACCGGTATTCTAAGTCGTGGACTGAACTTAAGTCGGTATTTGTTGCCATGGCAACAAGTGACGAACGCCTACCGCGGCCTAAGCACCGCCCACTCAATGATGTTCATAAGGTGAGGACAGACTAGCTAGAGCATGCATGCAACAAGACATCGAGCCGCTTGACATTTTTTAAAACTTGATTGAAAAAAAACACGAGCGCGGGCAAATCGTGCAACATGGAATGAGGTGCGTGGACTGAGGGGTCGTGCTGGTCGTTACTTCTCCAAATTCGCTATGTTTTTTTTTAAATATAACTCGTCAAGATAAATTGCAGCACACGCAACTTGCAAATCTAACATATCAACGAAGAGTAAATGCCACACAGTATGGACAGAGTCACTAAAGAACACCACCGGCTTACTCCTCTTGCTTCTTTCACATTCATCCATCTGGCCATACACGCACGCAGGTCGCGAGCACTGCCACCTGACCTTTTTGAAGAACATTATCAATAAAGTATGTCCTTCTAGGGTGTTCTTTTTCGGGTTTTATTAGTCGCCTTTTACTAGTCCTCTCAACATGACCAAGCCATCTAACATATTCTTTTAATTTTTTTCTCTACATCTTCTTTTCAACCGCAACCTGGTAGTATTACATCAGTCCTCAATTTATCAACCAATGTTACATCACACATTCTTCACAGAGACTAAAGGAATGTTTCGGGTAAATACTTTGAACACCATGCCAAGCTTTCGTAAAAACATTACAATACGTGGAAATGCTCATAATATGAGTACTCCCCTTAATCTACTTTCAAAATATGCAGTCCATATCAAACCCAAAAAAGGTATGTTGCATGAAGGTTTCAAGCTGCTTTGTATGCTAAAAATGTTATATTAAAATACGTCACAATGCTAGAGATGTCATAAATTGATCTTCTACCGAATGCTCTTGGTTGACATTATTTGTCAAAGAACTTAAAATCTTAAAACGGATTTACGTGATAATAAAATATTTAATTTTTCGTGGTTAATTTTCAAGAATTTCAGTCCGAAAATGGCTTCAAGAATTTTCTTTTCGGATAGTGAAAAGTCGTGCGTACAGGAACTTGTCCGCAAGTACAAGCTACATCAAAATACGACGTTGGCGGGCAGTCCATCAGCGAAAAAATGTGCCCGGGCTCACCTAACCCAAGAGTATAACTCCGTATTTAACTCACGCGTAAGTACCAAATAATACCTAATCTATGTTTGATGATCATCGGCAATCTTTTATTTTATAGAGAACCGAATCTCAGCTAAAGAGATGCTGGTCCAATAGTCAAGCTAAGAAAAAGACCACGCTAAAGCTAGAAAAAAAAGAAAGGATGAGGACTGGGGGTGGCCCTTATCCTGGCCCAGCGTCCTCAGATCTCGAAAGAGTAGCAGATGCGCTGACGGCCTCCACCGATTTGGAATTGAGCTTCGCAATCGACTGTGACACTGTGCCTAGTGAAACTCCTGCTGACGGTACACTTATAGTAATTTCATTGATTCCATTATTTGTATAAACGAATATTAACATATTGTTAAAAATATGTACTTTCTTCTTTCAGTTCTGGAATTTTGTCCGGCAGGCGACCGGCACCGGTGGCTCAACGGCCACCTGAAAATAACCCGACTGACTTGGCGTCAGCAAACTCGCAGATTTTTGGTAGGGTTGATCAAATGATTTTCAGTTCAACTCTATCCATTACAGTACATCAGAAAGTCAACTTATCTTTGTGGCTTGACAGTGGCACCAATACAGAATTTTAAATAATATCAATCTATTTGTATTCATTCGAAGCATTTTAAATTTTTTATATTCTCATTAGTGTTTTTAGAAGGTGCTTGTAGTTAGAAAATTAATACTTATTTTCTGAACTTATTAAATTTCTGTAGGGAAAGATTTTCGCGCCCAAGTCATAATAAAGGAGTTCGAGGTATGGGCGAAAAATTTAAAGCGGAATGAGGAAAGAGAGGAGGAGTTGCATCTACTGAAAATGGAGGAGACGAAGTGTCTGGTGAAGGCAGCAGAAGAAGCTTACCAAAAGGCAAAGCTGCAACGTTTTATTGCCGCACATCTACTTCAATTCAGTAAAGAAATAATTATTATACATTATACAAGGCAATTGGATTTTTATTTTAAATGTAGTATCACGTATAACAAATAAGAAAATATCTAGATTACACATTTATAGACATAGAAAAACATAGGAAATTTTTCATTTTCATTTAGTCCTGCGTAAGACTGGATCCAGTTTCCAGGTTAGTAAAACCCAACAACACTGCATGGCCTGGTAATCGAACCCATAACCTCACACTGTGCAGTTGTGCTTATGAATGTAGTGGACCAACGAGACAGCAAAAATATAAATATGAACATCACACAATTATAAACAACAACAAAAAACCTGGAGTATACATACGTTCATATACAAAGATATTTGCTGTAGAGCCCTATTTTTTTTCAATATGCTAAGACGAATCAAATATTTAAAAAAATAGGGGTAAAATCCAAGGAAGTGCCAGATTTTGCATTTTGGAATCCCTAAACCTTATTTAAGAATTAAACACCCTGATCAATCTTATCTTATCTTTTCCCTTGTGGGACTATTTAATTGATAGTGGATGAAAGCTGACAAGCTACTTGGTTTGTTGAAGAAATAAGGCATCCGAAGTGGCTACGTCCACCACCGTTATTATTCCATTGTTGCCAGGGATGAATGACAGCCACGTGATCGCGCGGCATTTTTTAATAAATTGTACTCTGCTACCTCCAATCCGTCGCTCCAAAAAGAGCTCAGTAAGCTTCGAGGTTTTCTTCGACAGTTCGCTCTATTAGCCGTTTATTATTATTAGTTCCGGTCGTCCAGATTTGAGGGAAGAATTCAGTTGGACGATGAGCCTTGAATTTCTTTGGTGTATCGCTTATTCTCCTATCATTACTCTGCAGAATGAGTGTGCGGATGGCATGGTTGTGGTCACCCATTATAATGGTGTGTCGGCCGCCTTCTACTCATGTTTTAAGCGTGTTTTTGTCACAGTTCTAACATAACGTAACTCATTTAATCGGGATACCACTACTTACACCACTAGCTTACACCTATCCTTACCCGTATCAGAAGAAAACAAACTTAAGATAAGCTGGCTAAACCACACTAGCCTAAACGTAACGGCTAATAAGTATTCGATCTGCTAATATTATTATTGCAATATAACAGAAACTAGCCACGACAGCGGCCGGCGAGCGCTACATTCAGTTGGTTGCATCAATTTTTTTTTTCTTTCTCTTTCTATTTACGATCTATACTGCTGCGATAGTAACGTAAAGGAAATGGGATTACCCGTAGGTATTACTACAGGTAGAAGGATTGGTAGTAACACGGGTAAGTCACCCTACTATCGCTTTACTGGCAATGAGAGCGACTTGGTGGTATCGTAGGTATAAACAAAACAACACGGGCATAGGCAAGCTCGCTCTTATTCTCTGAGATTCAAAATGGTGCGTTAATTTTCTCATGCTTTAGAAATATCAAATGAATTAAGCTTGTATTCATCTTTTATGTGTACGATACTCCAGATTACGACTATTTATCATGACTTCCCACGATAATGAAACTTTCCAAATACTACCGATTTGAGAAAGAAACTGTGCTTAATATATATTTACCACGGATATTTGCAAGTGCTCGCAATAGTAATAATCATGAATTGCTATCCCGACTACTTACTAGCTAGCTTTGAAATTAAATGCGACGGAAAATAGTTATTGTCAACTAGGGTCTCTGGCCGTCCACGGGCTGTAGGTCAAAATTTCCAGAACGAAAACGTTGTAACCAAAAACGAACCGTGTTTTCTTTTACAGAAGTTCCCTATTTTATTTTCTATCAGCCCATTATGTTCCACTGCTGGGCAAAGGCCTCTCCCATGGCTTTCCAATTTTGTTAAACATTTGCTTTCTTCGACCAATCCGTTAAGATTGAGTCCATATACACATCATTAATCGTTCGAACAGTTTCTGCAGCGCTGGTGTCACGGTGGAACTCGTATTCGTAAACAACGTGATTTTTAAAGTTATCCATAGTGTGAACAGAAAGATGTCAAAGAAAAGCAAGGCGCCACAGCTAGGCAGATAAATGATAAGAGCTGCTTATACGGGTCAGAATGTTTGGGTACAAAACAAAAAGAAAGTAAATTTTAGTTGAGATGAAAATGCTAAGATGAATGGGGGATGTGTATGTAATATGAATGAAAAGAATAACAAATTAATAGGTATAACACTGGTGGTTGGAACTGTTCATTGTTGTAACATTCGAAAGGGTTATCGGCATCGCGTAAAATAATTGTATGTCGCGATAAATAATTTGAATGGCGTATCGTATAAATAATCGACATACTCCTCAAAATTCATCTTGCTTTGGCTATAACAAGAAAATAATTTTACACACGTCGATTCACTTGAATTTCAGTAGGTACATATGTCACCCACAACGTAGGTGGCTTCTGGCGCGGGGCAAACATCGGAACTAACGCAGCCATCTCTTTCTTTTCTCAATATTTTTTATAAAACAATTACCAAAAAGTTTACCAACAGCGCCCCCCTGTCAGCTTCATTCGAGCGTCAAAAGATTATTGTACTACTGTACGTTGAATTTGACAGATGATTCCTTAAAAGTGGGCGTTTATGTCAAAATATAAACAAACTGTAACTGTCAATATGGTGAAAAGTAGGCGTGTCAAGTCCGACTTAAGTTCAGTCCACGACTTAGAATACCGGTGTTAATCAGCTACCATTTTCAAGTTGTTGTCGGTCCTTCTATCTCCGGGTGTACTGGGGACGTCTTATGTTTGTCTATGCGCGGCCTCTGCTTGAAGATTCATGCAGATGAAGATTCTCTCAAGTCCTTCGACAGGCACTTAAGCTTGTTAACTCTGTTTTTTTACCGTATGCAGGAACAATGCACTCTGCGATTACTGCTTTGTTAAGTGAGATAATGATTATGGAAGAATCCTTAGGGAGAATGAGATGAGTTATCATCATCATTCTCTTGCCCTTATCCTAATTTATTTGGGGTCGGTGCAGCTTGTCCTTTTCTTCCATACTTTCTCTTTTAATAGTCATCTCAGCAGTCACCTTTTGATAGCCTTTGATTATGGTAGGATCCTCCGTCATTATTGTGATCATTTCAGAGTGTATGACAAATATTTAGATTGGTCTAAAAATGCGTGAGTCATCAGCATCACGTCTAGGTGGGGTCATGCAAAGTGTTTGGGTGCATAAGGAAGTTGACATTACATTAACATTATGCAACCTTGGACTTACGAAATATGTTTTTGCGTTGGAATGTTATAATTTTATTCGAGAAATACAGGCAAGAAATAGCTGGACATTGAGGATTTTGCGAAATAACCACGTTTAAGGCACTATTTGACTGTGGCGGCAAGCTTAAATTATCCATTTAGCATGTGGAGTTGTACCTAATTCAAACAGTGTATTTACTTTTACAAAAAGTTCCTAAGATTCTTGGTACACCTAAAAGCATTTGCACCACATATTAGTTGTTTGTCTTAGGTATATCTAAGCTAAAAATATTCATGGCTGTTAGTATAAAAAATAAAATATAGACTCACTAGAATTACATTCTGAATCACAATGGAACAACTCGATTTTGATATCGCTACCAAACAAAGTTTACCTAATTCTGCGACCAACAAAAGTCATTTGCGTCTGCGCAAGTGCAATTCGAGCTTTATCTGATTTATATTTCGTTTAGTAGGCCGTTGTAAAGTGTACCGCCGACGCGGAACACCAACAATGCCGGTTTATGGCTCAAATAGTCGTTTATACTGGAAATTGGACCACTTGCAACTCCAGTTTCAATCGTACCAGTTATGGGTTTACATTTGCAAGTGTAAATTCACTAAATTCCCACAGTTATAAGTAAACATTTGATAAAATTTTGATGCTAGTAAGTAGTTAACAACAGAAATTTAGTCTAATCAGTTGTCTATTAAAACTGAGGTGATTTCATTTGACACCATTTTCTTCAAGGAAAATGTGACATCTTTATTTGTCGTGAATTAATGAAAACAGTATTCATTACCGAGTAACTTGAAACTTGAAAAAGAACTGAAACTACCAACATAGCTTGCAGAGTAACCAAGCTGTAGTGGCAGTGGGCTGGCTATGCGAAGGATCGGTTTCAGATGGAGCAAATGAGTCCTAAGAGAGGAGACCATCTATCGGCAAACGTAACGTGGGACACCCACCACCTAGGTGAACCGTCAACAGACTGGGTGCTGAAGGTCGAGGATAGAGTGCTGGGGAACAGCTTGGGAGAGGCCTATGGAGGTGATAGGCGGAGTTGATTGTAGTTATAGGTTTGCAGGTAAAATTCCTTTTGAACAATAAACAAGTTTCACTTCTGCTGCGATAAGCTAAAACGAGAAGCTCTATACAGGGTGGTTACGACGTACTCAGTACATCAGACATTTTCCATCGGTTATTAAAACAAACAGCTGTTTCCTACAAAACTGCAGTACCTACACGGTCAAAATATTTGGGTGTGGTTCAGAATGATGGACTGAATACGTGGTAATCATTTTAGTGTCGGTGTCTCTTTCACTATCATTTAAAGAGTTTTAGATCCTTCAGCAGCACCAGCTCAGGTCAATAAACAGAGTTTACATAATTATTATATAAGTTCATTGGATCAGGATTCCCTTGGTCGTCTTGCAAGCTATTACATATTTTCTCACAGTTATCCGTAAGTAATGGCTACCGTGCGTACGTGCAGGAATAGCTTAACCACGCGCGGTTACGTTTGGTGCTTGCTGTGATTTCGTCATCATCATAACTCAGTATTGTAATGGTTCTGGTTTTACTATATTTGGTTAAGTTTTTGTGACTTTAGAAAAATATTAATCATCTTAATCATTCTCCTGCAGTGATCCCCAAATTATTTGTGACTAGCGGCCCGGCCCGGCTTCGCACGGGTGGACATTTATTTTACCCTAATTCCCCCCTCCCCCTATTTTTTTCTAGTAATAACTTTAGCCTATGTTACTCAGGGATCATGTAGCATTCTAATGCTGAAAGAATTTTTGAAATCGGCCCAGTAGTTTTTGAGTTTATTCGTTACAAACATACACACACAAAAATACAAATATTTCCTCTTTATAATATTAGTAAGATGTACGCAGCAAGTTACTTTCTTCCATGATTCTCTTTTAGTCGTCATCCCAGTACTCACCCCCCCCCCCCTCTTTCCAGTTTCTTTAGCACCTTACTCTTCCATCCACAATTCCACGTTCATTCTCTTTAAAACATTCCTCATGACATTTTTCTCATTCTGCAGTTACATCTTACATCTCTCTTAGCATTTACCTCTTCATGTTGTTATGAGGCGTTCTTATAACAATTGGTTTTTTTTGGGCAATCTCAGGTATACCTACATACCTAGCTTTACATTTGGGAATTCCAAATAGTGTCACTTGTTCTGAATTTGAACAAGTTTTATGGTTACGGTTTAAAAAAAGCGGATTTTCGCAGTTGACGGAGATAACTTAACGGAGGTTTAAAATAGGACTAAGACTAAGATCTGTAAACGTTACTTGTTTAGGTTTTGAGACATTTTTCCGTCTCTATCTTGCTCTTACAGTTTGACAGTGGTGCGACGAGACAGACAACGCTTACCCAATGTACGTGCTCAAAGTAACATTTATGGATCTCGGCTTTAAAGCTAACAAATCACAAAAATGCTGGTCATTCTTCGCTAGAAATATTATACAGTAAAAAAAAACTGGCATATCATCAGGTATACGAATCCTACTCTCATAGCATGCATAACAGCCATTACTGGGAGACTATATGAGAGGGAATGGGCTGTGATCCACCACGCGGGGAATGGGCTCTGATCCACCAAGCGGGTGGGCCCGCGTGTGGGCTGGTAAATGTCACATGTTTTAGGTTTCCTCACGATCTTTTCCTCCACCGTTTTGAGAGCAATGGTGATGAAATAATACACACAGTAATGTGCCTGCTTAGGTTCGAACCAACGACCTTCAACTCGCAAGTAGGGGTCGTTACCATAAACCAGGGTTTAATTTAAACTCTTACTTTAATCTCTTCGTTTCTCCGTAAAAGCCAATATGGCTTTAAAAAGATAATTATCACTCCTTTGAGTGGATAACCACTAGCTTCAATTGCTTCAATTGAAAGCGATTGATAGAGGCAATTCAATAGCCGTTCTTAGAACCTAGTCTTTCAATTTAGTATCGTCGTTTATATTGGAGCTAAGCCAACAGGAAAACTGAAGTGAAACGTTTAGAACTTATAATGAATACTTTAGTAGCTTTTATGTTTCATTAGCTTATGGCCGCGGATTCGGCCGCGTGGAGTTCTGTTGACCTAAGTTTTTTTTTTTCGATTGGTATATAATGCTACTGCTGGGATACAGGCTACCTGCTCCCCACCACACGGCTATTGATGATAGACTGCCCCATTGATCTCGGGGCGTGGGGTCCTGGGTTTGATTCCCGGGTCGGGTAAAAAGTGCTATAGGTTTTTTTCCATTAGAAACTCAGTGGTAGCCCGGAGTTTGGATGTTGGCAGTATGATACCCCCGTGCCTCGGTGCGCACGTTAAGCCGTTGGTCCTGCGCCTGATCTCACTCCGGTCGTGTCGGTTTGCCGTCCCATCGGGCTATCAGATTAAAGGAACAGAGAGTGCACCTGTGTCTGCGCACACACTTGTGCACAATAATATCTCCTGCGCCGATGGCTAATCTCCGCGGAGATTTGCCGCCGTGGCCGAAAATAGTCAGGCTTATTGATGATAGGATAAAAAGGCGAGCAAAATGCGCCATGAGACGTTTTCTCTTTGTTTTTGGGTTGAGAAAGATCCTTCAAGGTATCTGATATTACTAATGCGGATTATGGCCCTCCCCCACGAACGGAAAGGATTCTTGTTTCCTAGCAGTGCTAACATTATAAGCTTATTTATGACTTTATCCTCAATTATTGGTGAGATGAGGTGAGGCTACGTCTGCCGCATGTCGCATCAAAATTGGGCCAAAGTGGCAACAGATTGGGTTCCGAACAACAGAACCCGGCGACGCGGTAGGCCCAGAAGGAGATGGCATGACGAGCTGGCCTCTTGTCAAAAGGATTCGGCCCAAATAGCCAAAGACAGAGATAAATGGAAAGAGGGAAGGGAGGCCTTTGCCCTGCAGTGGCTCATAATAATAAAATCTCAATTATTATAAGCGCCACCACTATCTAGGGCGTCATATGACACGAATAACTATGTATTTGAATACAATGCCCGCTAAATGTGTTGTTTACGATGAGTAACAGTGAATAATTACATCACGCATCTTACTGCGGTGCCACTGGGACGCTGATAACTATTATTTACTTAATTAAATAAGTATTTACTTCGGAATCTTAAAAATGTTGGCTTTTTTAGTAGTGCGTCATCATGCGTTAGGAATGTGTTACCGCTTATCATGCAACTACGCATAAATCAAGATAATTATACTTCTCGTAAAGGTTGAACTAGAATTAAGCCCTCTGAAAGGCTTATTCTGTTATTTGGCTGAATTGATTCCTGTGAAACTTTATCTATCACACCAAACCCTGTTTCAGTGTCTCGAATAAGAAAGGAAGCCCACAATTGGTATCACAAATGTCCACCTGTTGTTATCATCATCTTCCTGCCCTTGTCCCATGTTACTTGGGGTCGGCGCAACACGTTTTTTTTCTTCCATTCTCCTCTGTCAACCGTCACGCTATCATTTACTCCTTTATCTTTCATAACATTTCTCTCACAATCCATCCATCTTTCTTTAAATATCAATAAAATAATCGCATTCTTCACTTTAATTAGCAGTTTCCAAGACTGAAAAAGCCCCTTAATGAAGCCGGGCACTTGTCCGCAGTCATTGCGACCATGTTTTTGTTCTGAACCATACCTGGAAACCTTCTAGTTCTGGAGATATTGCAGGTCAAAGTTCCAACCAGTTCCAACTGAATCAAAAGTTTTTTTTTTATATACAAGTTTTTAATATTATAACTTTACTTAAAATACCTCCATGACCCCCGTGCTATTCGATGCACCAATCACCACAATGTTTTGACTGCATTGAGTCCTACCGTAAAACGTGATATTTCACCTAAAAAAAAGTCGTATCCCAGCAATTCTTTTTTGCGTACAGTTACTTAGTTTGATGTATGTGTCCGTTTACACCTGATGCGATATATCAATAACTATTGAAAGTAACCTAGACAAGCCATATGTGTTGTTTCCTCTCTATGGAATTCAAGTTTATGAGATAAAAATATTGATCCGGTTAGGTTTCAATAGGACTTGGACTGCTTTCCAAATGAAAGTAATCCATATCTAATATCTATATCATCATCCGGGACTATAGAGTTATTAAATGTCGAGCTATGATAGCTACATATGTTCTTGACTGATTGATCTATGTATTTGCCATCGAGTCTTCCACATAAAGCTGGTCTACTAGGTTGAGGATCATTCTTGTTAACGCATAAAAACCGTGATGATCGTTGTGGCGTATGGGCCTCATAACTAAGTTTTAAAAAGGTGTATTCCATCTTATCACAAGATGACATGCATACAGGGTGTAAGGGTCATCGAACGTGTACTCAAAATGTTGGCAAGTGAAATGATGAATTTCTTGAAGCATAACTCGTCTGTTACCATCAAATGAAACCAATATTTCCCTCGATCGACAATAATATTGTCAACTAAATCAAGCAATATTAATATTACACAAGCATTTAATGAATCTGGAGGCCATGGAAATCCTTCAATTAAACGTTTACATAAATATTATGTATGATATCGGATACGGATGCACGACCGGCTCACCTCGGCACTCGGCAGCGTATTGCAGGTTGCAATTATAGGTGAATTTGTCACGAGGTTTCCGTGTGCTTGTCAATGCCAGTCCTATGTGTCCATTATGATTGTATACGTGGCATCGCATTGCTTTTGTATAACTTATAGTTTCAATGTTTCTAGGGTTTCTGGATTCAAGCTAGAGCTTTATTTAGAACTTATTTATTTATTTAACAATTTATCTACACACTAAATACAGAAAATAAGAAAGGAACAGAAAATAGTACAAAGGTGATGATACTTATTTCTATAGAAATTTCTTCCAGCATACCAGCGAAAGGAGATACTAAAAAAAAAGATGTAGACATAGTGTGTAAAAGAAGAAGAGAAAATGGAATACGTAAAATATAAAGCATAACTATTTAAATATAATAATTATACCATATGGTATTCTTAAAAGAATATACTAAGAAACTTATAAATAAAAAGACTAAACATATAACAATACTATAAATACAATAAAATAACGAATGATAAATACTTATGCAAGTATGACGAAATGGAAAGATAATGTTCTTTCACTCTTCTTTAGTTTTACGTTTGTGATGGTCTTCCATACTAAAGGGTTTGGTCAAGTGGTCGCAAGCACTGCTGTTAGATCATGGGGTCTTGAGATCCCAAAAGGCTTCAGTTGACATCAACAAGCCCAGGTTTTATTTAGCAGCTATTTTATTAACTACCATTAGATTTATAGCAAAAATCCTACGATCGTGACAGGTGCATTTATAACTAACTCGCCAAGTGTGTTTGTAATGATAATTTGTACGTTTAAAGGTCTTTCTGGTGAGAAAATTACTTGGCTATTACATGCTGCGCGTAACTAGACTATGTATTTTTGCCGCCAGACTTGAATTAGCGAGATATTTGATCAAGTATTCTAGATATCGCTACAGTGTTGTAAGAACAAATATTCTGGTTTGGCACCCTACTGGCTACGTTATGGTAAATTTGTTTTAGTTTGAAATCCAATTACCAGTTTTCAACATGAAATTAAAATTTTGATAAATCCTTGAAACAATTTAGCGGAGTCTTATGTTTTCCATGCTTTGTTTGAGCATAGTATAGTAATCTCGACAAATATCTAAAACCACAGATTGAAGCAATAAAACGATATGTCGCCAAAACCAAAGTTATGTTTATTAGCATATCATCAACTCCGATTTGCTTGTCCGCAATAAAATGTGTTGTTAGAAAACAATAAAACTAACCAATTGCCTTAATTAGAATTTACGACTCCAGCATAAAGACCAACTTGTCCTCATACCAATTTCTATGGAAGTTTTAACATTTATATCGAATTAACAATAGTTTGAATTGCCATCAAAAAACTGGTGGTCGTTTGTGGTCAGCCAAATATGGCGGCTTGGCGCCATCGTGGAAGTCTTGTTCATAAATAACAGATTTATTGCATGTCTTGGGTAAAATTAGGCTCCCTATGTTGTTTTATTGGTTTTCAGTTAACTTAACGATTGGTTGCAGCTTATTTTGGTGCTGCTTAGCTGTGTTTACAAGGCTTTAAGTGAGGCTTTTAAATTAACTTTGTCCTAACGATGACTTTCAGTATGTAACATAAATAGGATTGTTTACATCTTTCTGAGTCATGAAATAAAGTGACTGTTCATGTAGACACGCATTAAAATCAGGTACAACTGTCAAGAGAAATATTGTATTAGTGAGACGAGTCTATTACAGGGCCTTTGGATTTGCTAGTTGTAGTTTACGTTGCTGACGTGTTTTGATGATAGAGGCATGATGACATGACTTATAACAATCAACCTCCAATTATATCTCGTAATTAGGTACATTTTTGGTGATGATGCACGTCTGATATTGTTAGCTGGTCGTGTCCAATTGTAGAGCAAAGACGTCCAATCTGGGGCCCAATATCTTACTAAATGTAGTTTACTTTTGGCTTTTAAAGGAGCTCGTGGCTAAATAATAACAGCCGCTCGGATCGATCTTTAGGTTAAGCCGTACTTGCCTAGATTGGTCTGTGGACCACCCATTACATACCGAGTTTTCTCCCGTTAAGCCGTTGGTCCCGGCTGTCATTTGTAGATCTTTGACAGTCGTTGCAGGTAGTCAGTGGCCCAAAGTCTGACAACCAGACTTACCAAGGGGTATTGTATTACCTAGTACTAACTGGGTTGTGGAGGTCAGATAGGCAGTCGCGCTATGTAAAATGCTGGTATTCAGCTGCATCCGGTTAGACTGGAAGCCGACCCTAACATAGTTGGGAAAAGGCTAGGCAGATGATGTAGTTTAGTTTTGGCTTTTACCTGGGGATGATGAACTCACATAAGGTTAAGCGACCTAATTAGGTTCACGTATTCTTGTCAGCCGCAAGGCTACTGATTGTGTTAACTTAAACATAATTTATAAGATTGTTATCACCCAAATAGACTTTAAATCAAGTTTACAAAACTAATAGGGAACAAAAGTTCAACTAGCTCGGCCGCCCGCATTGTACGAAGGCAGGTGGTCGCTTTCGCAATACGAACGTGCGCGTGCGACTAAGTGCCATTAATCTTGAAGTTTTTAATGATTTCGACTAGAGCATCCCAATGTATGAGGTAAGCTTGATTGATTTGTCTACTGAAAAATAATTATCAGCATCTATTTATATTCAGAAAGCTTTTTGGCTATTTTTGTTGTTGCTATTTGATAAAAATAAACTATTTATCCCTTTTAGGGTTCCGTACCCGAAGGGTAATTGACGGGACCCTATTACTAAGCCTCCGCTGTCTGTCCGTCCGTCCGTCTGTCTGTCTGTCTGCCAATAATACATAGTAAAAGTTTGTCTCGTGATTCCACCGTGTATTGCTCAAACCATTCATCATCATCAGTAACCATTGCTTCCCCTATTGCTGTATAGGTAGGATTGTCCGCAATTTTAGCTCAATGACCGGAATGCGGGGGGGATTCTCAAAAGTCCAGAATTTCCAAAAATGAGAAAAATAATGGCAAAATATCAATATTTTCAATGAAATCAACATAAGAAGCAAAGGCAATGTTCGGCAACAAGTGTTAATTAATGAATTGTTGTTAAAACCGCAGAATAAAATTATACTGCACAACACATTCAAGGAAAGCAAAGTCAGTAATTTTCTTGATATGTCCGGAATTTTCTCCGGACAACTTATTTATGGATCTGGCAACCCTATGTATTGCTGGGATTCTTTTTGTGCCATGCTTAAGGAAGTATAAGCTCGGGTCTCAATCTTATCTTACCCTGAACCATTGCTTTTGAATAATTAAATACAGTACCGACAAAGATTTCAAATATTGAGGTTCTTCTATTACCTAATTGAAGAAGAGTGACTAATGATGATCATGTAAAAAATCGAGCAGGTGAGTTTCTACAGGTGTTAAACTGATGAGGATGACTGATGATCATTCGTTGAACTCGTTTCAGTTACACTTGTTATTTCATCAGTTCAAACTAAAGTCATTTATTTAATGGCTTGTGGCTTGTGTCGATGTGTTATTTTTTATATTGTTTATTATCAGTTGTTCCACACATTTTGACAGTGTAGTCATTGCAGTTTTGTAGAAAACTGCTTCTTGACGCACTGCAGCATCCATATCAAGTGCATCATCCCATGTGTTAATCCAGTTTATAAACTATCTGTGTGCCAAATTTCATCCAAATCCGTTCAGTAGTTTTGGCGTAAAAGAGTAACAAACATCCATCCACTTTCGCATTTATAATAGTAGTAAGATATTCTGTTAAGCAATAGTTTTGATATTTTGGACGTGTTAACAATGAAGAACGTTTTTAATTTTTTTATTGCTACCAATCGCTACGCAACAGTAGACCGTATGCTTGTCCGACATTACGTTTTATTTACTTCTTAATCTCATGTTTTTATCTAAAAACAACAAGTTACAACAACCAACCAAATACAAAACTTCCCTATCGTCACAATTATCATCTCTTTTAACTTTGAATCTACACACATGTAAAACACTAGCCAGTAACACTATTCTAAGGGCATCAGATAAAAATACGACATTCGTGAGAATTAAAACATTAAAATAACTTAAAACACCCGAGTTCGGCATTATAAATGGTGCTCCGGCGCACGCCCGTCGCACGAACAAGTCCGGTCGTTGCGACATGAGCCCTGCGTCAGGGCTGCTTTGATAGTTTGTCGTTGTTGCGATATTATCAACTGTAACAGAAATTAGGTACCTACTTACCTGTTAAGTACTTATAAAAGTGCCTTAGCATATCCACTTACAAAAATGATCATCAGAGCTTTCGAAGTTGTTTACTACCGGGTTCTAGAAGCTTCGTCATCATCTTCTTGCCCTTATCACATCATGTTACTTGGGGTTGCTCTTCTAGCCTGCCAACCGTTACTCTTCACTCAATTTGTTTTCTTTCGTATCACTCGTACTCATACAATCCTTAACTTTTTTTCGACTTCCGTTCCCCATCCATCCGTATTTTATATTCATTACACTTTTAATCATATGCGTTATATCCCTCCTCAGACCATGCTCTTCGCAGATAACTACTTTCAAACATCCCCTAGCATCAGCATTGCTCAAATATTATTTGACCCTCTATTTGGAGCTGTATTTATGGATCATTCTCACTAGTTCCACCAGCAATTAGTTCCATGGAACTAGTGAGACTTTTTTTTCTCAGTAGTTCCATGGACTTTGATAATGGAACAAATGAAACAAAACTTAATCGAATTCGTCTCACTAGTTCCATCGTAGTTTTTCCATGGAACTAGTGAGACTTTTTTTTCTCAGTAGTTCCATGGTTCTTCTTAGTGGAACAAGTGAAACTAAAGTTAATCAATATCATTCTCATTAGTTCCACTTTCTAAAAAAAATATAATTAAATATGAATGAGCACATGGAAGGAATTGGGGGAGGCCTTTGCCCAGCAGAGGGACAGTACAGGCTACCAAAAAAAAAAAAAAAAAATGAAGAAAACACACCAAACAAAAAAAAACAAGTGAAACATAAACATAAAAAATAAGAAAAAAGAAAAAATTGATTGTTTTTATTTTTATTTTGGAGCGTTTTCTTATTTTTTCTTTTTCCTTACATATTTCTTCTAAATTACGATGTGAAACCATGTCTTGCCGTATTTGAATGTCAGTTTTTATTCTAATTGTGTGGCTTATGAGGGTTTTGAAATTACCGATTCTACTAAAAGAAACAGGTTTTTAAAAGAAAAAATAGATGTTTCACTTGTTTTATTTTTTATTTTGGTGTGTTTTCTTCATTTATTGATATTTAATTATATTTTTTTAGAAAGTGGAACTAATGAGAATGATTTTGATTAACTTTAGTTTCACTTGTTCCATTAAGAAGAACCATGGAACTACTGAGAAAAAAAAGTCTCACTAGTTCCATGGAAAAACTACGATGGAACTAGTGAGACGAATTCGATTAAGTTTTGTTTCATTTGTTCCATTATCAAAGTCCATGGAACTACTGAGAAAAAAAAGTCTCACTAGTTCCATGGAACTAATTGCTGGTGGAACTAGTGAGAATGATCCGTATTTATATGAAACAGTGATGGTTTTTCCCCCTCATCTTGGTCAAATTCATGAATGCTGGAAACTAGAGCTGAGAGTATGCCACCATCATAAGCTTGATTTTTTCTTGTCCAATTTTAAGTATCAAATCCATTAAGTTTTTTTTTTGTTGTTTTCTTGGTGTAAGTTGGAATATTGTGCTCTGTTACTTTAAAACTTCATCATAATCATCACTTCAACCGAAAGACGTCCACTACTGGACATAGGCCTCCCCCAAGTGACGCCACATTGACCAGTCCCGTGCGTCTCGGCTCTCATCCAGCGGATCCCCGCAACCTTCACCAGGTCATCGGTCCTAGGTGGACCGATGACCTGGTGAAGGTTGCAGGCCTTCCCACCTCTCCACTCCAGAACTTTTCGGCCCTATCGGCCATCCATTCTGCGAGCAATGTGCCCTAACCGCTGCCACTTAAGTAAAACTTAGTACAATTTTATATTAGCAGTAATCAAACTTATCGATACGGTTACACCCATAAATTGCATTTATTTAACCAAAGCTTTCGACTGTAACCTAACCCCCGTACTTTGTAAGCTACAATTCTCACAAATACCTGCATCTACAAAATGTTAGATTTTAATTATAGAAATGACCTCCCCGACCTCGTCGCTCGGCCCACGGCCGCAGTTTCATTACTTTTACGAAACCTGCAGTGAATTAGAGCAGTAATTTGTGTGGCGACGTGTCCTAGACGTATTAAGGCACAATATACTTACGTAAATAGGCGCTTGAGTGTCTGTCGTCGGTGTGTCGCGATCTTTACGTGGGCTGATCGGCTTATCTATTTCGGTTTGTATAAGATTCAAATTTTGACGTTAATCATCTACGATTAATAACGTTGTAGTCTTAATTGTAGTACGATAGGTTTTTGAAGTACATCGAAAAAAAAAAACTGTATTTAATAATCATAGCGAACAAACTGTATGGTAGAGCTTGAAACCCCTCGAGGTAGTCGTATTTACACTATGTTTTGAATTGAAAAAAGTACTATTGTTTACACTGTGTTACAAACAATGATCTTGAGATATATTTGGTTCTTTAATTTTAATTCTGCGTGTGTGACTTGGCTATTGCATTAGTTTATAGACCTGATGATTGTTTAAGGTATTTAAATAAATAAATAAATGTTTCGCTAATAATTAATTTTACCGTAATGCCTTTAAGTACAAAGTTGATATTATCCTAGCACCATACCTATACTGTCGCTCTCGCTGATTGAAATAGAAAAGGATATTAATTATCATTTTAACTATACCCAGCTATCGTTAGCTAAACCAATTACATTCTGATTGAAATCTTTTTGTAAGTCAGGTAACGTAGTCTTTTTCCACGTAGCAACCTTTAAGGATGAAAGCCTGCAAAAGTACCGTTGGCTAACCCGTCACGTTTGAGACCTCGTTTACTTATACCCAACGAGTAACCTCAAACTTGCTAAACCTATGTACAACTTATTCGTTAGGCTAAAGTACCTCCGAAGCTGAGGGACTGTTCGAAAGAGATACCGCGACCCTGGAACACAAAGGGCAAAGAAGGAACATGGATGGGTTTTAGTCAGTACAGCAGGGCTAGACAAATAACATTTCTGTTAGCGTTAACGCCAAACGCTAACGCCAAAATGTATGGCAATGACAGTACGTGCGGAAAAGTCACGTGATGACACGCTAAGTTCGTAGACAAATAAAAATTTGCAACGAAACGCTACCGCTAACCTATCGTTAGCGTGGCGTCTCTCATACAAAGTGGTAGACAAGTGATGTTTTTGACAAACGCAAACGTCAATTTTGGCGTTAAACGCTCACGCTAGTTAGCGGATGATTAGACCCTGCCGCTAAGGTGTTGTGGAGTGTTTTTTAAGTAAAAAGTGTATAATTTTTAGTTAAAATGCATTGTCTGAGGCTGTTATTGGCAGCAAATAATGAAGAAGTGCCTGGAAATGGTTTTTTGGACTAAATCTTTTTATATTACTTTACTCTTTGACTAAATGCTGAATTTTATTTGGAGGCCTAAGAACGCTTTGTTATAAAATTAATTTACAGGGTTCAAAAGAGTGAGGGCATGATTCCTGCTTGGCTCTACTATTAAAGTCATAAAGTCAAAATGTAATAAAGGGATTAAAGTCGAAAATACGATAGAATGCTGATGTAGAAGTAAAGCCACTTATAAACTGATAGCGTTGAGACCTCCACTTGAACAAAAATGGCCAGTGAGGTCATTGTATAAACAAATGAACCCAAACTTTATACTAAATGTTTGTCATTATCATTGATTTTTACTTACCTTTCCATTAAATCTAACATTATTGCAAATTGTTCTGAACTCGCACGTAGTCTGATTTCCATTTCAAATTGAATGTAATACATAAATAAATTGAATAAAATCTTTTCTTGAAAAAAACATTCTAGCTAGGAATATATCTGTAAAACTCTTATCCATTATTATAAACAGTTTTTAAATTATACATTACTGGCAATTAATATTTACACAAACAATTAATCATAAATATAATACCTTTAACATAATTAAGTTTACACTCGAAATAAGTTGTGCGTGCAGTACGCACAACTTATTGAAATTGTTTAGATGGTTTCAAATTACCGCCACTAAAGACGCGTTTGACATTTGACATTGACATTGTCGTTTGCGTTGCTTTTGTTCTCACAAAGCTCACGCTAATTTCCATAGAGAAACTATCGTGTTTCCTTTCGACGCTGCGGAATAGGCGTTTGGCGTGAGCTTGGTTCTTTGTCTACCATTTTACTCACGCTAACGTTCAGTCCGTAGCGTGTGCGGAAACACGTACGGATGTATTTTGTCTAGGCCTGCAGGTCTGACACTTCCTTCCACTCCGCTCAGAGCGGGAGGGGTAATTTGATTATTTCCCATCAGAAAAAAAGGGTAAAGTACCTAATCGTTTCCGATGACAGCTGGGGTAGACGTGTTCGTCTTAAGATAGAACGCCCTCAGGTGCGACAACCTCCGCAGGGTGGCTGGTAGCAGCAGGATTCGAGCTGCCGAGACTCCTGCTTGAAGAGGCATTTGTCCAGCAGTGGACTGCTGTAGGCTGATGATGAACTCGTTTCTGAATGTAATATTAAGGAAAGAGGGAAACCGATGAACAGATAAATGAGCTGTGTAGACAATGATAAGTGAATGCTAAGGTGACAACTGATAGAGATGTATGAAAGAAAAACATACCTTTACATATATGCTACGTAAGAGAATTAAGAGCACTAATATGGGCAATTACTATTTTCTCGTAATCAATCTTTAATCGAAATTTTTTGTTGGTTTAGTGGTCGCAAGCGCGACTTTTGAGCATGAGGTTCGATTCCCGGGACGGGCAAAGTGTTATTGGGTTTTTCCATCGGGAATTTCTCAGTAGCAGCCACGGAGTCTGGATTTGTGCCCGGTTAATGACAATTGGCTCGCCCCTCTTACATGGGACTTAAACATAACTGGCGAAATGTGGGTGTACTATTAAGTACACTTCTGACTAACCCTTCGGGGATTACAGGCGTGGTGTTATATTATTTTCTAAGTAAACAAAACTCTATTCTCAATTGCCGTATTATTGCCATATTCCTATCCCATGCCCTCGTTACAGCTCTATAATTTGATCTATTTCATAGTAGTTTCGAGTGTGTCACGTCAAACTGTGCTGTAGCTCGTTTTGCCTGTCCGGCGCGAACCGCAATGCTGGGGAATGCGGCAAGGTGCGCCGGATATCATGAACGCAACACAACCGTTACTAACTGCGACTGTTTTCTACTTATGTACAACCAGAAGCACCAATATGTATACGCTAGCGATTTTCGACGAGCTCGTTGAACAACGTTTGCAACTTTTGAGATAGAAGAAAAATAATAATATAGGTTTCAGAATACTATGTTTGCAACAACATGAAATTGGAATGAATACAGAAGGAGAAGCTAAATAATAACAGCCGCTCGGATCGATCTTAAGGTTAAGCCGTGCTTGCCTAGGTTGGTCTGTGGATGGATGAACACCGAGTTTCCTCGTGCCTCGGAAAGCACGTTAAGCCGTTGGTCCCGGCTGTCATTTGTAGATCTTTGACAGTCGTTACAGGTGGCCCAAAAAGTCTGACAATCAGTCTTACCAAGGGGTATCGTATTATCTACTAACTGTGGAGGTCAGATAGGCAGTCGCTCCATGTAAAATACTGGTATTCAGCTGCATCCAGTTAGACTGGAAGCCGACCCTAACATAGTAGGGAAAAGGCTAGGCAGATGATGATGAAGACGATAGAAGGAGAAAATCACTTCCTCTCCTTTATCAAGTGGTTAATGCGTGTCAGAGTTTTTATGCTGACTTGGCTTTACATGTCGCCAAGAAATATCTCTCAGGCGTGCTGGTTTCCTCACGATGTTTTATGAGAAAATCACTTTTAAAAGCTTCTAAGTGTATACATATTGGTGCTCGTGACTGTACCTACATAAGAACGGAGAGGACGGAAAAAAACACTTGCAAAAACTGATGAAGGGATGTTGGTCAATGTGTATGCAGACGATGTAGTGACATTTCTTGTAATATACACCCTATTATGCGCATATTTGCTACTAGCACGTTTGTTTTTATTCGTTGGAAAAACTGGTTTGTGTCAAAACAACACCTGATTTAAGTAAAACATTTTTTTCTGTCTGTCCTTGAAAGGAGTGAGTAAATAAAGTGTCTGAAAATGAACTGTCCTCACTCCTCATGAATTTCATTTGCTATTCATTTCAAGTTAGCTCTAAAATCTACCTGCTATTTTGACCTGTTTGGTTTCAATTAGGTAAACTTTAATGTCTTGAAAAAAATTTGAATCGTATGACCAAGAAAACGAAGAATGGCTAATAAGGAGTGACGACGCCGACGCCGTGGCTGTGATGACGGCCGATGGGATGTATGAAAGTAAATTACACGTAAAGCCTAAGTGTATGCCTTGTCGACGGTGCGTTCGTGTTCCACGCGCGAGATGTCAGCAAACAGGAAGGGGTCCGCAAGGGCCGATGCCTGCCGGGGCTGTGGGACTGCTCGAAAGAGAGACCAAAGGGCAAAGAAGGAACATGGATGGGTTTCAGTCAGTACGAGTTTGACACTCTGTGGGATCCCTCCCACTCCGCCCAGAGTGTGAGGGGTCATTTGATGATAGCCCATCCGAAAAAAAAGCCTAAGTGTATTGAGACGATTATAAGATTTATAAGTAACAATAGCTTCGGAAACATGATCGTATTATCGTGGATTATTTTCACATAATATGGGCGTCAGTTTTGTGTGGCAATATTGGTTGGTTACAACTAGCCACGAGCCAGCACCGTTGAGCCGACCAAACGATACGTAATCACCATTGCTTAGCTGACACTCCATTGCAGGGCTGACTGCATTGTTTTATGTGAAATGTAGATCTATACGTTTGAAATGGAATGTCCGGGAAGTCAGTATCGTAAACCAAATTAGGACGTGAGAAATCGTTTCTATCTACGAGTATACTTCCATACTAATATTATAAAAACGAAAGTAAGTTTGTCTGTCTGATACTTTTTCACGCCTCATCCGGCTGAAAGGATTTAGAACTTAATATTTTTACTCAGGTAGGACGCAGAATAATTTTGTATCCCGGTAGTGCGTTGCCGTAGGATAATTATAGACCTCGATGCAAACCAAGCCGCAGTCAAATGCGAGTAAAGATTGATTTGGAAACTATGCGGCACGTTGCGGCGGCATAAAGGGACAATATTTCTTTGGTAGGTAAATATTTTTGCCCTATGCCCAACGAAATGTTAGTATGGCGTTATATAAGACTTCATGGCATTATAAATTATTCTCTCAAAGCTATGATGGGAAACATCCAACAATTTGAAGACATGACACGATGACAACAACATACCTGTTAAAAATAATTTTGATGACAACCTGACCTTCAATTTTCATTAAAAAGTCAAGCAACTGCATCAGTAAGGTTCCAAAGCCATTGTATAACGACATCCCCGGTCTGCTTGATGAATTACCGCCCACTATCTCTTTTACACACATAGAAGAGGCCTGGCCCGTGTCCCAACTGTGGGAACTGAGAACGTTATATGCTATACTTAATGCTATTATGACAACCCTGTAATTGTGGGCGCGTTCATACGGCGTGCGCCGGCGCGTGTGGCAATGCTTGCGAAACTGTCTCAATAAAGCCTCTATGGTCAGCGGCTGTAGCACCATTGTGTTTGCTGCACAATATCCCGCCCTACCACCGAAAATTATGGCTAATATGACATTTGCATTGTGTATCATGTGACATTTGCAAAATTTCAGTAGGTCATGTAATTATCTTCTGAGTTACAAATTAATATGTTTGCAAACTTTGTCCAATGTGAAATGAATTACTTACTTTACAACGTTGTAATAATTATATTGTCCTTTGTTCGTTTTGTTTCATTTTACTTGGCTTTTCAGAGTAAGTGACTAAGCCAGGTCCATACAAGGTAAATTTCAATTAGTAAAGCTAATTAATAAACTAGTAAAATTCGACAGACGTTATGTGTCGTTTCGCTAGTAAATTTGTAGATATATTCACGAAGTGTGACATGCCATGTAGTGTGCGCGGGCGCACGACCGCGACCCTTGCATTCACTCACGCGTAGCAGACACGCCGACCCCTTATCTGTTATCAGACGATCTTGTTCGACAGCTCGCTGGTTCAGAATGCTTTGGATACTTATTCAGCCCTTTGTATGTAGGATGGGGTAATTACAGTATGTGAAACTGTGAACATTTAGATAGATAACATCTCTTATGTTTCTTAATACGGTATTGTGCGTGCCATTATCTCTGTAGTCTTGGCCGTGGTTTGGCATTGGACACATATATACTTGATTAAAGTCGATCAAAATTATCATCAATGTTCATCAGCCCAAGTTATAGTACTTCTGACAAAATTCATCATCATCTGTTTAGCCTTTTCCCAACTATGCTGGGGTCGGTTTACAGTCTAATCGGATGCAGCTGAATTTACCTTGACCAGTATTTTCCTTGCAGCGACTGCCTTTCTGAGCCCCACAACCCAGTTGGTACTGGGTTATACGATACTCCTTGATAAGACTGGTTGTCAGACTTTCGGGCCACTAACTATCTGTAACGACTGTCATAGATCTACAAATGTCAGCCTTCTGATCGAACCATGGGCGTACCCAGCATTTTTAGGGGGTGGGGCAGAAGTAAATAAACTAAGTAGTAGGAAATTAAAAATGCTTTTTATTTACTGACTGATACGTTTTATTGACTGCACTATACCATTTCAATAATAACCTGCGAGGGTTCTGACTAAATTTAGATAAAATTTCGTTTTCAAATGTATGTTGTGTTTCCAGAACCGTCTTTCTATTCACACTCATCATACAGAGGCCTACAAGACGGTTTTCTGTCATTGTTGACCTTAACCAAGTTTTTATTTTAATGTAAAAAATGTTAAAGTACCCAAATGAATATTTAATTTTGCCATTATATTAATTTTTCCTTAAAATTCTTAGCTTCGGGTCAGAGAGCAGGGTGGGGCAAGTGCCCCACCTTGCCCCACCGTGGGTACGCCCATGGATCGAACTATGTAGTATCAAACAAAAATGTTAAATACCAATGATCATGCTAATTGATTAGCTCTGTTAGGCTGAATACTGTATCAGAAATATTTATTTATTAAGTTTTACATCGTAATCCAAAAAAATCACCAGCTGCACATATGGGTCGAGTAGGTATTGAAGTTTGATGGTCACCAGTTTTTTTTTTCGCGATTATGATGGTGGTCCCATTGGCAAAGTTGTTCAGTTTGGTGGTCTGTACCACACCCTTAAATATGACCAAACCGTTCTGATACCCGCTGTATACAGGGTGTAAACAGACCCTTCACGAACCCGTCAACCAAGCATTCTGTACATCAAACAAAGTAACTCTATGCAAAAATTACTGCTGGGAAACGACTTATTTTTGGGGTGAAAAATCACGTACTATGCTGGTAGGACTCAATGTAACGCACTCAAAACATTATGCTGATGGATGCATTGAATAGTACGGGGTTCGTGGAGGCATTTAAAGTAAAGTTATAACATTAAAAACTTATCCCAATATCCCCAATAACTCCGTAACTAGAACGTTCAGGTATGGTCTAAAACAAAAAAAAATCGCAATGACGGGGAGAACAAGTAAGTGCCTTTCGGTTTCTTTAAGGGTACTTTTACACCATTATTTCTATATCACAATTTTTTATCGCCGTAAAGCGATTGCGTGACAAAACTAAACACATTCCAATATGTAAGGAAACCTTCGCACACACACTTCACACCTTATAGACCATGTTTGGGTTGTATGCTTCACTATTATGAATTTAAATACGTCGGTCATTACACTCATTATCGATTACTCGTACTAGATTCGCGATTTGATTATGCGTTATACTAGAATTATGTCGGTAATAGATACTTATGTGTGATGGCCGATCGTTTGTGTGTTATTGAGATTATTTTAAGATAATTTTATTAACTAACTCCCCTGTACTCGATGCAGGGTGTGGCGAAAATGAAGAGGAATTTTCTTTTGACTCCATTTGCTCTTCTTACGAAGACTCATTTTGCGTAAAGTTTGACACACACAACAGTTTCGTAAGCTAACAAATGCAACGTAGTTTTTGTGACTCATTACTCCTTAAATAACTGGTCACTGTTGTCGATGTGGAATCGTCATGAGTGGATAAAAAACAATTTTATATCCACAGATTAAACAAATTCTGTTTGCCATCCTCGACAATTGTGGAGTGGTTTCGGGATGTCTGCTACCGGGAGTACCGGGGTAGCCAAATGTTTTATAGTATACAAAGTTTAAATATACTTACTTAACACAAAAGGGCTTTTTGCCAAAACACTCAGCCATAATGAAGTAATTCCTAACACGTTTTTTTCATTGTCAACAGAAAACTTGGCGCCATCGGAGTTGAAGAAGCTTAGAAATAAACAGAGGAAAGCGAAGCGCAAAGCTGAACAGGAAAGCGCGTTACAGGCCCAGGTACAGGTAAGTTAATTTAACTAATTGTGCCTGTGTTAACAGAGCTCAGGTTGGGGATCGCAGTATGTTCGTAGGATATGGCTGTCCATACTTTCTAAAGAACAATGGGTATTAGATGGAGAATGTACCAATTCCTGACTTTGTCACTTTTCAATTACCGTTCAAAAACAGAAAAAACGACTTACTTTTGTATTTTGTTTTTCATTTATGTAATATGGTGGTGGTGTACACAGTTTACCTATGTTTATAATCATAATTCTTATGGGCGTATCGTTGGAATCGGTATTTTACGTGTAACTGTGGTTACTTGTTGTTGTAAGTGTTTAATACCTAAGATTAGTTATGAAATAAGGTGTGTGTATAAAGACTTGTTGTTCTACAGGTGAAGCGCGAGCAGCACCACAAAGCGCGGCAGCAGCAGGAGCAGGGCGACCCCGAAGCGCCGCAGTTAGACGAGCTCGTACCCGACAAACTAGCCAGGGTAAATATTACATCACAATCCTGCAGTCTTTGAGGCTATCTTTGCAAGAGCCTTAAGAGTAGCCCAGTACTAACATAACTGGACGCCAACCCTTTAAAGAAACCAATAAACTCGGTCACGGTCCTTAGCACTGAGGTACCAACTGGTAACCTGGTTCTGGTGGTACCTTTTATCTCGACTTCATTCGTCTACTATTGCTTAATACAAGATATCGGAAACGGACAATTCACGAAGCCAAGCATTTTGTACATCAAACTAAGTTACTCACCGGGAAACGACATTTTTTTGAGGTTAATAATGACGATTTACTGTACGGTAACTCAATCTAACGCAATCAAAACATTGTGCTGAAAGATGCATTGAATATTTCAGGGTTCATGGAGGTATTTAAAGTGAAGTTATAAAATTAAAAACTTGCATTTAATAAAAAAAAACTTGAGTCAACTTTAATCCTCAATATCTCCGTAACCAGAAGGTTCCCAGGTATTCTCCTTAACAAAAAAATAATCACAATGAAGGAGAGAACAAGTGCCTTTCGCCTTCATCAAGGGTCTTTTACACCCATTATAGAATGCTCAGTTAAGATTACCCAATTAGATGCGAGATTCATTCGTTAACCAGCCAAGCCTTCGTAATTAGCGCGGCTGTGGTAGACAATTCCGCCTACACTTTCATACGAAGCTACACGTACTTAGCGCCTCAGTAACATATTGTGAACAGCTAACTTGGCCCGTGCTTTGGTTTAGCAGTATCCCTGTCACTGACACAACTGCCAAGGCGCAATAGAGAGACTATAAGCACGGTTAAAAAAGAACCGCGTTAAGACTGCCGCGGTGTCGTCGTGACTCGTTGGTCGAGTGGTCGCAAGCGCGACTGCTGAGCTTGAGGTCTTGGATTCGATTCCCGGGGACAGAGTTATTGGGTTTTTCCATCAGGAATTTATCATTAGCAGCCTCGGAGTCTAGATATGCCAGTTATGCCAGACAGTTATTTTTAAAGACCCATGTAATCATGGGATTTTAAACATAGCTGGCGAAATGTGGGTGTACTATTACGGTACGTCTCTGCCCAACCCTTCGTGGATTATCTGCAAATAATATCAAGATCAATGGCCCTACAGTTTTGTGTTGAATACGGTCCCACCGAATATAGCAAATGTTTTCTGTGGCCATTTGCGAATATTCTCATTTGGACAAAGACAGATGTTGTCCTTTTATAATGACCACATGCCTAACCAAATAGGTATCAGTGGCGAAGATTCCTTAGAACTCGATTCCTACTGGCTTCCCTTTTAAAAAAGGCACAGTCAGTATTCTATAGGCAAATAATATAATCACATTAAAGATATGTACTCCGGCTTACCTCTTACGAAAATTGACCCTTCGCTACTCATAGGTATCTTGGTTTTCTTATGAAGTAGCTATCACTTACTTACTGATTGTTAACTAATTGATTCCTTGATACTTATTGTATTGTCTCGGCTTATTAAATACATGTTATGTCAACATAAATTGTTCAACGCCCTTGATTACGCTGTTTGCATTTGATTGTATCCGATAACAGTTTCTAGTCAAATCAATTGTCTACCTATTGTTAATGTTTCCACATCCTAAACTCACTTCCTGGGGAAGTAAATATCAAATAAGAGACTGATTGATTAGAATGTCACAATTAATTTGGTTATAACAGTATTGGAGCTAAAAATACTTCGGGCACTACCTGTTTTACAATGGTATGACAGTCGTCGGCAATGAAGTATGCTATTGTTCAAGAATGGGAATGTAACATGTTCTAAGAGTCGTGGCAGGCGTGACTTGTAGTAGTTTCTTGAGGTACAAGCCCTTTGAGATGTCCTACCGGCAAAAATGACGGCAGCAAATTAGTACAAACGATCTTTCATCCCATTTTTTAACCCGTTTAGGGGATGAATTTTTGTTTAAATCATTCTTTAAGGCGCGAATTACACAGAAACGGCGTAAGGCGTGAGGTGCGCTGCAGGCGTAGAATTTATAAGGAAACGAAAGAACGGCGTGCCTGCGCCGCGCCGCTTGAGTGTAATTCACGACACGTCACCAGTGGACCAGTGGTGCGGCTTAGTAGTGTAGAAGGGAAGGAAGGCACCTACGTACATTTTGTATGAAAACGTTTTGAAGCGGCATCATGCCTGCGCCGCGCCTTCACCGTACGCCGTTTCTGTGTAATTCGCGCCTAAGAGAGATCAGGGCCTTTTTTTTTTTACTTTATACTTTTTGTCGAACGAACTCCACGCGAGTGAAGACGCGGACATAAGCTAGTTGTTTAAAATTATGAGCACAATGACCCCTTAAGAGGTAAACCCTAAAGGGTAAACAAAAACTAAGCTCCCATATTTCTCGAAGGGGTAGGCTAAACTGTGTTATAGATGGTAGTACTCATACGTACCTACACCCAATCATCCATAATTATGTCGCTAGATGCTGCTTAAAGATGTTTTCATGTTTGAAGCAGTATCAGTTAGGTATGTTTAGGAACCAATTTAATAAAAAACGAGCAGTGGCGAAGGGTCAATAATGAGTCAGGTGAAGCCGAAGAAAAAAAAAGAGCATTGTTTTTTTTTTTGTATTTTTTTTTTTGTTTCTATGTTTATTTTGACCTCATTTTCGTTATCAGCGACCCCGAAAACCATGATTTGTGACACCCATGAAGAAAAAACCTTATAACCATATAACCATTCAACACAATAACTGATAGTGTATATTTTGTCATTTTTTCAGGCTGACGACCCACTAGAACAAGCGATCAAGTTCCTCCAACCACTAAGAACGCTCGCCGCGGATAGGATAGACACATATTTAATGGCCTTCGAAATATACTTTAGAAAAGGTAAGTTCAATATAAACTATTTCCTTTTAGCTTCAACAAATGACCGGTCAACCGCGCGGCATTAGACCTGCAGCGACATCTATACTGCTACATACGAACTAAACTGACAAATTATCCTATATCGTGATGTTAAAATAATCTGCGTGATTGATATAATTATTACGTTATATTTCGGCTCAAAAAAAAAATGTGTCGATGACTTGGAGGTGACATTTTGTGAAATAAAGAAAATAATATATCAGTGACCATGACAAGACTTAGGTTCTGTGGGTGAAAACTAGGGTATATCCCCTCTTCCTAAGAAAATTGTGTCGATTTGTCTAACGAACTCTGTAATACAGAAAGCCGACAGCAACCGTCTCGCTGTATTCCACCAGACACAAAACCCACCCGGCCGGAGGATCCTCCGTCTAGACTCACACTACACCTCTAAACTAAGAGGTATGAGGGACAAGGTCCTCGTTAGAAAAGGGAAGACCCTCCTTCAACAGCCTCTTGCTCTTATCCTAATTTATTAGGGGTCGGCTCAACATGTCCTGTTCTGCCATCATCCTCTACTAGTCCATCCATCGTTTCTTAGGTCTTGTTTCCCTCATTCCTCCGTACGACATGCCCATACCTCGACAACCAGTCCCTAATATACTTTATTCAATTTCCAGACAAACCCCTGCTGATGCTTCAGAGCATAAAGCGTGCGTTCAGACTGGACAGCTCGCACCATCACCTCCACGACTGTCTCATCCGGTTCCAGAGGTGGTTAGACGAGAACCTAGCCAGCATGAACCCGGCTGTTGCCGCTGTCATCACCAAAGAGATCGAGCCGGTAAGTCATTTATTCTAGGCAAAGAATCAGCACTTGAAAGACTGCACGTCAAAGACAGTCCCCCAAAGCGCCTGCCCTTCGCCTCTTCCTGGTGTTGTAGCTGGGGTGTAGAAGTGGTGGGATAAACCCCACAGCAACAAATCTGTCTTATTTAAATTTATCATCGGTGATTTTTTTCAAATCAGCGGTTCCATACATTTTGACTGTGTACTATTGCACTTTGGTAGGAAACGATTGGTTCAGAATGATGTACTTATAATACCAGCCTGTTACTGTCCCACTGCTGGGCAAAGGCCTCTTCTCATACAGAGAAGGCACGAGCATTGATCACCACGCTTGCTCAAGACGGGTTGGCGATTTCAGACTTATATTAATTATAAGTCCAGGTTTCCTCACGATTTTTCCTTCACCGATGTCTGTGATGTCCAAGATAAACTTAGAAAAGTACATATGAATTGAAAAAGTCACATTGGTACTTGCCCGGATTTGAACCCACAACCTCATGCATGAGAGGCGAGGCCTTAACCTCTGGGCCATCACAACCACAACAATGATGTACTTAGTAATATGTAATTCTTTGTAGGAATGGTTGTGTGACTCTAATATATTTAAAATTCACAAACATTGATTCGTATTTTTGTGACGAACATAAGTACTTACTGTTTCAGTGCTTTTACCTACTTCATGTCAGTACAGTTGAATCAGTTTGTCACTAAAAGGTTAACCATAACTAAAGAACATTTCAGATGGACGTAATATGAGATGAGAGTAGTCTCCTATCATATTACGTCCAGCTGAATTGTTCTGACTAATGTGGCAGTCGCAACCGTAGCGAAGTTTTAATTAACTAGGAGTTTTATCAAAACAAGTTGACGATGGTAGTCTTTCCTTCACAGAAAATAATTCCTCTTGGTCGCAAAACAAGTTTTTATTCGCTAAAAAAAAGAATCGATCACTGTCGGTGTTTTCCGTGTTTCCGCGTATTGCAGAATATTATATGAATGGAGATCTCACACTATGTCAAATTCTCGATAGTTTATAGTGCACTATATCATTGTTAACTAGTCTAATAAAACAATGGCTTGTTGTAATTTGTTGTGTTATAATTCACATTACTTGAAGGAAATCGGTATTGTTGTGACTAGGGAATCCAATCCCGCATCAAAATCGCGATCCCGCACGCCTGCGGGATTGAGGTCATCAATCCTTCGGATCCTGCGGGATTTGCGGGATTGAGATTTTTTTAAATATCCTTTTGTTTTGAGTAGGTACATATTTAAAAAAATAAATAAAGAGAAGTAAATTTTTATTATCATTATTAATATTAAGTAGAGTTGACTTATTACTAATCAACAATTGAATTAAATGATGCCTTAGACGTAAATCGCCGCTAAGGTAAATCCCTGTGGCGTAGGAGAATCCCTAGTCATAGAGTATTTGAACTGACATTGATTACGTTCCGTTTCGAAACAGGATTCACTCAATATAAAATTAAAATTATATTTTTTTATCTGTAAGTTAAAAACTGAAAATTAAAGTATTTTTCATACAAATGCTATAGAAAAGTTACGCACGAGTTCCATGGGAAAGTTATTAAATCACTTATTAATAAGGCTGTGCACAGCTCATATATATTTATTTTCAATCTCGCAAACGTGCGGGATCCCGCATGAGTAATCCCGCATTTCTGATCCCGCAAAAAAGGCCCGCGATTTCGGGATCCCGCGTTTCCGGGATTGGATTCCCTAGTTGTGACATTTATTTATCAAGCTTTTTACAAATAAATGATTTAAATTCCAGATGGTACGCGGCCGGACCGCGGTGCAAATGGCGGAGGAGTTCATCAGCTCCCGCAGCGACACGACGCAAGCCGACGCGCTGTGGGGAGCGCGCGCACTGCGCCGCCTGCTGCCCGACACCACGCCGCGTGCGCTCGCGCAGGCCACCGCGCTGCACCACCCCGGCACCTCCATACAGGTATGCTCATGTCGCACGAGCTCATCAGCTGCGCCGCCTGCTGCCCGACACCACGCCGCGTGCGCTCGCGCAGGCCACCGCGCTGCACCACCCCGGCACCTCCATACAGGTATGCTCATGTCGCACGAGCTCATCAGCTGCGCCGCCTGCTGCCCGACACCACGCCGCGTGTACTCAGAACAGAACGATATACAATTACTTTAAACCGACAACACGATTACTGTCCAAACTTGTACTAGCCATAAGCGGACACACTACTAAAATTTATAAAAATGCCTTTGTCAGATCATGATTCATGTTTTGTGTCTTTCTTTTCAGGGCTGCGTGGAAGTTTTAGACAGTCTGCGAGACGGCGACTTCGGTCCGTGCGAGAAGGAGATAGAGCAATATATCGAGGCGTGTCGCATCAAGTTCCCCTACGCCATCGCGTTCAAGCCGGCGTCGGAGCTCGCCGAAATGGTGGACGTGGCCGTGTCTTCCGACGAAAACCCGCTACTACCGAAAGAGATCGCCGTCAACAACTGAACACAACACAACACTCCTTACTCGAAAACGGTCTAAAATTATACATCAACTGACCACGCATTCGATAGTTTCAACTTGAAACGAAAGAGATGGCGATTTGAACCACTCTTTATAGACCAAAGTCTTAGCTGACGGCCCCGCTGTTCCGCTGAAAATGAATACACAAAAATGCGCGTGGAGTGAATTAATGATAGGCTTTTAATTAAAAATAAACTCTATTTTATGCAATCAAACGTCTTGATTATACTCATTAACAACCCGAGAAACTGCGAATATTTTGTCTTTAAGGGTTAAGCCTCGTTAGGTTTTTTCTACAAATTAGGATTTAAGTCCACACACTTCAAACGTTTATTAAAATAACAATACAATCTCCGCACCTTTAGTATATAGCTAAAGGTGCGGAGATTGTAAGCAATAATAGTATAACTGAATGATTAGTACGGATTCACTCGAGATCTGTTCATTCTCAGCGGAATTTTTAAGACACACTGAAATATTTAGCAAAATATTCGTTCAACTCATTACGAATTGTATTGAGACCATTTGGACTGACAAATGTCGTTGATGTTAAAATTTTAATCTCGATATAACTTAAAACTCGTTTTATAAGTACTTCTGGTAACCAAATTTATAATAATATTATTGAATGAGTATGCCGAAGATGCGCTCTTTTACAAACAACAAAGTCGTTCTTTAGAAAATTTTAATGAAATCAATTTTGTTCTTGATTATTATTAACCTTCCCGATGTATTCAGTAGCATTAAATTTTGGTTTAGTATATAGGTTAAGACACTTGTTTTTTTTTTGTATAATTAAATGTTTGTTACGATAACAAAATTGATTTTATTCTAATTCCTTGGATGGTTGTTTTCGGAGATATCAAAATATGTAACAATTCAGACTAAAGGCGGAATTCACAAGTGAAACTGAACATTTAACACTTAAGGTGGGCGCGCCAGTTTAGGCCGCGAAATTCATATTTTCTTAATTTTTTTGCAGTTTGCAGGTCATTGTCAGGTTGTATGTTGATTAAAATAATATTCGCGGCCGTAACAAATATGGTTTTACTACTCGGTGACAGTGACTTTTTTATGAAATAGTTATAAAATGGGATTAAATGAACTCATAGTCTGTTTTTTAATCTCGGAGACTAAATTGACAAGTGAAAATGTCAAAACTGACTTAAATCCTATTGAAATCGATGTCAGTTTGCCATTTTTACTTGTCAATTTAGTCTCCGAGATTAAAAAACAGACTTTAGAGGGTTTTATTGATGACTAGCTGTTCCCCGCGACCTTCGTCCGCGTAAAATCCCGTCCCGTTTTTGCAACATTTTTCATTGCTGCTCCGCTCCTTTTAGTCGTAGCGTGATGTTGTATAGCCTATAGCCTTCCTCGATAAATGGACTACCCAACACTGAAAGAATCATTCAAATCGGACCAGAAGTTCCAGAGATTAGCGCGTTCAAACAAACAAACAAACAAACAAACCCTGCAGCTTTATAATATTATAGTATAGATTTTAATGATCATAATTCTATAAATTGTTATTACTGCCGCGAATCATATTTTGTTCAACATAGAGCCAAACACTGGCCGGTAATAACAAAAAACGTAAGACAATTTGAATTTCGCGGGCTACCCTGGTGCTTCCACCTTAAACTGCGTTCAAAAGCTGACAGTGTCAAATGTTTAGATCTGCTGATCGCGATCAGTTTCACTGGTGAAATTCGCTTTTAGTTTTACTGGAAATTATTTATGACAGAATATATAGATACATTATACTAACGTTAGGTGCATCGAAGTTGGTTTCGATGTGTTGGTTTCGTAGTGTTCTCATATCAACTAATTAATGTCACAAAGAATTCGCCCGAATTACGTTTGGTTTTGTCGTTTTTCGCTTTTTGTTAGTCCTGTGTTGCATTTTGATATTTATGACATTTAAAAAATATCTGGTATATAAGCCAAAAATTGCTGAACAACATGTAATCTGCAACCAATTCTTATATCTTATGAGTATATAGCGTTATTTGCGTTAATTTTATGTGTTAAAAAAATCCCTGTGTTAGTATTTCATAAAATCGCTCGCTTCGTAAAGATGAAAGTTACCGAGGTTTCATTCAATATAACCATAATACTAACGATTTTCTTTGAATTTTGATGATGTTCAAAAAATATTCATATCATGTAATCTTTTGAACGGATGTTAATATATTTCTGTTTTTGCCTTCGCAGGTTTTGTTCAATAGTCAATGGTTATTTATTGGTAATCAACATGCAGGTGAAAAACCACATAATTATTTCATTGGCTGTAGGATGCTGACCAATCTCACTTGCCTACAAACAATTAAGTTATTTTTCTACTAAATACTTGTTACCGTTCGGCTGAAGTAGGGTTTCATAGAAAAATAGATTAGCGGCGATGGAGCATACTTAATTAATGTTTGACTTCTAGATTATTAAAAAAAAAAACTGGTAACTTATGGAATATTCATTTCCAACGACAGCTGTATCATAAAGACGTAGAGTAGTTTTTTTGGTTATGACTCAGAGTCTTAATTTGCAATGTAAAGTGTGAAAACATGTTCCTTATATTTTTTAGTTAGTAAGCCGTTGCTTCTTATGTCACTGTTGGCCCGTAACGGAACTGCTTTGCTCTATATCACACTTACCTTTGAGGAAGTGTTCGCATTTGAGAGAAATATTATGTTTACGTTTCTTTACCTGTCCAATGAGAACACACCTACCTACTTATAAAAATGGTGAAAAATTTTTTGTCAAAATTTTTAAACATTTTTATTTTTCTTAGCCATTATGGATGACGTTGTAATACTTATCAAAATGTTGTTACATGTTCTTACGAGTTAATTTTAACAGATGTGTCTAGTCCTGTGATCCTCTTACTGTGAAGTTTGTAATGGCAACCTATAGCAATTTGTACAATAATATCTTAAATTAGTGTTAATTTTTCAATATTATTATTAAACGGCGTATTGAAAAATTTTGCATTTTAAAATGAACTCTCTCGTTTGTAAAATAACATCCTGTGGCCTCAAGTGTTCAACAATATTCACGTAACAGAATAATGATTAGGATTTAACATTTCAAATAACGACTGGTTTTTAACGTGTAAAATATAATGTTGTGTGGCTAATTGAGCGAAGGCCGCGCGGATCGCCCTCGGAACGGAGGGGACGCTTGTAAATAATTCTTACTTTTAAGTTTGTACTGTACAATATCGTTAGTTCTGAGGTCTCTGTCGACGAAATTTATTGACTGCATGCGGCGCTAAGGTTTAATATGTACGAATGGTGAACATGGACTCAAATGTAAACACTTTTGTTGGATTTCGTTACTTTTATTTTCTTTTTGTAGATATGTGTAAAATTTGGACAATAATTGTATAATTGAATACTCCAAATTGTAACAATTACATGCACTTTTGTTGTGTTGTAAAACACGCTAGAACAGTTAATTTCTAAGACTACATTCACTGAATTAAATAAATACATTGTTTGAAGGAATGTTCTGTTTCCGTAATGAGCTGGCTTGAGTCGCCTCCTACACGGGATGTAGGCAGGATCTGATTTATTAACAATTTGACTGTTCAATGTATTGTAATTCTTCCTGAATAAAACATAATTATGTTTAATTCAGTGGATGGCGTCGAATTATGTTTATTTTACACAAAATATGTTCAATTAAGTTACTAATAAATCACCACGTTGATTTTATTGTATTCAAGTTGTGTGATCGGAGTATCTGTACCCGTGTCATCTTGTACATAAAGTAATAAAATTTTATTTTACAAATTTATTTACATTTCTGTTTCATTTACATCAAGCACGTTGTAATGATATAAGGCATCCGACACTCGCTGTGAAGTAGAAACCTAATACTTTGCCTAGTTCACGGTTTTTGAATAACCCTGTCGAAAATCCTTTTTATTTTTTTCGGATGAGAAATCATCAAATGACCCCTGCCGCTCTGGGCGGAGCGGAAGAGAGTGTGAGACTTGTACTAACTAAAACCCATTCATATTCCTTCTTTGCCCTTTGTGTTCCAGGGCCGAGGTATCTCTTTCGAACAGTCCCGCAGCCCCGGCAGGTATCGGCCCTTGCGGGCCCCTTCCTTATTGGTATCTCTTTGAGGCGCGCGTGAAACACGAACGCGCCGTAGACACGGTCTGTCGTCATAAGACGGCCGGACGGCGAGTTAGCCCATAACTAACCGTCCACACGTGGCCGAGTGGCCCCCGACGCCCTGGGCGTCTCCCTCTGACGTTCCGCCACCTGCTTCGCTAGCACGAAAACCCTTCATACAGCTACCCGATGGCCTTGTTCGTGTTCTCAACATTATGTTCAGCCTAAACGTGGAATTTGAAAAGGGTAGGTTAGTTTTTAAGGCGTACTATTGGCCGACTTTTCATTATATCCGTTTATAACATCTGCGCCCATTACATCGTACGCACGACGGCCAAATAAGCTATACAAAAACCAGTTAATGCGGATCTCTCATTGTATCTATTAGTATTATATTATAATCGAACCTAAACGAGGCCAAGTTATACTAGAAATGTACAGCTTCATGTGCCGCCGTGTGTACGAGTACACACTCGTGTTTTAAAAATAAGTAACCTTTTGAAACGCTACTGTCACATATACGAGACAAGCAAGAGCATGCCCTATACGCCAAACGTCACAAATATGTGACAAAATGGTAGGTGAAATTGTGGGTTGGCGTGGAGGGCACGCGCGTGCGTTTTGCGTTTAAAAGTTTCTATTTGTTGCGTTCATTCCACAATGTGAAACTAACCTACCACAAGTGGCATATTGGTATTCCACATACCTACACGTGATAAGCTTTTCATTATCATTATCAGAACTTAGCGATTATATAGATTGTCGATATTAATGCAGTGCCTAACGCAGTTTTATCTGGTGATAAAACAATGAGATTATGCAGTTTGCCCTTCATTTGCCCCTATCGATTTATTGGGAAGGACATCGGTATTGTTAGGTATAATGGGTGTAAAGGTACCCTTAACGAAGCCGAAAGGCACTTGCTTTCCCGTCATTGCGATCATTTTTTTTGTTCTAGACCATACCTGGGAACCTAGTTTCTGAGACTGGGGGTCAAAGTTCCAAGTTTTTCGGACATTGAGTACCTACTACCGTAAATCGTGATTTTTCACCCCGAAAAAAAATTTCATTTCCCAGCAATCCGGGTCCGTTTATACCTTGTATACATCATCATCATCATCATCTACTGAGAGCCATTTTGATTACATCACTTTCTGAAGTACTGTGATTAAAAGAACATACCGGAACAATAATTATGGTTAAAATAAGATTGTGACGCGCTGATAACTGAAAAGTTGCAAGTGTATGTGATACGTGCGGAGCACCACGTCGGCAGGAAGCTATACCAGCGTAGGCAGGAAACTTATATAATGAGTAAACCCATGGTCTAGGATCGGTTTCAATTTCAACCAAAGCAGAGGAGAGAAGATGTGAGAACATAAGCGGCAAAGTGAGCAGGTTGTTTTCACCAATACGTGGAAGCGTAGAGAACAATTATTGTACTAGAATGAATCGAAGATGCACAGAGCATCATAAAGGGTGTAAAAAGACCCGTAACGAAGCCGAAAGGCACTTGTTCTCCCCGTCATTGCGATCATTTTTTTGTTCTCTCCATACCTTCTAGTTACGGAGATATTGGAGGTCAAAGATTTCACAAGTTTTTTTTTTAAAATACTTCTTTTTAAGGATTTAACTTTACTTTAATTACCTCCATGACCTGTTTACTATTCAAAGCATCCGACAGCGCCAAGTTTTGAGTGCGTTACATTGATTTTTACCGTAAAACGTGATTTTTCACCTCAAAAAAAAGTCTTTTCCCAGCAATAATTTTTGTGTTGGGTGACTTAGTTTGATGTACGTGTATAATGCTTGGTTGACGGCTTCGTGAAGGGTCCTGTTACACAGAAAAGGCGTGGGCCGCCACACATATAAACAGTTCTCTGCTGCATTAACTGCACTTGCGCGAAAAATAAAACATCTCTTCTCCCCGGTTGAATTGTATCTACTGAAGCTAAGTGGAGAGGAGTTATGAAATAATCATATCTGATTGATAATTTACAAAAAAATATCTTCTACGATTTCGTAGAAATCGGAGCTTAGGGCCGCGTCCAAACTAATAGCGATCGTCGCGCGAGCAGGAGGTGCGCGCATGAGTAGGTAAGTTTAGTTATTGACGTATATACCTACGCACGATTATATGTAGGTAAGTAAATCATACGCAACTGGTACGCAAGTATATATTGCCAAAAGAGGCGGAGCCCGCGTCAAAGCCTTTATAAGGCAAGGCTGCATGCTTCTTTTGGCGCGTGGCCGTTGCTGGAACTAACGCAACCATTTCGCTTTTTGGTTCAACTACCCCAGATAATCCTCAAAGCCATACTCAAAGCACGGCTTTGATACACATTGCACAAAACGGGGCATCTATAAATTGATATTTGCGATGTCACGGCCTTGGCTATGGCGGATTTGGTCAAGGGTATGCGAAGGGCAGAAAAATTGTGCGAAAACAAAGATAAGCTAATGATAAGTTAAAAAATGCATTATTGCAGTGTGTTAGGTTTCTATCTTGGACGATAACAATTAAGTCGTAATGCAATTTTTCCGATACATTAAAAATGTCAGTGTGTACGAGGTGTACCTATATACGGGATGGAAGCGACACCGACGCCCAACGGTTATTATTATCGTTTATTCATTTTTCTTACTTATTAATATTATTATATTCAGTTTGTGAAAAATTTCTAATTCTGTTTTTTCCACATAGAAATTTTACATCGGTAATAAAAAAAAAACAGCTAGTCCCTACATTTTGACCGTGTAAGTATTGCACTTTTGTAGGTAACGGCTGATTTTTTATATAGTTATCATACAATACATGTTTTTTTTCACATTTGTCGGGTTCGATTCCCGGTTCAGGCAGGCTAGGCGTTTATTTAAAAATCTGAACGCAGTTCAAATTATTTTTAAAATCAAAATGAATTCAATGTTACGCACTCAAAACATTGTGGTGATGGATGCATCGAATAGGACGGGGGCCGTGGAGTTATTTCAAGTAAAGTACATTAAAAACTTGTATTAAATAAAAACTTGTAAAAAAGTTGGAACTTTGACCCCCAATATCTCCGTAACTGGAAGGTTCCCAGGTATATGTGTGCATGTATTTTTTGTTTTAGAGTCTAGAAAAAAAATATCGCAATGTCGGGGAGAACAAGTGCCTTTCAGCTTCGGGTACTTTTAGACCCATTATCCTCGTGTCACCGTCTTAAGTTATTCAAGGTCAAAGGTCGCAGAAATAAGTTTTATGTAAATATCTCGGTTCCTATGGCTCCAATGATGTTGAACTTTAAAAAAAATGTAGACCATAAAATTAGGAAACATTTTTTCGTGTACTTAATCGTTTTTGAAAAAGAGGTTTAATTGTAGGTCATATATAGCTGTTTAATAAAAATATTATTAAAATATATTACACATTTTTTTAGGGCCCGCGGGTCACGTCCAGCAACTAATTGCCGATAGGCATGAGCGAAGCCACGAGCACTGCTAGTATAAATATGCTATAAATACAGTGATAGCAGATAGGAACGGGTGTTCGAGACCAACCAGCAGTATGGCAGAGTCGTCCTCGTTCCAAGGGTAAGTTTTTTTTTTATGCCCTTAGTCCTTACGTCATAGCTTTTTCCCAACTGTGGTGAGTCAGCCCCCTAACCCCACGAACCTCCCTCCCTAACCGGATGCAGCCGGATACCAGTTTGATAGCGAAGTAGGTGCCCAACCCACCACAAAAAATTGTGTGATAGTGGCCAAGCTCGAAATAAAGGCAGTACTTACAGGTTTGTCATTTTCGCAGATAAAACAATGAAGACTACATGGGTGCCAAGTTATGTGAAGTTTAAGATTGACTTATGTAAACCAACGTTTTTTTAGGTATACTGTATACCAAAAAAAAATTGGTTTTATAAATTCAATCTGTATACCGTATTTATTTATTTAAAATAGCTACGCCAACAGTACATACATTTTACATTTGACAATAAAAGTATACAGGTTAGGGTTCTTATGTAGGTACCAATTAGAGGTGTACGTAACATTCTCTTAAGTACAATATAGCTATATAATCGTAGAGTTATAGAAATAAAATGTAACATAAAATAGAAAACAAGACATCTTTGACTTAAATTAAAGAAGTTATCAAAAAAACCGTATACTTACAGAATGAATTTTTGAAGTGGGCTTGCATGGCCAAATCCGTCACTATGGGGAATAGCGAAAAATACTCAAAGGAGTCTCGAGCCCGATTTTGATCAAAACTAAAACTCCATCATTAGGTTTTTGAAAAATTAATATTCCTAGCCAGGAATCGAACCCGTTGATTTTGGAAAAAAACACAGACTGTACCTATTATTAGGTAAGTAGGTACACCGTTCGATAGTCTCGCTAATAAGTATCAAATTCTGGGAAGTAATTAAACAAGGAAAACTGGTGTAAAAATATGGAATGTAACTAGAAATAGAAAACTTTTTTGCAAAAAATAAAACCGACTTATTTTTTGCAAAAAAGTTTTTTATTTTTAGTTACCTACATTAGTTCATATCCTATACAAATATTTGCTATGCATTTATTTTATATTATTAACAAAAGAAGAAGTCGTTTAAAAAGGAAGATAATGAAGACAACTGGGTTCGTCCATGGTAGAATGATTTTATTTTAACGGTAAAACCCAAGTAGCTCTCACTCTCACTCATAATTATCTAAACACCATGGAAACGAGAAAAACAATATTTTACAAATGTTTCAATTACACAATTTACACACATAGGTCTATTGAGTCATGGTATACCTATGTACACCTACAGAGTTATTGAATAACATACAGTTGTCGAGTTAGGAGTGGTCGCAAGCGCAACGTGTTCGTCAACTGGCGAGTGTAAAACTCGCGCGTGCGCGCGTGTTGGCACCTTCTGATTTCACCTATTTTTTTTGTCGTCAACTCGCTCGACCGTGAAAATCTGACGTATTTATGTAGGTACAGTCAGCTACAAAAATATTTTTTATAAAATGTATAATATAGGTACCCACTTTAAATGTATAAGACATTTTATACGACTTTGCTTTAAAATAGTACTTTATAAAAGTAACGTAAAAGTAACATTTGAGTCGTGTAAAATGTACACCATCACGGGCGAAATGTGGGTGTAGGTAAAATAGAGTACCTACTCACATGTTTCCCGTAAGCGTAACGGTCCTCGTAAGGTAGGACATCTCTACCTAACCCATCGGGGATTACAGGCATGATGTTATGTACTTTTTTCCTTTCCTTTAATGACCATTTAACAACATCCATAATGTTATTTACAGCGCCGAGTCGACGAAATTCTCAAACATATGATGAATTAGGAATTTTCCTCAAAACCCTTCGGATTGTGACAGAAAATGTGTCACGCTCTTGTGTGCTGATTATATTACGGACTTATATTATTCACTGTGATTTCAGAGAACAGCTAAATGAACACCGTAAAAACGCTATCGATTGGAAGACTTATTTTATGGGAATTGCGTTTTTGGCAAGGCATCGAAGCAAGGATCCGCTATACCAAGTAGGGGCTTGTATTGTCAACGAAGACAAAAAAATAATTGGAATTGGGTTGGTACATCCATGTATTTATTCAGAAATGTACCATAATAATGGTAGATAAGGTAAGTTACATAGAGCGTGAACTCTGCAGACAGCAAGCACCAACTGTAACTAGGAAAATGTCTGTATTTAGGAATATAGGTAACAGGGTGTAAAGTTCTTCGTCCCCCATAAAACAGGGATGTTCCACCGTCCAGAAGGGTGTTGTGTCTGGTGGGCTACGGCCCGACAGTTTTTGTCGGGTTTTTCTATATAATTTTAAGCCGTGGACGGCGGACATAATTTTGATGATAGTTTTTCTAGCGGATAACTACGACGTCGCTGTATTATTGTTTATTTTATTCGTTTTTGGAAAGACAACTATGATATAAGTCCGCCTCTGTACAAGGGCATCGAAAATCGGCCATTTTTCCGAACCGGTTTATCGTCTTCGTTTTTTTTTCAGTTCTTTTATTAAAACAATATATTTTTGCGTTAAAAGGTACTAAAGGAAATAAATATGAAGATAAGATAAATAATAATGGAATTCACTATGACAAAAAAAGTGGAACAAAAGTTATAGTGATTATGGGACTTTAAATGTTGAGTTTTTTTTGGGGTGAAAAATCACGTTTTACGGTAGGACTCATTGTAACGCACTCAGAACATTGTGCTGATGGATGGATTGAATAGTACGTGGGTCGTGGAGATGTGTAAAGTAAAAATCTTACATTAAAAACATATATTAAAAAAAAAACTTGTGAAAAAGTTGGAACTTTGATCCCCAATAAGTACCTCCGTAACTAGAAGATTCCCGGTATGGTCCAGAACAAAAAAAAAATCACAATGACGGGGAGAACAAGTGCCTTTAGTCATCGTTAAGGGTCTTTTTACACCCTTTATTAGATGAGGAAGTCGAGGCAGAATAATTAAATAAATTGACTTAGTCATGTTTATATATTTAGGCGACCTACGACGTGTTGTGTGACTGATCTGCGAGGTACACAGATCAATAATTATCGATTTAAAAAAGAATCAAAAGAACCGAAAGAACCGGTTTTCTATAGGTACGACAGAACTGTTTTTTTTTTGGAAAACGCAAAACCGGGTATTCCCGGTTTTTAAGAATCGGGAAAAACTGACATTTTGTGCTAGATAAATAAATAAAGGTATGTAAGTATATATTTTTATATCATTACAGATATAATGGATTTCCAACTGGATGTGCTGATGATAGATTCCCGTGGACAAAGGGTTCTGATATATTAACTAATAAACATTCCTATGGTGAGAAATTTATAAGTCTTTTAAGATTAAAATGTAGTTTGGTACTGTTAACTAATTACATTTTTAACCATGCTGTTCTATAAGTTATGGTTTCATGTTAGCAACCGTTACTGTTGAGCGCTACGCTTCGATTCCCAGGACGGGTACTGGGTAGTTAATCAAATCTTTGAAGTCAATTTTAACCTACTTCTAGTTGTCGTATCGAAATTAAACTTTATAGGTATGTATGTGTAGTTCGAGTGACCATACTACAATTTGGTATCTTGGAGCTGATGTAATGCCATCATTAGATCAGATGGAGCTGATGTAATGCCATCGCTAGATCAGCTACAAGATACCCTTATAGGAATACGACTATGAAGCCAGGTGGATAGTGGCTACTAGTAAACCGCTCGAGTTCGGAATAATAAGATTAATTTTGATGAGTCAAATGGATTGCACTTGGTGTTTAGGGTCTGATAATGGAGCCAGGAGGTAAATACAGTGGAATTCTTCAGTGGCTAGATACTGGTAAACCATGAAACTTAAAGACAACCGACGAAATGTGGGGAAACTATAGGGTACAAGGGTGGTTAAAGGTTAGCGTGTTTTCGGAGCGTAAAAGCTCGTTTTTGCAAGCGAGTGTTGGCGCGTATACGCACGCTTTTTGCAACACGCGCAACTCGTCCGAGCTTTGACACGCTTATAAGCTCGCATAGCGGCGAGACACACTGACATATATTACACTGATTTTATTATACTGATATATTACTTCTGACTGAACTCACCGGTTTGAGTGAACACGCGCGTGTTTTTTGAAGCGCAAAATTTGGCGCGTAAGCCGATAGGTACGAGCTTAAATACGCAGAGAAAAATACGCTAGTCTGAAACCGCTCTAAATACCTCTGCCTTACCTCCGGAGACTACAAGCATTTATGTCACTATCTCATCATCTGCCTAGCCTTCTCCCAACTATGTTAGGGTCAGCTGCCAGTCTAACCGGATGCAGTTGATTACTATTAGTTTACCGAGCGAGTGCCTGTCTGATTTCTCCACAACTCAGATACTACGAAGGTACTTATTATGACTGTTTGTCACTTTCGACCCACTGACTACCCGTAACGAATGTCAAAGATTTACAAATGACCGACCAACGGGACCAACGGTTTAACGTGCTTTCCGAGGCATGGAACCAGGAGAGGCCTCGTTATGTAATAAATTCAGCCATGTGGTCACCCATCCACGGACCGACTTCGGCAAGCGTAGGTTAACCTTTAAACGAACCGTGCTGTTGTTAATATTTAGGCCCGAGCTCCTTTGTTAATGTATGTAATTATCATTATTTCAGTGTGCCATGCAGAAACCAATGCTATTATCTTCAGGAATACATCCGATGTGAGGGGCTGCACCATGTACGTCACTCTGTTTCCATGCAATGAGTGTGCTAAGGTCATCATACAGTCAGGGATCAAGCAAGTTTATTATTTTTCCGATGAAAAAAAAGACGACGACAAGTTTAAAGCTTCCAAGCCAATGTTTGACGCGGCTAAAGTCAAGTATGAGTAAGTACTTTAGAATTTTCCGCCTCATTCTTTATTTAATACACACATTTCTTGTAAAATGTATAACAATAATGACATGATACCTACTAGGAAATAATAAAAACGAATGCTCTCTGTGAATAAAATAAATAAAACACGAATAAAATTAACGTCAAGTTAAATATCAAAATGTTGTAATAAGGCGTAGTCGTCGTAGCCTCGCTGTGCGGGGCTCCTATTTCTTTCTGCGGGTTTAAAGTAACCTAATCTGTCCGGAGTCGGGGTGCCCCAAGTCCCGAGCTCGCTCCGCTCGCCCTTGCATCCTAAGTTTTCCTTGCAACAATGCCTTATTTATGTTGGTGTGGTGGGTACTGTGGGTAGTGTATTAGGGTAACATAAAACTATGAGGGTCGTCCCGTGCGGCTGATATTATTAAGCCACGAGGCCCTGAGCAGAGGGGTGGAAGTATCCATACACCTGAAAAAAGCTCTGGACGATGCATATCATGGCTATTAGCCTGGGCAATGAATGATTGTGGTTGGAAAAGTTGAAAGCAGAAAATCTGACTTATGAACTTTGTTTGGACTAGTTAGAAGATAAACATATTAAAAGTCCTGACCCCTCCGAGGTGAGCCCGAGGGATGGGTGGGCAAAGAAGGTCCCGTTTTTTGGTTTTTTGCTTATATCTCGAAAACGATGCGTCGTATAAAATTTTGTTGTACTACATAATAAAACAACATAAAATTCTCTTCAACGTGGTTTTTATTAAATTTTTTATCTATCTCTTATCGTTGAATTGGTAAGAGCTCCGAAAAACGAACAATTTTTAAAAATTTGTCCAATTCTCTGTCCCGTTCGTTGTTTTTGGTTTGCATCTCGAAAACGGTGTGTCGCACGAATACTTGCTGTACTACACAATGAAATCTGATAAAATTCTCTACAACTTTGCTATATTTTTTTTTATTTATCTCTTATCATTGCAAAGCTATGACCTGTGAAAAAAAATAGATTTTTCAAAAATGTGTCCAATTGTCTGTACCGGTTTTTTAGTTTTTTTATTACATCTCGAAAACGATGCACCGCATGGAATAATATTGTACTGTATAATAAAAGCTGGCAAAACTTTCTACAATTTTGTCTTTCCGACTTTTTATCTATCTTCAATAGTTGCATAGCTGTGAGCTCAGAAAAACGAGCGATTTTTAAAATGTGTTCTATCTCTATGTGTTCTATGTTCTATCTGCAACTTCATTGCCCTTCTCCGATCACAACTTCACAGCAACGGGATTGAGACGCAACAAGCACCAGACGATGCTGACTTAATGGTGGTCACTACTGCCATTGAAAAGTCAAAGGAATCTCAAGTTGCAGTGATTGGGGAAGATGTTGATTTGGTAGTTCTACTTATAGCAAGGACCCCTCCTGATCGGGATGTTATATTTGTTAAACCTAGTAGAGGTAAAGTACCTACTACCTGTTATTCAAGTCAGGAACTGCAACAACTAGGCCTGAAAGACATATTATTTATTCATGCCTTCACGGGCTGCGACACCACTTCTGTTGCAGTTCGGAGAAGTAAAGTTGGTTTCTGTAAACTTTACTAAAAAAGTCCCGAGATCCGTCAAGCCGCAGAAGTGTTTTCAAACCCCTCTTCATCGCATGATGACATAAGAAAAAATGGAAACTTATGCTTTTTAAGGTGGTATGGAGCAAAACAGAAGGAGACTTCTCTTAATAACTATCGCTACCAGCGTTTCCTCCAGTCAGTATCAAATGTCAAACCAGACATTTCCTCCCTACCACCAACTGAGGGAGCAGCGATGGAGCATTCTTTCCGTACTTACCATCAGGTCCAGGCTTGGCTTGGACAAGACCTTTCTCCTGAACTATGGGGATGGAAACGGACTGAAAGCAACCTTTTGTTTCCTGTTCAAACCAAGTTAATATTTTGCCGATGCACCACTGATTGTAGTAGTGCTAGATGTGGGTGTAGTAAAGCCTCTATGCTATGCTCTACTATTTGTCACAATTGCAATGGAAGTTGCACAAATGGCATTCATTCGTTGCAACACAACGACGATGATTCGAGCGACGGCGAGGATGATGTAGCAGAAGTAGCAGCCTGCGTTCCATCTTCTGATAATGATTCAACAGACGATGAGAAAGAATAAGAGGCGAACCCTGACGAACTGTGACCAGGCCCGTCATGCCCAAAGAGGCGGCGATTGTTAAATAGTCCGGTTGTCTAGTTTTTAAGAAAAAAAAATATAAAAGAGCAATGTGTGATAAGAAACGTAAGAGTGAAGAACATATTTTCAAAAATCCACTTTTTTCGAGGCTCATAGCTAGGTGATTGAAGATAGATAAAAAATGTGAAAGGCAAAAATGTAAGTAGAGAATTTTATCAGGTTTAATTCTCTAGTACAACTAAATTTCATGCGACGCACCGTTTTCAAGATATAAACAAGAAAACAAAGAACGAGACAGAAAATTTAACACATTTTTGAAAATCGGTCATTTTTCGGAGCTCACAGCTATGCAAATAATGGAGATAGATAAAAAAAGTGACAAACAAAGTTGTAGAGAATTTTATGAGGTTTTATTATGTAGTACAACAAAAATTTTATACGACGCATCGTTTTCGAGATATAAGCAAAAAACCAAAAAACGGGACCTTCTTTGCCCACCCATCCCTCTGGCTCACCTCGGAGGGGTCAGGACTTTTAATATGTTTATCTTCTAACTAGTCCAAACAAAGTTCATAAGTCAGATTTTCTGCTTTCGACTTTTCCAACCACATACCCCTTTTGAGCACTCATTTACCAGACTATATGTACCTACTCTACTACATTATGGGCACGGTATACAGGTAGGTACCGAGGACTCTTAGGGTTGCGCTTCATCTGCACGGAGTTGTGTTGCGCTGAACTGCTGATAGAAGAGGTTCAAGCCTCAGGCACGTTGTCACTATTTAAAGAAAAGCCTTGCAGATACTTTTAAGTATTTATTTTAAAGAACGGACCTCAGTTTTTCATTTCTTAGACGGAATTGACATCACATAGAAAAAAAACAAGTATAGGTATATTTTAACAAAGTATTATTTCAAATTAAAATAGTTTGAGTGGCCGAAGATGGCCAGTGCTATAAAATAATCAGCCGTCATAATTTAAGGTTGGTTGGAAGTTTAAAAAGTAGACAACCTTACGGTAGCTACATAGGTAACTATTTAAGAACCCTTGAATCGTCATTCGCCTGCCCTCATCCCAATTCATTTGGGGTCGGCGCAGCATGTCTTCTTCTTCCATACAAGACTTATCTATTATTCGTCATCTCATCAGACAGTTGTCAGTGTTGTTGTTGACAGATGGACTACATATGGCAAGAAAGGAGTTCCTTTCTTGCCATATGTAGTCCATCTGTCGTTCCTTTGCCTGCCTTCCTCTAGTCTTATACCCAACCACATTCATACTCAAAACTTTCCTCACTACATTTTCCTCATTCCTTCGCATCACACGCCCCAACCCAATCGATTATCACACAAGTTAAGAACCCTTGGATATATTTCATTAATTCAGAACAGACCCCACAAGAAATCTAAAGAGGAACCCTTTAGATTTCTTTTTTTACATTTAAAATACCAACCTACCGTCTCTTCAAATTCATTGCCGGGTTTCAGCGGCAATTTTGTACAGCCTTTCACTTTTATGTAGTACTTAATACATTCTTTTTTTTTCAGGCAATTCATACCTAAGCTGCGTCAAATACTCATCAAGTTTTCGACCGAGAACTTAGCTAAAGTGGAACATGTGTTCTTGTAAAAACAACTTTAACAGACACACTTAAAGTTTCAAATATTTTGATGACTTCCAATCGTTATTGCCATACTTAAATCCACTTAATTTATAGGTACTTGCGTACAGGTGATATTCGTTTATCTATACTAATATTATAAAGCTGCAGGGTTTGTTTGTTTGTTTGTTTGTTTGAACGCGCTAATCTCTGGAACTACTGGTCCGATTTGAATGATTCTTTCAGTGTTGGGTAGTCCATTTATCGAGGAAGGCTATAGGCTATATATCATCACGCTACGACCAATAGGAGCGTAGCAGCAATGAAAAATGTTGAAAAAACGGGGAAAATTGTATTTTTAATAACTTGACGCGGACGAAGGTCGCGGGGAACAGCTAGTGTAAAAATAAAATGAACTGAAAACCAATTTGTAGGTGCCTATAGAATTGAATGTAACTTGAAAATAATAAAATAGTGTACCTGGGACAGTGTGTTTCTTTACCTGATTTTGTGTGCGTCATGTTCAAATCATAATTAGTAAGTAACTTTTAGATAATTAAAAACTGGGAACTGCCTTCACTTGTAGATCTTTGCCAGTCGTTACAGGTAGTAGGGGTACCGTATTACCTAGTACTAACTGGGTTGTGGAGGTCAGATAGGTAAAACACTGGGCTCCATGGAAAAAAACTGGTATTCAGCTGCATGACTGCATCCGGTTAGACTGGAGGTCAGATAGGTAAAACACTGGGCTCCATGGAAAAAAACTGGTATTCAGCTGCATCTGGTTAGACTGGAAGCCGACCCTAACATAGTTGGGAAAAGGCTAGGCAGATGATGACGGGGAAACTGTCTTAGATCTTGTTCGGGTCGCTCCCCGTTCCAATGAGCGTTTTTCTATTTTTCTTGAATTTTAAACATACACTACATCATTAATCCCGAAAGGGTTATACAGAGGTTAGTGTAAGCCTATAGTAGGAACCTACACACTCACATTTTACAAGTTATACAACTACTGAGAAATTGCTGATGGAACAACCGCAAAACACGCGACCTGGGAATCGAACTCAAGACCGGTAGCGCAAATAAGAAAGAAAGAAAAAATAATTATTTGTCGCAGGGACATGACGTGCATCACACAAAATAACAAAAAAAAATACAATAAACATAGGTAGGTACAACGCATAACAAATATACCACGCCAAGAAATAAGAAGAAAGAACATAACACCACGCCTGTTATCTCTTACGGGTTAGGTAAAGGTGTAGGTACCTAATAGTACACCCACATTTCGCCAGTTATGTTTAAGCCCCATGTAATAGGGGGCGAGGCTATTGCCATCAAACGGGCACAACTCCAGTTTCCGCAGCTGCTACTGAGAAATTCTTCTGGCTCTTTTGAATGCTGAAATATAAATTCAGTCTTTAAAAAGACAGAGTATGTTAGCGTAGGTCCTATCTTGGTTTGGTAGATTTTAAAGTAAATACCACCGTAATATACTGACCTTATTGCGGTGGGGTTCTTCAGAAAGATCAGGTGCGTAGTATTCGCAACCGGCGTGCGTGTATGACCAGATGTATAACGTGGACGAGACGCAAGGAGTATTTAAGCATTGTGGCGTTCTGTAATTTCTGCCTCCATGAGCAAAAGCTGAGAATTTATGCAAGTACTAGGTTAATATCTATATTTCTACACTAATATTATAAAGCTGAAGAGTTTGTTTGGTTGAACGCGCTAATCTCAGGAACTGCTGTTTCGAATTGAAAAATTCTTTAAGTGTTGGATAGCCTATTTATCGAGGAAGTCTATATAACATCACGCTACGACCAATAGGACCGGAGCATCAATGAAAAATGTTGCAAAATCGGGTAAAATTGTATTGTTATAATAATTTCACGCAGACAAAGGTCGCGAGTACGGCTGGCAACCCCTAACCCATCCAACCAACTAAGTAAAACACTGAATAAAATAATATTTTACAAATTTATTTATATTTCTGTTTCATTTACAAGCTCGTGGTAAACTCGTCAAGCTTAATAATATACGTATAACGTTATAATATCACATACAATTAAACAATTCATAATCATTTATCTTAAAGAAAAATATACAATTATGCTTGGTTTTTTTCTTTATTTTGAAGGGCTCATATCATCCCAGTCAACTGTAAAATTTATCTCTATTTTACTACGCTTTGGTATGTATTGCCTGAAAAAGGAAAAAAAACGTTATTTATTAACAGATTACATATTAACAGAAATATTGCAAACGTAATTCAATATCAAAGTTTTATCTTAAATTGTATAGATTAGGCCAAGTGCGTCGCGCCCCAAAAGGTGGTAGTCGTAAGGCTAGTCCGGGGGTACCGCACGATCGCGAGGCGGCGAGCCTCCTTGCCGGATTGCCGCCATGGGATCTGGAGGCGATAGTCCTCGCGCACCTGCACGAATGGCGCGCGGAGGCACTACATCCGTTGCCGGGGCAAATCACCGCTCAACGGATAGACCTAAGGCGCAATCTCATGGCGACATGCAAAGAGCAACCGCAACCCCGTGCAGGGAACGCCACAATAGTGGCGATAAGTCCGCTCTTTGAGGAATGGCTAGAGGCGCCACGGCATCCTCACCTTCCGCCTGACGCAGGTCCTCACCGGTCACGGTTGTTTCGGGAGGTTCCTGCACCGAATCGGGCAAGAGGAAACGGGTTTTACCATTGCGAGGATCGTCCGGAGGACACGGTGGAGGTTTGCCCCGCTTGGGCGGAGCACCGCCGTGTCCTCGCAGCGGCGACCTCTCGCATCCGGTCCTGGTTCCAGCTATGGTCCGTAGCGGGAGGGAATGGGAAGCCTTCTTCAGTGAAGCAGTCATGCTAGCGAAGGAGGTGGCGGGACGTGAGTGGGAAAGAACCTCCGTCTCAGACTCCGCGGGAGACGCCCTGGGCGTCGGTAGCCCGTGGTGGCTCCCGGCCACCGTAGGCGCGGGCGTGTGGACGGTGAGTTATGGGCTAGCTCGCCATCCGTCTTATGACGACAGGCCGTGTCGACGGCGCGTTCGTGTTCCACGCGCGCCTCAAAGATATGTCAGCAACCAGGAAGGGGTCTGAAAGGGCCGATGCCTGCCGGAGCTGCGGGACTGTTTGAAAGAGATACAGCAGCCCTGGAACACAAAGAGCAAAGGAGGAACATGGATGGGTTTTAGTCAGTAAAAGTCTGACACTCCTTTCCACTCCGCCCAGAGCGGGAGGAGTCATTTGATGATTTCCCAATGGAAAAAAAAATATGCCATGCACAAAAAAGATGTACAAAAAGTAGTAACCAAAACTTTAAAGAATACTTAGTAATATCATCTGCCTAGCCTTTTCCCAAATTTGTTGGGGTCGGCTTCCAGTCTAACTATACAGCTGAATACCAATCAACCAAGCAGCACGCAGGCGCTGGAAACATTCATATAGCAGGCTATTTAGAACTTAGATATTTAAAAAATACTTATACTTATAATTTAAGAGTGTAAACAGCAGTCGTTATAACGGAATATTACAACACTACTACACAGCTTTAAGTATTTTGTGACACTTCGAGCTGCTCATTTTCCATCTGTATACTGGCTGTATTTTAGTACCACTCGATACTTTTAGTATCGGGTTACGAATTACACCACAACAATTAGTTTTAGAACGGACTAAAGTTTTTATTCTTATGGTGTAGTTGTACGCTCTTTGTAGAACTACAAAATAAATGACAGCAATTATTTATTTATTTATTAAACTTTATGCACATAATGTACAAAGGCGGACTTAATGCCTTGGGCATTTTCTACCAGTCTACCTTAGGGTGATGCAGAGACAAAACAGTAGGTGCAATAGTACAGAACATTTCCGAAAAAAAGTAAAAATTATAAATAATAATAATATATATTTTTTGTGTTTTTTGTATGTTTTGTTTATTTTATTTTTTTGTTTTTTGTGTTTTCTTTATTATTAACAAAGTCGATTGATACATCAGTATTTTACATTTAGCGACTGCCTATCTGATTACCACAACCCAGTTAGTACTGGGTAATAGGATACGCCATATGACTGGTTGTCAGACTTTAAGGTCACTGAACACCTGTAACGACCGTCAAAGATCTGTAAATGTCAGCAGGGACGAACGGCTAAACGTGCTTTCCAAAGCACGGAGGAAACTCGTTCAGTAAGGTGCTGGTGACTCATTCACAGATCGGTCTGTGGATTGGTGCGGCTGTTATTATTTAGCTGCGAGCTTGAGTAAGCATACTTACTTATATTCGACTCCAGCCGCATCTAACATTCTCTTCGAGGCTATATACATCGGTCGGTCTCCTTTCTCGTCAGATAAATAATAAATTTTGGTAATCCCTGATTGTATGATCATCTTAGCACACTCATTGCATGGGAACAACCCAACATAGATGGTGCAGTCCTTCACATCGGCTGAGTTCTTGTTCATGATTGCGTTCATTTCTGCATGGCATACTGAAATAATAAGAAATAGGTATTTTTATAAGTCCCACATTTCGTCAATTATGTGCCAGGGTAGTTCGCGAAATTCAAATTTTCTTATGTTTTTGCAATTTGACGGACACATTAAATGACTATTTCATGAAAAAGACATTCAATGGGATTAAATAAACTTAGAGAGTTGTACCGATGTTTTTAATGATTATAACTCTGTCAAGCCATATTTGTTAAGGTTGCGAATCATATTTTAATGAACATACAACCTACTATCACCTACATTCAAAAGCACTGTGATCTTTATGCACGTTACAATAAGGCTATTGTTAGCTTGCTACTTTTAGAGAAAAACTATGAAAGGACATGCATTGCTCAAAATAAGTGGATATTTAGACAATTTCACCACTTTCTACTATTGCTTACAGGAGAAATTCCTAGTGTGGGGGAAAGTATTAAATGAAAACAAAAAAAAAAAAGAAAAGAATGGGTAATGTTTACCGCACTACTGAGACGGTGCTTGAGGGTGTATGGTGAGAGGGTTGAGGTCACATCTCTAGAGAGCTTAGTCATTCGTTCGCTATACCCCCTCAGCGAATGAATATCACCCCATCAGGTACAGTCTCATTTTCAACGGTAGGCCTGTAGTATAAAATAGCTCACCATAGAGAAATTTGCTATCTAAAGGTGAAGCAGTTCTCTTTGCCCACGGAAATTCATCGTCACTACATCCAATTGGCATTCCATTGTAACTGTAATAAAAAAGTTACAAGTCAAATATAATTAGTAGGCACAGAAAAAACAGGCATAGTCCTTTGTTAAGACAATGGGATATTAAGGATTTTTATATTGTGCAAGTTGTCTATAAATCAACCACTTTAATAAGTCCTCCGCCTTGCCCCATCAAATACACATTAAGCATCCACAAAGTTCTAACAATATCCCACAGGTTATTTGCTTTAAATAACCATAATGCACATAGATATTACGATACTAATTGAACCAATATGTGATCAACCTTCTGAATATTCCATATAAATTGATACCTTTGCGAGGACTCATTAAAGCGGTCGGTCTATGGCTTGTGATGTATGACATTGATATCCAATAAAATTATTCAAGGAGTAGGTATTATGCCAATGCTGTCTGAAAAAATCTTAAGTATTTTTTATTTTATAATATTTCAGTCTGTTGACTTCCATTTCTGTGGGGTGGTTTGGCAGGATAATTATTCCTTCTTATAGCTCTTCCTCTTGCGGCTTCATCAAACCCAGGCACAGAATTTCATACAAACCTATAAGTTGTGAAAAGGTAACTTGTGTGAATTGTCCAAGTTAACTTAAAAATTATCAGCTGTACCATAAATTTTAACCGTGTAGGAAACAACTTAGTTTTCTATGAAACAACTGATATTTTTTTTAAATTAGGTACTGACGAAAATTTTCTTTGTTGGGTGGTTCGGAATTATGTACTGGATATGTGGTAATCGTTTGCGTGTCGATGTCGGGATTCCACCATGTATAATCATCAGCATCATCTTACAAATATTATAAAGAGGAAAGATTTGTATTTTTGTGAGTGTGTGTATGTTTGTAATGAATAAACTCAAAAACTACTGTGCCAATTTCAAAAAATTTTTCGCCCTTTGAAAGCTACATTGTCCCTGAGTAACATAGGCTATATTTTATGTCCACCCGTGCAAATCCGGGATGGGCCACTAGTTAAATAAATAATTTGATTGTTTATTTATCATAGGGAAGACAAAAAGAAAAAATCATTTACTTGCAACAAATATGATGGATAAAACAAAACAAATAAACAATTTATGTATTCAGTTCTATTTTCCTTGATGTCTGGAAGAACTGATACCTAATTATTATGTCATCAGTGTTTGAACACTAAGTAGTTAGTGACATTGTGTCGGCAGTAGACATCAAGGACAATGATGCACTTTACAAACAAAACACATCACTTCAGATAAAAACAAAGCAATTAGTTGCATGTACAGTCACAAGCAGCAATATGAAAACACTTAACAACTTTTAAAAGTGTTTTTCTCCTACTGTTCTGAATAAAATTTGATGTTGTTACGAACATAGTATTTTGGAATTCATATTTTTATAGAAAAGATTCTATCTCCAAGTTACAATCGTTATTTCTCGTGAAAATCGCTTTTAAATTTAGGAAAGTATATACATATTGGTGCTTGTGACTGTACATTTTATTAGTATTACTATCAGCTTTTATCCGAGTAGATGTAGCACTTGAACACACACACATACATAAATATACACATAGGATATGTTATGAGCTCACCTAACTGAAATACTAAACTTCATCCAAATCAATGACTGTTAAGGTGGGGAAAAATAACAATGAGTTACTTATGCATTTATATGAAATTTGGTATACCATGCCCTGGATCCCTGGATCTTAGTCCAAGCCATAGTCTACGTGTATGTCCTAACATAGCCTCGTAAGGCCCAACCTAAATTTAGGTTGATATACATTACAACCCAATGTACTAAAAATAGGTGCAAGTAGTTGCGGCCCAGAACTTTGGTTTAGTTAAAAAGTGTTTAAATGTAATGCTTTTGGCTAAATTCTTTTAAGGGGTATTTCTTATACCTAAAGTTAACTATTTCATACAAAAAACATTTTGAAATTATTTGTCCTTTTCTTAGGTCAGTCTTTTTTTATTGAAACCAAAAAATACATTTAAAAATTATGTCATAATTTTAGGTCGCTGGGCCGTAATTTAGTGATTTTAAAAAGTGTCTTGTGTTGGGCCTTACATGGATAGGATACGTTTAATACCAGTTCAGTTTTGTTCCAACCTCCACATGAGTGAAGCCGCTAGGAAAAGCTAGTTTCTCAATCAATACAATAGTGTTCTTACCCAACTCCAACTATTTTGTTATCCTTATTGACAATACATGCCCCTACTTGGTAACTAGGGTCTTTGCTCCGTTTTGCCGCCAAAAATGCAGTTGCCATAAAATATTCTTGCCAATCTATGTAATCTTCGCGTTTTTTAAGTTTAGTCTCACTGAAATCACAATGAAAATGTTGTATTTTATGCCTTGGACGTAGATGTTTTGATTAAAAGATTACATTTTAATTCACAGAAAAAGTAAAAATAAAAGTAATTTATTAAAATAGAAGTGATATACATAATTTTCTATGTTCACATTTCTTGTATTGAAATATTAATCGGTAATACTTACGTATGCTAACATACTGTGAGTATAGGTTAATAATCGTTGTGCATTTTAGAACAACACATTATGACTACCTGTTATGATAATATACATCAAACTTACTCTTGTAACGACATGTTTGAGGCCATTTCTGTAATGTCCATTTCTTCTTATCACTAGTTTTATCATTGAAAACAACAACAAAACAAAACCGTGGTACTTTTTGTACGTTTGGCAGATTTTAACAACTGACTGATCCTCTGACGATTCTGACGTTTCGTTTCGACATTTGACAGTGACATTATTTTAGGTATTTTTTTTAAACGATGTCATTCCTTTTTACATAAAGTATCTTAAATGATTTCGCTTATATTGTATATTTATTATTAACAAGATTTCGTTTCTTCACCAATAACTTACCAAAAAATAATAAACAACTTGTTGAACTTTATTTTTAAGTAAGTACTGTTTTTTTTTTTAACTTTGTATGGGAGGAGTCCAGGTCATCACAGTATTTTACAGTCCCATACAAGTGGTCTATAAATTAATAATCGAATTGTAAGTATTTCTTATGGGAATCTAACCCAAGACCTCACGATCAGAAGTCGTAATTGTGACCACTAAATCAACGAGTAGAGAAATTCAAAAGGGCTAAGTATAGGTGGACAGGTGGGTAGGGTAGCGGTGTGTGTTTGTAGGGTGTGGCGAATTATAATAATTTAAAACAAGCCGTATGGGAATATCTATTCGTAAAAGTGACGAACTCTCATACAAAGTCACGCCCCCTATTTGGCCCACTTAAAAACGGATAGGAAGCTAAGTTCCAAGGTCAATGAGGTCAAGCTATCTTGTTGAAATATTTTTTCAACCAATAAGGATGTTTAGAAAGGTTCTCTTTGAAAAGCTCTATCCAATGGTTTAATCTTATTACTATTGGTTACCCAAAAAACCTTAATAGGTTGCCAAGTAAATCTTACCTTCGGTGACCAATTAATCACCTATTTAGGACAATAACTCCGAACGGACTTCGAATTGCCAAAACACGTGTTAGCAGCAAAGGTTCTCTTTGAAAAGTTCTCTTCAATTATGTACAGACGCTAGCACATCAAGCTACCCGAAACTGTCAAAATTTCCCAATCAGCCTTGAACCTAATGCTTTAGCGATAAAGTTGAAAATCTATTAACGAAATTTGACAGATTGTAGTGGCTTGATGTGCTGGCGTCTGTACATATATCTTATGGCTATTGGACCTTGGGGCAGATGTTTTGATATTTTTGTTGCCGGTACTAAAAAAAAACATAAAAATAATAATAAAGGGGGTACGATGGTATGGAACCCTCCATCGCGAGTCCGACTTGCATTTGGCCGGTTTTTTTTTATGATATACGTCGCCTCGAAAATTAGTTGTCTCAAATATTTACTTGAATAACCGACAATAAGCTTTTTGAAGTCATCAAATATAATTTATTAAAAATTTTAACATTTTTGGTGGCTGTAATTTATGAAAGTGTATTTAGCTACTAAAACAAGGTTGTCTAATAAAAATAAAAATAAATCAGGATACGCATCATCATAGATAGTTAGAATAGACACAACAGTAACGAAGTCTTAATTATATGAAACCGTCTAAGTGAGGTTGAGTCAAGTCGAGGAAATTATGAGGTTTTGACTTAGAAAATGGGTACACACTACACACGGCGACATATCAAGCTAACTTTTTCAGTAGCCTCGCTTTGTATAGATTTCCCGTACAATGAGAGATCCGCTTAAACTGGTTTTTATAGTTCGATTGGTCGTCGTGCGTACAGCTCCAACAACCAAAACTGTGATTTTAGATGATAATGAGACAAAACATCTGAAGTGAAGCATTTAAATTAACATTGGAGGCCACTATGTTGGTATATGTGGGTACCTATGTTGTACCACTAGAAAACTAATCAAGATCAAGTTTAGTAGGTACAGTCACCAGCAAAAATAGGTACATGTAGGTAAAGATACCTAAGACTTGTACCCAAGAGTTGTTGTCTGTTACTGTATTGACTGTAATTTTATGTTGTTACGAAGATCTTATTTTGGAACCCTTACAAGGTGTAAACGGACCCTTCACGAAGCCGTCAACCAAGCATTCTGTCAACATCCAACTAAGTAACTCTACGCAGAAATTATTACTGGGACGTTTCCCAGTAATAATTTCACTTTTTTTTTTGGGGTGAAAAATCACTTTTTACGGTAAAACTCAATGTAACGCACTCAAAACTGGAGTTAATAAAAGTAAAGTTAAAACCTTTAAAAGTGGTAGGTATAAAAAAAAAATATGTGAAAAAATTGAAACTTTGACCTACAATATCTCCGTAACTAGAAGGTTCCCAGGTATGATTCAGAACAAAAAAATGATCGCAATGACGGGAAGAATAAGTGCCGTTCGGCTTCGTTAAGGGTCTTTTTACACCCTAATTATGGATTAATTGTTATCTTATCTTAAAGTTGCATTCGATATTCCACATTCCACAAGAAAATCGCTTTTGAATATTGCCAAACTGCACACATATTAATGCTCGTGATTGTACCTGCTGGTATCTCGTAACAAAATATTATTTACCTACTTTTGAATTGACCGTGACTGCTACCTAGTTTTCTACGTGGCCTTACAATAATAAAGTTACATATCACGTTATGATTTTAAAACACCGATGAATAATATCATCAGGCCTGTAATTCACGAAGGGTTAGTGAGTTATGAACCTATAGTACCTAGACCCACTTTTGTATGAGTCCCATGTATTAGGGAGAAGCATATTGCTATCAATTGAGCACAAATCCAGACTCCAAACAGCTAGGTACTCATAATTCCTGAATTACTGAATTCCTGAAAAGCCCTATAACTCTGTTCGATCTGGGAAACGCACCCAAGATCTTACGTTCAGCAGTAGCGCTTTAAAAAATCTCGCAATTATAAACGATGTTTATCACTACTCGTACTAACTGTCGCTATATAGGGTGACTGGTAATTAGTGACCGATACTTAAACAAGTGATTGTAGTCATGATCACAAACAACTTTCCCAAAGTTTTTTTTTGTACTTATTCAGTTATAACTAGTGATCGGATATTCGGATGCATATTTACCTAAAGTACGTTTTTTCCCGGCCTAAGGTACTAAAGTATGGAAGCGGCTTCTTAAAATGCCAATTTTTCTCGGGATCGCGGTATTTTAGAAATAATACGGTTTGTATAAAATGTAGTAGTATGAAATTTGTTGAAAATAACACGTAAAAGTACAAAGTTATACGATTTTAATTTTGCTGCTGAATATTCGTATAGGACAAAATGGTAAATATGACAATTCAGTTGAACTAAAACACTAAAATGAAAAAAGACTATGTATTTAAATAAACCGGGACTTTTTCCGTACTGACGCGCGCTCTATACTTGTCAACACTTAAACTTTAGGTTAATATGCATCCGAATATCCGATCCCTGTTTATAATATAACAGTCCCGCACGCAAAATATGCGCTTTGACGTGGAGTTGCGGACACCAGCCCGTTATACAATACAATACATCATAACAGCCGTATGAAAATAGCGCGTGCGCCTTTGACCTATCAGCTGTTAGCCGCGTGACGTCGTTCTGTCTCATTACTATCGTATCGCTCCGTAAGTTTTATTGTGATAAAAGTGAATGAGTAACAAAAAATGTTTCTTTGGGAAAGTTGTTTGTTATCATGAGTATAATCACGTGTTTAAGTATCTGTCACTAATTACCAGTCAGCCAATATATCATGCTAGCGAGACCTTTATAGATATAACATGATGTCTGTTATCTCTAAAGTATTAGGCCTTACACTTTCGCCATGGTTATGTTTAAGTGCAATGCAATAGAGGGCGAGCCTTTTGCCATCAACTGGACACAGATCCAATTCTGATGATGTAAGAAGTTGAATAAATTATGAATTATGGTCTAAAAACAGGTTGCACATCGGGTTGTGATAAGATTAGTAGTAAATTTAAAAAAAAATAGTAGTAAATTTATAAAATTGCATTAAAATATTTATGCAATTTTCTTATTCCACTATTACGAAAATTATTAATGATAGCTTACACTCGGGCTTATTCTCTGATTTCTTGAAAAGGTCGGAAGAGTGCTTAAAATATAAGATCGGAAGCAGAAATCAAATCAATAATTTTAGGCCAATATCCATACTACCGGCAATATCGAAAAAAAAACATTTTGTCCTAAATTCCATAAAAAACCAAATTATTTCAAACATTATAATATTTCTTTATGATATTCGGTACATACATAAACACAATTTAAATTTTCATTAAATATTAAGAACTTAAAAACATGCGCCTTTTTGCTGAGATTAAAAGAAAACAGTCAGTACTATAGGAATCAGGAATTGAACAATTGTTTTTCAATACACTTTCTCGAAAACTGGTTCTTATCGCTTAGGTTCAACATGCAAAGTATTTCACACACGTGGATTTTTAATATTTATCACAACGTGTGCGGAAATAAAATTCCCAGAGACAATATTCCTATACTTATACTAAGTCCAAATTGCTCCAATGCCTATAGTCGGCGGTGAATTTTTTTTTTTAAATTTCTGCAAAGATATATGCATCTTTACGGCGTAAATATTTTTCGAATATTTAAATTGTGTATATAAATAGATTAATTATGATCTTTTAAAACAATTATTTTTATGAACAAATTAACATTTATTTGTATGCTAAATTCAAAAATATTAAAATTTTCTATTTTTCATATTAGGGTGTTTAGAGGCTTCATACCATTGCTTCTCTTCAACCTGGCGAAAACAAAGCTCGGAATAATTCTTGACAAAAATACCTTTCGTTCTATCTTCGAAAGCGTATTGAAAAATGTCGTTTGATATACGTGGTGATTTGTTACTGCAGTTTTCGGCTCGGTTGTGAATTATGCCTCGAATGCAATAACAAAGTTCCCCCACTTATATCAAAATGTACATACTAGCTGTTGCCCGGGACCTTTGTTCGCGTGAAATTAATGTAAAAATATCACTTCCCTTATTTGTATCGTATTTTCTTAACAATTTCAAGGGTTTTAATTTTTGCATGCATTTAGAAAAAAGCTGTTATTTTGAAATTACAAAGAGACATTTTGTATAGATGTTACCGGAAATGTATGAAACTTAGAAATTGTACACAATTCCTAGGAAATATATACAATTCCGAGCCTACTTAGGAAATGTGTAAAATAATGTTTCAAAGATTTTTTAATACACACATTTCCTGTGAATATAGCTTTATTTATCTTCAACATCCTTCCGGTCAACAGTCCCAAAAGTACTTGCACACTCTCTGCAACAGAGTGTAGTAGAGAGTGTGCAAGTCGTTTTGTACCTTCCGTTCTACTCTAAATACCGAATATTTTAAAGGGAGAAATATAAATTACAAAATACAGTTTTTCATGCAAGAAAAAATACATAAATTCTGTCCCATCAGGAAAATTCGAAAGCTAACGTTTAAAAAGTTGTGTAACAGTAATAAATTTGGGCTAATTAAGATAATAAAAATTCACTATCTAGAAGGTTACATAAACATTAATTGTATCGTTAACACCAGTGCTACCTTGAACTGCATTTGAGGATCGTAGGTGAACCACAAACTATGTGAATTCAGATCCTCATATTTGTTTGTCCGAAATAAGATAATTAGTAGCCTCATCTGCCTGCCTTTTTCCAACATGTTGGGGTCGGCTTCCAGTCTAATCGGATGCAGCTGAATACCAGTATTTTACATGGAGCTACTACACATCTCACTTCCACAACCCAGTTAGTACTGGGTAATACAATTCACCTTGGTAAGACTGGTTATCAGACTTTCGGTTCTGAATACGGATCGAAATAACTTTTATCGAGGTCTTTCAGTGCATTGTTGGTGACCAGCTAATACGTTTTGCCATACATATTCTTGGAATCAAAAACAGCTAAAAAATCAAATCAAAATATTTTATTTCACATGGGCCTAGATGGGCACTTATAAAACGTCGAAAAAAAGGTGCACGGTTCGGGTTGGTCGTTTCCTATGGAGAAGAACTGGCAAGAAACTATATGGTGCACAACTTATGACCCATGGATATGAATGATAGGATATTTATCTGTGGTGTTAGGCAACTGGCCTTATCCCAGTTGTCAACGTCCCTTTGTGCCTATTGGCCTTGTTTTGTTCTGTCTCCTGCTGATATGGAGGATAGTGGACATTATGTTTTTCCTACACCTCCGCTATTCTTTTCTGATTAATTTCGTTCCGGAATCCAAGACAGTTAAATTGTTTCTCTGGGAGTTCGTCGAGTGTCATGTCTTTGCTTGTCTGCGCTTTTCTGGTGGTTGCCACTGTTGAATGTGGCTTTCAGGAGTTGCAGTGGATACCAAGACCTCTCCGGGCTCAGGAAAGGGTCTTGGCTGTCATTTCGAGATCTTTGACAGTCGTTGCGGGTAGTCAGAAACCTCAAAGTCTGACGAACTGTCTTACCACGGGGTATCATTAGTGACTGAAACGTGACAGTATCGCAATGGCAGCGATAAATATCGTGGTTCCGTTAAAAAACGCTGCAAAAATCGCGGTTGGCAACACTTGCCCAACCTGGGAATCGAACCCGAGTTCTCATGCAGTAGCGCTTGCGACTTCTAGATCAACGAGGCAGTTATGCTTGATTTTCATGAAATATGGGGCGAGCTATTGCCATCGAAGAGGCACAATTCCAGAACTGAGAAATTCCGATATCCGATAGTCCTTTGAAAAGCTGGTCACCAGAATGTACGTTACTTCAAACCTACTTATTTAGCATAAAATGTAGTCTCGTTCGTATTTTATATTAAGCGGGCAGTGAGCTATAGTCTTTTTTTTTGTTTAATGTGTTGCGTGTGATCCAATCATTGTCATAAATACGTGCATAAAACTGACCTAAGTGAAAAGTTAACGGAAATTTCTGCCCTGACTGGTATTCAGTGAGTCCTGAAGAAACTAGTATCAGTTAGTTAGGAAGGAATGACAAAATTATCTTCCAAAAATGATGCCCATGAATGAAGTGGTCAATGAATTCTATGACGTCGTGCAGTCTTTTCGGTATACATCAGTGGTTCAATGGTTCCTTCGCGCCCTCACGTTGTCACAGGCTCTACTTCCGACAGGGTGGCCTGACAACTACCAGCTTACAGGTAGATAACTTTACATTCAATTATTGTGAACTAGCTTTTTCACGTAGCTTCACTCGAATTTCAGTACTTAATCCCACGGAGACGTACAGTCGACCAAACTTGCACTTGACCACCGTTAGGACTATTCCTGCTTGCAGCACCCGGCTTCTATAAACACTTCTCTTCGTTAGTCTTTTTTACCCGACTACGGCGAAGCCAAAGAGAAGGGTTATAATTTTAGCAGTCTATGTATGCATGTTTGTATGTTTGTATTTACGTATGTTCCTCCCTAGCGCCTAAACTATTCATCCGATTTTGATGAATAAGGTGTCAATTGATTCGTTATTATGGCCCGGGTAATATAGGCTACATTTTAACTACACGACTTTATTCATAGGAGGAGTCGATTTTACCTTATAAACCCCGAATTTAATTAGAGGTTGATTTTTCAGCAGTCGGGTTTTTTAGTTGTAGTATACCACACAAATTCTGGTTTTGTTTTATTCCTATTGACCCAAACAAAAACGGGCGGTAAACAGATATGGATATAAAGGGTGTAAAAAGACCCTTAACGAAGCCGAAAGGCACTTGTTCTCCCTGTCATTGCGATCATTTTTTTGTTCTAGACCCTCCCTGGAACCTTCTAGTTACGGAGATATTGGGGGTCAAAGTTCCAACTTTTTCACAAGTTTTTTTTAAAATACATGTTTTTAACGTATAATTTTTACTTTAAACACCTCCACGACCCCTATACTATTCAATCTATCCAACAGCACAATGTTTTGAGCGAGTTACATTGAGTCCTAACCTAAAACGTAATTTTTCACCCCAAAAAAAAAAAAGTCGTTTCTCAGCAATAATTTTTGCGTAAAGTTACATAGTTTTATGTACAGAATGCTTGGTTGACGGCTTCGTGAAGGGTCCGTTTACACCCTGTATACATCGTGTACACGAGACAAAACTATAAACATGTGCAGACGTAGCTTTAGTCGACTGTACCTACTACCGGAATAAAAAGTAATGTAACCGTGAAAATGTAACAGAAAGGCAGACAACGATTTACCTTGGCATGTTTTTAATATATTTTTTTAATATTAAATGGGCTTACTCTTGACCTCAATCTCGTCCTTAGGGCAGAGATAAGGTCGACGAGCTAATACCCAGAAGACGCCTATTAACTCGCGACTTAAATAGATTAGGGTCATAATTATGACCATTAATTATAATATTAGTAGCTATTTATTCCATTTTTAAACATATTAAATACATTTTTAAATACCTACATTTTAAAATATTCTAATAAAGGGTGTAAAAAGTCGCTTAACGAAGCCGAAAGGCACTTGTTCTCCCCGCCATTGCGATATTTTTTTTTGTTCTAGACCATACCTGGGAACCTTCTAGTTACGGAGATATTGGGGGTCAACGTTTCAACTTTTTCACAAGTTTTTTTTTCAAATACATGTTTTTAATGTAAGATTTTTATTTTAAACACCTTCACGACCCCCGTACTATTCAGTCCATCCATCAGCACAATGTTTTGAGTGCGTTAGATTGAGTTTTACCGTAAAACGTGATTTTCCAAAAAAAGTCGTTTCCCAGCAATAATTTTTGCGTAAAGTTACTTAGTTTGATGTACATAATGCTTGGTTGACGGCTTTGTGAAGGGTCTGTTTACACCCTGTATAAAACAATATAAAAAAACATTTAAAAATATAAAAAAAAATAGTAGCTCACCAGCATCGGGAACAGGGTCCGAGCTACCGGTGGTCAGGGCTCTTGAGAGAGGAACCTCCTAACGATACGCGTCGTGTCCAGAAGTACTGCTTTCTGAATCAAGCCCTATAGTAGTAGCTATTATTATTATTGTAAATGGTAATCTATTCTCGTTGGTCTAGCGTGACAGCTGGTGCTGAGCATGCCCTGGGTTTGAGCCCAGAGTTGACCAAGCTGTTATTAAGTCCACCAAAGTTAAGGGGATTTAAGATTTCAACCTGGAAAATTACATAGGCTGTATATTATCAAGCTAACAACTTATAGGGAAAGCAATATTGCATTATGTCCATATTCCTCAACTGTTTGACAACTGACAAATGTCATGACATGCATTAGCGACTGCCTTGTGAACAGTGGTTCGTAAGTTCGAGCCTCAGCTAAGATGTTTTCTTTTTGTATTTATTTAATTGTTTTTTAATGCTGTAAGATTTCAAAAATAACAACCATGGTTCGCAAGTTCGATCTCCAGCCGGTTTTCACTTTTTGTAAATACGTATGATATTGATTTTTAATATTTTTATACATAATTTTAGTTTAATCAAGTCGAGTGGACTGGCCTCTGGGCTGATCTGTCAAAGTCGAATGTTCCGTGTCCTCCTACCATAATCATTTTTAGGGCCAGTGATAGGTATATTGGGCAAGTCAGTGAGAATATCATATACAAAAGCGCCGAAACTTCAAATGACCCTTTACTTTTGGCCTAATATTGACCTGCAATAGTAAGGTTCAGTCAAACCGACTGCATTAAGACAAGACAAGTAAACCGCTATTATTAACAGTTCCGTTAATTTGTCACAGATGCTGAAAAGTTTGACTTCATAGTTGTGGGCAGTGGATCTGCCGGCTCTGTGGTAGCTACACGTCTGTCGGAGATACCGCATTTCAAAGTACTCCTCATTGAGACTGGAGGAGACCCGCCAGTCAACAGCGTGGTAAGTATAACTTGAACAGTAAGACGGAGTGGGCAGTTATCCACCATAGATCCAGTGCGGGTTGGTAGATGTCACATATCTTCGAATTTTTGATGCTAGGACATGCTGGTTTCCTCACGAAGTTTTCCTTCACCGTTTTGAGAGCAGAGGTCATGAGTAAATTTCACAAAGTTTGGTAAGTACTTTGGCGTACTACGCAGACCATTACACCTTGTTTAGCGTGCAACGATAAAGGAAAAGACAGTAAGAAAGCCGTCAAGACATTTAATCTATTAACATCCAACAACCCGCGGTTGGTGACAAAATTTTCGGCCTTCCATCCCCCACACGGAAAAAAAAGGGTAGGTTTCCATTAAGATTTCTACATCATCATCCATCTTCCTGACCTTGTGTCATGTTACTTGAGGTCGGCGCAACACGTTTTTTTTCTTCCATTCTCCTCTGTCTACCGCCACGCTATCATTTACTCCTTTTTCTTTCATATCATTCCTCTCACAATCCATCCATCGTTTCCTTGATCTCCCTCTCCTTCTCCATCCTTCAACATTTATATTCATTACCCTTTTTAGTCACTTGCGATTCGTCCATGAAGATTTCCACATACCTAATCAAATAATATCTATTGACAGCTTATCTACACTAATATTATAAAGAGGAAAACTTTGTTTGTTTGTTTGTTTGGTTGTAATGAATAGGCTCAAAAACTACTGAACCGATTTTAAAAATTCTTTCACCATTCGAAAGCTACATTATCCACGAGTAACATAGGCTAAATTTTATTTTGGGAAAAAATAGGGTTCCGTAAGATATTTGGGTTTTTCGGACACAAGGTGTAAAAAATCAACCAGAAAAGTTACTTATTTTGCGTACGCTGCCTAAACTATAAAAGATAGAACTATAAAATGTTCTAATTAATTGTAGATCTTATAAATATCTACAAAAAAATCTGCGACACACTATACCTATCTATGTCGAGCGAGGCACAACAACCATTTTTTTATCTTGAAATTTTTTTGGACTACATTTAAACGCATTTATTTTACTCATGCTATAATCCTTATCAAAATAAATTATTCCATCACTAAGTAAAGTTTATGTAGATAATATTTGGTCTTTGAATGATTAAAATTGGACGTTTGGTTTTGAAGTTATGGCGAAATTAAAATATTACGATTTTTGCTGCACGACCCGTTGCGAAGTGGGCGTCACCAAGGCGGGGTGCGCGTGCGGGAGGGGAGTTTAGATCTATGAGTAAGGGTATCCCTACTGATTTACCTATACCCTTCAAAAGGCTCCAATTTCCAGTAAAAATTTCTTTCGCACTAACGATAAACAAATCCCAGGGCCAAACATTCAAATTAGTTGGAATTGATTTACGAAAAGAATGTTTTACGCATGGGCAACATTACGTCGCCCTATCACGGGTCGGGGCTCCCGACCATCAGTATATTTTGTTACCTGAAAATAATTTAACGTCAAATGTTGTTTATAGAGAAGCTCTACAATAACCGCTTTAGTTATCTATCCTAAAACAACGGGTTGCACTCCGGGACTGCTGACAGAAGTGAAAACTTAGTATTAATTACACAATTTAACAACTTTAACATCCACATAAAAACAATCTATGCAGCCTGCGGATAATGACTGCGTCGTCGATGTTAGTGTCGGTGTCTGTGAATTGACCTGGGAATCATTTTGCATACCGTGTCTTTCCTGGGTAAGTTTTTTGCAGCGATAACCGACATCCACGCGGGCGGAGCCGCGGGCGACCGCTAGTATTATAATACAGTCGCTTGCGAGCGAAATAAGAATCCGTATTTAAAACCACAACCTTCATAGGTATTGCTTTATATTAGTGTGGTTTGCTTATAGATATTCAATAACAAAATAAACAAATAATAAAATCGGCCTGATAAAATATCGAGTTGGAAACAATTACTGACTAAACTGTGATATTTCAGGTTCCAGGACTATTTGCAACATTACAAGGCACGAAATATGATTGGAATTACAAAGCTGTGTTCGATGCAGGCATCGGCAAGGCACATCCCGGCGGATATATTCCCTACCCTCGTGGGAAAGTGCTCGGGGGCTGTTCTTCCACCAACTATCTTATATACTCCCGTGGAGTACCCGAGGATTACGAAAAGTGGGATCGAATAGCACCTGGGTGGGACTGGGATACGGTGCTTCCCTATTTTAAGAAGTCGGAAGGTATGACAGATACAACGCTGTTTGATAACCCACAAAATGCCTATCTTCATTCAGCTGATGGTCCAGTAAAAATATCCAGACCAGTAACATTGGCGTCAACTGCCGCCATCGATAATATCAGATTAGATTCTTACGAGGAAATGGGCATCCCGCGGGTTCTGGAAATCAACGGTCCGGAAATTATTGGCGCTGCTCGACCTCATTTTACTATCTTTGATGGTAGAAGATCTAGCACAGCGGAGGCCTACTTGAGACCAGCTAAAGATAGGCCAAATCTTAAAATAGCGAAATACTGTACTGTTACTAAAGTTTTAATTGATCCTGATACATTGCGTGCATATGGTGTTCGTGTTTCTACGTCTGATATGAAAACAATCCATGTTTACGCTGACAAGGAGGTCATCATTTCCGCTGGTACAATAAACAGCCCTAAAATTCTGATGCAGTCAGGTGTAGGCCCCGTAGAAGAATTATCAAAATTTGGCATACCAACATTAGTGAATCTACCGGTTGGCAAAAATTTTCATGATCACCAAATGATACAGTTGATTTATAAAGGTAAAAGTGGAATCCTCTCGGCTGTACAAAATATAATAGCCGCTCCTCAACTAGATACTTTGCCTGTTCCAGTGCAAAGTGGGCATTATAGGGTTCACTCAAATTTTTCAGACCTTTCTGAATTACAACCTCACTTTCAATTTTTCAATACATACGTTGGGGCTGGAGGTTCTGCTGCCATAGCACTTGCATGTAAAACCATAATTAACGCAAATGATGAGCTTTGTTTCTCACAAGCGGCAGCCAATGCGTTTAACGAAATAGACAATGTAATGGTCGTTCTTTTACATCCTTTGTCAAGAGGTCAAGTATGTTTAAAAAGTGCAAATCCTCTTGATGATCCGATCATTCATTTGGGGTATTTTAGAGATCCTCATGATTTACACGTGGCTGTAGAGGGCGTGAAGTATATGAATCAATTGATAAACACCACATATTTTAGAAAGGTTCAGGGTAGTATTGCGAGATTGACTGTAGCTGGATGCGAGGACATAGAGTGGGGGTCGGATGATTACTGGAAATGTTATGTCAAAAATACTGTATCGTCATTGCTTCATGGTGTGGGGACTTGCAGTATGGGACCTTATGGTGTAGTAGATGAAAGGTTGAGGGTCCATAATGTTGCAGGACTGAGAGTAGTCGATGCCTCCATCATTCCCTTGGTTCCTAGCGGAAATACTAATGCGCCAGTCATGATGGTTGGGGAAAAAGCAGCTGATATGATAAAGGCTGATCACCTTGAGATTAGTAGAGAATATAATGAAAGGAGTTTTTATGCTTTCTTTTGACATTTTCATACACCATGATATAGGGAATGTTTTTAATAACTGCATTGTGTTGAGAATCATTAGATCATCTTTTATAGACTTTGTATTTAAAATGGCTTCACTATGTGCTACGGTTTAATACCAAATATACTTCTAGATCGATTTGTGAATTTATATTCACGTAGAAAATTGCACTTTTCTTTAAACTTATGTTTAATTACTTACTATTTGTATCTGTTTATCTTACTATTTCTATCACAAGTTATTTAATTAGGGCCAAAGAAATATTACCGTGTAAAGACCGAAACTAGGATTTTTGTGAATCAAAATTGCATAAGTGCCATTAAAATGTTTTGTTGTACAAAGTTTTATTTTATTTATGGTGTTATCTATGTGTGTCTAATGGTCTATCAAAAGATACGGGCTGTAATTACCCTGTCTAATTGCGTAACTGAATAAATTGTAATTGATTGCTTCATTTCACAAATAGAACTCGCACGGGGTCAACGATTATCTACTTGGTGATGAACTACTCGTTCAGGTGACACGCGTGTTGGGAAAATAATCATCATCACCATCAGCATCTGACTAGCCCTTTCCCAAATGTTGGGGTCGGCTTCCAGTGTTATCGGATGCAGCTGAATACCAGTATTTTACGTGGAGCGACTGCCTATCTGAACTCCAGAACGGAGTTAGTACTGGGTAATACGATACCCCTTGGTAAGACTGGTTGTCAGATTTTCGCGCCACTCTTTCGGTGAAATGGCCGAACGAGTCATGAAAGTCAACTAGATGTATCAAATCAAATCAAATCTAAAATATTTTATTTCACATAGGCTCAGATGGGCGCTTATAAAACCTCGACAAAAAGGTGCACGGTTCGGGTTGGTCGTTTCCTATGGAGAAGAACCGGCAAGAAACTCCATGGTAACTCTTTTAAAAAAAAAGTGAATGAGTATAAAAAAAATCTTTGGGAAAGTTGTTTTTTATCATGAGTAAAATCATGTGTTTAAGTATCCGTCACTAATTACCAGTCACCCTATATATTACGGTTGTGAAACTCTGCTGCATCGGCTGAAATCTGCACAGACATCTTATAAAGTGCCTTTTTTTTACGGATGGGAAATCATCAAATAACTCCTCCCGCTCTGGGAGGAGTGGGAGGGAGTGTCAGACTTTTACTGACTAAAACCCATCCATGTTCCTTCTTTGCCCTTTGTGTCCCAGGGCCGCGGTATCTCTTTCGAACAGTCCCGCAGCCGTCTATAAAGCACCTTACCTTAGATGTCTGCGCAGATTTCAGCCGATTATCGGTGTGGCTGGATGCCTTGTCGATTTCGACCTAGTGTACAAGTAGATACCAGTGGGGAAGGTTTCATACAACTCGATTCCTACCGGATTCCCTATGAAAAATGGTACAGTCAGTATTCTACAGACAAATAATATACTCTAATTAAAGATATGTAATTCGGCTTACCTATTACAAAAATTGGCTCCTCGCTACTGGTAGATACCAAATTACAGCCATGTCCGCTTCATGACCTAATAAATTACGAATGTTTTAACAAACATCGCGCTATGATTACGATTGATTACATTTGTTTTTACTTAATTCACGCACCTAGAGTTCCGTAGCTCTGATGATTTGATGTTAAAGTTCCGTACGTCCGAATGAAAAACCGGGACCCCTAAGAGGATCACTCTGTTGTCTGTCGTAGCCTATTTGCCCCGAATTAGGGGGCAATTAGTTTTGGGATCAACGAGTGTGTGACGCAATTAAGGTAAGCAATAGAAAAGGTTGGGAACAAGACAAAGTAGAAAATAAGAAAAAAATAGGGCACAACCTGTGCCTACAAACTTTTGGAAAGTTAGAAACGGTCACAAAACCGTCAAAGTCATTAAAATAAAATAAAGAGTGTATCGATGGCTCTGCTTGGGATTACCATTAGTCTGGCTTTGTGATGATAATCACACCCCAGCCCCTTAGCCACCCAGCCCCAGTGTAATGGTAATGAGCCCCCAAGTAATTACAATACTGTCTGAAATCATTACCTTTTGTCTTTCGATTGTAGTATCGTATAGTTTTTTGTAATTTTCTAGTCGTTTTTTTTTGGTAATGTTCTGTCCATAATTAAAGGAAGGAATTAGCTAGCCTACTTTATAAATGAAATCTATACTATTGTCATAGAGAGGTAGTTTGTAAGTTCACATGTAGGCGGTAATCTCCGAAACTGCTCAACTGATGTTAATGATGAAATCATCAAATGACCCCTCCCGCTCTGGGCGGAGTGGAAGGCAATGTCAGACTCGTACTGACTAAAACCCATCCATGTTCCTTCTTTGTCCTTTGTGTTCCAGGGCCGCGGTATCTCTTTCGAACAGTCCCGCAATACGTCTAGTACCCTCAGACGGCGAATCTATTGCCACTAACCGGCCATTTGCGAAACTCTTGAAAAAGCCAATAACACTGATGAACCCATCCCTACTCTCACTGATTCGTCGGTCATACCAGCGGAAAGTCAAACCTCGATGTATCATAATTAACGCTGGAGTAGAGACAGCACACACAACACACAACTGAGTATCTTTACATAGTATAAAACAAAGTCGCTCCCGCTGTCTGTACGCTTACATCTGTTAAACCACACAACGGATTTTAATGCAGTTTTCAGCAATAGATAGAGTGATTCAAAAGGAAGGTATATTGCATCCCTGCGAAGTTTGTTGTTGGCAATAAGCCTGCTAGGTTGAAGTGAAATTGGGAGTGATATGTCGGCAGAATGTCTCCGGTTCGAGACAGATGGCCGATTTGTGACGCAGTGGGTGCCAGAAGACGGGCGTTGTCAATGTAGAAGGCCTGGCAAACACAGCGGTGATGACCTAGAGGTTTTTATGGGAGATAAGCCGTAGTTTGTCACACACAGGAAAAAGAGGAAAGTTATGGGACCGAACTTTGCCCAGCAGTGGGGCAATCATCATCATCTTCCTGCCCTTGTCCTATAATACATGAGGTCGGCGCAAGACGTTTATTTCCTTCATATTCCACTGTCAGTGAGACAATAAAACAGTAGTTTAAGTTAACCTAGCAGCGCTAGTTAACCTCCAAATGTCGGCAACATCTCGGGCCGCGGTCGTCAAATCATCATAGTCGTAAAATCGCTCGTTTACATGACAAAGTCTCGTCGAGTGCTGTTAGGACATGATTATCTGAGCCCGGATGCCGTACTACGGGTTTGGAGTTTCTCATCTCATTCGCACTTTGGACCTTGCATGGTGTTAAAAATAAAGCTGAATCCATTGTATGGTCAGAAAAGATACTTTAATAATATATATAACGCTCTCCTGGACTCAAACACAAGTCTTGATATGTTTGCGGATGAATGGAAGGTGATACTATCAGAATGTTTGATTTTCTGTGAGAAGAATGCATGACTGGGTTAAATAAATTAAATGTTAAATAGTGTAATTGGCTTCGGCCGTTCTAATTAAAATAAAAAATAACTTTCAAATTCAAATATGTTTATTTGTGACACATAGGTAAAAGTAAGTACCTACATGGTTTTATATAAAGTTATGTCTCACCATGTGCAGCCTTGCAAGGCGAACAAATAATGTTTACACATTAATTAGTGCAGGTTGTATTTTTAATGAGTCTGAAACTTAAATAAATACTAAAAATACTGTTATTACAGCTAATTACCTAAACACAGGTACAGATTCAGAATGCCTCAAAAAAGTTTGCTGGACGACTTCTCGTTTCCCAGCAATAACGTTTGATGTTTGATGTAACACATGCTTGGTTGACGGCTTCGTGAAGGGTCCGATTATACCTAGTAAATATCGAGTTTCGCAAGCTAATTTGAATTTTCGATAAATGCCTTGGGTGAAAACCGATCGAGTTATTCTGAACAATGGTTGCGCCACAAACGGGGGTAATGATGCTTTCGAGTTTATGTTGAACTGTGCTTAATGTGCCGGCTACAGCGCGCGTTTGATGGCCGACCCCTTCGGTATCACTTCCTTGGGGTAGGCAGGACTCTTACCTCTTGAGGTAATGAGTCTCTTGTGTCGCCTGTACATCGATATTAGGCATTTTAAGCATGATTTAGGTAATACATTCTTTGTCAAATTATATCCCTCTTGGATTTGAGAAATTGCACAGACGCCCCCGTTCACGACCTCAGAGGAAGCAACTTGCGTCAAGCGACCCGCGTGTGTCACTTGCGTCCTTCGGCGTGTGTGTACCGTCGCGTTGCGATGACTTGTGGCAGGGTGTTCAAAATCGAATGAGAAAATTCGCTGGCTACTGTACATTGGCTAAAGAGGATTGAGTAGCGTGGCTAAAACAGCCGCATAGGTCCATGTTCAAGGTTACGCAGCGCTTACCTAGATAGGTCTGTGAATGGGTGACCATCGTTACATACCGGGTTTCCTCTGTGCGTCGGAAAGCACGTTAAGCCGTTGATCCCGGCTGTAATAAGTAGATCTTTGACAGTCGTTACCGGTAGTCAGTGGCCCGAAAGTCTGACAACCAGTCGTACTTAGTATCGTATTACCCAGTACCAACTTGGTTGTGGAGGTCAGATAGGCAGTCGCTCCATATAAAATACTGGTATTCAGCTGCATCCGGTTAGACTGGAAGCCGACCCCAACATAGTCGGGCAAAGGCTAGGCAGATGATGAGTACATTACCTATCTGTCAGAGTCTGCTTCACAGCAAGCTACTACAATCTGTCAAATTTCTTTAATAGATTTTGAACTTTATCGCTAAAGCATTAGGTTCAAGGTTGATTGGGAAAATTTGACAGTTTCGGGTAGCTTGAAGTGGCCAGCACATCTGTCTCGCCATCGTCTGTACAAACCGTTCTGACCACACCTTTACAGGTCTAAGACAAACCACAAACTATAGAATAGTAAACAGTTAATCCATCATTAGGATGTCCCCCTCTAATGTAATTGCCGTTTATGTATTAACTAGACTGAATGCTGTCAATCAGGCCAGGTAAGGTTGTGGTAACCAACCAAACGATGCAACTGCGTTGGGCAACCAACATTGATTTGGCATAGTGTAATTAGAATTGAGGGCTTTCGTTTTTGTGCTCACTAGATGGCGCCACTAGCGAGTAAGGTCTTAATTTACTTCAAAGTAACAATAACTTCATAAAACGTTTATTTAATGCGTAAAACACCGCACGCAAAATACGCGCTTTGACGTGGAGTTGCGGAAACCAGCCCGTTATACAATACAATACAATACGTAAAACAACATAATGTAAACTTCAGATTCATGTTTACAATATTATCCCTAAAATTGGCAAGCATGAAACTTTTAAAAATCATTCTCCCCCAAAGTGCTTGAAAAATTTGATCCTAAATCGCAATTTTGCTGGGAAACAACTTTTTTTTTTGGGGTGAGAAATCACGTTTTACGGTAGGACTCAATGTAACGCACTCAGAACATTGAGCTGGTGAATGGATTGAATAATACGGAGGTCGTGGAGGTGTTTAAAGTAAAAATCTTACTTTAAAAACATGTATTTAAAAAAAAACTTGTGAAAAAGTTGGAACTTTGACCCCCAATATCTCCGTAACTAGAAGGTTCTCAGGTATGGTCTAGAACAAAAAATGATCGCATTGACGGGGAGAACAAGTGCCATTCGGCTTCGTTAAGGGTCTTTTTACACCCTTTATTATGAGCTGAACGTCTAAGTTAAATACCCGCATTAAGTTTAGTGGTAAGCGGAAGCTATTCATTTTCTTTCAGTTTATAATTTGAAATTGGGTCCCACCTGCTTTTTATTAATGTATTACTATTTCGCGCCAAAAATCAGCTATCTAAGGACACTTGGGTTTTTAAGACAAATATAACGATACCATAACTGTCGAAATCCATCCAGCCGTTCTGAAAATACGAGGTAATAAAGAAATTTACAAACAAATATACATACAAGATACGCGCAAATATGCATGTAAAAGTATCAAACCTTGTCAACCGGCCCTGTCAACGTCATAAGAGCACTAAAAGGTGCTTCTTCTTCTTCTTCTTTATCGTGTGGTTAGTTCGTAACCTGGTGTCAGAGTTTTTAGGCCGCCCATGGGCCTCTGACTTGGCTTTACATGCCGTCAAGAAATATCTCTCAGGCATGCTGGTTTCCTCACGATGTTTTCCTTCACCGAAAAGCAAGTGATAATTATACTATACGCACATGAATCCGAAAAATCAGAGGTGCGTGCCTTGGGTTCGAACTCGAGACCTATGACTTGGCAGTCCGACGGTCACACCACTAGGCTAAGGTGCTTAAAGCACGCGATTTAACACCACCACGTCCACACTCCACAGTTACTTCGTCAAAACAAATACAAACAAAAACTCCTCACATAATCCCGTGGGTTTTAAAGCCATTATTTTTATAGAAGCATAATTATGTAATACAGCATTCTTAACACTGGCAATAATGAGAGGAAACGTGGGATTTATACATTAAATTGAATAATTTCAGACTGACGAGCTTAAATAAATGAGATCGGGCTAAGCCCATCCCATTTAGGAGAAATAAAGAGCTTTGCATGATAGCCAGGTGGAAATATTTTAAGTCGAATATCGGATGAAAATAGGGGACGATGAATATAATTTATCAGAGGGTATTATGTGGATGATTTTAAGGGTAAACTAGCTTTAGTCCGCGGCTTTGCCTGTATGAGTGAAGGTCGGAAATAATCCTACTGAATCGTACCTACTCATCTGCCTAGCCTTTTCCCAACTATGTTAGGGTCGGCTTCCAGTCTAACCGGATGCAGCTGAATACCAGTATTTTACATGGAGCGACTGCCTATCGGACCTCCACAACCCAGTTAGTACTGGGTAATACGATACCCCTTGGTAAGACTGGTTGTCAGACTTTTTGGGCTACTGACTACCTAACGACTGTCAAAGATCTACAAATGACAGACGGGAATGACGGCTTAACGTGCTTTCCGAGGCACGGAGAAAACTCGGTATCAAATGGGTGGTCACCCATCCACGGACCAGCCTAGGCAAGCACGGCTTAACCTCCCGACCGATCGACCCGAGCGGCTGTTATTATTAAGCGTACCTTCTACAGGGATAAAAAGTATCTCAATGTTATGACTCAGATCATGGTCTATCCGTGTACCAAACATCTAAATCTGTCCAGTCTTTAAAACGAGAAAAGGTAACGGTCTACAGACATTTAGAGTAATTTTCGCAATTATATATATATTATACATATTTTTTTTAAACGTTGTCCCACATTTGGAATTTCTCCTGTATCGTGGGTGCAAATATTTTAACTCACATACACAAACAGACAGATACATACAGACAAATAGGAGGTCAGCAGTGATAGCCTAGTGGTGTGGCCGTCGGACCGTCAAGTCATAGATCTCAAGTTCGAATCCAAGACACGCACTTCTGATTTTTCGGATTCATGTGCGTATTTTATAATTATCACTAATTGCTTCGGTGAAGGAAAACATCGTGAGGTAACCAGCATGCCTGAGAGATATTTCTGGGTGGCAAGTAAAAGCAAGTAAGAGGCCTATGGGCGCTAACCACATGATGAAGAATAAATACAAATATTTGTTTCACCAACTCGACACGAGAGACTGAACACACGTGTGTGAGTTGGTGAAACTCAAAATTAGCATATATACTTATTATTTCGTCATCTGGACACCCAAGATTTTTACGCGTGTCCACGTAGTGAAACTTAAATTAAATCACTTTTATGTTTTCGCAAACCACTAACTAGCGTGCCGTCGAAAAATAAAATATTAGAATCAGTATTTATTTCCCTACCAACTATGTGGTATACAATAAAGAACGCCCATACCGATCTGTTCCGATTTTCGGTACCTCGGGTCGCTTGTCCAAGGGGATGGCGAAGTAGACCGAGACGTAACGCACCGGATCACCTCAGGATGGATGAAATGGCGACAGGTCACTGGAACAACTTGTGACCCACGGATGCCGCTCAAGTTAAAGGGGAAAATATACAAGTCCGTGATTAGACCTGTCGTACTGTATGGATCGGAATGCTGGGCTGTGAAGAAGATGGACGAAAAAAGATTGCATGTCATGTAGCGGAGATGAGAATGTTGATGTCGATGTGTGATGTGACAAGAATGGATAAGGTAAGAAACGAGTATATTAGAGGAAGTTTAAAAGTTGCGCCAGTTACAGAAAAGTTGATAGGGAATCGACTGTCTTGGTATGGACATATGATGAGGAGAGATGAATCGCATGTGACTAAAAGGGTGATGAATATAAACGTTGATGGATGGAGAGGGAGAGGGAGACCAAAGAAACAATGGATGGATTATGTGAGGAATTATATGAAAGATAAAGGAGTAAATGATAGCGTGACGGTTGACAGAGGAGAATGGAAAAAAAAAACGTGTTGCGCCGACCCCAAGTAACATGGGACAAGGGCAGGAAGATGGTGATGGTATGCAGTAAAGAATTGAGAATTGAGTTTGGATAATTTCATATAGGTGAGGGTCAATTTAATAAAATGAGATGGGCCTACTAGATATACGTTAATCCATGTCATCGGGGCGCGCCTAAACAGATTACCATGCGATCAATATCAGAATTTGAGTGACCCTGACCTGACCTGGGTCAACACTTAGTTAAATCATTTAAATGAGTCAGCAAACACTATTCAAAGTCTATTTTGATTCTCCTTGATATTATAAATTATATAACAATATTCAAACACAAGTAAAAAAATATAAACACTATTTAGTCCCAGAAACCTACTTAAGTAAGTATTCATCCTACATTCTGAAGGACAACGTCGCAAATACCGGTCAAATATTTCTCTGTTTTGATTTATTTAATCAATATTGATAAATGAAAATTATAAAATTATTTATATTTTTTGTATTGCACTAAAACATTGACTATACTAATGTAATATCTAATATATAAAATTCTCATGTCACAGTTTTCGTTGCCATACTCCTCCGAAACGGCTTGACCGATTTTGATGAAAGAAGATCGGCTTTTGAGGGCTCAGCTAATTTCAGTAGCGTTCATGAATGAAAGTATGAACATTATATGAACCAATTGCAGGGCTTTTCTTTCTATGTAATATCTTTTTTTTATTAAGCTGCACAAAGTAAAAAAAGAAGAAACAAATATTTTACTAAATCTGAATATCTAAACGCAATCATTTGAAATAACGAAACGAAGAAAGAGTGACGGAAGCAATGGAGTTACCATATTCAACAGAATATGGAATTTCTATAATCATACTAATTAAAGATTTTGCTGGTAGTAATAGTGAGCATCATGAGACGTTTGCTACCTAATATTACAAGACAAGCCGTGTACATTGCTGCGATATCTTATCTGTTTTGTCCCATCTAATCTAAGCCATTTTGAGTAAGACTCCATTTTTGGAAACACATGTTTTCCTTGCTTTTAAGCCCGCCTCTTATTCGATTCGTAACATGATACTAAATAATCATGTTATCAAATAAATTATTAATTAGTGACTGCTGTTATTAAAAACGTAAAGTACGTACGTAACGTTTTTTTGGAGAATTTAGCTTAAATGGTAACATTCAAAGCTATGTCGTCTATGAAAATAGAATATGTCATAAATGCCATAAATATTGTCACTTCTCTGTCTTGATCAATTAAAATCTAGATGTGTGGTTTTGTTGTAGATAGGTGTGCATTTTATTTGTTTAACAGTCTTGTTTCGTGGTGAAGTATACAACACGAAAAACTTACAATGAAGGTGTATAGATATGATAGAGGCTAAAACAATGTCATTGGGTACAGTTGCTGCTAGCATGTGTGAGGAGCATCGTAGAGTGATTATGGTAATGCCAATGATGATGGCATGCCCGCGTCGCCGGTCGCTCAGTTATTTGAAGAAGTTCTTATAAGATTATAATGTTATGGGTGAATATCAACAACGTGCATTTTTATTCAATTTTGGTGGCGAAATTTTTTCTTCATTATTCGTGAAATATAAGGGGCTGGTATAAGAAAAGACACTCCAAGCTGGAAGGATCTTCAAGAGGGCTCAGAAAATCTCGATAACTTTTTGAGATATTTTAGTTCAAAGTCTAGTGTGGCCACCAAAATTGAAAATCGCTCACCAAAATCGAAAGTGTCCACCAAAATTGAAAATCAGTGGCACCAAAATTTAATTTCTCCCTCATAAACCTCAATCTCACTAATAAAGCTCAATGTTATCTAATCTAAATCATCTATCAATCGAAATCTTATCTCTGATCTCACAAATTCTCATTCTCATCAATAACTTCATCGGTTAATAAAACTCTCAGTTGTTAAAAAATATTTATTATTATTTATTTGATCTATCATTATGAGTTTATGACACAAAAAAAACGAAAACAAAAAAACATAAATATTTTTATTGTAAACAAAATTAATAATAAAGACCAAGTGGTAATAAAGATCAAATCTAGTGGAGATAAGGTCGTTTCGAAGCCGGAGATTCTGTCGGAAGTCGAAAACTTCTACGGCAAGTTGTACGCATCGCATGCATCTCGACCTGATCCCGAAAATAAGGATCCCAGAGCCACCTTAACCCACCATTTCACAAAGGACTTACCAGAATTCAGCCAAAACAAAACCGGGCGTCACTTAGACAGCTTAAAAATGAAAAAGCGCATGGTGAGGATGGGATAACGACTGAACTCCTGAAAGTGGTAGGAAGTCCTGTGTTAAGAGAGCTACGGGAGCTTTTCAACTCGGTCCTGTTCTCTGGGAGAACTCCAGAAGCATGGTGAAGGAGCGTGATCGTTCTTTTCTTTAAAAAGGGGCAAGACCCTATTCAAGAATGAACTGACCCATTTCACTCCTTAGCCACGTGTATTAGCTGTTTTCAAAAGTCATCACGAATCGTCTAGCGCGAAGACTCGACGACTTCCAGCCACCGGAGCAGGTCGGGTTTCGAGGAGGATTCAGCACATCTATACAGTGCGGCAGATCATACAGAAGTTCGAAGAGTATAATCGGCCGCTGTGTCTTACATTCGTGGACTATGAGTAGACTTTTGACTCTGTCGAGACCTGGTCAGTTCTGGAGTCTCTGCAGCGATGCCAAGTCGACTTGCGATATATCCAAGTGCAGAGAAATCTTTATGAAAACACCACAATAACCATTCAAACTCAGAACCAGCAAACAGAGCATATGCATTTGCGTCAGGGGGTGAGCCAAGGGGACGTAATTTAGCCAAAATGGTTCACCAACGCACCTTTTTTTTTTTGGATGGGAGAATACGCATTGATATCAGGGTGAACTTGGACAAAACCCAGGTTATGTTCAACGAACACGTCACCCGAAACCAGGACCTATTGTCAATGGCGGTTCTCTCGAGGTTGTTCGAGAATATGTTTATCTCGGGCAAACTCTGCAGTTTGGTAAGAACAATTTTAAGAGGGAGACTGACAGAAGAATTCAGCTGGGATGGGCAACTTTTGGGAAACTTCATCGGGTCTTCTCGTCGCGTATTGCACAGAGCCTAAAGACTAAGGTCTTCAACCAGTACGTCCTACCTGTTATGACTTACAGGGTTGAAACGTGGACACTCTTGGTACGGCTGGTCCATAAATTCGAGGTCGCTCAGCGAGCTATGGAAAGGGCTATGCTTGGACTCAATGCTTTATTATGTAATTTTTTGTTGTTCCAAACAAAATAAAAAATATTAAATCCAAGGAGAGACACAGTGAAACAGCAAACAGATCATTACCATTTCACCAACGCTCTAGTGACTACGCTCTGCAGATTTCAGTTAAACTAAAAAACCTTTACTCAATATTTGGATGCTAATCACCAGACTAGATCAATGGTTTCTACAATCAGTCTTTAAATCTAAGAAAGGAATTTGTAGTTTTCAAATATAAATCTTCTCTCATCTTTACTAAAAAAAACTTAAAAACAAGAAAACACTCGTTTTCTTTTTTCCTCACAACTCTTTTTCGCAGTGTTTCAGATTGTTTAGGACAGCTCTTTAGTTTTGCTTTTTTTCTTCTTTCTGCCATTCTCTTTTTAACCAGCCTCTCTTCGCTGGTCTGTTTTGTCATTCTTAAAAGGAACAAAATAAAAATATATTAATAAGTAAATTGATAATTATTATGCCACCCTTATAATAATTGGTCTTACTTACTGCCAAGTACATAACATTTATTTGTTTGCTAATAAAACTATCCTGCAACGTAAAAACTGCCTATATAGGTACAAACCATACATATACAGTACATACTTAAAATTTGGTGGCTCGTTTTCAATTTTGGTGGCGGGCAAACGCCACCAAAGCCACCAAAATTGAGCCACCAAAATTGGGACCAGGCATAAAAAAAATCTTTAAAAATAGGGGTTTTAAGTTCCAATTAAATTGATTTTACTGAATTATACGAAACCCTAATCACTAGCTATAACGAGAAGCTTACTGTTAAAACACTTTAAAATCGACAGCAAATCGATCCACCAAAATTGAACAATTCTTGTCCCCCTTCCCACCCAAGGTGAGTACTTACGTTTTTGGGGGGTAATCACAGCACTAATCACATACCCGTTACGCGAAAGTGCTGGTTCAAGACTTAGAGATGCGAAATAATAAAACACGATTGATCACACACGCCCGAAACTTCATGTTATAGTAAATTGAAAAAGTGCCACGAAAATTTTGGTTTTCGCTTGGACAAACTTTGATCGAGTGTCCTGTGCTTTTAAATTAGATTTCCTAATATGGTTTAATTGTTTTTAGATAGTTTGTCTAATGCATATACTAACGAAATTGTTTATTTGCTATTTTACCCTAAATTGTTACTTTGGTGAATGCAATTATATCAAAAAATGGAACTGGGACAAGCCACCAAACTTGAATTTTGAGGTGATTTTTTTTTTCTTGATTATTTATATATACTTATAAAAACAAAAAATGTGGCCCTAATTGAACCAAGTTACGTAGTTCACTATAAAAAAAAATAAGAAACATCCTATCATTTTACACCTCGATTCTCAACGTAGACACGTAAAATTTGCTGCTGTGATATTCACCCTTATGCTGCTTAAGATAAATGTTTTATTCAACTTCGTGATTAATGTTTAATTTTTGCCCTAGTCCATGGCGCAATTACACATGGTCGTTCGCCCGAATTCGATTGCCCAGAGAATTCGTCACACGACCAAGTGTAAATGAACGCGGGCGAGTACGTCCGCGTTCGGGCAGACTCATCCAGCTTTATTGTTTGTTTTTCGATTAGTGTAATTGCACCATTAAAAAATAAGCCGAGCAAAATCATAAGACAATGTGATGGGTTGTGCAAATGCGGGCTCCACTGGCTTAATACCTAAGTCCTTAAATGCTACGTACTTGTAATAAAATATAAGGTATATTGGACTGTATAATAATGAAAATATTTTTGGATGACATTACAGCTGACGTAGTTGTCTATCCTACAGTGTTACATAGATCTTTTGAAGCTCCATTGAGGTTGATAGGCGGGAGCGCTGTTGCTAAACGTTTGTGAAATGTATTGAAAAAATAAGATGGCGGCGTTAGTTCTGATTTTGCCCACGCGACAAGTGTATTTATAAATTGTGTTATTCCAGCCAAATCCAATATTATAAAAATATGCTGTGATTACCTTTTATCTTAATTTGACCACGACCTACCTTTTGGGAGTATTTTTACGAATGTACGCGAGCTTTAAGTGTGGTCCCCAGAACCCATAAGAGTATGCCATTCTTCATGAGCATATTGAGTAGGTCTGAGAATCAGCCAACATCTATTTTTCATACCCCTAAGTGGTAGTAGGTAGGTAGTAGGTAGGTAGTAGGTAGGTAGTAGGTAGGTAGTAGGTAGGTAGTAGGTAGGTAGTAGGTAGGTAGTAGGTAGGTAGTAGGTAGGTAGTAGGTAGGTAGTAGGTAGGTAGTAGGTAGGTAGTAGGTAGGTAGTAGGTAGGTAGTAGGTAGGTAGTAGGTAGGTAGTAGGTAGGTAGTAGGTAGGTAGTAGGTAGGTAGTAGGTAGGTAGTAGGTAGGTAGTAGGTAGGTAGTAGGTAGGTAGTAGGTAGTAGGTAGGTAGTAGGTAGGTAGTAGGTAGGTAGTAGGTAGGTAGTAGGTAGGTAGTAGGTAGGTAGTAGGTAGGTAGTAGGTAGGTAGTAGGTAGGTAGTAGGTAGGTAGTAGGTAGGAAGTAGGTAGGTAGTAGGTAGGTAGTAGGTAGGTAGTAGGTAGGTAGTAGGTAGGTAGTAGGTAGGTAGGTAGTAGGTAGGTAGTAGGTAGGTAGTAGGTAGGTAGTAGGTAGGTAGTAGGTAGGTAGTAGGTAGGTAGTAGGTAGGTAGTAGGTAGGTAGTAGGTAGATAGTAGGTAGTTAGTAGGTAGGTAGTAGGTAGGTAGTAGGTAGATAGTAGGTAGGTAGTAGGCAGCTGTGGGCCGAGTAGTAAAAAATAAAAGGAGGTAGTGTACTAGGTAGAAAAAATTGCATTGCAACGCATGCCGGGTACAGCTAGTCTTATATATAAAATTCTCGTGTCACAATTTTAGTTACCATACTCCTCCGAAACGGCTTGACCGATTTTTATGAAATTTTATATGCAAACTCAGTAGGTCTGAGAATCGGCTACTATCTATTTTTCACACCCCTAAGTGACGCAGTCGAAGTTGCGCGGGTTAGCTAGTCTATACATATAAAATTCAAAGTCCTGACTGACTGACTGACTGACTGACTGACTGAGATATCAACGCACAGCCCAAACCGCTGGTCCTTGAGACATGAAATTTGGAGGGTATATTCTTTGTGAAGGGTAGGTATCCACTAAGAAAGGGTTTTTCGAAATTCCACCCCTAAGAGGGTAAAATGGGGTGTTGAATTTTCTATGAAGCTTTTTATTCTCGCAGTCGATTGACTTGACAATTTGTGTACATACTATTCAGATAAAATTATGAGATACGTGTATCACAGTTTTTCCAAAATCATCCCCCAATTTAAAAATTCAATGTCGTGATTGGCTGTCTGATATATCAACGCAAAGCCCAATCCGCTGGTTCTAGAGACATGAAATTTGGAGGGTGTATTCTTTGTAAAGAGTAGGCATCCACTAAGAAAGGGTTTTTCGAAATTCCACCCCTAAGGGGGTGAAATGGGGTGTTGAATTTTCTATGAAACTTTTTATTCTCGCAGTCGATTGACTTGAAAATGTGTGTACATACTTTTCAGATAAAATTATGAGATACGTATATCACAGTTTTTCCAAAATCATCCCCCAATTTAAAAATTCAACTGACTGACTGATATATCAACGCAAAGCCCAATCCGCTGGTTCTAGAGACATGAAATTTGGAGAGTGTATTCTTTGTGAAGAGTAGGTATCCACTAAGAAAGGGTTTTTCGAAATTCCACCCCTAAGGGGGTGAAATGGGGTGTTGAATTTTCTATGAAACTTTTTATTCTCCGAGTAGATTGACTTGTAAATTTGTATACATACTTTTCAGTTAAAATTATAAGATACGTGTATCACAGTTTTTTCCAAAATCATCCCCCAATTTAAAATTCAATGTCATGTCTGGCTGACTGATATATCAACGCACAGCCCAAACCATAGGTCCTAGAGACATGAAATTTAGAGGGTGTATTCTTTGTGAAGATTAAGTATCCACTAAGAAAGGGTTTTTCGAAATTCCACCCCTAAGAGGGTGTAATGGGGTGTTGAATTTTCTATGAAACTTTATATTCTCTCAGTCGATCGACTTGACAATTTGTGTACATACTCTTCAAATAAAATTATGAGTTTTGTTTTTCCAAAATCATCTCCCAATTTAAAAATTCAATATCTTGACTGGCTGACTGATATATCAACACACAGCCCAATCGTCTGGTTCTAGAGACATGAAATTTGGAGGGTGCATTCTTTATGAAGAGTAAGTATCCACTAAGAAACAGTTCTTTTTTAAATTCCACCCCTTTTTTTTTTTTTTAGTAGCCTGTACTGTCCCACTGCTGGGCAAAGGCCTCCCCCAGTTCCTTCCATGTGCTCTTTTCTTGTGCCACCTCGAACCAGCCCTCGCGGTAAGCGTCCAGATCGTCTCGCCACCTCTTTCTGGGCCGGCCTCGGCGGCGCCGTCCGTCTTCCGGCAACCATCGCGTGGAGACTTTTGCCCAGCGGTCATTGTGCATGCGGCTAACGTGACCCGCCCAATCCCATTTTAGCCTAGCAGCCTTCTTGCCGACGTCTACTATGCCAGTTTTGGAACGCAGCGTGGTGTTACGAACCCTGTCCTGTCTTTTGACACCCAGAATGCTGCGTTCCATTGCCCTTTGGCAAACTCCAAGGCGGAACTTCTGAGTCTCGGTGAGTGACCAGGTCTGAGCACCGTAGGTTAGGACGGGCAGAATGCACATGTCGATGAGTTTGCGCTTCAGGGAGATCGGAAGATCACCCTTCATTAGCGTCTTCATGGACCAGTAGCTTTTCCAAGCGTTTTCGACTCGGCGATCGATTTCTCTTTCTTGCCTGTTTTCGAAAGATACTAACTGGCCCAAGTAGACATACTCATCGACATAATGTATTTCCTGCCCATCTACCTCGACCCTACGCTTAGTGCTGTTGGTCATAACCTGAGTTTTCGACCGATTCATCGTAAGTCCCACCCTAAAGCTGGCTGTGCTCAGTTCTTGGAGCATGGTTTGTAGTTCCAGGGCTGTGGGGGCAAAAAGGACTATGTCGTCGGCAAATCGGAGGTTCGTCAAGCTCTTTGGTGGTCCATGAGGCTGCTAGAGTTCTAAATATCTCCTCAAGGGTGCTTGTAAATAAAGTCGGAGAGAGCGGGTCACCCTGTTTAACACCCTTCTGCATACAAAACGAAGGTCCTGCAGTATTCAATTTGATGTTTGCGGTGCTGTTATGGTAGATATTTTTCAAAAGGTCTATTTATTGCTGTTCCAGTTCCTGATTTGTTAATGCTTTGAATATTTCGGAGTGTTTGATGCTATCGAAAGCCTTAGCATAATCTACGAAGGCCAGGTATAGTGGTTTATTGAATTCAGTATATTTTTTTAGGACTTGGTTCAAGGTTTGTAGGTGGTCGGTTGTTGAAAAACTAGGGCGAAATCCGGCTTGTTCTGGTGGCTGATGTTTATCCAGTTTACCATCTATGCGATTGTGTATCACTTTAATAAAGGTCTTATAGATGTGAGATGTTAAACTGATTGGACGGTAATTGCCAATGTCACTTTTGTCGCCACATTAATTCCACCCCTAAGAGGGTGAAATGGGGTGTAAAAAATTCTGTGAAACTTTTCATTCTCTGAGTCGACTGACTTGAAAAGTATACATACTTTTCAAATTAAAATGATAAGATACCTGTATCACAGTTTTTTCCAAAATCAAAATCATCCCCCAACAGAGTCAAATAGGGCTTCGTAGTGTTGCGCGGGGCGTAAACTATTAAGTAAGCAGGTAGGATTTTTCTGAGGTAGACGTCTGTAAATATGGTTTATTCCACAGATGGCTCGTGATACGCGACATTGATATTAAATATTATAAAAGTTTAATGTCTATAAATAGATTCCTAATTAATCATTTGATTGTTGTCAACGGTGTCCAATCTCAAACCAAGGTATCATATTTCACGTTCAAATGTAATTTAATTGATATTACTGTGAACGAATGTTTGCAAGTTATAAGCAAGTACATGTAAATCTATGTATGTACTATACATACATAGATTACTTATTATCCCAGAACTAAGATCCCGTGGGCAATTCCCGAACTCCACGCGGGCGAAGCCGCGGGCATAAGCTAGTATAATATAAAATCCTATTATAAATGCGAGAGTTTGTGAGGATGGATGGATGGATATTTGTTACTCTTTCATGCAAAAACTACTAAATGGATTTGGATGAAATTTTGCACACAGATAGTTTATAACCTGGATTTACACATAGGATACTTTTTATCCCGGTAGTATGATTTAATGGGACATTTATCGAACTCCATCCGGGCGAATTCACAGGCATAAGCTAGTGCAATAATATCACTCGATAAGGTGTCGTAACATTTTTAGATAGAAAGAAAAAAAAAGTATTTACTTGTCTCGCATAAGACAAAACAAAAATTTATAATAAAACAAAATTATAATATACAAAAAAAGTAAACATAAGAAAAAAAATAAGAACAAGACAAACGAAATTGATCCTGTACGAAGCCAAAAGGCCCTTATCTCAACATGGTGCTGTAACATTAAAAAAAAGTATTTAAAATATTTCCTAGTGCTTTTTTGCACCACTAACAGAGTTCTTATGAAGACTCTGAGGTTCCATAAAGGGTGTAAAAAGACCCTTAACGAAAACGAAAACCACATATTCTGCCCATCATTAGGATATTTTTTTTCTTCTAGACAATACCTGGGAAACCACAGGTTCTGGAGATATTGAAGGTTTTTACTACTTTACTTTAATTAACTCCATGACCCATTAATTATTCAAAGCATCCATCAGCACTAAGTTTTGAGTGGTTAACATAGAGTTTTACCGTGAAATGTGATTTTTCACACCAAAAAAAAAAGTCGTTTCCCAGCAATAATTTTTGCGTAGAGTTACTTAGTTTGATGTACAGAATGCTTAGTTGACGGCTTCGTGAAGGGTCTGTTTACGCCCTGTATAGACAATTTTAGCTGGAATGTTTTTAGATCCATTTTCGAGCTCGAAAACCTAAATTCTCCGTAGTGCTACGATGCCCTCCTATTTCTCCCAGTGAACTGATACGTGCTCGAAATAACAAGATGGCAGCATACACAAGTATTTCGCAACTGAATGCACTAGCGAAGGTGCAAGCAAATCGAATATTTATCAATCAGCACACATCGACGCTGTTAGAGGACTACTTACCCTAAGTGGATTTCTTTTACGGTTTTCAGACGAATTGAAAGTGCACGTCAGTACGTTATAGAGGTGCAAGAATCTTTTGGCGTTCGAATGACGTTCAGCGCACCGTTGGTAGTCTTCTCATAGAGTCCTCCACTAGGGTCTTTGTGAAATATTTTCGTGAAAAATCAAGATGGGCGCGTCAGTACCGATGTTGGTCACGCGTTTAAAGATTGATGTACTATACAGGGTGTAAACGGACCCATCACGAAGCCGTCAATCAAGCATTCTGTACATCATACTAAGTAACTCTACGCAAAAATTATTGGGAAACGACTTTTTTGGAGTCACAATTCACGTTTTACGGTAGGACTCAATGTAACGCAAAACATTGTGCTGATGGATGCATTGAATAGTACAGGAATCATGGAGATATTTAAAGTAAAGTTATAACATTGAAAACTTGTATTTGAAAAAAATACTTGTGAAAAACCACCAATATCTCCGTAACTAGAAGGTTCCCAGGTATGGTCTAGACACTAGAACAAAAAAATGATATGCTATGACGGGGAGAACAAGAGCCTTTCGGCTTCGTTAAGGGTACTTTTACACCCTTTATAGTGCGTGGCCGTTAAACATGGCCGTTAGTAGTTATATAGTCGTGTATAGTAAATATTGGGAGGTTTTAGGTTTTTTTTTCAATTACCCTGATCTGTGGTTCTGAAGAAAATTGCTCGAACGAATGGGATCGGAAAATCATAGAAAAAGCGTTAACTACAGCTTTTTCTGACTTCTTTTGAAATTCACAAGCCGCCAGCATGGGTATAAGAAAATATAGAGATTTTTGTCTCAAAGCCCGTAACAGCCAGCTCTGTAGTTGAGCAATATTTCGTGGTGGTCGACTAATGGTAGACAGACGTGCCGCGCGTTATTTATGCACGCGCACTTACATCCCGCGATAACCTTGCAAGTGAAAATAACTGGGGAAATGTGTATGTTGTTTAGGTACCTACACTTCTGCCTAACCTACCGAGACTTACAGGCGTTATACAAGGTGGAAGGGTCATCCGCACAATCGGTTTCCACGTATTCAGTACTTAGTACATAGAAATATTTCATCGGTAGTCAAAAAAAAATCTGGTGTTCCATAAACTATTTTATTTTATTTATTTGGCTCACCAACAATTGAATACACTGCTTCAAAGATACGAGATACATTCAATAGAGTCACAGACAAGTGTATCAACCTCTTACAGGTAAGCACATCATGCGCTACTTATTTCTCGTTGAGTGCCTACTTAAAATCAGATGAGTACGTAACTACTCACCGCACACAACTATACGAGGGTGTAAACAGACCCTTCACGAAGCCGTCAACCAAGCATTCTATACATCAAACTAAGTAACTTTACGCAAAATATATTGCTGGGAAACGACTTTTTTTTTTGGGGTGAAAAATTACGTTTTACGGTAAAACTCAATGTAACGGACTCAAAACATTGTGCTGATGGATGGATTGAATAATACGGGGGTCTTGAAGGTTTTTAAAGTAAAAAAATTACATCAGAAACATGGATTTAAAAAAAAAACTTGTTAAAAAGTTGGAACTTTGACCCCCAATATCTCCGTAACTAGAAGGTTCCCAGGTATGGTCTACAACAAAAAAATTATCGCAATAACGGGGAGAACAAGTACCCTTCGGCTTCGTTAAGGGTCTTTTTACACCCTTTATAGTTTATAAATACCTACATAATTTAAATTAAATTAAAATCAAAATCACAAACAGCATCAGAATAAAAATTAAATCGAAATCAAAATTAAAATCAATAACTATGCGTTAGGTATTGCGCTTCCCTTCCACCCTGTATAATGTTTATATCTACACTGCATGCAAGCAGGTACCGTGGCTGTTTTTTCATTACGATCTATCTAAGACGTCTGGTACTAAAGTTGTCGCTCTTGTCATTCTATACCATTGAGCGATGTTCTCTCTTGCAGCCACGAGATCTTGTCTCCCGCTACCGAGTGTAGTAAAACGAATTACGTACGACAACGACTCGCTGAGAAAACCCTTTATTATTCATCGATAAAAATCTTGCATGCTAAGTGTATACAAGTCGATGATTCCCAGTGTCCACCAGTGGAGGACAGCGACACGATTTAAAAAAAAAAATGCTCGCATTCCACCAGGCGGTGGACAGAGGCACAAACATTAAAAAAAAATCCCCTTAGGCACCACTGGTGGACAGTCCTATCTTGGCGCTTTCCCCCTTAAAGGCAACTTCCTAATTTATTTATTTACTTAGATAGATACTTGCCGCACTTACAGTTTACACCGTAAGTGCGGCAAGTATCTATCTAAGTGCAGCAAGCCAACAGCACAAAATACTTATTAACTAAACTTAACTACTACTACTACTAAACAATATTACACTTTTTCCGTTGTAGACTCTAAAACACAAAACAAAAACTAACACAAAATACTAGACTCTATCCGACAATATTCTCAATGAAAAATTACATTTATTTCTCTAATAAAATATCTCATAATACTGGTAAACATCTCCTGGAATGTGTGCCTCCGGCGGTCGTCCCGGCAAATATTTGATTACTATACCCCTCGAGGGTACCGCATTTGATCCCGACTAAACAATATTAGCTAATACATAAGTTGTTATAGTTTTCCTTATAAAATTAGCTGGATAAATAAACCTGTGGAAATTGATGTTCATTTTGTGCCGTATGAACGTATGTAGCAGGCCCGAATGCACCTAAGAAGCCGATTCCTGCCTCGCTCCGGGACCAAGGCAGTTATACAACGTGTAACGTTAAATGCGCAAAACCTCAGATACCCCAATTGATTTTTAATTCAATTAACCTAATACTGAGAGAAAAAAAAATATTAAAAAAAATTCAAAGGTTTTATGAGCTGTTTTAGTTTTACTGACAATTCTGACCGTTTCTAGCGTCTGCGTCGACGCTCTGTCGAGGGAGGAGTCGGTAGGCATATCACCGGGCCGCTGGGCCGCGCTGACATTATTGTTATTACTATCTACGCTCGTAAAGAACTTAGGTTATCTTTTAACAGTGTTTAAATGTTTCCATCACACTTTTCCAGGTTTGGACTGGCAACATAGGTAACCCACATTTTCAGACTTTACCTACAGTAATTATGACGTGCTGATCTAATTATTAGGTAGGTACTACGTAAGTAGGTAATGTTAGCGTGTTTAAAAGGTTTAAATCACTGTATTTACAAATAATTGGCGCATTTACAATTAATTAAGTAGATAATTTGGTAGCTCTACTTACAGGTCCTCTCGTTTCGGTAGCAAAGATTCAAAATGCCTACCACCTGCCTAATACCTAGTTTGTTGAATACACAACACAGCCCGCTTTCTTAAATTATTTTTCAGCGAATCGAGCACTTGAGGTCACTTTTCACTTGTTGAAACGCTGATTCAACTTTATCACGCAGTTCAGTCACATTATGGTCCATTTCCATCGTCATACACTAGTGCTTTTACACACACACCCCACAAAAAAAATTCCAATGGTGTTAAATCGGGCGATCTTGCAGGCCATTGCACTGCTAGCATTGTCCTGTTAGATACAGATACTCCAAACTCTTCTCGAAACCGTCGCACTGCCAAGTTAACGTTGTCATTACAACGCGCTAACATTCTCACCATTTCACAATATTGAATGTTTGTGTACAAAAACGCCATAGTCACGATTTTCGAGCGCACGCGCCGCGGATTACGGGATAATTAATCAAATTGCACCTGTGACGCTTGCGCCGGCGCCGCACAGACTGGAGTAAATAGGTCATGGCCACTGTCACGAATTTCGCACGCCCAGCCTCCATTTCTCTTTCTCTTTCTAACTCATAGGTTAGTTACGTTTAAGTTAAAAAAAGATAGATAGAATTTATTTGTTTACTTCAAATTGTCTTATTCATGGTACTGGATGCAAGGTTCGTATTGGCATTGAAATAAGAACTATTATTATCCCGCGTATGAGAAAATTTAAATTGGTCGACAACCTTTTGTGTTTGTTTACTTATTTTGGCGGATTTGCGCACGTGATGGCCAGACCTATTAATAAATAGACAGGGCAACATTTTTAAAGAAGATTTTTTGAAAAATATGACCTATATTGAAAAGTGGTTCAATTGATTCTGCTCGTTATTCTGATCAAACTATTTTCAGGTTTTGCGCATTTAACGTTACACGTTGTATAGGGTGACTGGTAAATAGTGATCGATACTTAAACACATGATTGTACTCATGATAACTAGCAACTTTCCCGAAGAAACATTTACTTAACACATAGGTACGGCACGTGGCGGCCGGCCTGTGGCGCGGGCGCCGCTTACGGAGCAGGCTTGCGAGCCGCGCACCCTGCTCTACCTACCCATTGTAGCACGGTACCATAGTAATGAGACAAAACGGCGTCATGCGGCTAACAGCTGAGAGGTAACATGCGCGCGCGCGCGAATTTCATACGGCTGTGAATGAGTAGGTATAAGTATCGGTCACTAATTACCAGTCACCCTATATACTCGTATACATCACGATGGCATAAAATTTTATCAAGGATATGATTCGTTTAACTCAATCCTCGGTTACCCTGTTCCTGCTGCTACCAGCTACCCTGCAAAGATAGTAGCTTGCTATGACCACTCCACCCACTTTGAGGAAGCCCTAAGATTCTATACGTATACCGGTTCCGCCGGTGTTATGAGCAGGGTCCAAGCTACCGGGTGGTTGGGGCTCCAGAGACAGGAACCTCCTCAAAATGCGAGCCGTATCGAGGAGTACTTAGTTCTTTGGAGGGTCAGCTAATTGCAATAGTTATTTAAAAAGGGGTTACACTGGACTGAAGGTTGTGTGGGTTTCTCCTCAGCTGATGTTGATGGACCGACGAGCTTAAAGCACAGGCCACAGCCAGCTAGCAAGTGAGCCGGGCGAGCATCATCGGGGTCACCAGATGTAAGTGTACCTACTGCGTACGAGTTTATTGGGTGTTGTGAGTCATGTAAATAAAACATCTGTTTTCGGCGAGCGCTAGTACATAACTGAAATGGATAATTACTTATTCATTTGCTATTATAATATTTGACCTACATACAAAACGTTAAAGACGATGCACCACAATCATTTCATACTTCGGTTCGGCACTTTCAGTAGTTCGCGGTGTGAACCGAAGTATGAAAAGAGGTGAAACGATGCTCGCCTGGCTCGCTCGCTCGCTCGAGGTGGCTGTGATAGACTGAATATGGAAGGCAGAGGGTAAGGTGTCGTGGTGCAGGTTGGTGAGGGCTTCTGCCAGTTACTAAGCACATCACAAAAAGATGATCTGATATGCATTTAATTTATCAATTTAATTGTTTTAGGAAACCAAAATGGGAGCTATTCGAAGACTACGGGACTGGAGTTAATTTACACAACAAAAATAATGATTACAACAACATGATTTATTTAATTATCTTTCGTATGGCATATTTTTACATTGATTCAACGATTATTTAAATAAGGCTTTACTTTAGCGTAGTTAGTTAGTTTACATTATTTCTATGTTTTTACAGTTCTCATTGAGATGCTACATATCTGTTCGATTCGACATTATTTGTTAAACAATAAGAGCTACCTGATGCAATCACTACTTATAAAGGGTGTAAAAAGACCCTTAACGAAGCCGAAAGGTACTTGTTCTCCCCGTCACTGCGATCATTTTTTTGTTCTAGACTATACCTGGGAACCTTCTAGTTACGGAGATATTGGGGGTCAAAGTTCCAACTTTTTCACAAGTTTTTTTTAAATTACATGTTTTTAATGTAAGATTTTTACTTTAAACACCTTCACGACCCCCATACTATTCAATCCATTCATCAGCACAATGTTTTGACTGTGTTGCATTGAGTTTTACCGTAAAACGTGATTTTTCACCCCAAAAAAAAAAGTCGTTTCCCAGCAATAATTTTTGCGTAAAGTTACTTAGTTTGATGTACAGAATGCTTGGTTGACGGCTTCGTGAAGGGTCTGTTTACACCCCGTATTCGTGCCGATCGGCAAATTCCGCGCGGCATATGCCGTCGTCGCTGGAAAACGGTCGTGTCGGCACGGTACAATTCGGGTTAAGCCGAGCTGCTTCCTGAACGTATACCTACATTGTAATTGTTCTAATCACAATGTAGATAAACGTTTACATTTTGATTTGTTCTTTTATTTATAAATTAATAATAAAATAATATTTGTGATTTAGCCGCCTGGCATTGTGTGTCCTTAATTAAGTGTTTCGAAAGGTTCTTAATAAACTATTATACTGAGGTTGAGTGGTGAACGTACAGTCAAAGAAATACATTGCTGAATACACTTGACATGATTGTGTATTATGATTGAAAAAAAATGAGAACAGATTTGATTATACGAACAATTTAAGTTGTTAATGTTAAAAAAAAAAAAAAAAAAAAAAATTATACACCAGTTTTTTTCTGACGTCAAATAAGGTGGTTTTAAAATATTTTGTGTTTCTAAATTAAAGAATAACATATCTTATTGTAACATCTTAACGCATCGGTGGGCCTTTTATAACAATTTATTTTACTTACTTACACAAAAAAAAAACTAGATAATCTTCGGTTTCCTTCAAAAATTTAATATTTCTCGACAACTCGAGGATTCTCAAACATTCTTGTCGGGAATTCCCGGGACTCGAGAAAAAAATAAGTCGAGATATGAGAAACCCTAGTGATCACATATTTCTGACACACGTGTAAGGGCCTTTACACTGTGGCAATTTGCAAGCGTGTTTCCAGGGAGACTCGTTGCGTGTGCGTAGCGAGCACGCCACGATTTCGCCGCGTTTGGAGTTTTGGACCCCAGAACCATTGACGTGAGCGTATAAGAAAGAGCGAGATATGAAAATGAACAATAATTATGAAATGGCGAGAGAACATCGTTAAAGAGTGTCCATGGAGTTTCTTGTCCATTCCTCAATGACATCTGCGACAGTCCTTTCATGTTATTATGTCTTGGACTTTCCTCGCTGGACTGTAATTTCATCTTTTCTTTCATCTTTCTTATTCTTTCTTTCATCTTTTTTATTGATTTGTATAGATAGGAGGTCCTATCTATACAAATCAATAAAATTGAAGTGTCTGTTTGTAATTTCAAAATAATAGCTTTTTACTGAATGCAAATTAAATCATGTACGGTACTTATAACAAAAACACAATGTTTTTAAGTTGTGTCTGTCTGTCTGTTTGTTCCCGCTAATCTCCGAAACGGCTGGACCGATTTTGAAGGGACTTTTACTGGCATATAGCTGTTATTATAAGGAGTAACTAGGCTACTTTTATTTAGAGCACGTTCACAAATTGCTGGAAACACGCTGGCAAACCGCCAGTGATAAAACTCGACTCCACTCCAACTCAACTCAAAATAAGGGATTGAAATGTGAGCTCCATGACGTGCTCCTTAAGGTTGAATTTTCAACATTTACACGAAAGAATATTTGGTCATGTTGAAAATTCGCCATTTTAATTTCTAATCATTAATTACTACTGGAGATTCGCTGAAACATAAGCGTTATTACTTTATTTTAATTAAATAACTACTAAAACTAAGTTCAACAGTTTGTAGGTACCAAATGGAAGTAACGATCATTTTTAAATTATTTTAGTACCTACCTATAATTATGTTAGCTAACATTTATTACCTATATTATTTAAGTGCTTATACCTACCGAAATGTATAAATTACTAATTGATATTTAAAAAAAAGTTTTTTTTAAGAAAAGATCTTCAAGTAAAAAAAACTTTTTATTTTAAATTATATATTTTGATATGTAGGCATACATTTCTTACCAAGTTTTATGAAGCACACTAATGCGTCTTTTACTATAATTTTGTCGTTACAGTCTTTCCAGATATGGAATAAGATTTTTTTTTTCAATTAGTATATATACCTTCAGAGTCGTCTTATTTTAGCCTAATTTGACGTTGTTTTTTTAACTTGTTATTACATTTAATTAGTAATTATAAGCGTAAAAACATTAATAATACACATGACAAGATAAGTACCTTTCATCATTATGAAAATATATAAGAAAAAAATCATTATTATCGTTGCTTAATACTGATACTAAGTATATAATATTGACATAGAAAAAAGTTTCAAAAATTCCAATACAAAAAAAAAAAACTCAAAATACGAACTTTAAATTATTTCTTTTAAAGTATTTCTTGTGATGACTTGATTTTATGTATAAACAAAAAAAAAAAACCTTATAAAATCTTAGACAAAGTTTGCTGCACTCAAAACTTGATTTACCACTTTCAACCTTAATGCTTCGGGCATAAGGGTGAAAAGTGGCAGACCCCCAGTGGACTCTGTAGTACATACATACCATACACACGCCTTTTTGCCATGGGAGTAGGCAGAAACCACAGACCGCCAGACACACCTTTCAAATCGTATTCTTGATGTTTCAGTAATTACCTAAAACATTAACCATTATTTTACAGTTTTTATGAATATTTATTATACTAAAGGCGAATTGCAAATGAGAATTCTGTTAAACGCTACAGAATAATGGATGTAAAAGTACCCTTAACGAAGCCGAATGGCACTTGTTCTCCCCGTCATTGCAATCAATTTTTTTTTTGTTCTGGACCATACCTGGGAACCTTCTAGTTACGGAGATATTGGGGGTCAAAGTTCCAACGCTTTCACAAGTTTTTTTTTAAATAGGTACATGTTTTCAATGTTATAACTTTACTTTAAATATCTCCACGACCCCCGTACTATTAAATGCATCCATCAGCACAATGTGTAAAACGTGAATTTTGACTCCAAAAAAAAAGTCGTTTCCCAGCAATAATTTTTGCGTAGAGTTACTTAGTTTGATGTTCAGAATGCTTGGTTAACGGCTTCGTGAAGGGTCCATTCACACCTTGTATGTCCGACTGCGGTATCCGCAGTCGCGTGACCCACAATTTTTCCGCACCGGTTTGAGCGAATCCATATTCGTTGTATAATTGTATATGACACACAGCTTTAACAAAATTTACCTAATAATACATGTGTTTATCTACTTAAGTATCGGAAGCCTTGCCTAGAAGATTTGTGCCCGTTTTCACCAACACTAACTGGTACCTAAAGAAGTACCATTTTTTTTTGCTCTATTGTAATTACAACTCTACGTCCAAGCCAAACGGTAGTGATTCAACTGAGCGCTTATATTTAGCTATTCATTATAAATGTGTTCGGGTAGTGTTCGTGAAAACGGGTATTACAATCATTATTTATAATCATTTATTTCTTAAGAATTAAGTACAGGCCAGCACATCAAGCTTCTACAATCTATCAAATTTCTTTAATCGATTTTCAACTTTATCGCTAAAGCATTAGGTTCAAGGTTAATTGGAAAAAATTGACAGCTTCTGGTAGCTTAATATGCTGAAGTCTGTACATAAGTACCGCTATGAGCATTATACATTTTCGTTCATGCACTACAAGAAACATCACTGTGTTTGTTGGGGGTGCAAAATCACTGGTACAGTCCTTTTAAACTAATTTTACTTCTATTAGTAGCAACCGAATTGCAACTCTATTGTAATGTGTATAAAGATCGCTATGGTTTTGACAGACTTGTCAGTGGCAAAAACAATCTTATTGTTATAAAAATAAAGATCACTATTACTTGACAGCCATGAAATCATCATTCTCTTGCCCTTATCCCGATTCACTTGGGGTCGGCGCAGCATATCTTCTTCTTCCATACTTCTCTGTTACTCGTCATCTCATCACACACCTCCATTCTTGCCATATCATCGTTTATACACTTGCTTTTCGGTGAAGGAAAACATCGTGAGGAAACCAGCATGCCTGAGAGATATTTCTTGACGGCATGTAAAGCCAAGTCAGAGGCCCATGGGCGGCCTAAAAACTCTGACACCAGGTTACGAACTAACCACACGATAAAGAAAGAAGAAGATCGTTTATACAGTCTATGCATCATTTCTTTGGACTTCCTCTACTCTTAAATCCATCCACATTCATACCCAGAACTTTCCTCATTCCTCCGCATCACATGCCCATACCACGACAACCGATTACCACACAACTCTCAGTCACCACTGGCGCCTCTTTCAGACTTCCTCTTATGTACTCATTTCTTATCAAAGAGATTTAAAACACATATAGAGAGGACATTGGAAATATTGTCATACAATAATTTTCATCCTGAATATTTTCGATTTTGACACACGAATGCTACCTGACAAGCGGGCGTATGACACAGATGACACTAGACAGTACGAATTGTTACTAAGTAGTAACAACTTTTGGATTACGATTTTCTTCGTCATGACCCGTCTGTAGCTCGGAAATATTTAAATGTCTTTGTATCATATGAATACGACCTGACAAGGCGACGTATCGCACTGGACTGATCGACTTGTTACTAATTTGTAACAGGTTTTGGAATTGTCAGTTTCTTGGTCTTGTCCCGTCTATAGCTAGTTATATTTGAATGTCTTTGCATAAAACAAACTGTGAAACGTCACAATAAAAAGGACTGAGTCTAGAGATCTGTATAATTTTACGGATGAAACCTGCAGACTATAATTGAACTTTATTTGAATTACAATAAGAGGTATGTTAGTTTGAAAGGACACACCTCCTTGACAACGTATTGTATTTTAGCTAATAAGGGGTTTTGCAGTTTATTTCAGGAAAATCAATCATCTCAGGACTACCGCGTTCAACCACTTTACAACCTTATCACTTAGTCCATAAGGTTGAAAAGTGGTCAACCGACAGTGAGCGCGATAGTACATCACCTTACTTATACTAACTTACTTATACTTATCATATACCTCGTCCGGAAGAATTAATTTAAGTAACAATACTAAATAACATGCCGTCTCCCGATCAATACAAACTATTTAATACCATGACAATTTTTTTATTATCAGAAAAAAAAGACAAACGAAACAATTATAAGATTGGAATCAGTATAGTAACTGGCTAAGTGACAAAAGCTGTACTAGACAAATGTATCAATTTTACGTGTGATGATACACATGATAATTGAGGTATATAGTAAAATACATGCATTTAAGAAATTTCAAAAATCCCAATGCAAGATATTTTTTGTTTACATAAAAAATGTCAAGACTATGATATCACACCTGAAGTGCCATGACGCATGCACAACTTAAAAACCCAAAAAACTTAGTTAAAAACTTGATTGTTGAGTTGGCAAATTGACATTTTACCATTTTTGTATTAGCATATCTTTCAATTAGCTTATTTTTTCTTTTTTTCTGATAATTAAAACAAGTCGACTTTCTTAACTTACTACCGAAAACGTTTTAACAAAATCACTTTTTACTACCAAAGTAAGTTATTAAGTAGAAGAGACTAGTTTATTTATTATTTTAAGTTTAATCGAGTTGTTCTAGTCTATTTTTTAACTTACAAACTAATATCTACAAACCTCGATGAGAGCAACTTTCATTATGGACAGTGCCCTTTAAAAACCCCTTTTTTCTGGGTACTGCAACATTTATAATTTATTAAAAAACTGGAATGCCCCTGCTACCCGACCTCAACACGGTTGCGAAAAGGCTAGACAGTGATGACGAGGAGTTCCTATCGAATTTGCTCAAATCGTGGCACAAGGCGTACTTTGGAAGCGACCTTCGCTTTTAGCGAGGCAGCCCTGAATTCAACATACATTTTAATGAAGTTTTTTACGAGGGCATCGTGTCTCGTAGTTAGGATTCCACCAGTGTCTAAATTCCTCGTAGATTGTGGTTTTCTGCAGCATTTTCTTGTCGTGGAGAGCCTCACATACGGCGCAGACGTTCTCAGCGGCTGCGGGGTTGTGGTACGTGTAGTGGTGTTTCCACCTGAAGTATTTATTGTATTCGTGTGGAGACTGTATCAGTGTGTTCATCATGGACGCTAGCTCTCTTACATGTTGCTTTCTGCCGTCGATGTAGGATCCGGGAGGAAGAAATCTGCAAAGAAAATTATGACTTTAATTTGGGATAAGTTTTTACAATATTTTTTATCCGAGAAACTCACACAATTTCTCGTGGTGAAATAGCTTGCCAGGGGAAGTACTATCATAAGAACATAACGTAACATCACGTTTGTAACGAAGGGTAGAGGGGGGTATACCGCTTATAGCACACTCTCATTTCACCTGATATGTCAAGTCCCATGTAATATCCCGAGCGAGGTTATTGACATCCACTGGATATCAATCCAATGAGACATTCTCCGTTCTACTACGGTGGAATTCTGGATGAAAAAACCCTGTACAACCCAAGAATCCAATCCAAGAACCCACGCTCAGCAGTAGCTTTGGCCACCAGGCCATCAAGGCCATAACACCCTCATATTCTTGACACCCCACCTGCCGTACTTTGACAAATACGCCTGCTATTAAATTGGCAAACAAGCAAGTCTCCATGGCAACGCCTCGCCAAACTTATGGATATTGTCGGTCAAGAGGCGGTTACCACTTTATATCAAGTAAGGCGACGCGCGACGGCTTATTTACCAAGCGGCAAGCACATAGTAAAGCAATAATTAAATTGCTAATGAGTCTGCTATTTTGCATGTCTGGGTTTTGGAGGTCACTCTATGTAAAGCTTCAGCTGTAGTTAGGTAGACAGGAAGCCCCAACATAGTTTGAAAGAGGCAGAAGATGATGGTCATTACGACAACCATGACAAGACAACGCCATTAGATACCATCATCATCTGCCTAGCCTTTTCCCAACTATGTTGGGGTCGGCTTCCAGTCTAACCGGATGCAGCTGAATAGCAGTATTTTACATGGAGCGACTGCCTATCTGACCTCCACAACCCGGTTAGTACTGGGTAATACGATACCCCTTGGTAAGACTGGATTAGATACCATTGTGCGAAAAGTTCGCAGTCTCGTAAATTCATATTAGCCGCATAATAGTGTTGTGTTAATATTTGAATGGTTGTGTTAGATCGTTCAACACAATGGCGAGCCAAAGAACAAAAGAAAATGTCCAAATAATAGTAGATTTATTTGAATAACACCTCAAATTAGCCAATTGAATAGATACTATAACTACGGTACTTAAACTGCGAAAGGACAGTACATTTTGACCACTTTAAGTTTGCAGTTGAAGGTAGCGCTGCATGTCAAGAAAACATGCATCGATAATAATTATGTCAAACTTGGTACATTTATTTTAGTTCTGTGTTTTCTCACTTGCACAGATAAGTTGGTTGACCAGACCTATGATTTGTCAGAGGCACGCTATCGGGAACACTATAATGACGCCTGTCGGTAATAAATTAACAAAACTACCGAAAGCAACAATAACGGTGTTAATGATCGGCCATTTTATCAAGATTTCATTAGAGAATTGGGCACCTGAGGGGTATTATTTTAGATTTACATAAGGGCGTGCAGGAGACGAGGCTAGGCGGCCTATACAAGGTGTGACAGAATAAGTGTAGTACCTCTTAAGCGCAGGCCACACAGAAAAGACGTAAGATGCGGACGGGGCCCAGACATATGTCTCTTCCGCATCCCTTTCATACAAAATGTATAGAAGCGTCGTGACGCAAAACATATAGAAAAGACAGGGCGCGGACATATGTCAAATGTAGAACTTTTACGAACTCTTACGTCTTTTCTGTGTGGCTTGCGCTTTAGGCGCGAATTATACAGAAAAGACGTAAGGTAAAGGCGCGGTGCAGGCATGATGCCGCTTCAAAACGTTTTCATACAAAATGTACGTAGGCGACGTGTCGTGAATTACACTCAAACGGCGCGGCGCAGGCACGCCGTTCTTTCGTTTCCTTATGAATTCCACACCTGCGCCGCACCTTACGCCGTTTCTGTGTAGGTCGCGCCTTAGGTGTTGATTCAGGCCATCAAATTGGACGATGAGTATGTAATTCGTTTGACATTGCATAATTGAAGCCCTCATTAGTTGCAACCGGCCTTTTAATTGGACGATGCATTCAATTTATTCGTTGAAAAAAGATATTTCGAAGTTTGAACATAATCAGACTGTTTCAGTCAAAGACATTCAAATATAACTAGCTATAGACGGGACAAGACCAAGAAACTGACAATTCCAAAACCTGTTACAAATTAGTAACAAGTCGATCAGTCCAGTGCGATACGTCGCCTTGTCAGGTCGCATTCATATGATAAAAAGACACTCAAATATTTCCGAGCTATAGACGGGTCCTGACGAAGAAAATCGTAATCCAAAAGTTGTTACTACTTAGTAACAATTCGTTCTGTCTAGTGTCATCTGTGTCATACGCCCGCTTGTCAGGTAGCATTCGTGTGTCAAAATCGAAAATATTCAGGATGAAAATTATTGTATGACAATATTCCCAATGTCCTCTCTATGTGTTTTAAATCTCTTTGGTTTCAGTGTTCATATTATTTTTGTCAACGTCGGGCACCTGCCTATCTAGTATTTACCATTCATAAAACATCGTTATATTTATTTTCAGATAAAACAAAAAAAAAAGTCAAGAAGAAACCGGTCAAGAGCGAGCCGGATTAGCACACGAATGTCGACGTATTACGGTTCCAAAGATACAACCCTGTGACATACGAACGGACCCCGGAACGATTCCCGTTGTTACCATTGGGTACAGGACATTTAAAACAATCCTGGTTGAATCCGTATTATAATCATCTAGTTGTAATAAAAACTGTCAACCAGCCTATGGTTTCTGGGGCAGGTCAGGGTAACAAATAACAGTTCGTGTGCCCAAGCTTCAAAATCGCAAGCCGTAAGTGGCAATCGCTTACAACACGTTTAGTACCTTTTTCTTCAACGACTTTGTACAGGGAAGGGGGGAAATTATGACGTCTTAAAGCAGGAGTAATTCCAGTTTGAGAAAGATACAGAGCTATACAGGCCCTGCAGTCTCGACATTAGATAGCGACAAAAATCGGTCGCGAAGTCGTATCGTTGTCAAATTCTTTTAATGGATTTTCTACTTTATGCTGTCGAAATAAAGTAGAAAATCTATTAAAGGAATTTGACAACAATACGACTTAGCGACCGATTTTAGTCGCTATCTAATGTCGAGACTGCAGGGCCTGGGGGGAAACTATGACGTCTTAAAGCAGGAGTAATTCCAGCTTGAGAAAGATACAGAGCTATACAGGTCGTCTAGCGCCATCTCTTTCCCACACTGGGTAGACCACCAGTCTCTTAGATTTGTATCTTGCCAGCATCGTTTTCTTTGATAAAATGCCAGTATAACTAGACTGGTATAAGAATTTGTGATAACCCCCCTAATCATTCGCAGAAATTCTACAATTTAAAGGAAAAATAACAGGGTGTCGCATCGCTTCGTCCCTAGTAATTAACCTTCGACATTATTTTTTTCCAATTACAGTAAAAATATTCTAGAGCGATAAACATACGTAAGTACCTACCTGTTCATTTATCAGTACGTAGTTTTTATGCCAAAAAGGATTTTTTTGTGACTATGGTCTCATGACATTTGGAATCAACGTTTTTTAATCTGTGGAAATACTAAAAAAGTTTACGAATACTTGACAAGCAAGATGTTTACACAGCAGTTAAGATTATTCAAAAGCAAACAAACCAAGGTAAGTCGCAGCTATCTTTTAAAACTCCATGATAACTCTTATTTTGAGGGTAATTGCGTAACAACTTAAAATAGCAATAGTGTGTCATGTTTATTGTGGCGCGTGGCTGTAGACGTAAATAATGACGCCATCTTGGTTTTTCAATACAAATTCACGAAATATGTTTACCAACAGCGCCCGACAATGATATTCAAGTAGTTACCAAAAGCACACTATATTTAAAACATGTAAAGCAATGGTTACGGAATCTTCATAAAAAGTGTGTCACCCTCTTAAAATGCTGCCTATTAAAAAGTTACAAAAGTCACTTATCGCGTCTTGCATGTCCTGTTATTAGTTCATTAGATACAGGAACTGATGGACGGTACTAAAGATGGTAAACTCGTCGCTGAGGTGTCCTACCATGAGGTCGTAAACCAGTATTGCTCTAATCTTACTCCAGTATGTGAAAGAGATGGAGCTAGACGTTCTGTATAGCTCTGTCCCTTTCCCTTTTTTTTGAAGTGACATTAAAGTAATTTTGCTATAATAGGTGCAGGTGGTATACGGGCCTAGTTATGAGCTGACTCAATTTAGATTGCCACCGACATGTTAAGAAGCGAAGTTACAAACTACATAAAACTAACTCCTCAACTCATACGCACCTTGCATAATCAGCTCCTCCGTAAACGATAGGCACCACATCATTCTGCAGCGCCGTCAACAACTTCTCCGTCACATAGTCTTCGTCGAAAGAGTTCTCCATCGACATGTAAAAGTAGTAGTCGTTCTTCAACAGACCCTGGCAATTCGACTCAACGTTCTTAGGACATTGTAACGTACCACACTTCCCATAGACATCCACTGTAAACCCATACTGTTTTAACGCATTCGTCAATGCTTTGACGTACCCTCGTCTACCACTTCTGGTTTTACAGTTAGACACAAACCAAGCTGCCGCTTTGGTTTTATTCTGTATCCTAATTTTGTTACCAATTGTTTCCACATAATCTTCTTTCCATCGCATTTTCCGTTTTGGACCAACGATATCACCTTTGTTATCCCGAATCAGAATGTAAGGGTACGGTATATCTGAATCAAGTCTGTAAGTCGATGTCCAATTGAAAAATCCATCAAATTGCGCCCCACATACGGGAAAGTTATCAGCTGATTCCATATTGAAGAATATGTAATGTTGATTGTGAGACCGAGCTTTGGGCAAGTCAGATGCCTTCATATTTCGTCCGTTAAATGCTATAGCATCGAACTTGGTTAGGTCACCGCCGAAGAACTTTCGGTTCGTGGTGACGTAACACTTGATCACCGAACAGTTCTGCTCGAGGAACGCTCTCGGTCCCTCGCCGAGGTAGTAGAAGGGAGCATAGTCATTCCGCGTCCAGAGTAAGATGTATTTGAAGTCTTTCGGGAGCGTTGTAGTCTTTCTATAGACATCCTTGTATCTGGAGTCCCGTCCGACATTTTCGAGCGCTTCTTGGATAAGGCTTTCAGTGACGGCAGGCTGGTCCGGCCTGGTAGCAAGTTGTACCCAGAAGAGAGAGAAGGCGAAACTCGTGCAGCTGACTAGAAAGAAGAACTTGATGGATCGCATTTGTCTTAGGAACAGTAGGTTGCAGCCGAGGCAGGAGGCCTGGGTACGTGGAGACATCTTAGTGGCTTCATTATCGGCCACCCCAACCTCACTGTAAGTGCGGCGTCTGGTTGCATTTGTGAGTTTGTTACGTGCCAATCTCCAAATTTTGGATACCTGTAATGAAAAGTTGTGCATTTTAATATCGTTGTTTTCACCTTGATAAAATAATCTCCTAAAAATATATTCGAAGGTTTCCTACGACATTATTTGATTCGCCTTTTTTGAAAATGTTAGAAATGAATTGACTACTAATTGAATTTCTTTGTTCATGTCAGCATAATCATTATATCTGCCTAGCCTTTTCCCAACTATATTGGGGGTCAGCTTTCAGTCAGCACAATGTTGAATAGAATATACGATATTATGTAAAGCATACAAGTAACAACTAACAATCATAAAAGAAAAAAAAAAACTGCTCTTTGGTAAGTACATAATTTATGGTTTTCTATGTAAGGTTTTTAAAATTCGCTCATAATCATAATTTGATGTCATTCGTACTTGATCTATTAAACCTGTGAAATAAACGAAAAGTGGGAGGAAGTCATTACATGGAAGATACATAACAGGAGCAGAGACAGTTGAATGATTGATACAGATCAGAGAAGGTTTTGATAGTGCTCCTATCTGGCAGGGCCCGGCTACCAGATAGCTGCAATATTATTGATAATGTTGATTCGAATGAGTAGGTTTTTAATGAGTTACGACACGATTGTGCGTTAAAAATAGTCGGTACTATCTCGTTTCTGTGTGAGATAATGTAACCACAGTACCTATTTTCGCGCGTTGCGTTGTTGAATACAAAAACATAGCTGGCGAAATGAGAGTCATGTAGTAATATGTGCGTGTAGTATGTGCCTTTTATTTTTTTGTTAGGGGGATCTCCAAAAATCGACCGGTCTTTGGGAAATATCACACACCTGCACGCGTAGTATGACCACCGTAGAAACGGGTTTCTTTGACGGAAAAATCGACAAAATGACAGATTGTGAAAAGAAATCTGTCAGCTTGTCGACACAATCTGTCATTTTGTCGATTCTTCCGTCAACAAAACCCGTTTCTACGGTGGTAATGCTACGCGCGCAGTTGTGGATTTTGACCGTACTTAAACCACTCCGGTGGCCACAACGCGCACATGAGAGGAGGCAGCGTTTCCTCTTAAAAGACCTATGCGGAGCTACCTCTGTGCGACGCCTGTTAAGGCACATCCCTGGGGAGACTTCACTATAGTGAGGTCTCTCTTGAGCCTCGCTGTGCAAGTGTGCACGGCAGCACCACCGTCATCACTGAGGTCACTGAGTCCCCTCTCTTAGGCTGTGATTCCACCAGAGATGAGCGAGGATCTGTATCGAGGGATGTGTATGTAACTAACCAATAATATCGCTTCTTTTTTTACAGCTTGAGCTATTCTAGCTATGTAATTGGTTTGTTCCACATACAGCCCTCGCTCCGCATCCTCGTTCATCTCTTACCGCCAGGCTTCGGCGTTTGATTTGAGGCGTCGAGGTTGCCTCCTCAAAGCCTTCTTCTCCAACCGTGACCGGCCCTCTCATGGAGTGCTGTGTGCCTAGTGCCGACCTTTTCGGGGTAAGGCTGATGTATTAGTAAAATTATAGTATTATTCAAAAAATTTTACATAATTTTTTTGCTCATAATTATCATCATCATCCACTTCATCATCATCACTCGGCCCACTTCTGGGTATAGGCCTCTCCTTGTGTGCACAAATCTCCACACTCATGTGCCAGCCTCGTCCAGGTTTTAAGTTTTACGCAAAGGCAACAATGTCGTCTGCCCATCTCACCACTGGACGACCAACACCAACATTAAGATATTTCGGTGTGTGTCATCGTGTGTGTCATTTAAAATTTCTGAGGACTGCAATTACGTACGATTTTTTGTTGTTATCTTCGTTTATTGACAAACCATAATGAAAACAAAGCGTAGGTACTTTATATAATACTAGCTTATGCCCGCGGCTTCGCTCGCGTTAATTTAGAATTTGACAATCATTTCACCCGTATTATTATTGTACTCTGCTTGTGACACGTGGCGCCATCTATTATCATAAGAACGTTATTGTTGTTTTCCTCAGAAACAGTTCTTTTTTTTGGGATGAAAGGTACCCTATGTCCGTTTCTGTAGGCCTAACAACGTATATGCAAAATATCAGGATGATCGGTTCAGTGGTTTAGGCGTGAAAACGTAACAAACAAACAAACAAACTTACTTTCGCATTTATAATATTAGTAAGGAAATAAGGATTAAACCGGGCCATCTGTTCACGCAAACGGTGAGAATAAAACTAATCAAAAGATATTTTAAAATAAAACATATGCGTAAAAAAGATAACAAATTGTGTGTTTCCTTTTGAAACCGGATGTGTCGATATGACGTCAGTTTGTTAATTTCCTGTGAATTTTGATAGCAATGGCCGCGGTCTGCATCTCAGTGGCTCCATCATGCCAAGCTTTCAGGCTGAGATCTATGGAGCAAAGACGCTTCATCAGAAAATAACCTTTTAAGGGTGTAAACAGACCCTTCACGAAGCCGTCAACCATGCATTCAGTACATCAAACTAAGAAACTTTATGCAAAAATTATTGCTGGGAAACGACTTTTCGTTGCTTGCGAAAAATCACGTTTTAAAAAAAAAATTGTGAAAAAGTTGGTACTTTGACCCCCAATATCTCCGTAACTAGGTTTCCAGGTATGGTCTAGAACAAAAAAATTATCGCAATGACGGGGAGAATAAGTGACTTTCGGCTTCGTTAAGGGTCTTTTTACACCCTTTATACTGATATGTGCATACTCCTACCATCGGCCTAGCCTTTTCCCAAAAAGTCGGCTTCCAGTCTAACCGGATATGCAGCTGAATACCAGTATTTTACATGGAGCGACTGCTTATCTGACCTCCACAACCTAGTTAGTACTGGCTTCCCGAGGCACGGAGGAAACTCGGTATGTAATGGGTGGTCACCCATCCACAGATCAACCTAGGTAAGCACGGCTTAACTTAAAGATCGACCCGAGCGGCTGTTATTACTAAGCCACGAGCTCCTCAAGCGTATCATACGAATAAGAACATTAATTCAATGAAAATAAGGTTTATTAGGTCGGATGAAGAGCGCTTTTTTTTTGTTTGGGCTAGTCTATCTTCATAGGACCGTATGGGGCTGATAAGTCCTTTCGACTATGCAGGTAACCGTGGACAACAGCAGCCAACTTTTGACCCCTTTGGTTTGGCCCTAATTGTTCAACATACAGCGTGACAATGACCTGCAAATCGCAAAAAACGTAAGAAATTTTAAATTTCTTCGGCTACCCTGGTGCTTCCACCTTAGACCTTCAGGAAAATACAGGTGTGATGTTATGATTACTCCTTGTAATGCCAAAAACATGTTTTCAGCAACAAATACCATGTTCTGCTGCAACAAGTCAACAATATCGAATACCCATGTATTTTGTTTACTATGAGTCAAGTCTCAAGGCGCACGCCAATTAAATGCTTGATTGTACTCATTGAGAAGAAACATCCGGCAGCCACTAGTAGCGGAAACTGTGGCAATTATTGTTGTTGTATGAGAACATAATATAAACAAAACATCACGCCTGTAATCCCCGAACGGTAAGGCAGAGGTGTACCAACGATATCTCTGCCGGTGCTGCGGGAATGTTCGAAAGAGATACCGCGGCCCTGGAACACAAAGGGCAAAGAAGGAACATGGATGGGCTTTAGTCAATAAAAGTCTGACACTCCCTCCTACTCCACCCAGAGAGGGAGGAGTTATTAGATGATTTTCCATCCCAAAAAAAAAGAGGTGTACCTAATAGTATAACAACATTTCGCCAGTTTCGTTTAAGTCTAATGTAATAGGGGGCGAGCCTATTACTCAATCGGGTACGACATTCTGACTCCTTGGTTGCTACTGAGGAATTTATGAATAACCCAATAACCCTTTTGTCCGACTTGGAATTCGTGATCTCATGCTCAACGGTCGCGATTAGAGCCACTGGACCAACGTGGTAGCCCATAGTCAAGGATAGAATAGGATAGGAGGTCAGCAGTGATAGGCTAGTGGTGTGACCGTCGGACTGCCAAATCATAGGTCTCAAGTTCGAATCCAAGACACGCACCTCTGATTTTTCGGATTCATACGCTTATTGTGCAATTATCACTTGCTTCGGTGAAGGAAACACATCGTAGGTACATACGCACTCGTACATTGTTTTTTGTATATATGGCCATCGTTGTTTTTTCTTATGTACCTACTCAGTAATTTATTGTAAATAGGTAGGTGGAGCCTTGCAAAATAATGAAATGCTTTTGTCCATCATCATTGCTTTGTAAGGCACCAGACACAGCTTGGCTTGTCTGAACCATCAGTCTTGGTGTCCCACATTCTTAATACAGTTGTTTCATAGTTTATTTTTTACGTAAACATAAATAAATAATAACTAGGTAGGTACAATAGTAACTAGTAAAAGGAAACATTATTTTAAATGAGTTATTCAATTACTTTTGACCTATCTACGCGTGGTGACTTATGACCTTATTAGGTACTGTAAATAAACGCAGTTTAGTCACAATTTCTACGTACTTGGATGAAAATAATGCTAGTATATTACAATTAAATTAAAAACTCCTCTTTTGTATTCATACATAGAGTAAGAAAACCTTTTAATACAAACTCATTTGCCTTCACTTAACAGAAAAAAAAATCTATAGAGTAAAAACATACCCACAAATAAAACAAACAAAATCACTTTTTTTCACTGACCATTAAAAATATTCGGCCTAGAAGCGGCCAGCACCCAATTTTAAGTTCAAATAAATTCTTAAATTCACACACTTATACACGAACAAGTTCTTTTTTTAAATTAATTGTTTGGTATGGCATGACATCGCGGTTAGCGTATCGTGTTGCGACTAGTGATGTACCAAATACACTGATACCGCTGCGATGACGCTGCTGAGACTTACGATCGCTTTTGTGACGCGTTTTTTAATGCCTTACATCATAATGAGGTAAGGCATTAAAAAACGCGCTAGCGGGGCGGGAAGTCGTGGGATTTTTTTGGTCAAGTGGTCGGGAGCGTGATTGTTTTGTATGGGTTCTTGACTTCGATCCCCAAGTCGGGAAGAGATCATTTTTTCATTACTTATTATTTTTATCAGTACACTTCCTCGAAAACTGGCTCTTATCGCACTACTATTACTATCAGGATCATATCTATATACTATTAGGATCAGAATACAGTGTAGTGTGCAGAAAAAACCACGAGTGTGAAATATCACACTCGTGGTTTTTTCTCATTTATTTCTACAAGTGTTTTATTTCCACAGATAACTATAGCTATAAACTAAGTCCAACGTGGTTGATTCCTATTATCGACGATTTTTTTTTAATATCATCAAAGAGCTGCTTTTAAAGCCTAAACATTTTAATTGTGTTTATAAATAGAATATCATAAATAAACATTATTTATTTTATATTTTACTAAGTAAAGTAAACTAACTATATACAATATTAATTAAAAACGATTAAATTAATTAAAATAAATAAACTAACAACAAGCTATAAAGGGGCATCAAAAAACTCCTCCACGCTGTCAGCTGCTAATGTGCTCAAGAGACTGGCGGCGTTGCCATGTTGTATGGCAACACTTAGCCTCTGGCCAAGGTAAAAGCCAGCTCTTGGGTCACGAGAAGCGTCAACTAGGCGTTTCAAAATTTCCTTAAGCAGGCTATGAGCCCTCCTCGGACCCCACGGTTTCAACCCCAAACGGCTCGAAAATATGGTTTCCACAAAGGTTACTATATTTACGCCGCTTGAGGTTATCTGCAGCCGCAGCGGTAGCACCAGCACAGCACGAACGCTTGGAATATGTGATGGCGCAAGAGTGTCGACACATGTTGCGTCCCACACTAAACGCCTACCCATCTTCCAAGGAAACAAAGACATGTCGTCCGGTCCTTTGCTATCGTCGCGTGCCAAGCCATTCGGGTTCTAAAACAGCTGGGACGCCAACGGTGACAAGAGCTCGTCGGATGATGTTCTTTATGTTAGCGTGCCGCGCAAAACGGCCCGCACTTCGGCTGCAAGACAAGCCGTGGTGTCCGAGGTTGTCCTATCTATATATATAAAAGGAGAACTGACTGACTGACATATCAACGTACAGCCGAAACTACTGGGGCTAGGAATGTGAAATTTTATACACGGCTTCCTATTATAATGTAGGGGAGCACTAAGAAGGGGTTTTTGGAAATTTAACCTTTAAGGGGGTGAAAAGGGGGAATTTTGTTTGTATGGAAAATGTACGTAACCCACGCGGACGAAGTCGCGGGCAAAGTGCTAGTTAATAATAATAATACTGGCAACCCCGTACATCAAACATCTGTCAATAGTCGTAATTTCTTATTTTAATATTAATATTGTTTGGAATACCTTTTATCTTTACAAAAGTTACCTAAAAACAGTCTAAATAGATTTTTTTATCAAAGCGAGCAACAGAAAATTGGAAAAATACAAATAAAACAAGAAAGTGAAAAATTTAGAAACAGTACAACGACAATGACATATTCTATCAAAGTCATACAAAAAATATGGAAAAATCGAAAAAATATAAGAATGCCTGATGATGACGTGATGTTATAACACAATGATTACGAGAGCTGCCTACCGACGCGCACGCCAACCAACCCCGGACTCGTCGCTCAGCTCCGCCTCGCCGCCGCCGGATATCGGATCACCTGTGCTACCGGCAGTGGCAGTTGCGTCGAGCTCGAGCGACGAATATTTCTCTCCGCCGACGTCGCCAACACCTGTACGTCGGCAGGGGAGAGGCCGGCCACCGAGGAGCTTGGGACTTAGGGACCATCCGGCCCCGAGTCGGGTCCCCGCTACCGGTGGTTGTGTGCAGCGCATGAGATGGACTCATCCAATAAACGAGAACGTCATGCGCGCATACTACGGGTCTACAGAGGGGGGAACTAACCTCACTGCGTACCGTGTTAGGATGCTGTCTCTATTCCAGGTACTTGAACCAACCGTCAACGTTTCGGCCCAACGACTGTCGGATCAGGTGCGGGTCATTCAACGCAATCACATGTTGGACGACGCCGCGCTTGATAGGCTGCGCTCAGAGGTACTGAGCAACCGTATCGTCTTAACTCCGTCACAAACCGTGGTGCAAGCGTCAGCTATTGACATAACCTCACCACGGTCTAACCCTGCTGTTGTAGAGGAAGATGATAGGGTTGCTACGGTAAGTAGTCAGTGCAACGACCGATTGAGGAGCGCACTGGAGGATGCGCTTCGCGAGTATCGATACACTCCTACCGAACTTAGACTCCGATTACCACGGTTACCCATGCATAAGAAAAATAGGGCACTGGTGTGTACCCTGGACTCGCAACTCAAGAATCTATTCGAGAGTAGCGAGGACCTCGTTGATACACACTCGATCCTGTACTGTGGGGCTGTTGCGGCATGTCGTTTAGCCAATGTCAAATTCACAAATAGTGACACAGCTACTCGACCAAAACCAGCCGTACCAGCCTGGCAGTGCAGGATCGAGCGCCGCATCGACGGGGCCAGGGTACTCATCGGCAAACTACACTGCTTCAGGGAGGGCAATACACGACCACGTGTGATGCGCTTTGTGAGGCGGGCATTCTCGGGGACTGGAATCAGTCCTCAAGAATACATGTCCCGTGTCACAGAGCGCATCGACTTCCTGAAGCAGAAAGTTTATGCATGGGCGAACCGTATTCGGCGGTATAAGCGGAGGGTTGATCGGTACTCGCAGAATCGCATGTTCCAGAGCGATGAGAGGTGGGTATACAGAGCTTGGGAGCAACCCGAGCAAAATGTGACGGACGTGTGCCGCCCGGATGATGCCACCACGAGTTCTTTCTGGAGCAGCATCTGGTCGGTGCCCGTCTGTCATACTGAGGCTGACTGGATGCGTGATGTCGAGCGAATGTGTGAACCTATCCCAGAAATGGAGCCAATTTTAATAACACCACCAGATATAGCCAGAGCCGTTCGTCCGTTACCGAATTGGAAATCACCGGGACCGGACGGGCTGCACAACTTCTGGCTCAAATGGCTTAGTAGTTCACACACTTGCCTGGCATCTCAATTCCAGTCATCCTTAGAGTCTGGGTCCTTACAGCAGGTGGGTAACGCCTGTAGTTAAGAACTTACCGCAGTTCTTAACTACAGGCGTTACCCACCTGCTCCATAAGTCAGGTAGTCCCGCGGAACCCAAGAATTATAGACCGATCACTTGTTTGTCAACGGTCTATAAACTTCTTACATCCATTTTGAGAGCGAAAATTAATACACATATTGACAAAAACTCCATAATGTCTGCCTCTCAAAATGGATGTAGGAATGGGTCCCGCGGTACTAAGGAGCTACTCCTCATCGACATGGCCATTAGCCAACAGGTTCGTCGATCCCGCAAAGATCTGTCGACATGTTGGATAGATTACAAGAAGGCCTACGACTCGGTGCCACATACATGGCTCATGAGGGTGCTAGAGTTGTACAAAGTAGATGCTACTCTACGCGCCTTCCTTGAGTCGTGTATGGGGCAATGGAGGACGGTCCTTCGATATCCAGAATGTCGACAGATCCAGGGGAACAATGAGCCTGTATGGATTAAACGGGGAATATTCCAGGGCGATAGTCTGAGCCCACTTTGGTTCTGTCTAGCCCTGAATCCTCTGAGCACATTGCTGGAGGATTCAGGTCTAGGCTACCGGTTGAGGAGAGGTGGTCAGGTCATATCTCACCTTCTTTGCATGGATGATCTGAAACTCTTTGCCCCCAACAAATTGCGACTGATGGAGCTACTGAAAGTAACTGAAACTTTTAGTAGCGCCATCAGTATGGAATTTGGTGTGGACAAATGTGCAGTCATGTATGTAAAGCGAGGGGAGATTATGGAATCCGAGGGAATTCAGCTCTCGGATTCCATACACCTGAGATCCCTCTCCTCATCCGAAAGCTATAAGTATTTACGTATGTCGGAAGCGTTAGGCATTAACGTAACTGACATGAAGCAATCGTTGAGGGAACGCTTCTTCGGCCGCCTGAAGAAGGTACTAAATAGCCTTCTTTCGGGCGGGAACAAGGTGCGCGCCTTCAACGGTTGGGTCATGCCGGTTTTAATGTACTCTTTCGGCATACTCAAATGGACTCAGACCGAACTCGATGCCCTGGATAGGAGAGTTCGTACACTGCTGACCGCAAACCGGATGCATCACCCACGATCATCGGTGATGAGGCTGTACATCCCGCGGAAGTGCGGGGGTCGAGGCTTTTTAACCCTTAACCACCTGCCAGCGGTCATGGTGACCGCAACGACTTTTTGAATTTGAATTTCGTCTAAATCCGTTATCGCGTGTTAGTGTGCGTCTTTGTACCTTTTCTGTTGGCGGTTTAGTGTCGCGTGTGCGCTCGGCAAGGATACAGGTGCGCGCGTTTGGCTTGGGTGAGTAAAAATTTTTTGCTAGCGGTCATGGTGACCGCGTGCAGGTAGTTATGTGATTATTGTGTATTACATTCGTGTTTATTATTTTAGCGTAAAAATGGAGGTAAACAACGACAATATTGTGAGATGGTTAGAGGAGGAACTGTCGGATGTGGAGGATACCCTTGATGAGAGTTGCAGTGATGTAGAACCTGAAGATTTGGAAGTTCCTGTGATTTTAGAAGACTGTGAATCTGATGACTGCCTGCAAGTGTCGTCTTCTGATGAACAAAATGCCGATGGACAGCCTGAGGGTGGTCTTTCTACGCAGCGCTTCTAACAGCTAGCAGAAGAACTGACTAGGCCACACATGAGACGTCGAGAAAAGAACGAGCACACTCCTCGTGACCAGAGGCGGATTAAACGTTGAGAGCGCCATAGGCAGGCATCTCATCGGCGCCCCTATACAGGGTGTAAACGAACCCTTCACGAAGCCGTCACCCAAGCATTATGTACATTAAACTAAGTCTCCCTACGCAAAAATTATTGCTGGGAAACGACTTTTTTTTTGGGGTGAATAATCACGTTTTACGGTAAAACTCAATGTAACGCACTTAAAACTTGGTGCTGTTGGATGCTTTGAAGAGGTAGTAAACGGGTCACGGAGATAATTAAAGTAAAGCTAAAACCTTAAAAAGTAGTATTTAAAAAAAAAACTTGTGAAAAAATTGGAACTTTGGCCTCCAATATCTCCGCAACTAGAAGGTTCCCAGGTATGGTCCAGAACAAAAAAATGATCGCAATGACGGGGAGAACAAGTGCCTTTCGGCTTCGTTAAGGGTCTTTTTACAATTTTTTCACAAGTTTTTTTTAAATACTTCTTTTTGAGGTTTTATCTTTACTTTAATTACCTCCATGACCCGTTTACTATTCAAAGCATCCATCAGCGCCAAGTTTTGAGTGCGTTAAATTGAATTTTACCGTACATCGTGATTTTTCACCCCAAAAAAAAAGTCGTTTCGCAGCAATAATTTTTGCCAAGCATTATGTACATCAAACTAAGTCATAGTTTGATGTACATAATGCTTGGTTGACGGCTTCGTGAAGGGTCCGTTTACACCCTGTAGATAGTGGCCTAGGTGTCTGCCGCAAGCGCGGAAGGTCCCCGATTTCTTTCTCGGTCGGGCAAATTTGGGAAACGAATGTCGTCGTAAATTTTCTGGCGCTTTTATTAATTTTAAGAATTTATTAATACTTGGTGAATTAAAAAAAATCAAGTTACGAATTATTTATTTAAACACTGATACAGGGTTAAATTTTCAACACGGTCTGAATTTTTATGTATACTTAAAGTGAACTTAAAAGCACTCTTGAAACTTAAAGTTAGATATAATTTGAAATAATTGAATTGTTTGCAGAAATTATTTAAAGTAAAAATGAAATTATAATGGTATGTAAAATTAAGCAGCTTTTTCGCTCGCCTTTTAAGTTGCTAATTTTGATTTACTTGTTGTTACAGCTTAAATGACAAACTAAAAAAAAAAAAAAAATTCGGCGCCTACATTTTTGTTTTGCGAAATTGACAATAACATCGTCATAGTTTAAAGATCGCAATAAGTTTGATTCTATGTTAAGTATTGCTAACGAATTTAATCTGATAACTGTCATAGTTGAGCGAAGATAATTTTTCACTCTCTTTAGACAGGAAAAGCTCCGCTCACTACTGCAATTGCTGACTGCCGCCGATACACACATTCTTAAAGCTATGTCAACGTTTGGATAAATTGATTCAAGTTCTTCATTTCTCAGAACCTTTAAAATTGCGTTGGTTGTTCGGGGCAGTTTTCCATCTCGAGCTACCATTGTTAGATAAAAACGCAGGATACATTCATCCACAAAACACTTTTCTAAATCACCGGAATACATTGTTACTAACGTACTTGCTCAATTTTGAACTTCTTCAGTGCTCTCTTCTCTCTCTCTCAACTTGTTTAAAAATGAAAATTTACTGAAAAAATACTGTATGATTCTCGTCTCTTTTGAAGTTCAACCACAAGTCTGTCTATAATTACTAAAAATACTGTCACTCTGAATGTTTCCCGACCAGATACTGACCTATTAAATATTTTTTCTTTATTTTACAATTCCGCCCGCGCGCCCCTTTGTACCCTCGCGCCCCTAGGCACATGCCTAGTTTGCCTTAAGGATAATCCGCCTCTGCTCGTGACATCAAAACTTCCATTCGCCGGATCTTGAAAATAGAAGACGAATTGCCTACTGTTTCTGGAGCTGATCATCTTGAAACACGCAAAACGTGTTCAACTTGCGATCCCAAGAAGAAACGGAAAACATTTCATCTGTGTTTTATTTGTAAAAAACCAATCGGTGTGGAATGTTCTAACAAAATGTGCAAAAATTGTCGTGAAAAATTGTAAAACTTTACCCTCTGCAATTTTCTCGAAGTTTTGATTTTTTTAATACTTTATTTTTTTTATGTCATTAGAATATTATTAGATTCTTTAAAGAAATACCAAATTTGATATAATATTTTGTTCCTATGTTGATAGATCTCATAATGTAAGCATAATTATATTTTTAGTTGAAATGTGCCAGCAATTTAATTGTTCACATTTATGAGAAGAAAATGTTTTGTTATTGTTTCTTTTTTCACTTAAATAAATAATTTTATATATATTAAAGACTATTATTAATTTATTCTTATAATAAAACCTTAACATCCTAAGAAAACTCATGTGTATCCGATGCGGTCACTGTGACCGCGCGCAGGTGGTTACGTAACTGAAATAGGGGTCAGGTGGTTAAGGGTTAAACGCGAAGACCCTCCACAACCGCGAGGTGTGCAGTCTCAGAGAATATTTTTTAAAAGCTGAGGTGGGTATGCACCGAGATGTGGTCGCAGTGGACAAGGGATTCACCCCGCTGTCCATGGCTAAAGAGAACTGGCGCAAACCTGTAGTACTTACTACCGATGACCGCAAGGAAGTATGGCAAGGCAAGGAGCTTCACGGACGCTTTTACCGGGCTCTTCATGGCCCTGATGTAGATTTTCTAGCGTCCGTGTCCTGGCTACGTTTCGGCGACCTCTTTGGGGAAACTGAAGGTTTTGTCTGTGCGATTATGGACGAAGTTATGTTGACGAACAACTACCGGAAATATATTATGAAGGACGGGACGGTTGATGTGTGTCGGGCATGTCACCGTCCGGGTGAGTCCATCAGACATATTATTTCCGGTTGTTCTCGTCTGGCTAACGGCGAGTACTTGCACAGGCACAACCAAGTAGCCAGGATTATTCACCAGCAACTTGCCTTGAAATATAAACTTGTGGATTCTGAGGTACCGTACTACAAGTATGTGCCCGACCCAGTTCTCGAGAAAGACCATGTCACGCTGTACTGGGATCGGTCTATTATTACTGACAGGACTATTGTCGCCAATAAGCCTGACATAGTGGTGATAGACCGATCAGCGCGCCGCGTAATGATAGTCGATGTTACCATCCCGCATGACGAGAACCTCGTGAAAGCTGAGAAAGATAAACAATTCAAATATCTAGATCTGGCTCGCGAGGTTGTCGACATGTGGGACGTGAGTACGGCAGTCATTGTGCCGATAGTCGTGTCCGCCAATGGCTTAATTGCCAAGAGCCTCGACCAACACCTGAGGAGGCTCGCGCTTGGCAGCTGGATCAAGGGCTTGATTCAGAAAGCGGTACTCCTAGACACGGCGCGTATTGTTAGGAGGTTCCTCTCTCAAGAGCCCTGACCACCGGCGGCTCGGACCCTGTTCCCAGTGCTGGTGGCTTACTATTTTTTATATTTTTAAATGTTTTTTATATTATTTTATATTAGAATATTTAAAAATGTAAATAATAAGTATATAAATGAATAAACGGAATAATTTATTATTATCTTTTTTTTTATTTTTTTTTATTTATTTATTTATTGACATATTACGTCATTAATGTGAAAATCAGGATTTGTGAAAAATGAAACGATAATCACGATAATGTTGACAAGGGTAGCAGCACGACGCGCACGCCTATCGCCTCCGGACCCGTCGCTCAGCTCCGCCTCGCCGCTGCCGGAATCCAGCCCCATCGTGAGTGCTGTGACACCGGCCGTGGCAGTTGCGTCGAGCTCGAGCGACGAGTATTTCTCTCCGCCCACGACGCCACCACCAGTTCGTCGACGGAGAGGACGCCGGCCGCCGGATGGTTTAGGACCTCGAGGCCCACCGGCCTCTGATAGGGTCCCAGCTCTCGGCGGGAGTGTGCAGCGCATGCGATGGACGCAATCCATCAATGAAAATGTCATGCGCTCATACTATGGGGCTACAGAGGGGGGAAACAACCGGACCGCGTACCGTGTTCGGATGCTCTCTCTGTTTCAGGTGCTTGAGCCAGCTGTCAACGTGTCGGCGCAACGACTATCGGATCAGGTGCGGGTCATCCAGCGTAATCGTATGTTGGATGATACTGTACTTGATCGCCTGCGAACTGAAATGCAGAGTAGCCATGTCATTACCCCGTCGGCGCAGGCTGTGGTACTACCACAGTCTAACACAATACCGAATCGCGCTAATGACGAGAGTAATGACATGGTTACTAATGTAAGTACCCAGTGCAATGAGGAAATAAGGAGTGCTTTGGAGGGTGCGATTCGAGAATATCGGTCCATGCAACCCGACCTTAGACCACGCATACCTCGTTTGCCCATGCATAACAAAAATAGGGCGCTGGTGGCTGTTCTGGATTCGCAGTTGTCAAACTATTTTGACAATTGCGAAGACCTCACCGATGCTCACTCAATCTTGTATTGTGCGGCTGTAGCGGCATGTCGTGTAGCTCACGTAAAATTTTCAGATGACAGAGCTACACGACCTAAACCAGCCGTACCAGCATGGCAGTACAGGATTGAACGACGTATTGGTGGGGCCAGAGCACTCATCGGCAAACTGATCTGCTTCAGGGAGGGCAATACTCGCCCTAGAGTGATGCGTTTTGTGAGGCGGGCGTTCTCGGGGACTGATATCAGTCCACGAGACTACATGTCCCGTGTCACAGAGCGCATCGACTTCCTGAAGCAGAAAGTATATGCATGGGCAAACCGTATTCGTAGGTATAAACGGCGGGTGGATAGATACACTCAGAATCGCACATTCCAAAGAGATGAAAGGTGGGTTTATAGGGCTTGGGAGCGACCGGACCAAGGTGTGGCTGACACGCGCCTACCGGATGATGACGCCATGTGTTTATTCTGGCGCAGCATCTGGTCGGTGCCTGTTAGCCACACCGAGGATGAATGGACTCGGGAGGTCGAGCGAGCGTGCGATCCAGTACAAGAAATGGGGGCAATTACTATCAGCCCCCAAGACGTAGTTTGTGCAGTCCGTCCGTTGCCTAATTGGAAATCTCCAGGGCCGGATGGGCTGCACAACTTCTGGATTAAATGGTTCACAAGGTCGCACGCTCGCCTGGCGACTCTATTCCAGTCAGCCTTAGAGTCAGGGTCGCTGCCCGAGTTCCTGACAACAGGTATAACCCACCTGCTCCATAAATCGGGTAGTACTGCGGAACCCAAAAATTATAGACCGATTACCTGTCTTCCGACAGTGTATAAAGTTCTTACTTCCATTTTGAGAACTAAAATTAGCAAACACATTAATGACAATTCTATCATGTCTCCTTCTCAAAATGGATGTAGGAACGGGTCCCGCGGTACTAAGGAGCTACTCCTTATTGATATGGCCATTAGTCAACAGGTTCGCCGTTTCCGAAGGGATCTGTCGACATGTTGGATAGACTATAAGAAGGCCTATGACTCGGTACCACATACATGGCTCATGAGGGTGCTAGAGTTGTATAAAGTTGATACAACTCTGCGCACCTTCCTGATGTCGTGTATGGGGCAATGGAGGACAGTCCTTTGCTATCCAGGATGTCGGCAAATCCAGAGGGATAGCGAACCGATAAGGATAGAGCGAGGTATATTTCAGGGCGATAGTTTGAGTCCACTTTGGTTCTGCTTAGCCTTGAATCCTCTTAGCACACTGCTGAAGGATTCAGGTCTAGGTTATCGGTTGAGGAGAGGTGGTCAAGTTATATCTCACCTCCTTTACATGGATGACCTGAAACTCTTTCCCCCAACGATTTGCAACTGATGGAGCTACTGAAGGTAACTGAAACTTTCAGTAGCGCCATCAGGATGGAATTTGGTGTGGACAAATGTGCGGTCATGCATGTAAAGCAAGGGGAGATTGTGGAATCTGTGAGAACCCAGCTCTCGGATTCCATAAATCTTAGATCTCTTTCAGCAACCGAAACTTATAAGTATTTGGGTATGTCGGAAGCGCTGGGCATCAATGTCGCTGACATGACGCAATCGTTGAAGGAACGCTTCTTTGGCCGCCTGAAAAAAGTATTTAATAGTCTTTTATCAGGCGGAAATAAGGTGCGTGCCTTCAACGGTTGGGTCATGCCGGTTTTGATGTACTCTTTCGGCATACTCAAATGGACTCAAACAGAACTAGACGCCCTGGATAGGAGGGTCCGTACACTGTTGACGACATATCGAATGCATCACCCGCGTTCTTCGGTTATGAGACTGTATATCCCGCGGAGGTATGGGGGTCGAGGCATTTTAAACGCTAAGACTCTCCACAATCGCGAGATATGCAGTCTTAGGGAATATTTCCTAGAAGCCGACGTGGGTATGCATCGAGATGTAGTCGCGGTGGACAAGGGCCTCACCCCTCTCTCCTTGGCTAAAGAGAACTGGCGCAAACCAGTAGTGCTTGATACTAACGACCGCAGGGAAGTATGGCAGAGTAAGGAGCTTCACGGACGCTTTTTCCGGGCCCTGCATGGGCCCGATGTAGACCTATCAGCGTCCGTAGCCTGGCTACGTTCCGGGGATCTCTTTGGAGAAACCGAAGGCTTTGTCTGTGCAATTATGGATGAAGTTATGATGACGAATAACTACCGGAGATTTATTGTGAAGGACGGTACGGTTGACATATGTCGGGCATGCCACCGTCCAGGCGAATCAATCCGTCACATTATCTCCGGGTGTTCTCGTCTGGCTAACGGAGAGTACTTGCATAGACACAACCTTGTAGCCAGGATTATTCATCAGCAACTTGCTCTGAAATACAACCTTGTGGAATCGGAAGTGCCGTACTATAAGTATGTGCCCGACCCAGTTCTCGAAAATGGCTGTGTCACATTGTACAGGGATCGATCCATCATCACTGACAGGACTATTGTAGCCAATAAGCCTGATATAGTGGTGGTGGATCGATCAGAGCGGCGCGCAATGATTGTTGACATAACGGTCCCACATGATGAGAACCTCGTGAAAGCCGAGAAAGATAAGCAAATCAAGTATCTTGATTTGGCTCACGAGGTTGTCGACTTGTGGGATGTGGACTCAGCGATCATTGTGCCGATAGTTGTATCAGCCCATGGCTTAATTGCCAAGAGCTTCGACCAACATCTGAGGAGGCTCTCGTTAGGCAGCTGGATCAAGGGCTTGATTCAGAAAGCGGTACTCCTGGACACGGCTCGTATTGTTAGGAGGTTCCTCTCTCTGGAGCCCTGACCGCCGGTAGCTTGGACCCTGTTCCCGATACCGGTGGGCTACAATTTTTTATATTTTTTATATTGTTTTTTCTAAGGAATATTTAAAAATGTAATTATATTTGTACAGAAATAAATAAAGGAAATAATAATTTATTTAATTCAGACCATTACGAGGACGTATCCAAAGCCACATTTAAAGTTGATGATAAAGATATGCTTGATAATTTGATCCTTTTTTTCCACAAGGTGAATGTGCTTCAATTAAGGGGAAACAGCAGTAACGAATTATGGTGATGGCTGAATGCATGTTAATTTGGAGGATAACAAAATTTCAGTAGTCGGGTTTTTTAAGTTGTAGTTTGTATTAATTACCACACAAATTCTTGTTTGAATATAAGACTCATCATTCTCCTGCCCTTTTTTTTTTTGGGATGCGAAGTCATCAAATAACTCCTCCCGCTCTGGGTGGAGTGGGAGGGAGTGTCAGACTTTTAGTGACTAAAACCCATCCATGTTCCTTCTTTGCCCTTTGTGTTCCAGGGCCGCGGTATCTCTTTCGAACAGTCCTGCAGCCCCGGCAGATTCTCCTGCCCTTATCCTAATTTATTTGGGGGTAAAGTAAGGTTTCTTATTCTATGTATGTATAGTATATGTTACAAAAGAGGACTTTTTAATTTTATCGTAATATACTAGCATTATTTTCATTCACGTAAGTATTGTGACTAATCTGCGTAGATAGGTCACAACTTCTTTCTTCTTTACCGTGTGGTTAGTACCTAACCTGGTGTCTGAGTTTTTATGCCGCCCATGGGCCTCTGACTTGGCTTTACATGCCGTCGAGGTATATCTCTCAGGCATGCTGGTTTCCTCACGATATTTTCCTTCACGAAGCAAGTGATAATTATACAATACGCACATGAATCCGAAAAATCAGAGGTGCGTGCCTTGGGTTCGAACACGAGACCTATGACTTGGCAGTCCGACGGTCACCCCATTAGGCTAACCCTGCTATAGTCGCTAGGTCACAGCTAATTGAATAACTCACCTAGTTACTATTTATTTTTACGTCAACACTAAACTGTTAGGCAGACTATGATGCAGACAAGCTACATCTGGTGCTCGCTAAACAACGATGATGCACAAAAGCATATAATATTTATAATAAATCACCGAGTGTGAATAAACCACCAACGATAGTCTTACTCATAAATCTGTCTTGAGTCATAGCGCTAGATGACGCGCTCCTCGCAGTCTGCTCACTTCAGTATCAGTTCAAACTTGCAAAGCGATAGCGAAATAGATTTGGATGGAAATATGGCAGCAGGTCACGGGAACAATCTGCGACTCCCGCATTCCACTTAAACTCAAGTGGAAGATTTATAAAAGCATGGTTAGACCTTAGAGGAGCTCGTGGCTAAATAATACCAGCCGCTCGGATCGATATTTAGGTTAAGCCGTGCTTGCCTAGGTTTGTCTGTGGATGGGTGACCACCCACTACATACTGAGTTTCCCCCGTGCCTCAGAAAGCACGCTAAGCCGTTTGTCCCGGCTGTCATTTGTAGATCTTTGACAGTCGTTACAGGTAGTCAGTGGCCCAAAAAGTCTGACAACCAGTCTTACTAAGGGCTATCGTATTACCCAGTACTAACTGGGTTGTGGAGGTCAGATAGACAGTCGCTCCATGTAAAATGCTGGTTTTCAGCTGCATCCGGTTAGACTGGAAGCCGACCCTAACAAAGTTGGGAAAAGGCTAGGCAGATGATGATAGTTAGACCTGCTGTCTTGTATAGATCAGAATGTTGGACCACAAAAGAGATGAATGAAAAGCAGTTGCGTGTGGCTGATGGTGATGAGAATGCTAAGGGGGAGTGTGTAACGCGAATGGATAAAATAAGGAATAAGCAAAGAGGAAGTCTGAAAGTGGCGCCGGTGACTGAAAAGTTCTGTGGTAATCGGTTATAGTGGTATGGACATGTGATGCGGAGGAATGAGGAAAATGTTGAGTATGCATGGCTATAAGAGTAAAGAAACGATGGATGGACTGTGTGAACTATGATATGTCTAGAAAGGAGGTGACTGCTGAGATGACGAGTAATAGAGATGTATGGAAGAATAAGAAAAAACAATCACCGTCGACTATAGCATAGGAACTAAATAATTGTTTATTGTTCTCTGTGGAAATAAAACACTATTATGACTGAAAATAATTGAAAAACATCCACGAGCGTGAAATACATTTCATTTTGAACTTAATCGTAGTGCAATAAGAGCCAGTTTTCAAGGAAGTGTTTTGAAAAATACATTTTAGTGCACTAATCACGTCCTAACACTACTAGTTTATTTTAAACATACCATAAACAACTATTAACCAATACAATACCGCCCCTAATTGAAATTCATTCTTCACACACAAGTTTTAAAGGTGATTTTTGCTTGACTTTTAAACTAGTAAAATTGCAGTTTGGCTGAAACTCTGAAACAATAGGTGGCCACAAATTGTATGATGCCACATCGAGTCGCCTTGAAAACGTACAAACGTAACTTAGCAATTGTGTTGTGTAACATCTAGTTAGTAAATAGTCATTTTAATAGTCGACGGCATGTTAGCGCAGTGGTTGAGCGATTGGCTGCTGCGCTGCGTGTCGCAGGTTCGATTCTTGCACGCAACAATTTTTTGTATGGCCGTGGTAGTTGTTCTGGGGCTGCTGGTTGTCTATGTGAATTTAAATGTTTGTAAATGCACCCACGGGGTCGGCTTCCAGTCTAAGCGGATGCAGCTGAATACCAGTATTTTACATGGAGCGACTGCCTATCTGAACTCTTCAAACCAGTTAGCATTAGGTAATGGTACGGTACCCCTTGGTAAGACTGGTTGTCAGACTTTCAGGCCACTGACTACCTGTAACGACTGTCAAAGGTCTACAAATGACAGCCGGGACCAACGGCTTAACGTGCTTTGGTATTATTTAGCCACGAGCTCCTACACGTACGGCACACCAAACACTTAACATAAATTATACAGTACGCCATTGGAAAAGAGTGAAAATTCCGCAAAAATCCTAGGTTTGAATCATGTTTCAATTACCATGTAAATGCTAATAATAATTTGACTTCGTGAAAACTGTAAGCGTCAGAAACCCTGGACCAACAGAGATATGTATTTGATGTTAAGAAAATATCAAAACAATAACCTTTTTGCTACTATTTGATATTCAACTTCAAATATTCAGTTCGAAAATGTTTCTTACGGAAACCCGAATACCCAGATTTTATTTACAGCACATGAGTAACTGGTGAATTGCAATACAATGCTGTGAGTCTTGCCTTTTATATGCTAGGTATCCATTGGATGGCAAATGTGGCACTACTGGCAAACAAGATGTGTGTGGCAAGCAGTTTGGACTAGCTCAGCTGGTAGAGCAGCCTGATCGGCAGTGTTCGACAGTTTGTCCATACAAAAAGAGCACAAAGTATGGGAGCGAGTTTTTCTCGTCGCCGTCAATGCAAAACGATGCGTACGACCATTCTTGCGATCAGTGGATAGGGACTCTAATTCACCATTATTTCTAAAAATACCTCTCTGTTTCTTTCGAACAGTGTCTTTACACTCTTCGAGAAGTTTCACACTGAGTGCAACGTTTTTTAATCTGCCTCAACTTTTAATCTCCCAGAGGTTATTTGCTTCCTTACACTATTCTCTGAAACACATCTCATCATCATCATTCTCCTGCCCTTATCCCTATTTATTTGGGGTCGGCGCAGCATGTCTTCTTCTTCCATACTTCTCTATTACTAGTCAGCTCAGCAGTCACTTCCTTTCTAGCCATAATTTACACGTCAATTAATCGTTTCTTTGGTCTTCCTCTACTCCTCTTGGCTTGGTCTTCCTCTTGGCTACTCTTATAGCCATCTACATTCATATTCAACATTTTCCTCATTTCTCCGCATCACATGTCGATACCACGATTACCACACAACTTTTTAGTCACCGGCGCCAATTTCAGACTTCCTCGTTTGTACTGAGTACTCACTTCCTTATTTTATCCATTCGTGTAATCGCGTTACACAATACATCCCCCTTAGCATTTGCCTTTCATTCATCCCTTTTATGGCCCAACATTCTGATCCAGACATAGTATATTAATTTATTTATGGGTGACCCAGAGGTTTTTGTTATACACATATTTTCTTCAGTCATGAAAACCTAAGGTAGGTAGGTACTCCCATTTACGACCATGAAAAATAATTATGGTATAGTTAATAAAAATTATTAGGGCCAATCAAAAGTTACGGTCTTGTAATTTTTTCTTCAGAATTTTAAGAACTATTACGATTTGTTTGGGTTTTTACTAAATGCTTAGACTTAATTGCCTTCTTCATAGCTGCAATTAAAATTCATTCTTAACTGTGTGTATGGCGTAGCATTATGCAGAAACGTAAGGACTATTCCGGTTCCTGTTCCACCCATTCGGTTCAGGACCGTAAAAAAGATTTGTCAGATCGCTTTGACTTAGACATGTTCTTCTCTCTATCTTGAACTCACAAGTTGACAGCTGTGTGACAGCTGTGCGACAGTGACAGGAATATAGCGTAGCGACAGTAAGTGCTAAGTTGTTACCTTTATAAATCTCGGCTTCATTTCTAATATGTATTGTAAACAACAAAATCGTGCGCGTGCACACGGAACTATGTTACGACTTAGGTAGGTACGTACCGGTCATCAGCGCACGCGGCCGGGACCTTAGGCTAGGCAGTGCGTGGTATGAATGAAATATTATTGTCGTTAACTAGATAGGTACCTAAATTATGTCAATGCTATCAGAAAATCTTCTGCTCTTAGCGGAACATAATAAAATAACGATCATTTAGATAGTTTACTGCATTTAAGTTGAGATTATTGACATTACTTAAGCAATTAATAATGTAATTTGATTACAACACATGATATAAGTTTGTACATAAGCAACTATGTAAGAAATCGGTACCTATTGTTGATTTTTACCAAAATAATCATTTATACGAACTAAAAATGCCTTAAACATTTACACTGTCCTTGAAATAGACTTCCTAATACAAAAAGTCAACAAAAATCTCGTATCTCCACAGAAATGACAGAAATGAAACATTATGTTACAATATCTCAGTATGAATAAAACGTATCCATTCACAACTTCACAAAATCTTACGTCAAACCAGTGTTACGCAAAAATGATTCTTATTTCGTACAGCACACACCTGTTGTTGGGTCGCCACACACGACTTTATACTCCGACTAAACGTAAACGACGATGGGATTCCACTTTCACTATAAACTTCACTGACATCTTAAACTGGTCGGGTTACGCGCACATGCGCAATGAGGAGACAAGCCATTATGATTATCCGAGCATCACATAAGGCACGGCACGGTACGTTGTTAATCGAATCGTTCTGTATTGCACGCGTGTATGTTATTAATAATTTCTTGTGTCGAAAGTCACTGTTGTTCGTTAGTGGGGTTATTCGGTTGTGGGGTGTCGCGAGTCCCTCGTAAGACGAAGGGAACGCGGGGGCCGGGCGGGCAGCGAGCTTAGCGCACGCTCCACGGGCCGCGACTGACACAGACAAGGTCACCGGAATATGGACGTTACGGGGTGACTCACCTTTTACAACAAAAATGCTTTTTTACACTTCAAGACAGACATATAAGTTCGATTTTTCTGTAAAACGGTCCGACACGCGAGAGCCCGAGAAGCGTACTGAGCGCAACTGACATTTGTGTTACCCACACCGTACGATTAATTCAAGTTTTTGTTTAAAAACAAGTTTTTACGAAGCTATACGTGTCTGTTAGTTTGTAATGGTGACCTGTTTCTCGCGCATTCAGTCAATTCGCCGACGATTCACCCTGTTTGGCCTTGTACGTGTATCCCTTACTATTTAGGCCAACTTGGCACACTTAGGGTAACGTCTTAATGTGTTACTAATGCGGAATGCCCGATTTAACTTACAATTATGAATAGGTGCCTAAATATTCTTGCACTTTTGTAAAATTCTGAACACTGCCTGATTTGACCGTTGAAATTTATTTATTTTATAATTATGTAAATTAAAATTAAAACGACTTTAAGTAGGTATGTACCAATTTTGGCATTTTTTTTTATAATTCTTGGATTTCGCTAAATTATTATTAGTAAACTACAGATCCGTCCTACCATCAATTTTAACCTAAAATTTGCCAATTATAGTAGGAATTATACGTCAAGAAAAAATTAAATGACATTGGTACACACGGCAGCACATGAAGCTGTAAATTTCCAGTGTAACTTGGTCTCGGTTTGTGTAGATTTCCTATGCAATGAGAGATCCGCATAAACTGGTTTTGTATAGCTTGATTGGCCGTCATGCGTACCTACCGCAACTCCATAATTAGAAATAAATTATGTAGTTAGGTACCCCAATATATATGTCAGGTTGCAATGTTTTCCTCATCATTTATATATTATGTAGGTACCTTATGTATACCTACCGCACCGCAGCTCTGCTCGTCTACTTTTATTATATTAAGCTAAATATTTTCCTTGATTTTTATCGGTTTGTTATCAGATTATTATATTAACAGCCGCTCGGATCGATCTTTAGGTTAAGCCGTGCTTGCCTAGGTTGGTCTGTGGATGGGCGACCACCCATTACATACTTAGTACTAACTGGGTTGTGGAGGACAGATAGGCAGTCGCTCCTTGTAAAATACTGGTATTCAGCTGCATCCGGTTAGACTGGAAGCCGACCCTAACATAGTTGGGAAAAGGCTAGGCAGATGTTATTATTATAATACACATCATGATCTCTGATAGTTTGGTTAAACAAAAGCCAGCCTCATAGGTTCGCGGGCCTGTGGACGGTGAGTAATAGGTTAGCTCACCGTCCGGCCGTCTTATGACGACAGGCCGTGTCGAGAAGGCGCGGCGGCGCGTTCGTGTTTCACGCGCGCCTCAAAGAGATGTCAGCAAAAAGAAGGGGCCGATACCTGCCAGGCCCTGCAGTCTCGACCAGGGGCGTACCAACCGAAAATGGCGCCTAGGGCACGCACCATAGTTGCGCCCCTTCGTAGATTATCTTAAAATAAAAAAGCTGGTACCCCAATAAAAACAATCATTAATCTTACATACAAAACATATAACATTTTTTTTTAATTTTTATAACGAATGTCGTAAAATCTTTACAATTGCGTTTACAACTGCACCTTCGTGGCCTTCCGCGACGCAAACATATCGATGATGTTTGCGAAATTAGTTCTCTTCTCGCTCTACATTGAGCAAAGCTAGATCACATAACCTTTCTTTACCCAGCGATGGATACTGCAATTGTAAGCAGAATTTGAATAGAAATGTGCAGATTTGGAAATACTTTTTCATCCCCATAATAAATTCAAGTAGCTCTTCAGATTTCTTCAGGTTAACGTTTTTCCTGTCGATATTAGCATTCGAACATCCAATATAACTGTTCTCCATTAACATCGCAACTATAGAAATCTCAAAATTTTTTACTTTTAATTTTAAACCGTCAAAATCGTTACACAGTGTTCTAACAACAACAAGAAATCCAAATCTGGCGTCAGTTTCATACAAACGACCTTTCACTCATTTCACACACAATGCAATCCAGCGATCCCTTCATTACTTGTCCCATTTCTTCAGATGCACTCTCTCCAGCCAAATTTTTTTTTCGCCTTCGACCCCTTTTCGTGGCTACATCCCATTCCTGGCAAAGATTGAATACTCTTTTTAATGCCTCATGAACTAATCTCTCCCTTTCATTTGAAAAATTGTCTTGGAGGGCTATTATGTCCAAGGCAGAATTATGGAAATTCATACTTGGCTCCTGATGTCGCTCTTGGATAGGCTCAGTGGACGCGAATACATCGTTCCAGAACCCTAACGACGTCATAAAATCGTAGGATAACATGCGATTATGAAGAAGTCTGGTCTCACTTCTTGTTTCACTGGTTTGATCGCTATCGTCTGTCATATTTTGGAGAAGGTTCAGCATATCTTCAAGATATTTTGTGGATTGGCTTTACTGCTTCAACCCTGTATCCTGTAGATCCATGTCGTCTTTTCCCAGCTGTTTACATATTTTGACAACTAAACTTCCAGCGCCCTTTTGAATTATCTAGATGAAACCTAGAAAGGACTCTCTAAATGCAGACAGATTTTTTCTCGAAAGTAACTTCTACCTATGTATATCACTTCTGACATCTGCTCAAGATGTGCCAGATCATGAGTCGAGTCTAATATGAGACCGTAGTACTTTGATTTTAAAATTTAGTAATTGGTAATTTTTGCGCCCCCCTTCGAAAGGCGCCCAGGGCACGTGCCCTACTTGCCCCACCCAAGATACGCCTCTGGTCTCGACATTAGATAACGACAAAAATCGGTCGTTAAGGTGTAATCGATGTCAAATTTCTTAAATAGTTTTTCAACCTTATGCTTTCGAAATAAAGTAGAAAATCTATTAAAGGAATTTGACAACGATACGACTTAGCGACCGATTTTTGTCGCTATCTAATGTCGAGACTGCAGGGCCAGGGCTGCGGGACTGTTCGAAAGAGATACCGCGGCCCTGGAACACAAACGGCAAAGAATGAACATGGAAAAAGGGGGGGGGGGGGGTTATTTCATGATTTCCAATCCAAAAAGAAAGGCTGTTATAAGTTTGACCGCCATGTGTGTGTGTCTCTGGCACCGTAGCTCTTAAACGAGTGAACCGACTTGGATGCAGTTTTTTTTTATTTGAAAGCTAGTTTCTTGGCAATGGTTCTTAGATACGTAGTATCAAAATCGGTGCAGCCATTTACTAGATATGGGGGATGAAAGTGGGCATGTAAAAATCGAATATTTTCAAATATACCAAGTGGGGTATGAAATGAAAGCGTATGACGTGTATATTAAAATTAGACATGTTTTATAAAAATCAGTGCAGCTATTTACTAGATATGGGGGATGAAAGTGGGTATTTATATTTCATCTTTTATTTGTTCGTTGGGGGTTTTTTTTAATTTTAAATTAGAATTTTGTAAATTTGTCAGAAAACACCCAGACTTTTACACCACTTGTGAAGAAACACAAATAAAAAACCTTTTTTGCAAAAATTAAACCGACTTCAAAAACACAAAAAAGTGAAAAATAACTTTAGCTTCTGAAGTCGGTAACTTTTGTTTGTTTGACTCAGTTTTTATAATAGGTAATTACCTATGTACATATTATTATACATTAATAGTGTAGACTCGCAAAACTGCGCTAAGTATTATAATAATTGTTTTAATTATTAGGTAATCTTTCCATTTAAGATAAGTAAAACAGGGAAAAATACACTGGTATTTTTCCTTGTTTTATTTATCTAAACTCTTTAACAAATACAGGCTCTCCACTGAAAGATTAAACTGCTTCAAATTACAACCGTAATCCCAATGTTAGCACGATTATTTGAATTAAGCCTTTCTTCCAAAAAGAGAGGTGTTATAAGTTTGAAGTTTAATCTGTCTGTGGCATCATAGCTCCTGAACCGATTTTGATTAAGTATTTTTCGTTTCAAAATTGTCTTAATTGAGAGTTCTTAGCTGTGTTTCATGAAAATCTGCTCAGTCGTTTGAAGATCATCACCTCTTTTCTAGTTGATAAAGTGTAACTCTTCACTACCACAGGTCTGATCGATTCGAAATGTAAAAATCCTGTCACTTTTCAATCTAAAAAAAAATCGGGACTCAAATAAATGCGTTATCGTAAACTGTGACTTTTCACACCAAAAAAAACTCGTTTGTCAGCAATGATTTTTGCATAGTTACTTACTTAGTTTGATGGCTAGAAAGGAGAAAACTGCTGAAATGACGAGTAATAGAGAAGTTTGGTAGAAGAAGACTTGCTGTGCCGACCCCAAATTAAATTGGGATAAGGGCAGGAAAATGATGATAATGAGAATGATGATGATGACTTCGTTTGATGGGCAGAGTGCTTTGTTGACGGCTTTGTGATGAGTCCTATCATTTGGTAAACAAGTGGTTACGTAACCTTCCTATAGAAAATGATGATATAGTTAAAGACAGATAATTAAAATGCGAGTCACTGTTGTTCTTGGAGTTTTTTGTCCGTTTTTGGAAAAGGTGCAAAAAACGGATACGAAACACCTAAACCAGCTGGCCCGTAGACGAAGAAACTTTGCATGGAGGAACAAAGGCTGATAAAGTCATTGTTTGAAGTGCTATCAGAAAACAATGCATGCATCAAACTTGCATAATACGACTGCATGACCAGTGTTTGATAATAAACGTGATTGTACTAAAACCTATTATTTTTAACGGTCCAGAACGAGATATGGTCCGTTTTCACAAACAAATGCAATAAGTGCATGAATAAAATTGCGGACAGGCTGTGACTTTCAGCATTCGACACTGTGCTTAGAGTTGAAAATTCATCAGCACGCTTGTCCACTACAGGTCTGGTAAAAAAAATGAAAGTATCGATAGTTCAAAAAATGACTTATTACCACTAAAACGGACGTAAAAACGCAAAAAAAACTTACGATCCGCCACTTAGCACAATTGCACACAACTAGGAACAACTCACGAGTCGGGAATCGATCACGGAACATGATAGTCGTAATTATAATTAGCAGTGCAACAGATCACAGCCGTACCCGGCGCGTGCGCGGAGGGAAGTGCCGAAGGAAAATAGTAGCAGGAAGGTAAATGACCACAACTACTGACTGCATGTAAACAGTGTAGTCATTTATCTACTGACTTGTTACTTGCCCTGTGTAAACCTGGCTTTATTTCTTGTTAAAGTGAAAGCGCTAGGATAGATAGAGAGAGGAGAAATTCACCCTCTAAGTTCATTTAACCCTATTTTTTTTTGTTTATTGTTTGCGAAATCATCAAATGACCCCCCGCTCTAGGCGAAGTGGAAGGGAGTGTCGGACTTGTACTGACTAAAACCCATCCATGTTCCTTCTTTGCCCTTTGTGTTCCAGGGCCGCGGTATCTCTTTCGAAAAGTTTTTGACTTTTATCCTCATTGAATGACTTTTTCATGAAATAGTTACCTATTGAATAATATTGAAAGGAGGGGCTCGTGGCTAAATAATAACAGCCGCTCGGGTCGATCTTAAGGTTAATCCGCGCTTGCCTGGGTTGGTCCGTGGATGGGTGACCGCCCACTACATACCGATTTTCCTCCGTGCCTCGGAAAGAACGTTAAGCCGTTGGTCCCGGGTGTCATTTGTAGATCTTTAACAGTCGTTACATGTAGTCAGTGGCCCAAAAAGTCTTACAACCAGACCAGTCTTACCGAGTACTAACTGGGTTGTGGAGGTCAGGTAGGCAGTCGCTCCATGTAAAACACTGGTATTCAGCTGCATCCGGTTAGACTGGAAGCCGACCCTAACCTAGTTGAAAAGGCTAGGCAGTTGATGATGCTGCTCATTTTTTTTAAAACCTATCAACTACCCACTAGCTGTTGCCCGCGATCTTAGTTCGCGTGAAATTTTTATAAAAAAATATTACTTCACTTTTTTAATCGGATTTTGTTAACAATTTCAAGGGTTTTAATTCTTTTGGACGGAACCCTAATTATTTTTCTAAAATAAAAGTGAGTCTAAGTTAGTCCTTCTAACTTCAGCTATCTGTCAGTAAAAGTCCCATCAAAATTGGTCCGGCCGTTTCGAAGATTAGACGGAAAAAAACAAACGGACAGAAAGACAGACAAAAATTGAAAAAAAGTGTTTCTGTTATAAGTGCCGTATAAATTTTGATATTCAGTAAAACGCTGTTGTTTTGATAGCAAACAAACACTTCAATTTTATTTACTTGTCTAAATTCCCTACATTTTTATACAGTTAGCAATCATTTGAAAAGTACTGAATTCATTTAAAGCTACGGTCTAACGCTTTGAAACCGAATGATATTTACCGAACTGGTATAAAAACGTACTGTATTTTTTATTTTTTCTTAAGCATATGAATGCTCGCTAATAGCTTTAGTAGATTTGGTTGCTCGCGAGAGCACTTTGTCAGCATGATTTACCAAATTACAGCTTCTAGTACTAAGACTTTCTAAGCCGCGTACAAACAGACGGACATTGAAACACTATAAGGGTTACTTATTGACTACGGAACCCTAAAAATTAGGTTTAGTTACCCAAAAACACAACTAACTTACCATAAGTGAGTCCGAAATCACAATTTATAAAATACAACTGAATTCTGTCCTTTTTACAAAAAAAAACGGTGCCTTAGTACAATGTTTAGAAATCACTACCGCATGACATATTACCTCGATGGTATCAAACAATATCGGTCAGGATATCAACGATTCGAGCCATGAAAACACTGTCTCATTCAATATTCATACATTTTTCCGTTATCGTGTGTATATCACTCACTACTAATACACGCCGAGTGTGCTTAAAGCTGGGTGATAACTAGGCAACTTTTGTTGCCCACATGTTGCCAAAAAGTTGGCAAAGTTTTCTTGAGATTTTCCATCAGGTATTTCTCAGTAGTAGCTATGGTGTCTAATTTTTTTGTGATGGCATTAGGCTCGCCCCCTTTTACATGGGATTTAAACATAACTGGCGACATGTTTGGTACACTGGGTACACCTCTGCGTAACCATTCGGGGGAATACAGGCGTAATGCTGTTGCCAGTGTGCCAGTTATGTTTAACTAGCTTATGCCCGCGGCTTCGCCCGCTTGGGTTTGATAATATCCCACGGGATCGTACTACCGGGATAAAAAGTATCCTATGTGTTAATCCAAGTTATAAACGATCTGCGGAATGGAACAGCTGTTTAAAAAAAAAATAACCGATAAAATAATTCCGTTTCGAAATGAACTGCTGAACACGTGGTAACCGTTTGTGCGTCGATGTCCCTTCCACCCTGTATACATAAATCGCGCCACGTTGGGCAACTTTTTCCGTCAATTGTAGCTTCATGGAGAACAGGCTTTATTTTCAGTAAAAACTTTTTACGGCTCTCCGTATCTAAATTACCATCCATCGATTGATCTGCAAGGTCGAGTTGGATAAACTTCGAAAGGGTTGCCCTGTGTTGACTTGATCTTCGTCCATGTGAAGCGTCAAGCCGCCATCAGACCCAGATTTAAATTGGGTGTAAATTATGTTTTAGTATTTATTTAAACTTCATGTAGGTACAATAAAAATTCAATTAATTTTTTTAAAAACCCCAACGCAAAAAAGAATAGCGAACAAATCAATTATACACATCATGTGCTTTCATTTGGGCCCACTTGGGTATATTTGAAAATATTCGATTTTTCATACTGACCCACTTTCATCCCCCATATCTAGTAAATGGCTGCACCGATTTTGATACACGTATCTAAGAACTATCGCCAAGAAACTAGCTTTCAAATAAAAAAAAACTGCATCCAAATCGGTTCTCTCTTTTAAGAGCTACGGTGCCAGAGACATACACACACACACATTGCGGTCAGTTACATAGGTGGACTTATTGCCACAAGACATTCTCTACCAGTCAACCTTTGGGTTAAAAAGACAGCATTGTGATTGAGTGCAAAAAAAGCTAAGATTATTTTTTAGTTCAAACAGAGTGTAATTAGACGGTAAGTATACACCGAAAGGTTTTTTTTAAACTGTTCCTAGCTGTGATAATGAAAATAAAAAACCAGATATTAATAAAGCTAAACCTAGGACGTACGCCCCCATAATTTCCAGTCAAACAACACTAGTGGCTTTGATTCAAGTCTACGGCCTAATCATCGAATAATAAATTATTCTTTTAACCTAACCTTGGGTTGGAATCCAAGGTCTTGTTTGTATACAGGGTGAATGTTTGCTCAAGCCTTCATTACGCTGTGAGTCAACAACTCAACACACACATTTTAACGGTATTACAATGACTAGAAAAAAGGTGATGTTTATTTCTAAAGAAATCTCTTACAGCATACCTGCGAAGGATAAAAAAGAGATGTAGGCTCAGAGTGTAAGAGAAAAGGGGATAAATATTTCTCCTCGTCATTGTGATCATTTTTTTGTTCTGGACCATAGCTGGGAACCTTCTAGTTACGGAGATATTGGGGGTCAAAGTTCCAATTTTTTCACAAGTTTTTTTTTAAATACTACTTTTTAAGGTTCTAACTTTACTCCAATTACCTCCATGGTCCGTTTACTATTCAAATCATCCATCAGCAATCAGTTTTGAGCGCATTATATTGAGTTTTACCGTAAAATGTGATTTTTGACCCCAAAAAAAAATTTCGTTTCCCAGCAAAATTTTTTGCGTAAAGTTACTTAGTTTGATGTACAGAATGCTTGGTTGACGGCTTGGTGAAGGGTCTGTTTACACCCCGTAGATAAAATTTAAGTTTCTGTTTGTAATATCAAAATAACAGCTTTTAACTGAATGCATGATTATGAAAAATATACGGCACTTTCAACAAAAACACATTTTTAATTTTGTTTGTTTGTCTGTCCGTCTGCGTCTGTCTGTCTGCATGTTTGTTCCGGCTAATCTCCGAAACGGTTACACCGATTTTGACGGGACTTTAACTGGATGGTGTCTGATGAGATGACGAGTAATAGAGAAGTATGGAAGAAGAAGACATGCTGCACCCGCCCCAAATGAATTGGGATAAGGGCAAGAGTATGACAATGATTATGATAGTTGGAGAAAGGCGGATGATGAATTATTTAATGTCAAAGTAAACAATTAATTAAAATAATCCCATTAAAAGTCACTTTTGAATGTCAAAACTTGTGTGTTACATGCTGTACGTTAGTTATAAATGATTCTACGAATCGAGTGATCACAATGAAACTGTTCTTTTAGTCACGCGAATTACTGGCCTTCTTCATTTAGTAATAGCACCATTAATATCTATTCATTAGTATAAGTTAAGGGAAGAGGCGCTCGTGGCTAAATAATAACAGCCGCTCGGGTCGATCTTTAGGTTAAGCAATGCTTGCCTAGGTTAGTCTGTGGATGGGTGACCACCCATTACATACCGAGTTTCCTCCGTGCCTCGGGAAGCACGTTAAACCGTTGGTGGATGCAGCTGAAAACCAGTATTTTACATGGAGCGACTGCCTATCTGACCTCCACAACCCAGTTAGTACTGGCTAATACGATACCCCTTGGTAAGACTGGTTGTCAGACTTTCGGGCTACTGACTGTCAAAGATCTAAAAATGACAGCCGGGACCAACGGCTTAACGTGCTTTCCGAAGCACGTAGGAAACCTGGTTGTTAATGGGCGGTCACCCATCTATGTGCCAACCTAGGCAAGCGCGGCTTAACCTGAAGATAGACCCGAGCGCCTGTTTATATTAATCATGAGCTGGTCTAGCTAGTCTAGAATCGTGTGCTGAAATATCGTGGTAAACGTTTGCGCGATTCCTTACACCCTTCAGCCTTACCGACACGATAAAGTTCCTCAAAGTACTAAAAATTGACCATAACCACTTGAAACAGCGACGGTGTCGATACAGACAGGCTACATTTATACACAAACCACCGTTGGTCACAGTTGTTTCCAAACATTGGGAACATTGTTTGAAACAACATTTTATATAAGTTAAAACCACTGGCGGTACAACTCAAAATATTTCGGATAGGGATGTGCAAATGATCGAAAATTAATCAAATTACGGTAACAGACCAATTTTTTAGAGGATCTGGGTTATTTCTATTACACCGTTGTATGTGTATTAGATTTATCGGTATAGCTTTTGCCCGCGGCTTCGCTCGCGTTAATCTAGAATTTGACAATCAATTCGGGTTATACCCTGCTTGTAATAATATAATTCAATCATAATTCGAAAGACACGTGGTGCCATCTATTATCATAAGAACGTTTGCAGTTTTCCTCGGGAACAGTACTTTTTATCGGGATGGAAGGTAGCCTATGTCCGTTTCTGTATACCTGACACCGTATATGCAAAATATCAGGATGATTGGTTCTGTGTTTTAGGCGTGAAAAGGTAACAAACAAACTTACTTTCGCATTTATAATATTAGAATGGAATGGATAGGCATGTGATGCGGAGGAATGAGGAAAATGCCATGAAAAAATGTTGAGAAAAGAAATGACTTTTGAAAATTCATAACTTTTTTTTAGTTTTACGCGTTTTTTCCTAGTTAGTTGTATAATAATATTATTTGAACTGTGTGACAAGGTATTATTAGCAATATATTTGGCGGCCCAAAGTTAGACCTTCCGGTTCGACCTTCCTTTTCGACGTTCCTGTTTGACCTTCCAATCAACTTCTCCTGTTGCTGATCGCTGGCTTAAAGAGTTTTCCGAGTCTCGGAGAACTTCTCTGATCACATCACACATGCCACGAGCTGACTGACAGTAATTATTTAGCCATCTTCTTTCTTCTTTATCGTGTGGTTAGTACCTAAACTGATGTCAGAGTTTTTATGTCACCCATGGGCCCCTGACTTGGCTTTACTGCCATCGATAAATATCTCTCAGGCATGTTGGTTTCCTCACGAAGTTTTCCATCACCGAAGCAACTGATAATTATACAATCTATACATATAAAATTCAAAGTCCTGACTGACTGACTGATATATCAACGCACAGCTTAAACCGCTGATCCTAGAAACATGAAATTTGGAGGGTGTATTTTTTGTAAAGAGTAAGTATCCACTAAGAAAGGGTTTTTCGAAATTCCACCCCTAAGAGGGTGAAATGGGGTGTTGAGTTTTCTGTGAAACTTTTTATTCTCTGAGTCGATTGACTTGAAAATCTGTGTACATACTCTTCAGTTAAAATTAAGAGATACGTGTATCACAGTTTTTCCAAAATCATCCCTCAATTTGAAATTCAATGTCCTGATTGGCTGACTGGTCTATCAACGCACAGCCCAAACCGCTGGTATTAGAGACATGAAATTTGGGGGGTGTATTCTTTGCAAAGAGTACATATCCACTAAGAAAGGGTTTTTCGAAATTCCACCCCTAAGAGGGTGAAATGGGATGTTGAATTTTCTGTGAAACTTTTTGTTCTCTCAGACGATTGACTTGAAAATTTGTGTACATGCTCTTCAATTAAAATTATGAGACACATGTATCACAGTTTTGCCAAAATCATCCCCCAATTTAAAATTCAATGTCCTGACTGGCTCCTTGATATATCAACGCACAATCCAAATCGCTGGTCCTAGAGACTTGTTTGGAAGGTAGTATTCTTTGTGAAGACTAGGTATCCGCTAAGAAAGGGTTTTTCGAAATTTCACCCCTAAGAGGGTGAAATGGGGTGTTGAATTTTCTGTGAAACTTTTTATTCTCTGAGTCGATTGGCTTGAAACTTGCCCGGGTGTGGTGAGCTCGTGGCTAAATAATAACAGCCGCTCGGGTCGATCTTTAGGTTAAGCCGTGCTTGCCTAGGTTGGTCTGTGGATGGGTTACCCATTACATACCGAGTTTCTTCCGTGTATCGGAAATCACGTTAAGCCGTTGGCCCCGGTTGTCATTTGTAGATCTTTGACAGTCGTTAGGTAGTCAGTGGCCCAAAAAGTCTAACAACCAGTCTTACCAAGGGGTATCGTATTACCCAGTACTAACTGGGCAGTGGAGGTCAGATAGGCAATCGCTCCATGTAAAATACTGGTATTCAGCTGCATCCGGTTAGAGACTGGAAGCCGACTCCAATATAGTTGGGAAAAGGCTAGGCAGATGATGAGTCGATTGAATTGAAATTATGAGACAGTGTATTACAGTTTTTCCAAAATCATCCTCCAATATTAAATTCAAAGTCCTGACTGACTGACTGATATATCAACGATTCTACGCACAGCCTAAGCTGCTGTTCTTAAAGACATGAAATTTGATGAGTGTACTCTTTGTAAATATTGGGTATCCACTATGAAAGAGTTTTTCGAAATTCCACCCCTTTTTTTTTTTTTTTTTTTTTTTTACGGATGGGAAATCATCAAATGACTTCTCCCGCTCTGGGTGGAGTGGGAGGGAGTGTCAGACTCTTACTGACTAAAACCCATCCATGTTCCTTCATTGCCCTTTGTGTTCCAGGGCCACGGTATCTCTTTCGAACAGTCCCGCAGTAAATAAAATAAATAGTATAATTAATAATAATACTATAGTAGTATAGTAGTATAGTATAATTAGAAAAATTAGGATAAGTTTGCTCCTTAGTAAATAATTTAATAGCATCAGAAAAAGGTTGTAAAATACCTATAAAACCTACTTTATTAGGACCTTTACGAATTTGAATATAACCTAATACTTTACGTTCTAATAAAGTTAAATAAGCAACTCCCACTAAAACCCCAATAATTAAAATTAATAATCCAATTATAATTAAATATATATCAAATATAAACATTTACTATCTATATAATTTAAATTATATATTAATGAATTCTAAAATCATTACATTTTTCTGCCAAAATAGTTTATATATATATATATAATATATAATATTATTTAATTTTTATAAAATATTTATAAATATAATTTAATAAAATTCAATTAATTAAATTTAATTTTAATATTTAATCCTTTCGTACTAAAATATTTTAATTATTAAAAGATAGAAACCAACCTGGCTTACACCGGTTTGAACTCAGATCATGTAAGATTTTAATGATCGAACAGATCAAAAATTTTAAACTTCTGCATTTAAATTTTATCTTAATCCAACATCGAGGTCGCAAACTCTTTTTCTTATTTGAACTAAAAAAAAAAATTACGCTGTTATCCCTAAGGTAATTTTTTCTTATAATCAATAATACTGGATCAATTATTCACTTATATATGTTTTATAATAAAAAAAAGTTTTATATATTTTTCTGTCACCCCAACAAAATAAATAAATTAATTTCAATTTTTTATATAAATAATCTTAATTAAATCATTTATAAAACTCTATAGGGTCTTCTCGTCTTTTTAATTCATTTTAACTTTTTAATTAAAAAATTAAATTCTACATTTAATTAAGAGACAGTTTATATCTCATCCAATCTTTCATACAAGTCATCAATTAAATGACTAATGATTATGCTACCTTTGTACAGTCAATATACTGCAGCCCTTTAATATAAAATCAGTGGGCAGATTAGACTTTATATTATTTACAAAAAGACATGTTTTTGATAAACAAGTGAATATAAATTTTTGCCGAATTCCTTTTAATTAATTTTTTTTTAAATAATATTTTTATTAAATTTTATATACTAATTTTATCATTATATCAATTTTTTTATGGTTTAAAAATTTTATTTTATAAATATATAAAATTATATTAAATTTTATTTTAAATGAAATTATTTATAATAAATTAAATTTTTTTAACAATATAAATCATTTAAACTTCAATTAAATTTAATTAATTATTTATATAAATTTAAATTAAAGCTTATCCCTTAAAATATAACATTATTTTTAAAAAAAACTAATTAATTAGTTTTTTTTTAAAATAATATAAAATTAATTTTTTTTCTAAAATAACTAGATATATTTAAAAACGATTAACATTTAATTTCAAATTAATTATTTTAAATATTTATGCTACAATAATTTTATTAATTAATTATCTCTTTTAAATTCGAGAATTTTTTTCTTAAAAAATTTTATTAATAAACTCTGATACACAAGATACATTAAATTAAAATTACTTTAAATTTATTTTTTATTTCAATTATTTAAAATTTCTTTCACAATACTAATTTATTATAATTTATTTAATTTTTTCTATAAAAATACTTTAACCCCCTTAAAATATTTTTCTTTAAAAATTTTTTTTTTATAATATAAATAATTAATTTTTCCCCTCAAATTAATCAATTATTAATATCTTTTCAATGTAAATGAAATACTTTAAATTCAAGCTCTAATTTGTTCTTTCTAGAAACACTTTCCAGTACCTCTACTTTGTTACGACTTATTTCAATTTATTAATATATGAAAGCGACGGGCAATATGTACATATTTTAATTTTTAATCATTTTATTAAATTAAATAAAATTACATTTAAATCCACTTTCAATTAATTATTACAAATTAATATTCATTTAAATAAATTTATTGTAATCCATTATATTCTTAATTATAATCTGCATCTTGATCTGATTTAAATTTATATAATAATTTTTAAATATTAATTTTATTAAAAAATATTTTTTTAACAACGATATACAAAATAATAAATTAAGTAAATTTATTCGTGGATTATCAATTATTAAACAGATTCCTCTAAATGAACTAAAATACCGCCAAATTATTTAAGTTTCAATAAATATTTATTTACTATTTTGATATTTTAATTTTAAATTTTAATAATAAAAAAAATAATAATAATAATAATAAAAAAATGAGACTGTATATCCCACGGAAGTGCGGGGGTCGTGGCTTCTTAAATGCTAAGACCCTGCACAACCGTGAGGTATGCAGTCTCAGGGAATACTTCCTAGAAGCCGACGTGGGGATGCACCGAGATGTGGTCTCAGTGGACAAGGGCCTCACCCCGCTCTCCCTGGCTAACGAGAACTGGCGCAAACCTAGAGTATTAGACACGAATGATCGCAAGGAGGTATGGCAGGGCAAGGAGCTTCACGGACGATTTTACCGGGCCCTACATGGGCCTGATGTAGACTTTTTAGCGTCCGTATCCTGGTTGCGTTTTGGTGACCTCTTCGGGGAAACCGAAGGTTTTGTCTGTGCAATAATGGACGATGACGAATAACTACCGGAAATACATTGTGAAGGATGGCACGGTTGACATATGTCGGGCATGCCACCGTCCGGGAGAATCGATCCGACACATTATTTCTGGGTGTTCTCGTCTGGCTAACGGAGAGTACTTGCATAGACACAACCTCGTTGCCAGGATTATCCACCAGCAACTTGCTTTGAAGTACAACCTTGTGGAATCAGAAGTGCCATACTATAAGTATGCGCCCGACCCAGTTCTCGATAATGGTAATATCACGTTGTACTGGGATCGATCTATCATCACTGACAGGACTATTGTTGCCAATAAACCTGACATTGTGGTGATAGATCGATTGGAGCGTCGCGCAATGATTGTTGATATAACGGTCCCGCATGACGAGAACCTCGTGAAAGCAGAGAAAGATAAACAATTCAAATATCTAGATCTGGCTCACGAGGTTGTCGACATGTGGGACGTGAATACAGCAGTCATTGTGCCGATAGTCGTGTCCGCCAATGGCTTAATTGCCAAGAGCCTCGACCAACACCTGAAGAGGCTCGCGCTTGGCAGCTGGATCAAGGGCTTGATTCAGAAAGCGGTACTCCTGGACACGGCGCGTATTGTTAGGAGGTTCCTCTCTCAAGAGCCCTGACCACCGGCAGCTCGGACCCTGTTCCCAGTACTGGTGGCCTACTATTTTTTATATTTTTAAATGTTTTTTATATTATTTTATATTAGAATATTTAAAAATGTAAATGATATGTTATGAAATGAATAAAGATAATAATAATAATTAATTAATTTTTTTTTATTTTTTTTTTTTATATTTTTTTTATATTTTAATTTTTTTTTTTTTGTTTTAATTTGATTTTAGTTTTTGACTTAATTATTATAATCATTTTTATTGTGCTTCTGACTTCGGTTTGATTTTAATTTGTTTTAATTTTGTTAATAATTTTATTTTGATTGCTTTTTAATTGTAATGATGATTTTAATTTAATTTGATTGTAATTTGATTTTATTTTGTTAATAATTTTATTTTGATTGCGTTTTAATTGTAATGATGATTTTAATTTAATTTGATTGTAATTTGATTTTATTTTGTTAATAATTTTATTTTGATTGCGTTTTAATTGTAATGATGATTTTAATTTGTTATTTTAATTAGCAAAAACAGTTTAGTTTTAAGAAACGTAGTTTTATTTGAGATCAAAGACACGGAACAGAATGACAGATAGACTTAGCTTATGGTAAGTATCTATGAAGTAATAAATACTCATTATAACATGAGTCGGTACACTAGGGTTCAATTTTCTAATTTCAACACTCTCACCAAATTTGAACCCTTTCACTTAAATACATATTTAATTTTAGAACATAAACAACAATCTGAATTCTATTCCAAAAATACAGATTTAAAACACAACCAAGTTAACAAACTCTGACTCAAGTTAATATTAAGTTTTATAAAGTACTAATTAACTATTTTAGTTTCTTAACACCAATTTTAGACCTAAGATATTGAAACTTATCTTTAGGCAGAGCCTTAGTAAATATATCAGCAAATTGTTCCTTAGTACAAACATATTTTAAATCTATTTGTTTTTCATTATACTTTTCTTTGATGAAATTATACTTGACATCAATGTGCTTACAACGTTTGTGATAGTCCACATTTTTAATTAAACAGATTGCACTTTGATTGTCAATATTTAAACATATAGAATCCTGATTAAATTCACCAATATCTAGTAACATTCTTTTTAACCACAAAGCTTCTTTTGTCGCAGAACAAGCAGCCATAAATTCCGCTTCCGTGGTGGATAGAGCAACACTGTGCTGACGTTGTGTTGCCCATGTTATGGCAGCTCCATTTTTAATGAACACATACCCAGTTAATGACTTTCTAGTGGTAGTGTCTTTAGCATAATCTGCATCACTGTAAGCTTCAATTTTATTTTGCTGAGATGATGAATAACAAAGACCATAGTCTTTGGTTTCCTTTAAATATTTCATTATCTTCTTGACGACATTCCAATGAGTTTGATCAAAATAATTGAGATATCGACTGACCAGACTAACTCCATACATTATGTCAGGTCTGCTTACCACAGCCAGATGCATAAGTGATCCAACTGCCTCTCGGTATGGAATATTCTTATCCACAGACTCAGTGCTCTTCTCCAGTGTGGTGTGTGGGTCTACTGGAATATTATTGCAGTTAGCATCTTGCATGTTATATTTATACAACAGTTTCTCAATATATTTTGACTGATGAATAAAAATACATCTTTCAGACTTTTCAATTTGTAATCCGACAAAGTTCTTTGGATCACACTGCTTCATTTCGAAATTTTGCTTTAATTCATGCATTACTGTATTTAATGAATCTTTTGACTTTGAAAGCAGAAGCCCATCATCAACATACAATAATAAATAAACTTTGTTGTTGCTTACATTTCCAACATACAAACACCTGTCTGCATGACTATTGTTGAAACCAAATTTCTTCAGTGAGGTGTCAAACTTTTGGTTCCAACACCGTGGTGCTTGTTTAAGACCATAAAGAGAACGATTGAGTTTACATACCATATTTGAATTAGCATCCAAACCTTCAGGCGGTGTCATATAAATGTCTTCTTTGACATCACCATATAAGAACGCAGTTTTGACATCGAACTGAATAATATTCAAATTATGTTGTGCTGCTTCTGAAAGTAAAACTCGTACTGAATCATACCTCACTGTTGGAGAGTATATTTCTTTATAATCAATGCCTTGTTTTTGACTACATCCTTTGGCACATAATCTTGACTTATAGAGCGGACCAGATGGCTCATCTTTTATTCTGAAGACCCATTTGCAGCCAATCACCCGCACTCCTTCAGGTTTCTCAATTAATTGCCAAGTTTTATTCTTTGCATGTGCCTGCATCTCTTCCTCAATAGATTGCTTCCATTTGGCAGCATTCACATTTTCATTAGATACTGCTTCATCAAATGTTTGTGGGACATTTTCTTGTCCTGCAATTTTTTCTGTACACATATAGGTATTTTCTTGCATTTTACACAATCTTGCTTTAGATCTTGTAGTAACATTTGACTTTAATTCTGTGTGATCTATATTTATCTCTGGTTCATATAAAGATCCTTCATCTGAGTAGAAATCATCACTGGATTCATCTTTTGTATCTCCAATGCTTTCAGATAAATTCTGCAAACCTGTGTCATTATCAGAAATAGTTTCTACAGTTGTAGAAATATCTTCACAGGTATTTGGGGCTGACTCTGATAATGGTACTACGGCATAATTTCTTTTCACTGAGCTTTCTAGAAAAATCACATCTCTGCTTATAATGACTTTTCTTGTTTTGGGATCTAAAAGCCTGTATCCTTTGGTTTGTTCACTGTATCCAATAAATATCATTTTATTTGCCTTAGAGTCCCACTTCTTAGATTTTTCTTTTGGAACATGTACCATTGCTTCACAACCAAAGATTTTCATATGTGTGATATCTGGCTTTTTACCGCTCCACATCTCTTCCGGTGTTAAAAAGGCTAAAGCCCTTGTTGGACATCTATTTGTGATGTAAGCTGCAGTTGACACAGCTTCTGCCCAATAATGCTTCTGTAGTTTTGCATTTAAGAGCACACATCTAGCTCTTTCTAACAATGTGCGGTTCATCCTTTCCGCTAAGCCGTTTTGTTGTGGCGTGTACGGAGTGGAGGTTTGATGTACAATTCCAGTGTTCTTGAGAAAAGCTTGAAATTCATTGCTTAAATACTCAGTCCCATTATCTGTGCGGAGAGTTTTTATAGTCAAATCAAGTTGATTTTCAACTAGTACTTTAAATTCTTGAAATTTTTGAAATACTTCTGATCTTCTTTTGATTAAGTATACAAATACTTTCCTGGTAAAATCGTCGATAAAAGTAATAAAGTAGCGAGCTCCTCCAAGAGACGGTGTCTCCATTGGACCACAGACATCGGAGTGAATAAGTTCTAGCTTTGCTTGTGCTCGGGAACCTTCTGAAGGGAATGGTAATCTTGTTTGCTTCCCTTCCAAACATGAGATGCATATCACTTTGTCTGTATTTTCTATTTTGACTCCTGCACTTTCTGATAGTTTGTTTAAATCTTCAAAATTTAAATGTGCCATTCTCTGATGCCATAAATACGAATCAGTCTCTGAAGAAGCAGATATGTATGCTGGAATACTGTGTGTAACTAGCCTGTACATATTGTTTATCATTTTAGCAGCTGCAACTTGCTTATTTGTCTTATTCAGGATTTGACAGCCTTGTTTGTCAAATTGCACTTGACAGCCACTATTTATTATTTGACTGACAGAGAGAAGGTTGGTAGCCAACTCAGGAACGTAGAGAACATTCTGTACCTTGATAGTTTCCAACTGGCCTTGCATATTGACAACATTAAGATTTATTTTTCCACAGGCCTTCACAGCTAGCTTCTTATCATTAGCTACTCTTATTGTGGAAATTGGAGGTGTAATTTCATCGTAGAGCCAATCACGGTTCATTGTCAAATGCATTGACGCTCCAGAATCAATGTACCAATTATTGTCGTTGTTTATTGTTGCAGAAAACACGGCGACATAACCAGAATCAGTGTTCTCTTTAGATTTCTGTTCCTTTTTCTTATTACGGCAATTTTTACTTATGTGCCCATATTTATTGCACACGTAGCACCTTGGACCTTTACCAGTTTTATTTTTATCTTGAGCTTGTTTGACAAAATGATTCCCCTTGCTTTTAACATACAAAGCACTAGACTCAGAGTTTCTTACATCTTGCAGAAGCTTAGTCTTCACGAAATCAGCTGTTATTGTCACTCCGGAGCTTTCAAGAGCCATGATCATTGGTTGATACATTTCTGGTAAACCGGCAAGTAATAAAGTCCCAAGCCACTCGTCATTGACTTCAAAACCAATGTTCCGTAGCTTATGAGCAGTGGTCATGATCTTGTTAACATAATCTTCTATGTTCAGACAATTTTCAAGCGTTGTATTGATCAGATCTCTCAACAGACCAACTCGGCGTGTCAAACCTGTGTCATCGAAAGCTTTGGCCAAATTATTCCAAATTTCTTTTGCCGTTTTGGCTTCTTGAATATGTACATAATTGATAGGATGTACTAATAAGATAATTTTCGACTTCGCTTTTGTGTCAAGTTTGGAATCCATTTTTTCATCGGGTTTCGCGGTGACACAACTCCATAATTCCTCATGTTCGAGGTAGGTTTGCACTGCAAATCTCCACGTGGGATAGTTTTCTCTTCCAGTCAGCTTTTCAATCAGTGCCATCGTATTGTTTGACGACATTTTTTTTTTTTTTGCTGATGAAGTATTGAAAACGCGTGCCGAGTTTTTAAGGTTATAAATACTGAACTACTTTCCTTTTGCTTTTAAGCTAAAAAGGTGGCCTGGGCCCATAACCTGTTATTTTAATTAGCAAAAACAGTTTAGTTTTAAGAAACGTAGTTTTATTTGAGATCAAAGACACGGAACAGAATGACAGATAGACTTAGCTTATGGTAAGTATCTATGAAGTAATAAATACTCATTATAACATGAGTCGGTACACTAGGGTTCAATTTTCTAATTTCAACATAATTTAATTTGATTGTAATTTGATTTTATTTTGTTAATAATTTAAATTGTGATTTTAATTTTATTATTTTGAATTCTGTTTAATTGTACCTGTGATCCTTAGTTGATTGAGATAAATAAATAAATAAATAAAATAGGGTATCTAATCCTAGTTTTTTATAAAATTTATTAAATCATAATTTATATAATTATAAAATTTAATTAAATTAAAATTTCACCTAATAATTTAAAATTTTTATTAAATAAATAAAATTATTAATTAATAATCAATAAAATTTAATTTAATTTTTGTATAACCGCAACTGCTGGCACAAAATTTGTTATTAATTAAAATATTACTAAATCTTAATTTCTTAAATAATTTAATATTAATTACTACTATTATAATTTAAATATTACACTAAAATTTTTATGTAAAATAAATTTAAAATGAAATTTTTAAACCATAAAAAATTTATTTATATACAATTTTTTTTGAATAGATTTTTTTTTTTTTTTATATTAAAATATTTAATATAAATTAATAAATTTTTAATAATTTCTCTTTTTTCTTTTTATAATATTCATAATAAAACCTAAATTGGAAATTAAACAATTAATATTCGTAAAAATTATAACATATTAATATAATTAATTTTAATTTTTTCAATAATTTAATGTATATATATATATATTAATACATTAAATATTTAATATATATATATATATATAAATAATTAATTAATTAATAACTTAAATCGTTATTAAAACCGTTTTTAATAAATTTACATATAAATAAATAAATAATAATTAAAAATAAGCTAAAATTAAGCTTTTGGGTTCATACCCCAAATATAAAGGAAATACCTTTTTTTTAAGAAAATAAAGTGCCTGATTAAAGGGTTATTCTGATAGGATAAATTAAGTAATTATTTTACCTTTATTATATTTTATAGAATTAAACTATATCTAATAGTATCAAAAACTATTGTGCATCTTACACTAAAATATATAATTTTGAATTTTAAATTCTCAAAAGAAATAAATATAATTTCTTATTTTAAATTTTTTTTATATTTAATTCTAATAAGATATTTTTCCTTTTTATTTTATTTTTTAGAACTTTAATTTCAATCTCCTCTAATTCATGATTTGGATGTTGAATTGGTTTAGAAATTAATCTTTTAAGATTTATCCCCCTAATTTCTAATTCTAATAATTTACTTTCAACTGAAGCATCTTTAAAATATTTTTTAACTCAATCTATTGCTTCTATAAATTTTTTATTTACAATTTTAATTAAAATAATTTTTATAAAAAGTTTTGAAATAAATAATTTTATTTCTATTATAATAAATTCATCTACTTATACTTATAAAAATAGGAAGAACCCCCTTCCATTTTTGATTTCCTAATATTATTGAAGGTTTATCTTGATTTAATAGATTTTTATTAATAACTTGACAAAAAATTACCCCTATAATTATTTTATCTTATTATTTAAATAAAAATTTTATTATTATTATTATTTTAATAAATATTATTATTGGAGCTATTGGAGGGTTAAATCAAACTTCTTTACGTAAATTAATAGCTTTTTCATCTATTAATAATTTAGGATGAATACTTTCATCTATTATAATTAGAGAAACTTTATGATTTTTTTATATTTTTATATATTCTTTTATAATTAGAATTATATGTTTTTTATTTTATATCTTAAATATATATTTTATTAATCAATTATTTATTAATAATATAAATTTTTTTATTAAAATTAATTTATTAATTAATTTTCTTTCTTTAGGAGGACTACCTCCATTTATTGGGTTTTTCCCTAAATGAATTATTATTAATTTTTTAATTAATAATAATATATATTTATTAACTTTTATTTTTATTATAATAAGATTAATTATATTATTTTTTTATATTCGTATTAGTTATTCTGCTTTTATATTTAATTATTTAAAAATAAAATGATTTAAAATTTTTATTAAAAATAATTATTTTTTATTAATTAATTTTTTTTCTTTTATTTCCTTAATAGGAATAATTCTTAGAACTTTTTTTTTTATTAAGGTTTTAAGTTAAATTAAACTAATAATCTTCAAAATTATTTATAAAGAAATTATTCTTTAAGCCTTAATAGAAATTTCTACTCCTTAAAATTTGCAATTTTATATCATTAATGAATATAAAGCTAATTTTAATAAAAGAGAACTATCTCGTAAATAAATTTACAATTTATCGCTTAAACCTCAGCCATTTTATTTAATACAGCGAAAATGACTTTATTCAACAAATCATAAAGATATTGGAACATTATATTTTATTTTTGGAATTTGAGCTGGAATAGTAGGAACTTCTTTAAGATTATTAATTCGAGCTGAATTAGGAAATCCTGGTTCTTTAATTGGAGATGATCAAATTTATAATACTATTGTTACAGCACATGCTTTTATTATAATTTTTTTATAGTTATACCTATTATAATTGGAGGATTTGGTAACTGACTTGTTCCTTTAATATTAGGAGCACCAGATATAGCTTTCCCTCGAATAAATAATATAAGTTTTTGACTTCTTCCCCCCTCATTAACTCTTTTAATTTCAAGAAGAATTGTAGAAAATGGAGCAGGTACAGGATGAACAGTTTATCCCCCACTTTCATCTAATATTGCTCATGGAGGAAGATCCGTTGATTTAGCTATTTTCTCCTTACATTTAGCTGGTATTTCTTCTATTTTAGGAGCTATTAACTTTATTACCACAATTATTAATATACGATTAAATAGCTTATCTTTCGATCACCCCTAAGAGGGTGAAATGGGATGTATGAATGAATGATGAATTTTCTGTGAAACTATTTGTTCTCCGAGTCGTCTCTGTATTTAATATACATACATAGATTACTTATTATCCCTAAAGTAAGATCCCGTGGGCAATTCCCGAACTCCACGCGGGCGAAGCCGCGGGCATAAGCTAGTATAATTATATATTTAGCCGTGAACCCGAGTCAAGATAAGATAACATCGTTTTTATTGTCCAAAACATGAGATACACATACACGGCATGCAAGATGTTACATTAAATTATATCACAGTCATGTTCTGCCTGAACGGCGTATAAATGTAAGAGGTACTAATTTTAAATTCATCCGTTACAAAAATCAATTAACAATCCAATAAATTAACAACAACAATTATAGCATACAACACAACAGTCAAACAACAGTCGATGTAATAAGAGATCTCACCCAATTTTTATGTTACCTCTATCATACTGATTTTGTTCGTATAAAATGTAGCATAATTATGTCACCCGGACCGTACTAACAAAATAATTGACCTTATTAATTGATCGAGTCATCAAAATCAGTTCAGTAGTTTAGGCGCTACGGTGGAACATACAAAATGTTACAAGTTGTTGTAGTTGTTGTTGTATGTTGTTTGTTATGTTACATGTTATGTTGTGTTGTTTGTTGTTGTTAGCTATATTATTGCAAATATATGTATTATTTTTTATTTTGTGTGCAATAAAGAATAAGAATGTTACAAACACACATACATTCACTGCTAAAATCAAAACCCTTCCGTTTAGCTTAGCCGTAGTCGGTTAAACAATAAACAGCAGCGTAGTCCCATCCCTACTCACCGGAAGTTCCGCTGAATTAGCCGACGGCTGTCTGAAAACACGCCATTGTGACGGACAATAAAATAAAAGAAATAATAATAAAAAATAATGCCTCCTTTGTTAACGGCCCCACGGAGGGAGGGAAGTAGAAAATTTAAATTCGATTCACAATGGTCTCACGAAAATTGTCTTTTACAAAACCAGACCTCTTTTTTTTGCTTTGAATTATTTTTCCGGTGGCTGAATTTTAAGGAGAAATTGTGTTCAGGTATGGTCGTAAATAGATTGAAGTTTTAATGATGGATCGCCCCCCATTGTTATTATTTGTCGGTGTATCATAAGGGACATCTCTACGTAACCCTGCGCGGATTACAGGCGTGATGTAGTGTTATGTATGTATCTGAAATTGATTTTGGAAGTAACTTTAATAGAATAAGATTGATTCACTAATTTGTTTTTAATAAACTCACTATACACCGTGACTTTTTACTTGTCTTACAAAGGCGATCCACTCAATGTATAAGTCCCGTCACGTAAAAAGAACACTGAGCGACAGTGGAGGGGATGTGTTTATGCACGTTTAACAGTCGCGTCCTAAAGTACTAAGCTATTGTTTTATAATATAAGTATATTTGTTTCATTGTAGAATCGTAATAGGTACTTTACTAGCTACTTAGTACTTTGGAAAAGGCTGGAATAAAAAAAAAAGAGAAAGTTTATTTGAACTGTCAGCGTTCTTTTTAGTGACGGGAACTATACCTGAAATAAAATAGCTCTAGGCGCGTTTTTTTTAATCTACCATAATAGGTACAAAGAAAAATAAATAATACATTAGAATGATATTTACGTGTCAAACGGGAGACCCTGCGGTCGAGTCGGGTAGATAATCGCTCATGCGTCATTATACTAATATTTTTATTTTTAAATTATTAAAATCTCATAAATACTACTACTACTAATACTATACTATACTATATACTAATACTATACTATACTATATACTAATACTATACTATACTATACTATATACTAATACTATACTATACTATATACTAATACTATACTATACTATATACTAATACTATACTATACTATACAACGTGTAACGTTAAATGCGCAAAACCTGAAAGTAGTTTGATCAGAATAACGAGCAGAATCAATTTAACCACTTTTCAATATAGGTCACATTTTTCAAAAAATCTTCTTTAAAAATGTTGCCCTGTCTATTTGTTAATAGGTCTAGCCATCACGTGCGCAAACCCACCAAAACAGGTAAACAAACACAAAAGGTTGTCGTCCAATTTAAATTTTCTCATACGCGGGATAATAATAGTTCTTATTTCAATGCCAATACGAAGCTTGCATCAAGTACCATGAATAAGATAATTTGAAGTAAACAAATAAATTCTATCTATCTTTTTTAACTTAAACGTAACTAACCTATGAGTTAGAAAGAGAAAGAGAAATGGAGGCGGGGCGTGCGAAATTCGTGACAGTGGCCATGACCTATTTACTCCAATCTGTGCGGCGCCGGCGCATGCGTCACAGGTGCAATTTGATTAATTATCCCGTAACCCGCGGCGCGTGCGCTCGAAAATCGCGACTATGGCGTTTTTGTACACAAACATTCAATATTGTGAAATGGTGAGAATGTTAGCGCGTTGTAATGACAACGTTAACGGTTTCGAGAAGAGTTTGGAGTATCTGTATCTAACAAGACAATGCTAGCAGTGCAATGGCCAGCAAGATCGCTCGATTTAACAAAATTGGTTTTTTTTTTGTGGGGTCGTGTATAAGCACTAGTGTATGACGATGGAAATGGACCATAATGTGACGGAACTGCGTAATAAAGTTGAATCAGCGTTTCAACAAGTGAAAAATGACACTCAAGTGCTCGATTCGCTGAAAAATAATTTAAGAAAGCGGGCTGTGTTGTGTATTCAACAAAGTGGTAGACATTTTGAATCTTTGCTACCGAAACGAGAGGACCTGTAAGTAGAGATACCAAATTATCTACTTAATTAATTGTAAATAAGCTGATTACGCGCCAATTATTTGTAAATACAGTGATTTAAACCTTTTAAACACGCTAACATTACCTACTTACGTAGTACCTACCTAATAATTAGATCAGCACGTCATAATTACTGTAGGTAAAGTCTGAAAATGTGGGTTACCTATGTTGCCAGTCCAAACCTGGAAAAGTGTGATGGAAACATTTAAAACACTGTTAAAAGATAACCTAAGTTCTTTACGAGCGTAGATAGTAATAACAATAATGTCAGCGCGGCGCAGCGGCCCGGTGCATATGCCTACCGACTCCTCCCTCGACAGAGCGTCGACGCAGACGCAAGAAACGATCAGAATTGGCAGTAAAACTAAAACAGCTCCTGTCATGGGTCTATTTGAAATAAATGCTTTGAGTTTGAGTTTGAGTTTGCTCATAAAACCTTTAAATTTTTAAATTTTTTTTTTTTGCTCTCAGTTTTAGGTCAATTGAATTAAAAATCATTTGGGGTGTCTGAGGTTTTGCGCATTTAACGTTACACGTTGTATACTAATACTATACTATACAGGGTGTAAATAGACCCTTCACGAAGCCGTCAACCAACCATTCTGTACATCAAACTAAGTAACTTTACGCAAAAATTATTGCTTTTTTTTTTTGGGGTGAAAAATCACGTATTACGGTAAAACTCAATGTAACGCACTCAAAACATTGTGCTGATGGATGGATTGAATAGTAAGGGGGTCGTGAAGGTGATTAAAGTAAAAATCTTACATTAGAAACATGTATTTAAAAAAAAACTTGTGAAAAAGTTGGAACTTTGACCCCCAATATCTCTGTAACTAGAAGGCTCCCAGGTATGGTGTAGAACAAAAAAATGATCGCAATGACGGGGAGAACAAGTACCTTTCAGCTTCGTTAAGGGTCTTTTTACACCCTTTATAATATACTAATACTATATTAATGTTTAGTAATCATTGGATACATGAAGTGGGCTGCCGTTGTAAGACGACTTAAAAGTCACGGTGTATATGTCACCGGAAGATAACAAGATCCGCAAGTTTATAAATTTCCTAGGAAATTTATAAATAACCTAACCTAACCTAACCTAAAGTTTATAAACCTAGGAAATTTTAGGAAATTTATAAACTTGCGGATCTTGTTATCTTCCGGTGACATATACATTACAACAATTAAATAAACTGGAATAACCAAACTAAACTAACAAACTAAACAAACAAATTATAAAAGGGCATCAAAAACTCCTCCTAAACTCTGCCAGTTGATAATGTTCCCAAGAGACTGGCGGCGTTGCCACGTTGTATGGCAACACTTAGCCTCTGGCCAAGGTAATTGTCAGCCCTCGGGTCACGGGAAGCGTCAACTAGGCGTCTAGTAATTTTCTTAAAAAGGCTGTGAACACTTGAACCCCACGGCCCCAGAGTTTCAACCCCAAACGGCTCGAAAATTGAGGTTCTCAGCAGCAGCAGCACCACATCACGATGAGCTTGTTTTTTTTTCTTTATAACCCAATTTCGTAAGCTGCGTACTAATTACCCATGGCTAAATAATAACAGACACTCGGGTCGATCTTCAGGTTAAGCCGCGCTTGTCTAGGTTGGACCGTGGATGGGTGACCGCCTATTAAGTCCAGGTTTCCTCAAGATGTGTTCCTCCACCGCATTTGAATTGAAAAAGTCTCATTGGTGCCCGGATTTGAACCCACAACCTTGTATATGAGAGGCGAGACCTACTTATGAAACAGAAAATAATATTGTGCTTACTCCAACCCAATCTACCTCCGCATATTTCACGACCCAAGGTGTGAGTGTAACACACTCAGCTCCAATAAAAACCCTCATAAAAATAGTAATATTGAATGTCCAGAATAAAGGTTTTACGTCAATCAATGGCCTGCGTTAATATCAGAGCCAGGATGTGACGAATGGCGACAGTTATGGCCGCCGGATGTGGCCGCCGCTGCGTGTCCACTTCCGGCACGCCCTGTCACTACACCGGAACTCACGGAATGCATATATCGACGGTATTTTGGCAATTGTGAAAAATGACCGCTTTTTTATTTATTTACTCTGAGGAATTTGTGCGTCGGAAAGTACGGTAACCCGTTGGTCGCGGCTGCGATTTGTTGATTTTTGACAGTCGTTACCGGTACCAGTAATTAGGTATGACAACAAGTCTTATCAATGGTTTTTTGTATTACCCAGTAACTGGGTTTTGGAGCTCAGATAATAATGTGCAGTTCCTCCATGAAAAATACGGGTAAAATATGTATATGCGCCGAGACAATGAAGCTCGACGAAGTCACAGAGAAACGATTTAAATGTCTTGGATCCCGGAACGAAATTAATCAGAAAAGTATAGCGTTGCAGATCCGTCTAGCACTAGGTACTACCTATAAAGGGTGTAAAAAGACCCTTAACGAAGCCGAAAGGCACTTGTTCTCCCCGGTCATTGCGATCATTTTTTTGTTCCAGACCATATCTGGGAACCTTCTAATTACGGAGATATTGGAGGTCAAAGATCCAATTTTTTCACAAGTTTTTTTTAAGATACCACTTTTAAAGGTTTTAATTTTACTTTAATTAACTCGATGACCCGTTTACTATTGAAAGCATGCATCAGCACTAAGTTTTAAGTGCGTTACATTGAGTTTTACCGTAAAACGTCATTTTTCACCCCAAAAAAAAAAGTCGTTTCCCAGCAATAATTTTTGCGTAAAGTTACTTAGTTTGATGTACTGAATGCTTGGTTGACGGCTTCGTGAAGGGTCTGTTTACACCTTGTATATACTTGTTGTATATCTTTCGTCTTTGGTTGCAACCCACAAAGAAGTTCTCGAAGTCTAAAATGTTCTTAAATTGGTTTCACAAAACCTAGCTTACAGTAAGTAGTCAAAGCACCTCGATGGATACATCATATCATAGCCTGGCACACAAAGCCTTCCCGAGTCAGCCCGAATCGGGATTATCCCGGCCGAGATTTATTGTGTTGTCCGCGCAGCGTCAGCGATCCAGACCACTTTTGTGAAGATTATGGTCATCCCATCGTTTTACGAATAGGAGTAATCCTGAAGAGTCGATTGGGGTTACCCGTATTGTAATATTAACGGTTCGGAACTGGCATTTTTGCTGTGATATAATTTTTTGGGACAAATAAATTGGTTGTTCTTGACTTTGTTGTGACGCCTCATTTCTTTTTTTTTGCAATGATTTTTCGTTTTCAGTACTGTACATTTTTATTTAAATACAGTCCCCAGCACATCAAGTTACCACAAACTGTCAAATTCCTCCATATGATTTTAAACCATAAAAGTTTAACGGTGAAGTTCAAAATCGAATGACAAAATTTGTGATGAGTAACTTGATGCACTGGCGATTGTATAATCAATCACTTATGTTGCGGGTAAACATGGCCAGTAACTACACAAGATGGATTTGTTTGAAAGGAAAAAGGGAATGCCTTAGCCCTTAAGTGGGACACGACATAGGCTAGCAACAAGAAAATCACCAGCCTAGCCTTTTCCCAACTATGTGGGGGTCGGATTCCTGTCTAACCGAATGCAGCTGAATACCAGTATTTTACATGGAGCGACTGCCTATCTGACCTCCACAACCCAGTTAGTACTAGGTAATACGATACCCGTCTGTAAGATTGGTTGTCAGATTTTCGGGCCACTGACTACCAGTAACGACTGTCAAAGATCTAGACATATATAGGTATGTCTTTAATGGGTATAACAAGACCCTTAACGAAGCCGAAAGGCACTTGTTCTCCCCCACATTGCAATATTTTTTTTGTTATAGACCATACCCAGGAACCGTCTAGTTACGGAGTTTGGGGGTCAAAGATCCAACTTTTTCACAAGTTTTTTTTTTAAATACATGTTTACTTCAAGCACCTCCACGACCCCCGTACTATTCAATCCATCCACCAGCACAATGTTTTGATCCCGTTACATTGAGTTTTACCGTAAAACGTTATTTATCACCCCAAAAAAAAAATCGTTTCCCAGCAATAATTTTTGCGTAGAGTTACTTAGTTTGATGTACAGAATGCTTGGTTGACGGCTTCGTGAAGGGTCTGTTTACACCCCGTATGTAGCTACATAATATACTTTACTTTGCCTAACAATCTGAGTTCTCCATATGATAAGGATAATTGCCTCCCTGGGCTCCTCTCTATCTCGAGTACGGTAATGAGCCCTTTTTATTTATCTCTCATTCCCTCCCCCCCACTCGTCCCCCTTTTAACTGCACAGATTACCGAATCAGAGTATAGTTGAAGTATTTTGTTTAGATAACACTTCTGTCGTAAGACTTACTGTCAAACATGCATGCTACACTGAAGATGTAAACGACGGACCCTTCACGAAGCCGTCAACCAAGCATTCTGTACATCAAACTAAGTAACTCGACACAAAAATTATTGCTGGGAAACGATTTTTTTTTGGGGTGATTAATAACGGTATTTACGGTAGGACTCAATGTAACGCACTCAAAACACTGTGCATTAAATAGAACGGGGGTCGTTGAGGTATTTCAAGTAAACTTATAACATTAAAAACTTGTATTTAAAAGAAAACTTGTGAAAAAGTTGGAACTTTGACTTTGATCTCCGTAACTAGATATTTCCCAGGTATGATCCAGAACAAAAGAATGATCTCAATGACGGGGACAATAAGTACTTTTCGGCTTCGTTAAGGGCATTTTTACACCCATTATACATTATAACAAATAAACTAGAATAACTAAATTAACTAAATTAACAACAAATTCATTATCAAATCCGGTGAACGCAGTCCTTACTGCAGTCCAGTGATCCATTCCTCTATATTTCAATGCACCTTCAAACATTGGCTTTTTTCCAAAATTCCAAAATTATCTGACATAATACTTAATGGTATGTTTTCGCATAAACATTCCAGTGTTTATGCCAATTCGTGTTTACAAATTGGGCTTCTCTCTCCGATTGAATTTTTGAGTCCGTATACACTTCAAGATCACATTATAAACATATATTATTTCACTATTGATAATTATTATTGAGGTAGATTATTGAAGAATGGTTTTATGTAATGGATAAAATAACAAATTAAATCTTTATTCAGAATCCCAGAAGGTAAAATACAATATGAATCTAAAACTAACAATGTATTTATAATAATGTATGACTGTAGTAGGATAATCCTGTATCACAGGCTGCAGGAGCTCTAACAATATACTTTATGTAGGTCAGATTTTTTTTTGTTTAATATTTAATATTACATAATGACAAACTTATTTTAATTAACTTAAAAAAAAAAAAATACTTTTGTTATTTTAATTTACGACAATGTGATTGTCTGTCTGGTAATCTTTTTAATGTATAATGATTTGTGTTTTTATATTTTTTCGACCCTTGCTCGAGCCAGCCCGCGTGGCTGAGCTTGTAGTCCAAAATCAGTCCCCAAATAATGACACCACTCAGATCCAGCCTGTCCCTTTGCTGTCCTCTCCCAGCAACGCCCTAAGCCGAGGCTCGTACCCCTCACGGGGTGCTCTTAGCGTGTAGTCGCTTAGCTTGTAAGTTTTTCCCCTGGCTGGAGGCCTTACACTCAAGGCACCCACAGGAGAGTCCGGTTAAGCAGACGACAACCTAGGTTGAACTGCGAGATGACGCTAAAAAAAAAGTCTGAAAACAAAAACACAAAACCTCCTGTTTTATTGAAGCTGGTTAAAAACAATTGAGAACTTGTACACACACACACACACACCCGCAAACTTCAGAAGTCAGCTGAATCCTTATACCGAACAGACTGTTACGAGCAGTATATTCACAACTTCGTACATTCCTACAATATGTCGCCAGTAGGACAACGATCCATGTTATTGCGAGACTTTTCAATAATTTATATCATAACACATGGAGTGTGGGGGCACCCTACGTATTGAAAATGTTCCCTTTCGTCCTTTACGAGCGAACATGTGTTAACAAATGTTGGGATATGAATTTGGTTATGTATTGTAGAGATGTTATGTACGTGGTCATTTATGGAGTTACTGGCATAAGAATTATGAGGACAAAATAATTAATAAACTTATAGTTCCTCTCTCAAGAGCCCTGACCACCGGCAGCTCGGACCCTGTTCCCAGTGCTGGTGGCCTACTATTATTACATTTTTAAATGTTTTTTTTAATGTTTTATATAAGAATATTTAAAAATGTAAATAATATGTGTTAAATGAATAAAGGAAATAAACTTATAGTAAAACTAGCTGACCCGCGCAGCTTCGTCTGCGTCACTAAGAATATGGGTATGAAAAATAGATGTTGGCTGATTCTCAGACCTACTCAATATGCTCACAAAATTTCATGAGAATCGGTCAAGCCGTTTCGGAGGAGTACGGGAACGAACATTGTGACACGAGAATTTTATATATAAGACTAGCTGACCCGCGCAACTTCGTCTGCGTCACTTAGGGGTATGAAAAATAGATGTTGGCTGATTCTCAGACCTACTCAATATGCTCACAAAATTTCATGAGAATCGGTCAAGCCGTTTCGGAGGAGTACGGGAACGAACATTGTGACACGAGAATTTTATATATAAGATATAAAGGGTGTACCCTTAATGCAGCTGGAAGCCACAAAAAAAAATATTGGAATCACTTTTTTTTTTGTTCTGGACCTGGGAACCTTCTAGTTACGGAGATATTGGAGGTCAAATTTCCAAATTTTTCATTCTTTTTTTAAATACTAGTTTTTAAGGTTGTACTTTATTTTAAATACCTCCATGTATGTACCGTTTACTATTCAATTCATTCCACAATGTTTTGAGTGAGTTATTGAGTTTAAGAATACGTAATAATTATTTAATTTAATTAAAACACCTTTCATTTATTTTCGGTCCTTTATATTTGATTTTATTGTACTTTATATTTTTCGATTTTATTTTACTTTAAATTTTTGATTTAATTTAATTTTACCTTTGATTTTAGAACTACGTGAGGTTCTAAACATAACTAAATCATCTGCTTCCTTGCTCTAGTGATCGCAAGCGCTACTAATGAGCAGGAGGTCTCGGGTTCGATTCCCTTGTCGGGCAAAGTGTCAATGCGTTTACCCATCAGGAATTACGGGATTCTTGATCTGTTATTGCAAAGACTCGTTCCCTGGGACTCAAATATAACTGCTGTAAGTAATGTGTATGTAAGTACCTATTAGCAGCAGCGTAGCGTGCCTTGGCGGGGCCCCGTATAAAAATTTGTTTGGGGGCCCTTAGGAAGGGTAAAGATTTCTCAAAAAAAAAAAAAATGCATGAAATGAAAAAAAATATTTATTAATCACTAGCTGACCCGCGCAACTTCGTCTGCGTCACTTAGGGGTATGAAAAATAGATAGTAGCCTATTCTCAGACCTACTGAATATGGATATAAAATTTCATGAAAATCGGTCAAGCCGTTTCGGAGGAGTATGGTAACTAACATTGTGACACGAGAATTTTATATATAAGATAATAATAATTATGTATCTGTCACTTTTTCCAAAATGTTTACAAACAATTCAAATTAAATATACACTATCCTTGCCTTTTTTCGGCAAACTGATTTATTAAATCATTTATAGCTGATGCAGTGGCGTAGCGTGGGATTTTGCCGCCCGGGGCCGAATGCTATTTTGGCCGCCCCCTCTAATTTCATAATTAGTCAAGAAACGTAGGAAAGAGTCAAAAAACAAAGCATTTTTTTAAATTATTTAAAAAAAAGTTTATTTTTCAAAGTAAAATCTTTTTATACACAATTTCATTCAAGAAAGGAGGTTTCTGATGAGATGACGAGTAATAAAGAGTTAGAGAGGTATGGAAGAGGAAGACATTTTGCGCTGATCCCTAATGCATTGGGATAAAAAGGGCAAGAGAATGATGATGATGATCATTTGTTCGTATGTATGTAGGTTTGTCATGTTCAATTGTTAATATAGCTAATACCTAGTGTATAAGGTTTGCTGTTCGGGAAATTAACAAAAACAGCGAGTTCAAAATTTTTTAGCACATCTGATAAATTACATTTTATTTTAACTATTCATATAGATAAATAAGCTTTTTTATCGAATTATACATTAATGCTTTAGATTTGAGAGTAAGTAGGATGCAAGAGCGAGCGAAGCGAGCTCGAAAATTTTAGCACCCTGCCTCGGATAGGTAACAGATTTTCTTTTCACGATTCAAACAAATGGAATATAACATACTTTTTCTACGAATGTATTAAAGATATGGAACGATTAAGAAAACTTAGCTGTAGGAGCGAGCGAAGCGAGCTAGAAAATTTTAGCATCGCGGATGGGTTCGAAGAATTAAGTGCTTGTATCTAGAAAATACTGGGCGGCAGACCGAAATAGACGTGAGGCTTGTATGAAAAGCCGCCCCGGGCCAGCGGCATATATTATGGAAAATGCTCCACTTCTTGGTTGTCCTTGTTTTTGCAATGTAGTCCCGATGACTTTAGTAATTACCTGATCTGAAAATTATGACCTGACCGCCTGGTTCCGCTTGCCGCGGCCTGGGTCTTGCTCTCTGCCGCCCCCTGAAATGTGCCGCCCGGGGCCATGGCCCCCCCGGCACCCCCACACGCTACGCCACTGAGCTGATGATGACTTTAGTTTTTCTAAGTTGGGGGCCCCTGTGGTCCGGGGGCCCCGTATAATTGATACGGCAGATACGGCGGTAGCTACGCCCCTGCCTATTAGGTACTATAAACAGCTGTAAATAAACCTCTAATAACCTTGGTATGTTGTTATAACATTACCAACATTTCATCAGCTAGATTTCATCATCATCATCATCATTTCAGCCTAGAGAACTCAAGTCACTTTTCATATCTAGCTTATTGGAGCAAGTCAGCAACCTTCACCTGGTCATCGGTACGGTACCCATCCATGTCTAAACCTCATGTAATAAGGGACAAGCCTCCCATGTTTTGCAAAACTATTCACTCTGAAATCATTATTAATCAAAATCTATTAAATATTACTTCGCTCGTCCAGGCTCGTTACCCGGTCGTATTTTTTTAATTTGCAATTCTTGCTACAGTTCGAAATTCGAACATCGAAGTAGTTCTCTAGAATTTCTTATCTACCTCTAATAGTGTTAAGTTCTTTCACACGGACCCCTGAAAACGTAATAGGTCGAAACTAAAGCGCCTACCAGAAACATAAAAGCAATAATACGTCCACGAAACAATTATAGCTCTAAAGTCTCTCAATTCACATTGCGGGGCGAGCAACCCACTCTAGACGAGCTATATTCGGCTCCGTAGTGTGCTGTAGACACCAAATAGATAGATTAGATACAGAAGTCTAGCATAACAGAATGAACGAAATCAGGACATATAGATAAAACACACAAATGTACTGGCACAGACCTCCCAATATCTCCGTAACTAGTAGGTTCCCAGATTATGGTTCAGAACAAAAAAAAAGATCACAATGACGGGGAGGACAAGTGCCTTTCGGCTTCGTTATCGATTTCAAGTACTATCGAGTTAACGTTTTCGAGTAAGTAAGTGTTATTCGATCTCAAGTCATTCGATTTCAAGTTATCCATTCAATTAATGGTCCCTGTCAGTCCTTTCACACTTATTGTACCTGTGTAAGCTGCAATGTAAAGGCAACTTTTGTAACAGAAGAATAAATACCACTATAGCTTTGATGACTCCGCATCGAAACGTCCTATCAGCAAATGGTCCTACTATCAAAATGACCTATTATCAAAACGACACTTAAGAAAAATGTCCAGCAGCGGCACAACAAAAAGTACTACAGCAACATAGAACAAAAAGTATTACAGCGCCATCTATGACACAATAGAAGAACACTGTTCGAGACAATAAACTAAATCAAATAAAATTATGGGAGTGGGCCCAGTACTGGTTGGCCGATTTCATAACTATATATATCTCCGAATATTTGGATCTGGGGAAAGTCAAAGATTTCCATCTCTATTTTGACAGCAGTGGTATTTGTGTGTCCAATTCTCCTTTTTAAGGAAATCTCTCGCCGACTGGTCGACACTTCGCGAGATCAGATCTGCTGGATCTTTGGTTGGGACGCGGCCTAAGACATTTTGATTTCGTAACCATCTATATTTGAAATGAAATGGATGGAGCTTATCGACGGCGCGTTCATGTTTCTCGCGCCTCAAAGAGATGTCAGCAAACCGGAAGGGGTCCGCAAGGGCCAATGCCTGCCGGGGCTGCAGGACAGTTCAAAAGAGATACCGCGGCCCTGGAACACAAAAGGCAAAGAAGGAACATGGATGGGTTTTAGTTAGTACAAGTCTGACACTCCCTTCCGTTCCGCCCAGAGTGGGACATTTTAATTCTGTAACTATCCATATTTTAAATGAAATGGATGGCTTGTCGGTTCGTGCGTACTTTTTCGCTGGTTGTACGGAGCGAAGCTTCTGTTCCTACATATCTTTTTGCACTACAGACTTCAAATTCCCACTTTTCCGCCCGTTCTAACGTTTTCGAGGCTTCGCAGGCCGCTTAAGCCGAAACCGCACAAATACAGACAGACGAGCTTCAAATCGGTAGCATAGAGGTTGGAGTTGAGCTTTTCATAAATTGACGTAATACTGCGCTCTGCCTACATGTTTTTTCTATTCTTTAAATACTTACAGCTGCACGGGTCGATCTTCGGCGTTAAGCCGCACTTGCGTTGGTCTGTGTATGGGTGAATTAATTTGATCAACATTTGCGTTAACTGGGTTCGTTTTCCAAATCGGGAAATTTCATTTCATACACGGAGTCTAGATTTGTGCCCGGTTGATGGCAATAGGCTCGACCCTACGACCTATTAGGTACGCACGACGGTCAAGGCCGGATTTATGGGTGTGGAGGCCCTGGGGCAAACAAGAAGTGGAGGCACCGAAATTTGTTTTGGGACAGACGAAAAAAAGAATATAAACAAGGCGTCACCGCTCAACCCTCTTCGAAAAATTTGGTTATTTTTGCTCATTCATTCAGAAATGAGAAAAGGAGTAAATCTGTCAACTAATATTGAATTGTGTAAGTATAGGATTAGGATGTATTAGCGAGGAAGCGAGCTCGAAAATTGTAGTATTCCACCTGGGATAGGTTGGTTTTTCTATAGTTGTCCGAGATTTCGGGGGTGTTTGGACACTCGTACCTACCTATGTACCTACTATGGACACAAATGATGTAATTTTTTCTTAAGCAAGTTGTGGAGGTCCCTTCCTTTTAGAGGCCCCGGGCAAGTGCCCCTATTGCCCTGTCCTAAATCCGGCACGCACGACGGTCAATCAAACTATACAAAACCAGTTTATGCGGATCTCTCGTTGTAAGGAAAACATAGGTTTTCCGTACTTTTTTTCGGTTTTGTGCCATTGCTAAGAATAAACTTGCAGCATACAGTCAAATTAAGTTAATGACGTCAAAAAAATGCATTTAAGAGCGTTCATCCAAAAAGTTGGCAACGTCGCAAATAGCTGTCAAATATTTACCTGTTTTAATTAATTTGGCAATATTACTGTATAGAAATAAGAAATATGGCTAACTAGTGAACTAGAAACTCAGCATTGGCCCATTGACCAAAGTTTGAAGAAGAGAAAAAGAGACAGAGATAAGAAAGTTTATTCTTGAGGGCGAATTACTCTGTAAGGGTGAGGACAAACTAAAGTACAATAGCGAGGGACCGAGGCGAATAACACAGGAACAGGGGCCAGTACTGAGGGTTCGGTGACGAGCGGAGCGGGCAGCGGGCTGGATTAATTATTTTGTCCGCTACATGTCACATTTACGTTCTTTGTCATAGAGGGGAGACATATGACCCAGCAGAGGGAATATCAGTCTGGTTATGCTAATGCTTATGCCGTTTTGGGCGCCATTGTAATTGTCACTGCAAGCCTGTTTTGCAAGCATGTGTGCATACATATTTCGCCAAAAAAATAAAACCGACTTCAAAAACACAAAAATGAAAATATGCGAAGCGGAGAGGAGAGGAGATGTGCAAACCGGCATGCCGCACACAGCACACCGCTTACCGCAAGTCGCACACAGCACACCACTCACCGTACGCCGCTCACGTTTCTTCTCTTTTCCACTGGCCTAAACAATTACAAGACATCTCCTCTCCTGTTTGTTCAACCGTTTCCACTAAAGCTAAGCGGAGACGAGAAGTGTTAAACGTTAACGAAATTCTATTGGTGGTTTAAAACACCTATCGTCACGTCTCCGCTTCGGTGGAATCCGGCCCTAATGCAACGCGCCTGACACATTTGACTACTGAAATAAGCACTATTGTTGAACAAATAACTTGTTATGCATTTGCATATGCAAACATGTAAATGCATAATATAATCTGAAATGTCTATCATGTAAAATTAGGACTCTACGAATACTTAATGTTTGCCTCGTTGAATTTGTAGTCGCAAGCGCTGACTCTTTTTTTTTATTTTTTTTACGGATGGGAAATCATCAAATGACTTCTCCCGCTCTGGGTGGAGTGGGAGGGAGTGTCAGACTCTTACTGACTAAAACACATCCATGTTACCACCATCCATGTTAGGCCACGGTATCTCTTTCGAACAGTCCCACAGCCCCGGCAGGCATCGGCCCTTGGAAGGGGCCCTTCCTGATTGCTGACATCTCTTTGAGGCGCGCGTGGAACACGAACGCGCCGTCGACACGGCCTGTCGTCATAAGACGGACGGACGGTGAGCTAACCCATTACTCACCGTCCACAGGCCCGCGCTTACGGTGGCCGACGCCCGGTGCGTCGCCCGCGGTGGCTGGGACGTGAGCTTCTCTCCCTCTCACGTCCCGCCACCTCCTTCGCTAGCATGACTGCTTTGCAGAAGGAAGTGACGGCTTCCCATTCCCTCTCGCTCCGGACCATGGCCTGAACGAGAGCCGGGCGCGAGAGGTCGCCGCCGCCGATCGCCGCTACGAGGACACGGCGGAGCTCCGCCCAAGCGGGGCAGACCTCCACGGTGTGCGCCACCGTGTCCTCCGGACGATCCTCACAGTGATAGCACCCGGGCGTTGCCTCCCGCCCGATTCGGTGCAGGAACCTCCCGAAACAACCGTGTCCGGTGAGGACCTGCGTCAGGCGGAAGGTGAGGGCGCCGTGGCGCCTCTCTAGCCACTCCTCAAAGAGGGGACTTATCGCCACTATTGTGGCGTGCCCTGTACTGGGTTGCGACAGTTGCTGTCTCCATGTCGCCATGAGAAGCCCTGACGCTAAGCTTGAGGTCTTGGATTTCAAGTTCGGGTATTTGGCGGGATATTGGGTTTTTCCAACAGGAATTTCTCAGTACCAGTAATTGGTTCGCCTTCTATTACCCACGTGTTTACAAAAAGTTAGATCGAAAATTATTTTATTTGTTGCAATTTGCAGCACAAGAATGAACAAAACACGTAAATACCCAATTTGATAGCATTGATTGGTACATTAACAAAACAAGAATTGACACAGGGATCCGCTTCGCTCGTCACTCAGGCCTCACTCGGTGAATTCAATCAGTTTCACTGGCAAGGTGATCGCGGGATGTGAGGGTGCGTGCATAAATAACGCGCGGCGCCTCCGTCTACCCTTATTCGACCACCACGAAATATTGCTCGCTTTCACCGTGAAGACTTGGCAGAGCTTTGTTTTTTCAAGTCGAGGTTTTTTTAAACCGATTTTTTTGAATGGACTATAGCTTATGCCCGCGGCTTCGCTCGCGTGAAGTTCGATAATTGTCCCGCGGGATCATACTACCGGGATAAAAAGTATTCTATATGTTAATCTAGGTTATACACTATTTGTGTGCGAAATTTCATCTAAATCCGTTCAGTAGTTTTTGCGTGAAAGAGTGACAAACACACCATCCTCATAAACTTTCGCATTTATAATATGTATATTAGTTGGATAGGATGAATGAAAACCTGTTCAGGTAGGGATTCATAGATGAGTCTGCTCTGGAGTGTAAATGTGGTGTTGCCCCACAAATGATGGGACACTTGATTTCGTGTCCTGCCTGTCCTGTTCCTTGCACATCACAGGAGCTGATGGACGCTACCGGAAGTGCCTAACTTGACGCCAAATTTTGGGCCTACTCAATTTAAATTGTCATCCCGCTAAGAAGATGGTGAAAATGCGCAAGTATTCTTCAAACATTGTCAACAACAAGCTGCCTATATCAATGTCTTAATCTTTCTGGTAAGTACCAGCAGACGCTAGAGAGTAGGGTTACCATCCGCCCAGATTTTCCGGACAAGTCAATTTTGTCTAAGGGAATTTTTGGAACTAAAAAAAGGTTAAATACCAATCACATAGAGAGTTCAATTTTCGGATTATTTTCATGCATTGTGAATTTTCTGGCTTTTGGCTGGGCTTTACTAATTTTGAAATGGCAACACTACTTGGGAGTTAATCGTTAAACTTTTCAGTCACGTTATTTTCAGACTTCTTCCTATGTACTCATACCTCTTATTTTATCCATTCGCGTTACACCACACATCCCCTTTAGCATTCTCATCTCAGCCACATGCAGTTGCATTTCATTCATCCCTGTTGTGGCCCAACATTCTGATCTATACAAGACAGCAGGTCTAACCGTGGTTTTATAAATCTTCCCCTTGAGTTTAAGGGGAATTGTTCCCGTGACCTGCCGCCATTTCTGTAATATGTATGTACATATGTGTGATATAGGTACCCAGAGACATTGCAGTTTCACTGTCTTATATTAATGTTTCATGTGCCTGTAACCCGCCCTTGACGAACCCAGCAACATAAAAAGAGTATACATAAGTCCACATAACATTTCCAAACTTAATATCATTTTTACCTTTCCAATAACACAAAGCGAGCAGGTATTGTGACGACACTAGTCCCCAATAAGGGTACTTTATCGGGGTAGCACATAAAAGGCACCGGTCACCTCGCGTTTCAAACGAAACTACCGGCTTGTCGCTGGTTACTACACTAGTTTCTAAACGTGTACTTATACGAGCAGCTACATTGCTTGTCTTTCTTCGTCTTGTGGATGATTCCCATGATTATTAATATCTTCTTTATTCATAAATATATATTCTTACTAGCTGTTGTCCGCGACTTCGTTCTCGTGGTAATTTTGATGAGGAAAAAAAAGATAGCCTATGTCCTTCCCCAGGATATCACCAGATCTATCTCCTCGCCAAATTTCATTAAGATCCGATCGGCTGTTTAGTCGTGAAAAGGTAGCAAACAAACAAACAGAGTTACTTTCGCATTTATATATTAGTAGGTATGGATTATTATTTATATATATATTCTTCTAATTAATATATATTTCTTAAAAAAGACCATATCAAAAAATTGAAAATATAAAAAAAGTGTGGTCCACCGGTGTCGGGAGCAGGGTCCAAGCTACCCGTGGTTATTATTATTATTATAAGCCAATATTGTCCCTCTGCAGGGCAAAGGCCTCCCTTCCCTCCTTTCACTTTTCGTTATCTAGTGCGATTGTAGGACAATCCTTTGAGAAAGAGTCCAGCTCATCCCGCCATCTCCTTTTGGTCCTGCTGCGTTGTCGTTTCCTGGTATTTGGTATCCACTGAAAGATTATTTTTGCTCATTGCTCCTCCGATATTAATTATTTAAGTAAAGTTAGCTTCGACTAGAACTCTACTACATCGACAACGTTGGTAGTGGTTTCGTATAAGAAAGAAAGAAAAGAAAAAAAAAATGTCGCAGGATCAAGGCGGGTATGCAAAAAAAAAAATAGGTCGTAGTAATTCTCGTAGGTCCCTTAAAGTATAGGTTGAGTTGCACAAAGAGCAGGACTGGAGTTGACCCATGGTTTGTGGTGAGGCATCTACTCGCACCCAGCTACCCTATAGGACTAAGTTGCATCTGCAGCATCCCACCTGGCTTTGCAGTCTGTTAAGAGTTTAGTCTTCCAGGGGGGCCAGACAAGTTGCTGGCCCATATTGCTCAGTTCTGGGAAAACTTATAGAGATTTAAGACACCAAAATTTGTCACACAGTCATTACAACATTTTAAATGGTAACACTACATGGGAGTTAATCGATAAGCTGTAAGGTGTTACATAAAGTCATGTTCGTGAGGTGTGTCATGAACCAGGGATTAATATCTGAACGTCGTGTGATGCTGTAATCTCGCTGAAGATATTATCGTTACATATTGACGTAATTAACACGCCTGCCAAGGGGTTAAGCAGAAGCGTATCCTCACATGTAATTAGGGCGAGTCTAAATTGTCAGAAACCGTCTTAAATGCAGCCTTGAGTCTGAATTGATGCCTGAAATTTGTTTGTTTTTTTAATCATCATCGTCTGCCTTTACCTATGTTGGGGTCCGGCTTTCAGTCTAACCGCAAGCTTAATACTTAGATATTTGTAGAATCTACCAGTCATAAATTCATATGATGCATGCGTGTATGACCAGGGGGCCTAAAATGGTTGCTTCAGCAGAATCATACTAGGATAATAATATGAATCATGTTCAAATTCTTAAAACGGTCACAGACGCAGTTAATATTATGAATTGTCACTTTGTGATCATTTCCCGAATTGTTTGTTTCTGCTAAAGCGGTCATTTTAGACCCCCTAATGAATGATTGGAGATTGGCACGTTATAAACTCACAAATACAATCAGACGCCGCACTTACAGTGATGTTGAGGTGGCCGATGATGAGATGTGTCCACGTACCCAGGCCAACTGCCTCAGCTGCCACCTGCAGTTCCCAAGACAAAGTTAGCAAGAAGAAGGTGAAAATCTTCTCTTTCTTCTGGGTACTACTTACTACCTGGCCGGACCAGCCTGGCGTCACTGAAAGCCCCATCCAAGAAGCGCTCGAAAATGTCAGACGGGACACCAGATACATCGATGTCTTTAGAAAGACTTGCACACTCCCGAAATACTTCAAATACATCTTACTCTCAACGCAGAGTGACTATGTTCCCTCGTTATTCTTCGACGAGGAGCAATGCGAGGGGACAACAGATAGGCAGATAATGATGGTTATGCTGCCATGAACAAAGCAATTCAAGTAGTAAATTTGGTATCTTACATTAAAAAAAGGCGAATCAAAAGATCCGTAGTAACCTTCGAATATACTTTCAGGAGAAGATGAGAAGGTGAAAACAAAGATATTAAAATATACAACTTTTCGTTACAGATATTCAAAATTTGGAGATGGGCACGTAACAAACTCACAAATGCAACCAGACGCCGCACTTACAGTGAGGTTGGGGTGGCCGATGATGAAGCCACTAAGATATCTCCACGTACCCAGGCCACCTGCCTCGGCTGCAACCTGCAGTTCCTAAGACAAATGCGATCTATCAAGTTCTTTTTTATAGTCAGCTGCACGAGTTTGACCTTCTCTCTCTTCTGGGTACAACTTGCTACCAGGCCGGACCAGCCTGCCGTCACTGAAAGCTTTATCCAAGAAACTCTCGAAAATGTCAGACGGGATTCCAGATATAAGGATGTCTATAAAAATACTATTATGCTCCCGAAAGATTTCAAATACATGTTACTCTGGACGCGGAGTGACTATGCCCCCTTCTACTACCTCGGCGAGGGACAGAGAGCGTTCCTCGAGCAGAACTGTTCGGTGATCAAGTGTTACGTCACCACGAACCGAAAGTTCTTCGGCGGTGACCTAACCAAGTTCGATGCTGTAGCATTTAACGGACGAAATTTGAACACATCTGACTTGCCCAGTGGTCGGTCTCGCAATCAACAATACATTTTCTTCAATATGGAATCAGCTGAAAACTTTCCTGTTTGTGGGGCGGAATTTGATGGATTTTTCAATTGGACATCGACTTACAGACTTGATTCAGATATACCGTACCCTTATATACTGATTCGCGATAACAAAGGTGATATCGTTGGTCCAAAACGGAAAATGCGATGGAAAGAAGATTATGTGGAAACAATTGGTAACAAAAATAGGATACAGAATAAAACCAAAGCAGCAGCATGGTTTGTGTCTAACTGTAAAACCAGAAGTGGTAGACGAGGGTACGTCAAAGCATTGACGAATGCGTTAAAACAGTATGGGTTTACAGTGGATGTGTATGGGAAGTGTGGTACGTTACAATGTCCTAAGAACGGTTCTTCGAATTGCAAGGATCTGTTGAAGAACGACTACCACTTTTACATGTCAATGGAGAACTCTTTCGACGAAGACTATGTGACGGAGAAGTTGTTGACGGCGCTGCAGAATGATGTGGTGCCTATTGTTTACGGAGGAGCTGATTATGCAAGGTGCGTATGAGTTGAGGAGTTAGTTTTATGTAGTTTGTAACTTCGCTTCTTAACATGTCGGTGGCAATCTAAATGGAATAGGCTCGTAGGACCTATTAAAGCAGAATTACTTTAATGTCACTCCACTGTGGGAAAGCGACAGAGCTATACAGGACGTCTAGCTCCATCTCTTTCACATACTGGAGTAAGATTAGAGCAATACTGGTCTAAGACTTCATGGTAGAACACCTCGGCGACGAGTTTAGCGTCTTTAGTAGCGTCCATCAGTTCCTGTATCTAATGAACTAATAACAGGACATGCAAGACGCGATAAGTGACTTTTGTAACTTTTGAATAGGCAGCATTTTAAATGGGTGACACACTTTTTATGAAGATTCCGTAACCATTGCTTTGCATGTTTTAAATAAATGGTGTAAATAGATACTTAACGAAGCTGAAAGGCAATTGTTCTCCCCGTCATTGCGATATTTTTTTCTGTTCTAGACCATACCCGGGAACCTTCTAGTGACGGAGATATTGAGGACTTTTTCACAAAAAAGTTTTTAATGTTATGTTGAATACAAGTTTAATATGAGGGTGTAATGACATAATGCCTGGTTGGCCTGGCGGCAAGCGCTACTACTGAGGGTGGGGTCCTGGGTTTGATTCTAGAGTTGGGCATGATTATCGGGTTTTTTTTTTCATCCAGAATTCCATCTCGCTCGGGATGGTACATGGGACTTGACATAACTGGCGAAATGTGGGTGTACTATAAGCGGTATACCCCCTCTACCGTTCGGGAATTACAAACATGCTGTTACGTTATGTTCTTATGGTAGTACTTCCCCGGGCAAGCTATTTCACCACGAGAAATTGTGCGAGTTTCTCTGATAAAAAATAGTTTAAAAACTTATTCCAAATTGAAGTCATAATTTTCTTTGCAGATTTCTTCCTCCCGGATCCTACATCGACGGCAGAAAGCACCATGTAAGAGAACTAGCGTCCATGATGAACACACTGATACAGTCTCCAAATAAATACAACAAATACTTCAGGTGGAAACACCACTACACGTACCACATCCCTGCAGCCGCCGAGAACGTCTGCGCCGTATGTGAGGCTCTCCACGACAAGAAAATGCTGCAGAAAACCACAATCTACGATGAATTTAGAACCTGGTGGAATCCTAAATATGAGATGCGATGCCCTCGTTAGAAAGTGGATGTACGAAAAACTACTAGTCGAGTGTGGGCGCGTTCCATGGGGCAGCTAGCCGAAAGGTAGTAGCCGTAAGGCTAATCCGGGAGTATCGCTCGATCTTCAGCGAGGCGGCGATTCTCCTTGCCGAATTGCCGCCGTGGGATCTGGAGGCGATAGTCCTCGCGCGCCTGCATGAGTAGGGCACGGTGGAGGGAAACTCCGTTGCCGCGGCAAATCGCCGCTCAGCGGACAGACCTGCCATGCCAGGTCCAACCATGGTGAGAGCGACTGTTGCAACCCCGTGCAATAGTGGCGATAACCCCTCTTTGAGGAGTGGCTGGAGAGGCGCCACGGCACCCTCACCTTCCGCCTGACGCAGGTCCTCACTGTACACAGTTGTTTCGGAAGGTACCTGCACCGAATCGGGAGGGAGGAAACGCCCGGGTATTACCACTGCGAGGATCGCCCGGATGATACGGTGGAGCACCGCCGTGTCCTCTTAGCGGCGATTGGCGGCGGCGACGTCTGATTTCCGGCCCTGGTGCAATCCATGGTCCGGAGCGATAGGGAATGGGAAGCCGTCACCTCCTTCTGCGAGCAGTCATGCTAGCGAAGGAGGTGGCGGAACGTGAGAGGCAGAGAGCCTTACGTAGCAGCCGCCGTAGGAGACGCCCCGGCCACCGTAAGCAACCGTAGGCACCGTAGTAATAGGCTAGCTCGTTGTCCGTTCGTCTTATGATGACAGGCCGTGTCGACGGCGCGATCGTGTTCCACACGCGACTCAAAGAAATGTCAGCAAACAGGAAAGGGTCCGCAAGGGCCGATGCCTGCCGGGGCTGCGGGACTGTTCGAAAGATATACCGCGGCCCTGGAACACAAAGGGCTAAGAAGGAACATGGATGGGTTTTAGTCAGTACAAGTCTGACACTTCCTTCCGCTCAGCCCAGAGCGGGAGGGGTCATTTGTTGATTTCCCATCCGAACGAAAAAAAAGACTACTAGTCGAGTGCAATTAGATAAAAAGGTGGAACGAAGTTTATAGTGGTCGGATTTTCATGGCACTTTTAGGGTTCCGTAGTCAACAAGGAAGCTTTATATTTATTTATTGTGATATGAATTTTTCAAGTGGGCGTGGATGGCCAGATCCTTATCAAAACTATAAGAAATAGCAAAAAAATACTCAAAGGAGTCTCGAGCCCGATTTTGACTAAAACTAAAACTGCATCATTACATTGTATCAGAGAAAAAATGAAATTTGAAATTTGAAAAAAAAAAATCTTAGCTAGGAATCGAACCCATTGATTTCGGAAAAAAAATACACACTGTATTACTACACCATTCGATAATGTCGCTAATAAGGATCAAATTTTGGGAAATAAACAAAGAAGCAGAAGGAATAAGACGAAGAAAAAAAAGAACAAGAAAGAAGGAAGAAGGAGATTCCACCCCCTATTGTTTTATTGTCTCAGATTTTGTTTTTCGGTATTGCCAAAGTAGTTTGGGTTTTATTTTGGTACACGTTTTTATGACATCGGATAGCCATTTGTAAAACATAGATCGTAAAAGATTTTAAATATAAAGTTGTCGTATGCTAAATTTTCATCATTTAGTTCTTAATACTCACTGAAGCTTAAGCTTGCAATGCGCTTAATAAACTTTTCTATATATTCAGAAGAGAATTCTCTTATTTCAATCTTCCACGAGTGACTTGCACACTTTTTTACATTGCATTTTAGTATTTGCGCAATGTGGTTCGAAGGTGCAGTCTCAATTACTTCTCCGTTGTTACCACGAGTATTATGAAATATAAAGGGTGTAAAAAGACCCTTAACGAAAACGAAAACTACATATTCTGCCCATCATTGGGATCATTTTTTTCTTCTAGACAATACCTGGGAACCTTTTAGTTACGGAGATATTGGAGGTCAAAGTTCCAATTTTTTCACAAGTTTTTTTTTTTAAACCGCTTTTTAAGGTTTTAACTTTACTTTAATTAACTCCTTAACCCGTTTACTATTCAAAGCATCCATCAGCACTTTGAGTGTGTAACATTGAGTTTTACGTGATTTTTCACCCCAAAAAAAAGTCGTTTCCCAGCAATAATTTTTGCGTAGAGTTACTTAGTTTGTTGTACAGAATGCTTGGTTGACGGCTTCGTGAAGCTATGCAGGTACCGCTGGGATTGAATGAACAAACACATTATATCCGGGGCGGAGGCGGGTTGCGTAAATTCTGACACCAGGTTAGGCACTAACAACATGATTAAGAAGAACACGACATAACAGGTATTAAATATATTATAGTACACTTATTGAGGAGCTCGTGGCTAAATAATAACAGCCGCTCAGATCGATCTTTAGGTTAAGCCGTGCTTGCCTAGGTTGGTCTGTGGATGGGTGACCGCCCTTTACATACCGAGTTTCCCAGTACTAACTAGGTTGTGGAGGTCTGATAGGCAGTCGCTCCATGTAAAATACTGGTATTCAGCTGCATCCGGTTAAGACTAGAAGCCGACCCCAATATAGTTGGGAAAAGGCTAGGCAGAAGATGATAGTACACTTATTAAAAATTGTTTTATATTTTATCCGAGTGTTATCAACATCATACAGCTACATTATAATACCTACCTACCGAAACTTGCTGCTATATAATCTATACTAATATTATAAAGAGTAAGGATAATCTTCGAAACTGCTGATGCGATTTCGAAAATGCTTTCACTAACGTGATGCTGCATTATCCCCAAGTTTCATAGGCTATTAGATATTTAAAACGTTCCCGTGGGAGAGTTTCCAATCATAACGGGAGCGAAGCTGCGGACGAAAACTGGTAAAACTCGTAGATACAGACAGATAGTCGACAAACTGATAGGGTGAATTCAGTATATCATACTAAGATGACCGGTAGGTACAAGAAATTATTTCAGGAATGTAATGGGAATCCAATAATACGCTCTTGTATTCATACGCATTGTATCGTTACCGTGGCAAAACGCACGTAGCGAACGGCAAACGCGAAGACGAGTTTGATGAACTCTGTAGCTAGGCAGGAAGTGAACAGCTGATTTCACGCGTCGTTCGTTACGAGTATTTTAACATCCATTGTTGGATTTTTGATTTTAGCTGTATTATTTCTGCGCATGGGGAATGTAATTGTTCATTCAAAAAAAGGAATAGTAATTGAAAAAAAAATGAAATAAAAAAACCCGAGAAAAATTCCGGTGGAATATGATTCAAAATAAGGAGCTGAATGCACCCTGTCAGTTTGTGGAGGGCTGTCCCTTACGCCCTATACAGGGTGTAAACAGACCAAGCCGTCAACCAAGCATTCTGTGCATCAAACCAAGTAACTTTACGCAAAAATTATTGCTGGGAAACGACTTTTTGTTTTGGGGTAAAAAATCACGTTTTGCGGTAGGACTCAATGTTGCGTACTTAAAACATTGTGCTGATGCGGATGGGATGAATAGTACAGGGGTCGTGGAGGTGTTTAAAGTAAAAATCTTACATTAAAATCATGTATTTAAAAAAAAACTTCTGAAAAAGTTGGAACATTGACCCCCAATATCTCCGTAACTAGAAGGTTCCCAGGTATGGTCTAGAACAAAAAAGTGATCGCAATGACGGGGAGGACAAGTGCCTTTCGGCTTCGTTAAGGGTTTATTTACACCCTTTATAAATGCGTATAGGTACCAAGTAGTTCAAGTTAATGTAGGTACACGATAATAGATGTCGCCACTATTCAATGTTAGCAATCAAACTGTTCTACAGGAGGGCCCTCTTTTTCCTTTGGTAATTAGTATTTTACTCACAGAGCCATTATCTATACATATAATAAAATTGTAACAGGCTACAACCACGCTCTGCTACCATATTAAAGTAAAAATAAATAGAGGCATATAAATACAATAATATAAATTTAATTATATTATAGACATTTACAAGGAAAAATTATTTAAAGAAGTGTCATCTGCATTCTCTTCTTTTTGAAGGTTTCATAGCTTCACCTTCAAAGAGTTTTGATATTATTATACAAACTCTAACAGTCTGTACATTGAAGATATTTAAAAAAATAATAACTATGTACTCTTTGATCTATTCGTCAATGCCAAAATGTACTTATTATATAGTGGTCTGTGGTCAAAATGCCCTCGAGGATCCGTCATGTCGCACCGGCTAAGGTTAGTTTTTAAAGTATTTCTTTTAAACTTTTCATTTACCAACAATTAATTTATGTATTGAAAAAGAAAACACCAATCAATCGTATAGTAATATAAAAAGTTATGTTTTCATTCAAAGTGACAACGTTATGGTACAAAATGTATGTACCCCACATTGACTTATACTTTTGAAATCATTGGTGCCCCCGGATTTAGTTACCGATTATAAGTTAAAAAGGGTATCACAAGATAGGTTGCCAATTTTTACAATGTGGTGTGGTTGCTTAGAGCATGTTTTCAATATTTTTGCTTCAGTGATTAAATCAACAAGATCGCAAAAAAATGTCTTTGCTTAGCTTATAAAATGCTTGTATCATATCAAAATATTGATAATATGCTATCAGTTCGATATTCTATTCGAAAGTTAACGTGGGGCTGATTGAATATTATTGTAGAACAAAGAAGTATAGTTGATACATGTAGATGATGTTAGCCGCCCATGGGTGGCATAAAAACTTTGAACGAGGTTAGGCACTAACCACACGAAGAAGAAGAGAAGATGTAAAACAATACGGATGATTTCAACTCTCAGTTACATCTATGGGGGATCACCCCTATTCTTTTTTCCTATTTTTACATCACTTTTGTGTAGCGGTTCATAGGAGACTATTACTATCCAAATTTCATCTGTGCTTACATTCTCGGATAAAATGGCTGTGACATAAGGACGGATAGACAGACAGACGGACAGGGGGAATCTATAAGGGTTCCATTTTAACCATTTGGCTACAGAACCCTAAAAACCGGCCAAGTTTTGCCTAGTATCCAAAGAAATAGCAAAAAAAAGTGTTTCGACAATGTATTTCGTCTTGCCAAATTAATGGTTAAAATGCACTTTTCGCTATAGGTTTCCAGGATTTGGAGATTGGCACGTTATAAACTCAAAAATGCAACCAGACGCCGCACTTACAGTGAGGTTCCGGTGACCGATGATGAAGCCACTGAGATGTCTCCACGTACCCAGAACACCTGCCTCGGCGGCCACCTACAGTTCCTAAGACAAATGCGATCTATCAAGTTCTTCTTTCTAGTCAGCTGTACCAGTTTTGTCTTTTCTCTCTTCTGGGTACTACTTTCTACCTGGCCGGACCAGCCTACTGTCACTGAAAGTTTCATCCAAGAAGTGCTCGAAAATGTCGGACGGGACTCCAGATACATGGATGTTTATAGAAAGACTTCTACGCTCCCGAAAGACTTCAAATACGTCTTAGTCTGGACGCTGAGTACCTATTTTCCCCTGTACTCCTTTGGCGAGGGACAGAGAGCATTCCTTGAAAAGAACTGTTCGGTGATCAAGTGCTACGTCACCACGAACCGCAAGTTCTTGGGCGGTGACCTAACCAAGTTCGATGCTATAGTATTTCACGGAAGAAATACGACATCAGACTTGCCCAGCGCTCGGTCTCTTAACCAAAAATACATATTCTTCGATGTAGAACCAGCTGACTCCGATCCCGTTTGTGAGGCGAAATTTGATGGATTTTTCAATTGGACTTCGACTTACAGACTTGATTCAGATATACCGTTCCCTTACATACGTATTCGGGATAACAAAGGTGATATCGTTGGTCCAAAACGGAAAATGCGATGGAAAGAAGATTATGTGGCAACAACTGATGATCAGTTTGGTGATAGAAATAGGATACAGAATAAAACTAAAGCAGCAGCTTGGTTTGTGTCTCATTGTAAGACCAGAGGTGGTAGAGAAGGGTACGTCAAAGCATTGACGAATGCGTTAAAACCGTATGGGTTTACTGTGGACGTGTATGGGACCTGTGGTACGTTACAATGTCCTAGTAATGGCCCGTCGAATTGCAAGCATCTGTTGAAGAACGACTACTACTTTTACATGTCGATGGAGAACTCTTTCGGCGAAGACTATGTGACGGAGAAGTTGTTGACGGCGCTGCAGAATGATGTGGTGCCTATTGTTTACGGAGGAGCTGATTATTCAAGGTGCGTATTAGTAAGGCTGCCACCAGACGGACTGCATCCCAACTAATGCAGTCCATCTGATGGCAGCCTTACGGTGTTATATTACGGGAGGCAGTGCGCAATTTTCGCTATCACTTTTATGCCGAATGAAATTCATTTGTAGTAGTTGTTTAATATGCACTGATCATCCAAATGAAAGTTAGCTGATGTACGAACGAAGTCGCGGGCAACAGCTAGTCTTAAATATATAAGGACTCATACAATATGTACTAGATAGACGTGGTCATATTTAGCGATGTTTTATTGAGGTAACTATAGGTTAGTTACCTTAATACCCAATAAAAGCCGAGCACCTAAACCAAATTCCAAAAACGGTTGCATCAATACAAAAACACAAACATGAATTGAGCAACTTCGGTATCACATTCAACCCTCCGCCCGCGACGCGATATCTTCGGCCCATTTAATAAATTTATGTATTACCAAGTTCAGTTCCGTTTTATTTCGCAGTTTAGTCATTCAACTCCCCGGCTACACATTTGTTTATCACTTTATCCGTCTGTTTGTTGATGTCGTAAAAATTCAATCTGGAAATTGCTCGGATTAGGCTGCGTTCGTATTGGAGGCGACGTGTGTGAAGCGAATTTTGGAGGAATGTAGGGAAAACAAAACGATAGCGGTTTTCTAATATTTCGAAGTTGTCTGTATAAGGTTAGGAACTAGCTTTGAAGCAACCACACCCGTGTGGAGTTCGAAAATACAAGGTGGTGACGACAATAAATGAAAACACTAGCTGGTTGGTGCACTACTAGTTAAAAGGAAAATATTAAACTAACAAATAAATCCTAACATCGAAATCAAAAAATGTTTTCAAACAAAATAAATAGAATAAAACTGTAACTGAAATAGAACACCATTTCTAAATATTGCCTCACAAATCTTAGGTATAAATTGCACTTATTCACACCTGGAAATAAAAAGTTACGAATTTGGCTAAGGTTTTTGAAATTGAGAGTTGGCAACATGTATTTAGCGTTAATACTGATGCGTGGGTCGCTAACTTGTCGGTGCTAGCCTATTAATCTACATCTTGTAGAAAGTGCATAAACTACTGGATATTCGATTGAATTTTCGTATGTACCCTGGGAACGTCATGAGGTACACGCAGTTTAACTGATTGTCGTACTGTCGTCGGCACCCTGTACACCACCGTTAACAGCGAAGTTAGCCGATGTGCTAACCCAAGTTATGGTCTCTACCAAATTTCATCCAAATTCTTTCAGATCTTATAGTGTGGAAAGTTACAGACAAGATACAGTTATTTTCACATTAATACAATTATTAGTATGTAATTATGTATTGTGGGACACTGGGTACCTACATACAATAAAACTACGCCATAAATGTGCTAACTACTTACTTATTTCATTTATAACTCAATAAATACAACTTATAATGTGCCTCGTTGGTCTAGTGGCCGCATCAGGGTTCTATTCCCGGGTCTTGCAAAGTGTTATTTATAGGATTTTTCCATTAGGAATATCTCAGTCGCAGCCACGGAGTCTAGATTTGCGTCGGGTAGATGGCAATAGGCTCGCCCCCTATAACATGGGACTTAAACATAACTGGCGAAATATGGGTGTAGGTACTATTAAGTACACCTCTGCCTAACCTTTCGGGGTTTACAGGCGTGATGTTATGTTATTTTCCTAGTTTCCATTGTGAGCGGAGCCTTACACAGTAAAAGCATCGGGACGATGCTCGCGCAGTCACTGTAAGTTGTAAATGAAAAATGTACGAGTATCAACACGATATTGTTTTATTAATTTTGGGCTTAAAGCAGCCATTGTTTGTGCAATTTCAGATTAGATAAAGCCTTTTTATTATTTTCTTCTCTGTTATAAAAATAATGCATAACTCATCAGTTTATATCTGCTCACTGCTGTGTGGAATTTTGCTTTCAAAATATTTATAAATCCAAAGCACATAATTATCTTATCACTTTTTATCTACGAAAAAACCATATTTAGACTCGCTAGGTTTCTGGAAGAAAAATAAACGCCAAAAATAGCTAACTTTGGAGCACACGATACTTTTGTGCCTGGATTAGACAATCATATCCCATTGGTTATCCTAACTATTCTAACTATATGTATATAATATTATAAATGCGAAAGAAAGTTTGTTGTTTGTTTCCTTTTCACGCCTAAACCACTGAACGGATCATCCTGAAAATTTTCATATACGTTGTCAGGTGTACAGACACGGACATAGGGTACCTTACATCCCGAAAAAAGTACTGTTCCCGAGGAAAACAACAATAACGTTCTTATTATAATAGATGGCGCCACTTTTCTTTCGAATCATGATTGAATTATATTATTATACAAGCAGAGTACAACCCGAATTGATTGCCAAATTCTAAATTAACGCGAGCAAAGCCGCCGGCAAAAGCTAGTTGATAAATAATTCTTCGACAGTGAAAGGATGCCTTCAGTATCATTTTACACCTACACCCAATACAGAGAGAAACGCAAATAAAAAAAGCAAATACACCGAAAGAAAGCAAATCGCCGCGCGTATTGTGTTCTTTTCAACCAAACCCATTCGGTATCGGTGTAGGGTTCCTTATGGTTCTGCCTCACTTCGGCACCCCAATAAACACTGACAAAGGGTTACGATCCACGTTACCCAACTAGATGGGTGAACGTATTTCGTATCGTGAGTAAGAATACGACGTCTTGCAAATAGGAATACCATTTCGAGGAATGTCCTGACAATAAACCGGACATTTTGAAAGTCTGAACGTTCTACTTTTCTATTTTTATTTGCAGTACACTTTTTTTTTTTTCGTGTTGGGAAATCATCAAATAACCCCCCGCTCTGGGTAGAGTGGGCGGGTGAGTCAGACTTTTACTGACTTAAACCCATCATCCATTCATCATCATCCATGTTCCTTCTTTGTCCTTTGTGTTCCAGGGCCGCGGTATCTCTTTCGAACAGTCCCGCAGCTGCAGTACACATTAACCCAATTTTAAGTAAGGTAAGGTAACTAAGGTCATGGTTGTGGAGGTCAAAGAGGCAGTTGCTCCATGTAAAATACTCCGATTCAGCTGCCTCCGATTACACTGGAAGCCGACCCCAACATAGTTGAGAAAGGCTAGGCAGATGGTTTACCTTTGTTTAATATTTTTTTATGTTTTTTATAAGTAAGAGAAACTGCTGACTTATCCAGACAATTAATGTATTTATTTAATTATGGCACTCCAACGTCTTTTCACTAAAACATTTTTTGGAGTACTTTGACAATTAAATCTACAGTGAATTTGCAAATTTCTGCAAAGCACATAACATGGGTATTTCAAGTTTTATAATATTATTACATAGTGTACGTATTGGCAAAAAAAACAAAACTACATGAAAAAAAAAAGAAGAAATAACTAAAACAAAAATCCGTAAGGATGGTAACCCTACTGAAAAGACCTCCGCTTTTTAAGGGTTGAGCATTCGTTTTTGTTGTTGATGTTGTTAATTTAAAATGAGAAGATGATCTAGTTTGGTTTTGAAGTTCGATAATTGAGTAGATCTATAAGTGACAGCCGGGACCAATGGGTTAAAGCCGCGTTGACACGATCACAGTACGCTCGTACCGAGTGGACTCGGACGCAACTCGTACAGTGGCAACCCATAATCCGAGCGCACTCGGATGGGTTGGTTTGGGTTGCTGCAATACGAGTTGCATCCGAATAGGTATCCGAGTCCACTATGTCTGAGCATACTCTGATCGTGTCAACGCGGCTTTACATGCTTTCCGATGCACTGAGGAAAATCTAATTTTGCTGGTTTCGTTTTCTTCTCAGCAAATCCTTTGAATTGATACCCATGATGTATAAAAAGAACTAGTCCGCCATCTCTGGGAGTCCGCCATATTGGATTTAGAATGAAGTCACTTAGCTAACCATGCATTGTCATGCTAACTAAACGTGTATGCAAAATTTCAGCGCAACCGTTTGGGGAGAACCGGTTTAAAATTCAGTTACAAGATTTGACCACAAACGTTCATTGCAAGTTAACAAAAGCTTGTAAAAACACTTTCCTCACTGCAAGTTTTCAGGCACTTATCTAGTCCCTCAGTGGCACCGTGTCCCGTTGATAACTTTTCGCATTTGCTCGGGTCTTATCGGCCCGGTATCGGCGATCGCGGGTTGTAATAAAACCGAACGGTCGAACCGAACCTCATCTATGATTATTTTTATCTTTTCCAGTTTGCTTTGCTGTGGACATTCCTTTTTTTAGAGAAACTAGAAAAGGTCGCCTTTTAAGTCGTCTGCTGATTTTAACATTGGTTAGAGGTTTTGGTGTTGCGAGGATTCAAACTCAAACTCAAAGCATTTATTTCAATTGCACTTTTGAATGACAGAAAAACAAAGAAGGCGAAGCTACAGTCCCAGACACAAGGCATAATAACTTGTGAAAGTACTGAAATTTAATCAGTATATATAGTAGATTCAATTTAATAACATATCTTAACTTCAAATACTCAAGGGATTGGAGTATAAAGATCAGGGTGTACAGTTCTTCATGCCCCATAGAAAAGGGAGTATCCTCCGACCAGATGGGTGTTGTATCTGGTGGGCTACTGTCCGACAGTTGTTGTCGGGTTCTTCTATTTGTGGTCTTACGAGTAACTTGCGGATAACTTTAGCATCGCAATTTAGGTTTTTGAAGTCAGTGGGCTTACCATGAGTTTGAAATGTATTATTCGTTATCGAATACTATCGCCCTGTCTCTTTCATATTCATCGACTGTTTTACGACACGAGATGTATATCCGATAGTTTTCGATATCGAGGACAGTTTTTTACAAACTCATGGTAAGGGCACTGTTCTTCCTCTGCGTCATAGATGGCGCTGTAGTATTTTTTGTACTATGCCGCTACAGTGCCTGTAGTACAAGTACATCCACATATCGCCAGTTAAGTCCAATGTGATAGGGCCGCTATTATTTATACAATTTGGACTCATATTCAGACTCAAGAGTTGCTACTGAAAAATCTTGATGGAAAATCCCAATAACACCTCTGCTTTGCTTTGTGAATCGAACCCAGGACCTCATGCTCAGCTATATCACTTGCGACCAACGAGGCAGTCATCATAATTGTTTGTCGAAAAGCTGATTTTATGGGTATTTTTATGTTAAACAGGAAACGTAATACTATCCTTCAAAATGATACTGATTCATAATTTTCTGATAAAGATTCTGTCTCAACACCTTCTGTATATCTATACATACTCATAGCGATATATTATGTACATACAGGTTGTTTTAAACGAGAGTAGCAACTCTATTAGAAGTATCAGAATTGCATAGCTTCATATTACTTCTTTCTAACAAATAAAATTTCTCAAAAAAATGAAATAAAATATTTTGATTAATTGATTAGATTCTTCGTACATAATAAAATCGGAAAACAAATAAATCGGATTTACGACTTTCGCTAAAATAAATTTCGTAATTTTTAATAATAGACATTATAATTCTTAGGTATTATGAAATTCGGACTTTTTTTCGGAACATCGAAATTCGAAATAAAATATTTCGGAGTATTTGGGTGTTCCCAGTTGTAACATTTTAGTGATCTTTTAAGAACTCACTCTGTACACAAACATATACAGTACGTTTCGTTAACCATTGTTTGCCCTGCTAAACGAACCGGACGGACGGACAAACTAGGAAACAACGTTACGTTGGCGAAGGCTTCATATTACAGATAGTATTTTTCTAAGAAATCATTAAATTGTAGTAGATATTAAGAAAAATAGTTTTTAGTAAGTCAGTTAGTTCTATTTGGTTGCATCACAAGAAAGAAAATGTTTGTACGGATTATGTGAGAAATGATATATAATAGAATTTTAAAAAACTTTTTGCAAAAAAAAACCGACTTCAAAAACACAAAAAAGTGAAAAAATAACTTTAACTTCAGAAGTCGGCGACTTTTGTTGTAAATATAAAATAACGCCTGTATGCTCTGTGGGTACGCAGATGTGTACAGTACACCCAGATTTCAAAAGTTAAGTTACATTTGATTGGGGATAAGCCATGAACTGTATATATTATATAATTATTAATAATTAGTATATAACACTGTAAAATAAATGCATAACAAATATTTGTATAGGATATTACAACTAAAAATGTAAAAATAAAAAACTTTTTTGCAAAAAATAAAACCGACTTCAAGGCACAAAAAAGTGAAAAATAACTTTAGCTTCAGAAGTCGGTGACTTTTGTTTGTTTTATTTAGTTTTTTTGCGGCTGTTATTATTTAGCATCAAGCTCCTCAAAATTAATACGTAATATCCTTTATTTAATTCACTTCGCAAGTCTGACATGATCTGCCTAGTACCTGCCACACGTGACTCGATTCCCAAACAGGGTCCTTAACGAATACTCTCAAAAGAGATCGTATAGATTACCTAATCCTGTTTTCCATTGTGAGTCTGTATTTGGGAAACGATGCACGTTCCCTTACTTACCTATGAGGACGGCAACCTTTGGAAACTCCTTAATGGTGTTACGTTGACACCTTTTTGTACATAAGAGTGTTCGTAACTGGAAAACCGAACATTATTTTCAGTATGTTATTAGGGTCAAATAAACAACATAACGTCACGCCTGCAGAGGTGTACCTAATGGCTAATAGTACACCCACTCTTCACCGGTTATGTTTAGGTCCTATGTAATAGGGGGCGAGCCAATAGCCATCGACCTGGCACAAATCAACACTCCGTGGCTGCTACTGAGAAATTCCTGATGGAAGACCCAATAACACTTTGTCCGACCTGGGAATCGAACCCAGGACCTCATGCTCAGCAGTTGCGCTTGTGACCACTAGATCACATATTATCACGGTGTGCAAATATTAATAGAAGTTTGGAATTTAAAATAAATAAACGGAATAATAAAAATATTCATTAACATTCACAATGCTGACATAAGTAAATAGATTAAATTAAATAGATTGATCACATAATTAATTCAAAGATAAATAGAGAGGAGTTACATACAAAATTGACAAAATATTCAATTACGAAAAATAAAAACATAATACAATAATGTCAACGTAGTACTCTACGCACCCTAACTTTCTGAAACACTCCACGAATAAGTTCAGTCCTTCCACTCAATTTCAGAACTAACTGAGTTCTTGCGCTAGCGATATTGAGTCTTAAACTCAAAACAAAAACTAACACAAAATACAAGACTATCCGCCAACATTCTCAATGAAAAATTACATTTATTTCTCTAATAAAATATCTCATAATACTGGTAAACATGTCGAGGAATGTGTGCCTCCGGCGGTCGTCCCGGCAAATATTTGATTATCCACTAAACCCCTACAGGGTCCCGCATTTGATCCCGACTAAACCATATTAGCTAATACATAAGTTGTTATAGTTTTCCTTATGAAATTAGCTGGATAAATAAACCTGTAAAAATGAATGTATTTGGTTCCGTATCAACGTATGTAGACAACACGGTGTAGACCACGGGTGACCACTGAAAACCAGCGCTGTGCTGTGGGCTCCCCATAGCTGAGCATCATGCTGAGTGGTAACCTGCTTGTCGCAGTCACGACGTGCAAGATGTTAATGTATTTTTTTTCTTTCTTTTTGTCCCGTCCTGTTGAAATTATAAATATTTGTTATGCGTTGTACCTACCTATGTTTATTGTATTTTTTTTTTGTTATTTTGTATGATGCACGTCATGTCCCTGCGACAAATAAATATTTTTTCTTTCTTTCTTTCTAGATACTATAATACTAATATAGGGCATTGCGGCATAAAATCTTACCAAGTACATGATTCTAGACGAGGCACACCATCAGGTTATCAACGATAATCTAAAACAAAATCTTTCGATCCAAACAAAAGTGCAATATTTATATTATATGTTCAAAATGAATAGAATTACAGATTAAGAACTAGTTGTGCCCGGCGGCATGCGTTGCAATGCTTTTTTTTCGGTAACCTTCCCTGGCGTATGTAGAACAACTGTGCAAAATTTTATCAAGATCGGTTAAGTAGTTTAGGAGTCTATTGGGTGCGAACAGACGTACAGACATTGATTTTTACATATTAATACTAGCGGTGTCCGGCATGCGTCCTTCCCACCTCCTTGTATTTTTTACTACTCGACCCATAATTCGGCGGGCTGTACAGGTGATGCTTTTGTCTTGTGTGTCCCCAATTAAACGAGCGATGATCACGTAGTTCTCTTTAAATACCTCAAAATCGAATCCCAAATTAAAGTTATAATTTTCTTTGCAGATTTCTTCCTCCAGGATCCTACATCGACGCCAAAAACCAAAGCGTAATAAAACTAGCGGCCATGATGAACAAACTGATACAGTCTCCAAATGAATTCAATAAATATTTTAGGTGGAAACACCACTACACGTACCATGGCTCCACAGCCGCTGAAAACATATGCGCCGTATGCGAGGCTCTCCACGATAAGCAAATGTTAGAGAAAACCACAATTTACGACGATTTTAGACATTGGTGGCATCCTAATTACGAGTCGCGATGCTATGATGATGATGATGATGATGATGATAGCTTCCTGGGGTGGTTGTTATGAGCTTTACGTTGAGTATGCTGCTCTGCTCCCTTTGCTCGTGATGCTATAGTAACTGACTGGAACTGGAAACGGCAGGTACTGAAACACTTAAAAAATAGCTGCTCGGCTCGATCTTTAGGTTAAGCCGCTCTTACCTAGGTTGGTCCGTGGATGGTTGACCACCTATTACATACCGAGTTTCCTCGGTGCCTCGGAAAGCACATTAAGCCGCTGGTATTCAGCTGCATCCAGCACGAAATTTGGTAATTTTACGGGTATGTTGGGTTTTGTGCATAAACTCAAACTCAAACTCAAAGCATTTATTTCAATTAGACCATAGCAGGCACTTTTGAATTTCAGAAAAACAAAGAAGGCGTAGCCTGGGTGTAATAACTTGTGAAAGTACATAAAACCCTAATGGGTATTTTGGTATCATTAGAAAGGTAGGGCAGTAAACTTTCAATCAGCATGATACCCGGGACCACCAGCTTAAAGTGCTTTCCAAGGCACGGCGGAAACTCCGTGTGTAATGGGTGGTCACCCATCCACGGAACAACCTAGGCAAGAGAGGCTTAACCTGAAGATCGACCCGAGAATCAATTTATTTTTTGTTAAAGTGTTTCAGTTCCTTCCATATCCAGTTCCAGTCAGTTCAGTATCTTACTTTAGCATCGCGAGCAAAGGGAACAGAGCAGCACCCTCAACTCAAAGCTCTTAACAACCACCCCAGAAAGCTATCATCATCATCATAGCATCGAGACTCGTAATTAGGATGCCAAAGTCTAAAATCGTCGTAAATTAGGTAGGGTAGTTGGTAGGCAGTAGGTCTATAGGAAGTAGGTAGGCAGTAGGTACAGTCAGCCCCAAAAATATGTAAAACAGACTAGGAACTATTTCATGTTTTGTAGCATTGTAGACACGATTATGGAATAATGGTTGTAGACAATGAAATGGTTCCTAGTCTTTGTTTACATCTTTTTGGGGCTGTCTGTAGGTACCTACTACCAAAAAAACCGGCCAAGTGAGAGTCGGATTCGCGCATGAAGAGTACCGTACCATCGTAGTAGAGCCTCCTTTAATTTTTAATTTTTTTTTTATTGTTTCTTTTCCTATAATCTATAGACAAAGAACTATTTTTTGTATTTCTTTCAAAATTTTCGGCCCTGTAGTTTCGGAGTTAAGGGGGGAATGGTCAATTTTCGCATATTTTCTTAAATAAGTTCAAAACTTTGGATTTTAAAATTATACCAAAAAATATATTTAAGATGCTCACAATAAGCCCTTTCATTTGATGTGTAACACGATGTAGTTTGCAAAACTTTTTTTTTTCTTTTTCCAATTTACCCCCCAAAAGTGTTTAACATGTTTTAAATTAATTCATTTACGTTACAAATGACACGACGATGCTTGCTGATATCATTTAATGACTCTGTTTTAAAAACTTTATGCTTGACCTCGATTGCTTTGCAAAATAATTGCCGTGTCAAAATTAAACTTTTGCTTTTCAAAATAATTAATTCGTGGTCACTTCAGAAACTTACCGTGTCAAACTTAAACTTCATTCTAATCAGTCTGAAAATAGTATTTGTCTAATTAAATTCATTACTCGAACGCTTACTCCACAATACCAGCCTAAAAATTTAAAAATGAGAGCACCAGAAAAGCAAACAAAATCATGAATGCGTAGGTAATTCTAAGAAATTATTCTTCACAATCTGAATAGAGAGATGCGACTGCGAGTGTCTAAATGCCGCTACCAATTTAATAATGTCGTATTCTATGCCATGTTCATGCTCGGAGTCGGTTCAGATTTTTCTCTAATAACATTATATTGTTGGTCCATATACGCGAGCAGAGAGAGAAATGTTTGCGTTATTTCTGAGTGAAATGCGACGCAATTTGCTGATTTTCTTTTTGAATTGAATTTTTTATGGGATTCCTTGAAGATTGTGGGTTTGTTCTAGCTTCATAATTTTCAACATGGCTTATGATGTGGAAGACATAATTAGTCAACAGCAACGTGAAAGCGAGCTGTATGTCCAAGTTGGTATAATGTAAATACGCCAGCATATCAAGCTACTACTTAGTAACAAATCGTTTTGTCTAGTGTCATACGCCCGCTTGTCAGGTAGCGTTCATGTGTCAAAATCGAAACAGTTCTGGATCAAGAAATATTCCCAATGTCCGCTCTATAAGTCTTTGAAATCTTTTTGGGAATATTATTGCGACAGTAACATTGAACTGGGTGTTGTAACTGTTTTAGGTGTCAGCATTGTATTTGGAAGAAGCCACTTAGATGACGACTTCTTTGTAATTCTAGAAATAAATCTTCTAGAAGTTGTGGTTTGATTATGTTTATTCCCTCGTATCTAGTATTACATATTTACTTAAGCTAGTTTTAGTGTTATTTTTACCAATTTGATTATACTTATAGTTGTTAATAGATTAATTTTATTTTATAATTTTACTGTCCTAGTTAAATTGTGCTATGTAAAGTGATGACTTGAAACACAGGTTTAAATAAACCTACCAAACATTTGAATTCAATAATTATTACTTGCGACTGTTAAATATATTTTAGTTATAGTTTACTTATAAGCACTAATTATACAATAGCATGAGAAGTAACACTGCTGCGCGTAAATGTACACTTTTGTAATACTTTTAAATAAATTATTCTTAAATTAAATTAAATTTTAATAGCTTTTGCCCCTGACTTCACCCGCGTTGCGGTCGGAAATTGTCCAACAGTAACGTTTTAAATAATGGACGTAAAAAGACCCTTAACGAAGCCGAAATGCACTTGTTCTCCCCATCATTGCGATTTTTTTTTTGTTCTGGACCATACCTGAAAACCTTCTAGTTACTGATAGATTCTACTAGTCCTGTCTTGAGTCAATGCTTAATATAGGTACAGACGCCAGCACATCAAGCTACCCGAAACTGACAAATTTTCCCAATCAACCTTGAACCTAATGCTTTACCGATAAAGTTGAAAATCTTTCGTTTCAAGTAATTTGACAGATTGTTGTAGCTTGATTTTCTGGCGTCTGTACAGTCACGAGAACCATACGTATACATTTTCCTAAATTAAACTAATTTTCTTGAGAAATAACGGTTGTAACTTGAAGATAGGGTGTTTTTCATAAAAATATGAGTTCCGGAATACTATGTACGTAACAACATGAAATTTTAATCAGAACAGTAAGAGAAAAACACTTTTATAAGTTGTTAAGTGTTTACATATTGGTGCTCCTGACTGTACATTACCTCTTATAAATTCGTAGTGCCTTTTTTCTCTCGTTACATTTTCCTAAATTAGTGCGTTTTTTTTTTCACTTTTTTCCAGTCTACCTGTGTTCGTTCCAGCAGATCTTCGAGTGACCTAGCTAACTGGTTTCGCTAATTTCCCCAGGGTAGCGTGCCCTCGCATCTAATACTTTTTACGTGTGCAATATTTTTGGTCTTCAATTTTTTTATTTGGACTTCAAATAGTGTTTCTACTTTTTGCATACCAGTTGCCTGTTTATTTTTATTAGGTACTAAATCAAACCAAAAACACAGGCCTTTAAAAAATTTAAAATAATTGAAATTCAATATTTCTATAAATAATTAGGTATAGTGTTCTAGGTTCGATTCCCAGGCTGAAGTCCAGTAGATGGCAATAGGCTCTAGCCAATAGGAATAGACATAGGCGTGTGTGGCTTAAAAATAACGAAATAGGCACACTTCTATACGTCCATAAGGTCACCACAGGCGTATGTATCAGAGAATTAAAAAAAATTTCATAGATGGCGAAAAATAACATCATACTGTTCAGCAGTACAGCCTTTTTGCTCTAAAATTCTAACAGACACACGGCTTGTCTAAATGTCTCAAATAATCTCGTTATTTTTTTTTGGGAAATCTCCGCCACACTATTCTCAAACCACTGCAACTCCTGGAAGCCAGAATCAACAGTGGTGACCACCAGAAAAGCTCCGCGACAATGAAGTTCGATGAAGTCCTAGAGAAACAAATTAACTGTCTTGGATCCCGAAAAAAATTAATCAGAAAAGAATAGCGGAGTAGTAGGAAAAACATAATTTCCACTTCCCTCCATATCCGCAGGATGCAGAACAAAACAAGGCCAATAGGCACAAAGGGACGTTTACAACTAGGATAAGCCCAGTAGCCTAGCACCACGGATAAATATTATCATTAATGAGTCCTCAATTGTGAGCTGTTAAAGAGGAGGTCATGGCTAAATAATAACAGACATCAGGTCGATCTTTAGGTTAAGTCGGGCTTGCCTAGGTTGGTCTGTGGATGGGTGACCACCGATTACATACCGAGTTTCCTCCGTGCCTCGGAAAACACATTAAGCCGTTGTTTCCGGGTGTCATCTTTGACAGTCGTTAGGTAGTCAGTGGACCAAAAAGTCTGACAACCAGTCTAACCAAGGGGTATCGTATTACCCAGTACTAACTAAATAAATAAATAAATTTAAGTAATAAAATGTACTGTTAATGCACATAGGTATATCCTCTTATGCAAATTTTGCAATTGAAATTTGGTTTGCTGTAAGAAAACTAAATTCTGGGTTAAGCTCGCCATTGTACATAAGCTATATTATTGCAATTTGTATGTATATTTTTTGTTGTTTTGTGTGCAATAAAGAATAAGAGAATAAGAACTGGGTTGTGGAGGTCAGATAGGTAGTCGCTCCATATAAAATACTGGTATTCAGCTGCATCCGGTTAGACTGGAAGCCGACCCCAATATAGTTGGGAAAAGGCTAGGCAGATGAGTTGTGGGCTGTTAAATAATCTCATAATGCATTAATCAACACAAGCGCACTCGAGTGCAAATCTGGAAACTGTTTCCGTTTAATATTTGTGATATAAACCGGTGTCGGGCTAGATGTTAAATATAGCGCCAGATTATACGGCAATAGTCTGCGGCTGGATGTCGCCGCTGCTCGCAGATTAAACAAATATTACCCGCCGATCAACACCAGCCTAGGACGATATTACACGTTCCAAAGATACAGCGACTTTTCACAAAAAAATTGGACGAAATCAGCACATTGGAATGTTGACTGTAAGTTACATCGTGTTCATCCCACAGTTCGGAAAAACATATCTATGAAAATAAATAAAATTGAAGTGTCTGTTTGTAATTTCAAAATAAACGCTTTTTACTGAATGCTTAGGAAAGTATATCTACGGTACTTATGACAAAAAATCATTATTTTTAATTTTTGTGTGTCTGTTTGTTCCGAGAAACTTAGGCTACTTTTATAATAGAAAAAAAATTAGAGTTACTTGTAAAAATATTAAAACCTTTGAAATTATTAACTACAAATAATGTCTTATTTTTATAATAATTTCACTCTGGTCACGGGCAACAGGAAGTATTTTATAAATGTTCAATCATATTATGTATGTATGAGAAATGCATGGGTCCCGTGTCAAACAAGTGTCAAGATAATGTAGCTGCAACCAAAGTTGTGCAACGTTTGGTAACCATGTACACGAGGTTGACACGAGATTTTGAACATGCTGCCAACCACATTGCAACATGTTCCTGAAAAACAAAAACATGTTTGGTGATGTATTCAGAGCTTGTTATACAGTCCACATTTGGCATTCATTTAGGTTATATTACTTACTTCTTACTATTAGAGCAAATAATTTGATCTTATATTGGCATGCAGTTGTTTTCTTACTTCTACCCATTGTAAATGAGAAACTAAACGACCCCTATTACATGGGACTTAAACATAACTGGCGAAAAGTGGGTGTACTATTAGGTAGACCTCTGCCTAACCATTCGGGGATTACAGCCGTAATGTTATGCCATCATCTGCCTAGCCTTTTCCAAACTATATTGGGGTCGGCTTATAGTCTAACCGGATGCAGCTGAATACCAGTATTTTACATGGAGCGACTGCCTATCTGACCTCCACAACCCAGTTAGTACTGGGTAATACGATACCCCTTGGTAGGACTCGTTGTCAGACTTTTTGGGCCACTGACTACCTTACGACTGTCAAAGATCTACAAGTGAAACCCGGGACAAACGGTTTAACGTGCTTTTCAAGGCACGGAGGAAACTCGGTATGTAATGGGTAGTCACCCATCCACAGACCAACCTAGGCAAGCACGGCTTAACCTAAAGATCGATTAGAGCGGCTGTTATTATTAAGCCACGAGCTCCTCCGTCGTCGTCGTCATCCGCCGTGATGTTATGTATGTTATAATTTAAAAAAAAAAACCAAAACTAAAAAATGCCAGACCCCTCTACACATTGTTAGCTCTATGGTTGCCAGACGCTTTTGGCGCGTAATACGGTGCAATATCAATACTGGAGTCGAACCTGAGAAATGAGCATCGCCCCCCCTCCGCCACCCCGCTTGACACCCGCCACCACCTTCCACCGATGTTATTGTAAAGTTATGTCGATAGTTATGTACTACTATAGCAAGATGTTTTTAATTAATATTGTTGACAACTGCTTGTAAGTTTTGATATTTCGTTTTTTAATAAAAAAATAAGGAATAACTACACAGTACTTAACTGAACGTGTTTTGAGTGCTGTTTGTATCGCAAGACTTATAAAAAAAATAAAAAAAATTCGGTTCGATTCCCAGGGCGGGCAAGGTGATATTGGGTTTTCCATAAGGAATTTCCCAGTAGCAGCCACGGAGTCTGGATTTGCGCCCCGTTGATGGTAACAGGCTCGCCTTCTATTACATGGGACTTAAAGATAATTGGCGATATGAGGGTGTACGATTAGGTACACCTCTGCCTAACCCTTCGGGGATTACAGGCCTGATGTAATTTTGATTGCGCGATGCAGAATTTTAGTTCCGAACTTGCGTCATAGATGTCGCATATTAAGCCATGTCGCTAAAAAAAATTACATTACATTGACTAAATTTGACTGTTTATTACTGATTAGTAAAACATATATTTTTTGACGTATCGCCAAAATAAGAACAAACGCCGCCAACTAGTTTTTTCAATAGTAATTTCCCAAGACATTTTTTTTTTTACCAACGTCTGAAAATGCTGCACTATTATTACTTTAACGAATATGTTTACTTGTTTATATGGTACCACTAACACTTCTCCCGTGACTTCGTCCGCAAAAATTGTTATAACTCGGCTAATATGCATGACATAAATATAATTTATAGCCTATAGCACTCGCGAATAATGTGGCTTTCTACCAGTGAAAGAATTTTTAGAGTTGGATCATTAGTTCTGGAGATTACCCCCCTACATACAAACTTATAATATTAGTATAGATTTGCACACAATTCGAACCCTGTTCCACCGACGTACACAACAAAGATGGCTACAAATTAAAAATGTTCAGTCTGTGTAATAATAGGTTGTTAGGGTATGTTAAATGGTTTCGTTCCGCGACGGAGGGTAGACAAAAATCTCATTTCCGTAGTAAGAGCGAGCTCGCTGATAACCGGTGCGCCTGCCTGGTTTGCTGGTTAATGGTACTGGTATTTAGAATTGGGTTAAAGTTAATCCTTTTAATGCAAAACGTTGGTTTAATTAAGGATTGTCTCTGTGCTTTATTGATGGTTACTGTTACGGGCTGCGGGCTTACCTGCAGACACACCAATTTGACCTACTGTGGCAGTTATATATTTTTAGGTTTCCGTACGACAGTCGGCAAAAACGAAACCTTTATAGGATTACTTTGTTATCAGTATGTCAAGACCATTCTTCTCAGGAACGCATGGAGGTAATACCAAATACTCACCTTGGAGCAGTGAAAAAATCAAATCGCTACGGAACCCTCGGTGCGTGAGTTTAATTCGCACCCGGCACCAGCAAAATATTCTTGCCGACAATATTGTTGACGCTCCGTGCATGGCACGCGACGGTGACGGAACGGCCAAAGGGCATAGTCTTATACTTTTCAATACAAAGAATATAGAGTTTAACCGTGTATGATGACCGTTCTACACCCAAATAAGCTAGATAAGCTGTTGAGACATACGTTTTAGTGGGCATACCTAGTAGTCCATGTCATGTTAATTTCCGTGCCTGATACGCTCATAGCACGATCATGGTATGGTACGGTCTAGTGGGCATACTCCTTTAACCCGTATCATGCCGACTTATTCGTAGACTCGTACGTTTTGCGACAAAGGGCCCATATTCTTCGAGTGCGCGTTTGGCAAAATGTGTAAGATATCGCCGTTTATCTGGAGTTGCGTGCTCTACCGGGACAAGTGGCCAGTAATGGTTATCTATTAGCCGCAGGCTCGGGGAAAGCATAGGGTTTGCCATTTTTATCTTACTAAGATTTTTATGCCTTTCTTTTAAATACAACTTCAGGATCAAATTCAGAGAAATGCTCTAAGGTATTTGCGTTTTTAACCGCCTTCCAAAAGGAGGAGGTTATCAATTCTTCTGTTTTTTTAATGGAAAATACACGTTGTAAGGGACATGTGTGCTTCATGACTCAAACTTACACCATGGATTCAGTCTAAGATTCTAGTCTGACAAAACAAGAAATATTTCCTCAGTTTAAGAAAAATGTGATGTTTCAGTATCATTAAAAAGCGTGGTCAAAAGTAGAGCACGTCAGATTTTTAAACAACAGTTTGTGCGTCGTCGTTTATTACTCTGAGTTTAACTTAAAGGCACTGAGTTCAACACTTGAGAAAATCATCATCTTTTATTATTACTCTCACTGTTATTCTTTATTGCACACAAAACAAAAATATACATACAAATTGCAATAATATAGCTTGTGTAATGTAGCTTGTTATGTGCGTATGTATGCTTATGTTGTTTTTTTTTTGTGTGTATGTTTAAACAATCACGGAAGATATCCCGTAAGGGACAGTATAAGTTTAATAGCTAGTCAATAATATTTTTTTAAGTCACACAAAATTCGACCACAAAAAAAAACTTTTTTCATTGTTTGCTTAGAACCTTTGCGTGCCAACCCTATACCATCCCATCCATTACAGTGATTTCCGACTCCACTGGCTGACACAGCGCGCTCTTACGACCAGATCAAAGAAAGTGTTCCACTTGACTCCTGCGCCTCTAAAAGCCAGGTGGGTAATGATATTTTTGTAAAAGAAGCCTTCAAGTGCGTAAAGTGGTTTTATTTTCATTTCATACATACATACATAAACTCACACCTTTTTTCCATGGGGGTAGGCAGACACCATAGAACGCCGCCTGCTACGATCCTTATACAGGGTGAATTTTCCAAGTGGGCGTGGATGGCCAAATCCGAAACTATGAGGAATAGCGACAAATACTCAAAGAATACTCGAAAAATACACCCAGGTCATTTGATGATTTCCCATCCAAAAAAAAATGCCCGATTTTGATAGAAACTACAAATCCATCATTGGATTTTTGAAAAATCAATATTCCTGGCCTGTTGGTTTTGAAAAAAAAAACATACAATGTATTATTATTATGGAAGCCGTTCCCAATATACGGGGTGTAAACAGACCCTTCACCAAGCCGTCAACCAGGCATTCTATACATCAAACTAAGTAACTTTACGCAAAAATTATTGCTGGGAAACGACTTTTTTTTTTAGGGTGAAAAATCACGTTTTACGTTAAAACTCAATGTAACGTACTCAAAACATTGTGCTGATGGATGGATTGAATAGTAAGAGGGTCGTGAAGGTGTTTAAAGTAAAAATCTTGCATTAGAAACATGTATTTAAAAAAAAACTTGTGAAAAAGTTGGAACTTTGACCCCCAATATCTCCGAAACTAGAAGGTTCCCAGGTATGGTCTAGAACAAAAAAATGATCAAAATGACGGGGAGAACAAGTACCTTTCGGCTTCGTTAAGGGTCTTTTTACACCCTTTATTTGGGAAAAGGCTAGGCAGACGATATAGAGATTTTAGGTCTATTTGTAGTTTGTAAATAATGTACTGAAATTAAATTGAATGTAATGAATTCAATTATTTTTTTAACTAAGGTAAAGTATTATACCAAAACATTATTATGGCTTCGCTACGCGTAAAAATATACTACCAAAATCTCTACTGATTGGTCTACTACTTTTGCCCATTGTCCAAAATAAATTATAAATACAATTCCGAATTCGGAAAACAATGGAAAGCTCTTAGTTTAATCTAATTTGGAGGAAATAAGTGTACCTAATCCTGTGTTATTTACACTAATTACGTGCGAATGCCAATAAGGATTTTGTAGAGGATATCGACTGATAAATGGAATTTATTTTGGTTTTAGGCGAACTCAATGAGGTGGGTTTGTTTGTGAGAGTAACGAATAATCAGCCTATGGCGTTCCCACTGCTGGGCCTCAGACCTCCTGCCTGTGGGAGAACGTGGGCCGTAATCTACCACGTGAGCTTAGACCGGATTAGTTAATGTCACATATTTTAGAATTTTCTCGACTGACTTGACTTAGATTTCACTGCCTTGTTGGCCGAGTGGTCGCTAGCGCGACTGTTGAGCATGAGGACCGGGTTCGATTCCCAGGTAGGGCAAAGTGTAATTGAGTTTTTCCATCTGTGATTTCTCAGTATTTAACCACGAGCTCTTAATTTACGTAACCACTGTCAAAGATCTATCTATAAATGACAGAGGAACCAAAATTAAATGCTTTTATCAACATTTTCACTGAAGTCTAATTAATTCGGTCTTCATAAAACCTACCAGGCAGTCATGACATCTTTGAAGTTCTAACACCACGTAAGTAATTTTTTGCAGGTTTTGATTTTTAATGCCGTTTGCTAGTGAATCGGAAGACGCACTGTTTCAGCCAATCACAGAAACAAGCAACGTCTCTATCTAATTTGAAGAGAAAATAATTACAAAATGGTATTGTACCACTACATGGTATAAAAATGCAGTTTTTTCAATCTCCTGTAAAATTGCTACTTTTGACTTATGATAACAACATCCTAATATAAAGGCTTCCCTTCTCACCATTTCAAAAACCGAACCCCAAAAGTGGACTCATACATCTTCGAAAGTTTCCGGCAAAAAGGCGTGTGCGCGATGCGTGTCGATTGACCGGAAATAGTGGCCTTGTATTTACAACTTCCGGCCCGGGGGTGGCTGGAACCAATTAATAACTTTTTATCGCTTTCTGTGCTAGAGGCTCAATTAGCACCAACATAAAATGTTCACGGCTGATTGGATGTGGCGAAACCGGCGTCTTGGTAATCTGTTGGTGCTTTCACGAGATTTGTTGGTGTAGTTCCTTAGATGTATGGGTAGGTTGTTTTTGATCTCTAGGCGGAGCTAATTTCGTTTTATGTCTTCGTTTTTCAACAGAAATAAAGGGTGTAAAAAGACCCTTAACGAAGCCGAAAAGCACTTGTTCTCCCCGTCATTTCGATCATTTTTTTGTTCTGAACCATACCTAGGAACCTTCTAGTTACGGAGATATTGGAAGTCAAAGTTCCCAATTTTTCACAAGTTAAAATACCTCTTTTAAAGATTTTAACTTTAATTAACTCCATGACCCGTTTACTATTCAAAGCATCCGTCAGCTCCCATCGGCGTCGAGTCGACTTTGAAGTACCTAGGACTCGTCCTCGACAGCCGGTGGAACTTCGTTGAGCACTTCCGACGTTTGGCTCCCAAACTGGAACGGGCCGGGGCTGCCTTCAAGCGGCTCTTGCCCAACCTGAGGGGTCCGAATGCCTCCTGCCGTAGGCTCTACGCGGGGGTCGTGCGGTCCATGGCCCTTTACGGGGCCCCGGTGTGGGCGCGTTCAATTAAGCGGCGTGCCGCGCACTACCTGAACGCGCCCCAAAAGGTCGTAGCCGTAAGGTTGATCCGGGGGTACCGCACGATCTCCCGCGAGGCGGCGAGCCTCCTAGCCGGATTGCCGCCATGGGATCTGGAGGCGATAGTCCTCGCGCGCCTGCATGAATGGCGCGCGGGGGCACTACGGGGGGAAACTCCGCTGCCGCGGCAAATCACCGCTCAGCGGACAGACCTCCGACGCGATCTCATGGCGACATGGAGACAGCGACTGTCGCAACCCAGTGCAGGGCACGCCACAATAGTGGCGATAAGTCCCCTCTTTGAGGAGTGGCTAGAGAGGCGCCACGGCGCCCTCACCTTCCGCCTGACGCAGGTCCTCACCGGACACGGTTGTTTCGGGAGTTTCCTGCACCTAATCGGGCGGGAGGAAACGCCCGGGTGCTATCATTGCGAGGATCGTCCGGAGGACACGGTGGCGCACACCGTGGAGGTCTGCCCCGCTTGGGCGGAGCTCCGCCGTGTCCTCGTAACGGCGATAGGCGGCGGCGACCTCTCGCGCCCGGCCCTGGTTCAGGCCATGGTCCGGAGCGAGAGGGAATGGGAAGCCGTCACCTCCTTCTGCGAAGCAGTCATGCTAGCGAAGGAGGTGGCGGGACGTGAGAGGGAGAGAATCTCTCGTCCCAGCCGCCGCGGGCGGCGCACCGGGCGTCGGGGGCCACGTGGTGGCTCCCGGCCACCGTAGGCGCGGGCCTGTGGACGGTGAGTAATGGGTTAGCTCACCGTCCGTCCGTCTTATGACGACAGGCCGTGTCGACGGCGCGTTCGTGTTCCACGCGCGCCTCAAAGAGATGTCAGCAACCAGGAAGGGGCCCGCAAGGGCCGATGCCTGCCGGGGCTGCGGGACTGTTCGAAAGAGATACCGTGGCCCTGGAACACAAAGGGCAATGAAGGAACATGGATGGGTTTTAGTCAGTAAGAGTCTGACACTCCCTCCCACTCCACCCAGAGCGGGAGAAGTCATTTGATGATTTCCCATCGGTAAAAAAAAAATCCGTCAGCACTAAGTGCCCATTTACGGACACGCGGCGCGTCGGGCGGCGCGTAGCGCGGGGCGTCGCGCGGCGCGGTGCGCGTTTTTTCCGTTTACGGAGAGGCGGCGCGTGCAGCGGCCCGCGTTATCACACGCCCAAACACAAACATATGGCAATGTCCGATGTTGTTTACGGAGACGCGGGGCGTGCGCCGCCGCGGCGAACGCCGCGGGCGACGCGGCGGGCGACGCGGCGGGCGATGCGGCGGTGTCATCTGCCATATGTTCGTATTTGAGCGTTTGCGCGTTCGCCGCCGCGTTCGCCGCCGCGTCCGCCGCCGCGTTCGCCGCCGCGTTCGTCGCGGCGGGCAACGCTGCACTTCAAGCAAACGCGTGTAAAAACGCTTCTCCGTAAACGCTCTCATACATCGCCATATGTTTGAATTGAAAGCGGGCCGCGCCGCACAACGCGCCGCCCGACGCGCCGCGTCTCCGTAAATGACCACTAAGTCTTAAGTGCGTTACATTGAGATTTACCATAAAACGTGATTTTTCACCCCAAAAACAAAAGTCGTTTCCCAGCAATAATGTTTGCGTTGAGTTACTTGGTTTCATGTACAGAATACTTGGTTGACGGCTTCGTGAAGCGTCTGTTTACACCTTGTATGAATTTTCGGTTGGACTCTAGAGACTGAGATTACTTTTTAAGGTGTATTATTTGTCCGGTTTCTGAAGTCTTCAAATAACCTTTCTATGTAAAATACCCGTAATGAGGCCGAAATGCACTTCTTCTGCCCTTCATTGCAATTTTTTTTTGTTCTAGACCATACCTGGGAACCTGCTAGTTACAGAGATATTGGGGGTGAAAGTTCCAACTTTTCCACAAGATTTTTTTTAAAATAAACGATGTTTCACCCCAAAAAAAAAAGCCGTTTCCCAGCAATCATTTCTGCGTAGCGTTACTTAGTTTGATGTATAAAATGCTTGGTTGACGGCTTCGTGGAGGGTCCGTTAAATCTTGCATATGGTAAAAAAAATGGTTCAATAAAGTAAATCCAACAAAGTCATACATTTTGGGAATCATTTTTCATCTAGCAATGCTATCCAAGCGACAAACTGTCTCAAGTTATCCCTAGTTTTGGACCGTGGCTTCGTCCGCCTGGCAATCAGTAATTATCCACGTGATCGTCAAACCTATGCCACATCCAAATCTATCCAGCCGTTTCAGTTTAAAAAGGTTACAGACAGACAGACTTACGTTCATAACATAACATCATGCCTCAAAACCTCAATTTCGAAGGGTGAGGCAGAGGTGTATCTAATAGATAGTACACTCACTTCGTCAGTTATGTTTAAGTCATGCCATAGAGGGCGAGCCTATTGACATCGACCGGGTACCAATCCAGGCTGCTACTGAGAAATTCCTGATGGAAAAACTCTGCAACTCTTTGCCCGACCTGGAAATCAAACCCAGAACGCTCAGCAGTAGCACTACGTAGAGATACGTTCGCATCTATATTACTAATATTATAAATCTGAAGAGTTTGTTGGTTTGGTTGAACGCGCTTATCTCTAGAACTACTGGTTCGAATTAAAAATTCTGTTAGTGTTGGATAGTCCATTTATCGAGAAACGCTAAAAGCTATATAACATCACGCTACGACCAATAGGAGCCGAGCAAAAATAAAACAAGTCAGAAGCGGCGGGTGAAACCGTGGGGAACACCTAGTTAAAAATATTAGTAGAGATGTGCTTTACATCAGTACCCATGCCCTTGTAAGTGGAGCACAGCTCAACACTGCTTAACGACAGGTACGGTACGGTACGGTACGATACGGTACGGTTACAGTATCTGAAAAGCTCCTTCTGAAAGAGCTACTTATATTTTATCGAATGCGTAGAAAATGCAGTAATTGAATGAGAGCGGCCGGAGCCCCGGGCCCGCGTTTGTGGGGGCTCCGCAAATCTACTTACTACCTCTTTGTATTGACTATGGCGGGTACCAGGAGCTGCGAAGAATTTGGCGTTGTTTTTTGAGGTGCGATTTCGCGGTACTGATTTTGGATAGATTTTTTTTGAGAATGTGATGTTCAGTACGGTAAAACATAGCATAACTCGATAAGATATATCTTATTAACAGCCTATTCACATTGACTTTTATGAGAAAAACTTTTTTGCAAAAAAAAAACCGATTATATTTTCGACTTTTTAGCGTTTTTTGGAAGTCGATTATTTTTAGATAAGTTTTTATTTTACCCTTTCTAAATGTGGAATCTCACAAATCCTTGTTAAGTATCAATTTTACATTGTAAATTCCTACTACTAGAAGTTATGAACATCATCCACATAGACGAAAAATAAAAAATGCATATTATAGAGAATAACTCATAAAGTATCAAAGCAAAGTTATTATTTATATGGGACCACCGCGCAAGTTTCTTCTATCAAATAAAAAAAGAATCACTTAAATCGGACCTATAATCACAGAGAAAGCGGTGAACATACCTGAAAAAAAAGATGCTGGTGGAATACAATAATCTCCACCTTTTTTAGAAATCGCTTAAAAATCAGAACTGTCACTCATGAATATACATCTATACTATAATATTATATAGCTGAAGAGTTTGTTTGGTTGAACGCGCTAATCTCAGGAACTACTGGTTCGAATTGAACAAATATTTTAGTGTTGGATTGCCCATTTATCGAGGAAGGCTATAGGCTATACAACATCACGCTACGATCAATAGGAGCAGAGCAGCAATGAAAAATGATGCAAAAACGGAGAAAATTGTATTTTTAATAATTTTACGCCGACGAAGGTCGCGGGAACAGATTAGATAATATTATGTTTGGCGATCTCATTCTTAAATACTCAATACTCAAACTGAGACATCATTCTTAAGCATGATGTCTCAGTGTTTATAATAGAAGTTCCTTCAATGAAAGTTTTACCTTGATCAATTCACTCATGTTTGAGTACAGGTTACCCAGATATAAATATTTAGATAATAGTTTAATCAAAAATAATTATACCACCATAATCATCGACTGCCCCGTCTCACCCGCTTCTGAGTGTTCCTTGGTCTGTGAGAGTCAAAACATTATAATATTAATTTCTCTGGTCTACCCGCTAGATAACAAATACCAATGACCTACTTTTCTCACTGAACTCGCGAGATATGAACAACACGATTGTGATCTTGACATTGAGAGCTTCCAGAACTGTCACCTGGCGCAGTAGACTTGGACTGGATAACTCTATGAATTGGGTCAGGGACAGCTGGTAACTAGCAACTAGATCATGGCTATTGGCTAGGCATCTAGGGTGGTAAAAGTCAGATTAGTAACGGATAAAGCATGATTTAGATTTAGACATAACGTTTCAGAAAAGCTCTTGCTCATGTGCATTGATCATCACGTATTAGCATTGCTGGTGGTTTGGCGAATTCAGACTTCAATTAAAGTAAAAGGCATCGCGGTTACGCCCCAGGTGAAATAGGTAGACATATTATACCTGCTTTTACGTATGTTACACGTTTCACTTATAGAGGATGCAGTTTTGCTTTTTTTCAGTTTCAAAGTATTGGCTTCAACAAGCTTGGGACCATTATTCGCAATGACTGCAACAACTCTCTGAATGCCAGAGTCGTCACGGGCGATTATCAGAAAAGCGTCGAAGTAATGAAGGTCAACATACTCCGGAAAAATTATTTAACTGCCATAGAAGTCTTGGCCATTCTTTATCAGAAAAAAAACAGTGGAAGAGTAAACATAACAGAGTTGTTTCACGATTATCAGAAAAGCGTCGAAGTAATGAAGCTCAACATACTCCAGAGAAATGATTTAACTGCCATGGAAGTCTCGACCATTCTTTATCTGAAAAAAAAAACAGTGGAAGAGTAAACATAACAGCGTTTCATCTTCCTTCCATATAACGCTGGAGACAGAGAAGAGCTAGGCGCAGAGCATTCTCCGAATATCGTTTCGTAGATCTTGGGTTTCTGCCGAATGCCCGGAGGGCTACATTATGACATAACCTAGTGATAGGCACTCTTCCGCTCACTCCTGAAGATTTTTATCTTAAAGGCGATGTATCGTGCTCTTGGTTTTCGTGATCAGACAGGAAAGTACAGTGAATGCATACCACCTTGAACCTATGCTAGCCTAGTACTTTTGCTGGGTTATAAAGTACACAAGACAATTAATTTTAGTTAGCTTGGAGCACCAAAATCTAGAGTTGCTTGTAAGAAGTCGTTTTATTATGGCATTAATAGCTTTTGCCTGCGGCATCGCTCGCGTTAATTTTGAATTTGACAGTCAATTCGGGTTGTACTCTGCTTGTAATTCAATTATGATGCAAAAGACACGTGGCGCCAGCTATGAGCATAATAACGTTATTGTTATTTTCCTCGGGAACCCTATGGTACCCTATGTCCGTTTCTATACACCTGACAACGTATATGCAAAATTTCAGGATGATCGGTTCGGTGGTTTAGGCGTGAAAAGGTAACAAACAAACAAACTTACTTTCGCATTTATAATATTAGTAAGGATTGCGGTGGCATAAATGGGATTTTTTTTCGTTCGTCGCCAGTGGTGAAGAAGCCGGTGGTGATGACTGAGAATAGACGAGTAAAAATAGTACACAGTAGGAAACTGTCAGACGGTTTATACTAAGGGCCAGACAAACTGTCATCCTATGAACGACAAAAATGATGGAAAAAGGAAGAGGCGAAACTGTAGGGTATTGGATTAACATACGCAACCGCACGCAAAATACGCGCTTTGACGTGGAGTTGCGGAAACCAGCCCGCTATACTATACTATACTATACTAACATACGCAACCGAAAAGATTATAATCTTGAAGCTTGTCAAATCGTTGGTGAAATACGAAACGCTTTAACTTTTAGAACAATTTTCAAGTTTGATTTAACCACGATATTATTACACATAGCCGCTAGCCAAACCGGCGAAACCATAGAACAGACCTAGACAATGTTCCTATACACAAATGTTTGTCTGTCTATTTGTCCGATATGACCACATCAATATTAACTATGCGACGACTCATCCGAACTTGCGGATGATTCGTCGCCTTACAATTTTCAAAGGGTAACGTTTCATCAGCGGATGAAATATTTTGCGGATGAGTACTCACCCAAGTCTTTTTTGTTATCGACACTTCTCATTTTCATCATTAGTAAATTGCACCCGTGGAGAGCCGAGTCGGGTTGCTAGTGCATTAAAAAAGTGGCCAGATGCGAGTTGCACGCAAACACTAACAGTATCGCAAAAACGTAGAGAAAAACATTTAAAAAGATTTAATATTGGAAATTTCTTTGTATGACAACTGGAATATCATGAACTTTTCCATAGAGGAAGCTTTGTACCCAGTAAGTATTTGGCTACCGAAAGATAACGTTAGACGCATAACAAAAGTGTAGAAACTTGGGCTAACGAAAAAACTTCTGGGGGAACTTAATTAGAAAACTTTGGTGCCTTCTCAACACATTGGTAGTTGACATGGACGAGCGAACAAACAGAGAGATATGCTGGGTCTACTAAATGCCGTCATATGATAACGTTGCAGTCTCCAATTTTCTTCATGGGTCAATTCTGAAATTCGAAAACATGTTACTTTCGCCAACCTGCAGTGTGCCCTTGTTGTAGATTAATGCCTGTCACAATGAAGATTCCTATTTCTCAGTGGTGGGAACTTTATAGGCTGATTATGCAGTAGTGGTAGTAGCTTATCTTCAAGTCCACCTGATCGGACCAAAATTCGTACAATGTTTGCACGTGTCGGCCGCGACCACCCACGACACTGAAACTATTAGGTATTTGAAACTTGACATATTCAGATTTTTATCTTGTTGTTTCATGTGCAAGGATATGATTGGAAATATACATTAACACTTTTCCCCATCTGGAAATCGAGCCCAGGATCAGCTGCACTAACAACCACTAGACCGACGAGGCAGGTACCTACTACCAACTCAATCACCATTTCTACATTGATCCAAAGTGAGCACTTCATTGGGTAGTTACTCCGTGGTTCTTGTTAATGTGTTCGCGGTTAGATAGTTAGCGGAGCCAGGAAGTAGATCTTCGGTAACTTACTTGGCTCCCAAAGCAGCTTGACCTGTCGGTTTCAATGTTATTATGATTTCACAAGCATAACCTAACATCACGCCTGTAATCCCTGAAGAGTAAGGCAAAAGTGTACTTAATAATACACCCACATTTCGCCAGTTATGTTTTAGTCTCATGTAATGGGGGGCGAACCTATTGCCATCAACCGGACATAAATCTAGACTCCTTGGCGACTACTGAGAGATTTCTGATCGGGAAGCACTCATGACGCTTTGCCCGACCCGAAATAGAACGGGGAAAAAAAAAAAAAAGAATAATTATAAATTCTATCAGAGCGATAATTATGATGGAAAAGTCATAAATGTATTCAATTGACATACAAGGTGTAAACGGACCCTTCACGAAGCTGTCAACCAAGCATTCTGTACATCAAACTAAGTAACTCTACGCTGGGAAACGACTTTTTTTCTTTGGAGTGAAAAATCACGTTTTCCGGTAGGACTCAACATAACAGACTCAAAACATGGTGCTGATGGGTGCATTGAATAATACAGGCAGTGATCATGAAGGTATTTAAAGCTGTGATATTAAAAACTTGTATTTAAAAAAACCTTCTCAACCCAGTTAGTAGGTACTGGGTAATACGATACCCCTAGGTGAGACTGGTTGTCAGACTTTCAGGCCACTGAATACCTGTAACGACTGTCAAAGATCTATAATTGACAGCCGGGACAACGGCTGAACGTGTTTTCCGAGGCACGGAATAAACTCGGTAGGTAATTGGTGGTCACCCATCCATGGACCAACCTAGGCAAGCGCGGCTTAACCTGAAGATCGAACCGAGCAGCTGTTATTATTACTAACAGAGCTTCCAAAAACGGTGACTTTTGAGTCGTCTTACAACGGCAGCCCACTTCATGTATCCAATGACTACTAAGCATTCATAAAAAAAATAGGTATTTATGAGATTTTAATAATTTAAAAGTAAAAATATTATTCAATATTATGAAGCATGACATAGTTAAAACACCCTGTTGTGAGCGATGATCTACTGGGGCGAGCGATCTACGAGCGCTGGGTAGGTATATTCTCCCGTTTGACACGTAAACATAACAGGATGTTTCAATTTTTTTTCTAATGTTTATTTATTTTTCTTTGTACGCATTACGATAGGTAAAAAAAAAAATCGCGCCTAGAACTATTTTATGTCGGGCACATTGAGTGGACCACCTTTGTAAGACGACTAAAAAGTCACGGTGTATACACCATTGTATTCAATTAACCTCACATTACAAAACAATAATCTCATAAGAATTTAATATTTAAAGAAACAAAGCAATATAATTGAAAAATATTCAAAGTCCCGGGCGGTCACGTAAGCAACCCTCCGCTGCTACGCACATAATACTCCGTGTAATACAATACCGGGGCCAACACTAAACTGCTATAAGTATTGCAAGTCGGTCCGGCATTTAGAGGCGATGGGGCGCATACTGATGCATCCTTATGTTAGGAGTTGAGAATGTGTGGAGGTGGCACTCACAGAAATACAAAGTGTGTATCTCTGTATCACTCAAAGGTTGACTGTTAGAAAATGGCTATGGCATTTAGTCCGCCTTTGTACATTTGTGAAGTTTAAGCAGTAAACCCTACTAGGTATTATAATGCGTAAGTTTGTGACTCTTTCACGCAAAAACTACTGACCGAATTTGGATGGAATTTGGCAGACAAATAGTTTATAACCTGTATTAACACATAGGATACTTTTCATCCCGGTAGTACGATCCCGTGGGACAACAATGGAACTCCACGCGGGCGAAGCCGCGGGCATAAGCTACTAAAAGAATTAACAATTGTAAAATTGTAGTCACAGTTTGTTTTGGGAACGCAGTTTTGGAAAACCAGTGTATCTCTCATTGTACGGGTTATCTATACAAAGCGAGGCCATGTTATACTGGAAATGTACAGCTTCATATGCGGCCGTGTGTACAAAGAAAAATAAATATGGACCGCGCTCGCAACAGGGTGTTTCTAACTATGTTATGCGTTATAATAATTAATAAAAAATTTATTTTTAAATTATTCAAATCTCATAAATACCTATATTTTATTTTTTTCAATGTTTAGTAGTCTTTGGAAACATGAAGTGAGCTGCGGTTGTAAAACGACTAAAAAGTCACGGTGTATGTTTAAGGTTTTTCAAAATATCACATCCACACTTACCAAGCCTTCGAATCTAACTTAGCTACTTTATTTCGAGAGGTAAGGCCGTTGAAAGTGAGATAGTTCAGTCCACTTTACTGTTGAGGAAACGTGTTTGAACCCAACGCACGTACACGCGCGAACTTTTTAACTTTTCTCCTGTATTTCTTTAGTGATTATGTTGTGCCAATGTACGTATAGTGTACTGTAAATCGTTTGTACGGAGAAAGAATGGCGATTGTATGGAGTTCAGTATTGGAAATTTACTGCGTCATTCAGATAGGCAGTACACAATGTGGAAGATCTATGTGTGGACCGGGTTCTGTACTTTGTTAGTGCTTTGAAGGGGAAAAGGCATCCGTCGTAAATTACTATACTATAAATCCTATCTACAGGGTGTAAACAGACCCTTCACGAAGCCGTCAACCAAGCATTCTGTACATCAAACTAAGTCACCCTACGCAAAAATTATTGCTGGGAAACGACTTTTTTTTTAGGGTGAAAAATCACGTTTTACGGTAAAACTCAATGTAACGCACTCAAAACTTGGTGCTGATGGATGCTTTGAACAGTAAACGGGTCGTGGAGGTAATTAAAGTAAAGTTAAAACCTTAAAAAGAAGTATTAAAAAAAAAAACTTCGACAAACGAAAAAATCGGAACTTTGACCTCCAATATCTCCGTAACTAGAAGGTTCCCAGGTAACGTCCAGAACAAAAAAATGATCGCAATGACGGGGAGAACAAATGCCTTTCGGCTTCGTTAAGGGTCTTTTTACACCCTTTATACTATTGAATGAGCAATATTTGTTATTCTAGAAAACGGCTCTAACGATTTCGATGAAAATTGCAATATTGGGGGCGTAAAAATCTAGCTAGGTCTCACATCTGGGAAAATTAGTTTTCTCTTTTTTCCCCCGAGCTGAGCTTGCTCGCCCAAGTACTTAGGAAATCTAAATCCCGTAAATAAAACTGAAAGAAAGAAAAAATATTGATAAGTCGCAGGGACATCACGTGCTTATTAAAAAAAAAACAATAAATATACAAAGCATAACAAATATTTTATAAATACAACAGGATGGTAAAAAAAAAGTTGGCAGCTTGCACGTCGTGACCGCGACAAGCAGGTTACCACTCAGCATAATGCTGGACTATGGAGGACCACAGCACAGCACTGAACTAAACTACTTAAAACCAGTGTTGAGGACAGAGGATCTAGCAGCAATGAAAAGCACACGAACACTACTACAAGATTTATTGTTGGTATCCACAGGTTTTAAAACTATTACATTCACGGATTGCCACACGATGCCATACATTTTGTTAATGAGAAAATAAGTCATATCTGGCGGACCTGGGATCTTGGACCATTACCATACAGTGTACCTAAGAATGACAACGCGATCATACAAAATGTATGTGTCACCAAGAGTTGGTGACGACAAGCATTAATCTTAGCCGACGTTTCTCAAAGTTCAATCCAACGAATAGCTCAATATTGGAACATTATGAATAGTGAATCGATATTGTACCTCTATCTATATAGGTTAGCATATAATATTGGGGGAAGAGAGCCAATAGATTTGCAGCCTCGGGCGAGGACATGTTAATATGAAGAGCCTTTTATTGCTTCACACAGATCGTGCGATGTATAAGAACTTATAACAGACTATTTGATCTATCTCCTTCATTTTTGGCTATGAATTTAATGAGAAACTTAGAATATGTATCGCTCTGCTTGTAGCTAATCCTTACTAATATTATAAATGCGAAAGTAAGTTTGTTTGTTACCTTTCACGCCTAAACCACTGAACCGATAATCCTTAAATTTTTCATATACGTTGTCAGGTGTACAGAAACGGACATACGGGGTACCTTTCATCCCGAAAAAAAGTACTGTTCCCGAGAAAAACAACAATAACGTTCTTAGGATATTAGATGGCGCCACGTATCTTTCGAATCATGACTGAGTACAACCCGAATTGATTGTCAAATTCTAAATTAACGCGAGCTAAGCCGCGGGTAAAAACTAGTAAATATATAAGTCAATTCAACTTTTTTTTTCAGACTACAGTGCATGCTTTTAATATTATTTTTAGTATTTTAATGTTAGTAACAATGGTGCTTAATTAATTAGGTTGACACTGTTAAAAGTTTACAACTTAATTATTTGTTTAGACCTATGACTGTCCCTACCCAGAGGCTCTGGAAGGGGCAGTCCGGCCTGGTAGCGATCATCTTCAAAATGCTGTTGACACTACCATGCAGGCACTGCGGTCAAGAGGCCGCTTTCTTTCGCAGGATAGCGTGGAAACCATCAGTGCAAATCAATGCTTCAACTATTTTCCGCAATGTCTACAATATCTGAGTCAAAAACATTCAAATATACGAGCGATAGACGGGACAAGACGAAAAAAACCGTAAAAAAAAAAACGAATAAAAAGAAAAAAAAAAGAATAAAATCGTAAAATAAAATTGATTTTTATTTGATTTGATTTGAATCTAATACTTGTTACTACTTAGTAACAAATCGTTCTGTCTAGTGTCATACGCCCGCTTGTAAGGTAGCATTCGTGTGACAATATCATAAATTGTCGGGATCCAAATTTTCTTACGAAAGTATTCCTAATGTCCGCTCTATAAGTCTTTTAAATCTCTTTGATCTGAGTGAACATTTCGATAGAGAAAGTAAGAGTTCGTTATTCTTATTACACTACAGTAAAATAATTCCTGTTTTAGCAACTCTATGGTCAAGTTTACTGAGCACCAGGTTGTGGGTTCGATTCTCAGGTGGGCAAAGTGTCAACTGACCACCCTCTTGTCTGTATATTCAAATCACAACTTTCAATATTGACGCGTCAAATTGACTTATTAGGGTCTCAATTTACTTACCAATCAATGCCCCGTGACGGTACCTATACCATTTCAAACTATATACGTTTTAGCAGTATTATAGCATAGCATAATCAGCCTATTATAGGTTCCCACTGCTGGGACATAGGCCTCCTCTCTATGAGAAGGAATGGGCTATAATCCACCACGCGGGCCTAGTGCGGATTGGTAGATATCACATGTCTTCGAATTTTTGATTCTAGGACATCCGGTGTCCTCACGATGTTTTCCTTCACCGTTTTGAGAGCAGAGGTGATGAAATAAATTACACAAAGTAATCCTGACTGGTTTCCGTCCCATGTAAGTCGGGGCCGCCACCACTGGCCCACCGCGCCTCTACCTTTTAGATTGATAGTCAATTTGCAACATAATCCATTTCCCCAACTGGAAGCTCGATGTTACCTGACAAGAGCAACTAAGAAACCCCATAATAAATAAGAAATCACGCTACTTCCTCCGTCCATTCACTTATACACAGTATAGGGGTTTAGTGCAGCCGTGGCCCCTTCCTGCAACGCGTATAGATTTATTTATGAAGTATACCATCTCCCATAAATATCCAATCTTGGGTATTGCGACTCTCTTCCGAATATACGGAGAAAGTTATTGCGGTTCCCAGTAAATATTGCTAGACTAACATGTTCAGTATTTTGGTACTTAGTTTACTTGCCAGAATATTATAAATACTGCCTACTTGAGGGAAAAATTATGTGACATTCTAGCAGCGATCTAGCGATGATGAAAATTTCAAAAATGTATGGGTCTGACGCCACCGAATTATTTTTAGAAATATATAACATCACGCCTGTATAATCCAAGTTATAAACTAGGTACCTGTGTGCTAAATTTCATCCAAATCCGTTGAGTAGTTTTTGCGTGAAAGAGTAATAAACATCCATCCATCCTCACAAACTTTCGGATTCATAATACACCGTGACTTATTAGTTGTCTTACAACGGCAGCCCACTTCATGTATCCAATGACTATACTAAACACTCATAAAAATAATAGTTATTAATGAGATTTTAATAATTAAAAAAACAAAATATTATTCATTATTATGACGCATGATGTAGTTAAAACACCCTGTTACGAGCGATGATCTTCTCGACTCGAGCGCTGGGTATGTATGTTCTCCCGTTTGACACGTAAACATCATTAACAGGATGTTTCATAATTTTATTCTATTGTATTATTTATATTTCTTTGTACCTATTATGGTAGGTAAAAAAGAAAATCGCGCCTAGAACTATTTTATGTCGGGTACATTCAGTGGACCACCTTTGTAAGATGACTAAAAAGTCACGGTGTATTAGTAGGAAGTAGAATAAGGTTATCTTCCAAAAAAGAAAGAGAAAGAGAAAAAAAAAGAGAAACAGGGTAGACCGATTTGTCTGCTTATAAACACCCTCCCGCAATAATTTTAGTTTATCCGTGATCATGGTGCTTCCAACAGCGCCGAAATATCGAGAACTCATACATAACAGTTAACATGGTTAATATTCCGTCTCTAGAGTTAATGGTAAGGTTTTCTTGCGATCAAAAAATCACCCCCGAATCAAGTCTTTCACAAAATCCCTGGTAACTTAGATTTCGTGACTACTCTTTATCAATATTGTCCCTCTCATGTCCTGCGCGGTGGCTACCCGTAGGCGCAGCAGTATTGTTTGTCCGGTTGTCCGCCGATGTTTGCGCTGCACTTCGCGTGGCGGACCGCCCAGCGCGTCCTCTATAGTCTAGCCTGCTACCACTTACTCGGTCACGGGTTTTTTAAACTGAATTTGCAATTCATGTGTGGCTTCACGATTTTAACCGCCATCTTCAACGTTTCAAAAGTTTGCGGCGTAGTTTTCTGGCTGTGTCAGGTCGGCACATTGTGGTTATTTTAGCCCACAACTTACTGCGCAAAAGGCAGTCGTGACCAGCCCAGTCCTTCTTCAGCTTAGCGGCTTTTTGAGCCACCTCAGAAGTAGAATTAAAAAGATAATTTCGATTACACATTTTTGGAAACTAAATTACGAACTCAGGAGTCAATTTCCGTAGGTTTCGTCGGGTGAATGTTTCGGCTCAAAACCCCACTTCATCTAAGTATAAAAGCAACTCAGTAGTGAGTTCAGTTTAAAGTTTTAAGACATTTATTTTTCAAAGAACAAATTACAGTTCACTTAAAGAGAAACTTAACTAAATTAACAATAGGTTGTAGTTTACATTACGACGTTCAAGCCATCCAAGAAACTGAATGACTGAGTTCCTTTTGGTTGGGATTTTACGGTCGCGAGATTAGTGTGAAAAGAACTATTTCTTTTCGTCATGACAAGTTCTACGGACCCACGTTTCTGGCCATAGTGATCCGTAGCCTGTCAATAAAAGTGAAATAAAACGCGTCGTATCACCCATCGTAAAGTCGGACGGCCAAGCCTCTGCCTTATAATGTCGCATAAAAGAGAATCGTATACAGTTTGCCTTTATATTTTTTATGGACGACTCAAATATGACAATTGGACGAAATTCGGAGCTTTATAGTTATGAAAGTAAAAAATGTTTTAACTACATGACGCTTATTCGTGAAAGCATTTCCAATGTTTGGATATAGACCTCTCTGAAAAAGAGTGGGTTAATTTGAACACGCAGACCCAGTGTGGGTAAATAAATGAATAAATATAAAATAAAAATTTTACTGTTTCATAAAAATGTTACAATAAGATGTGACACTAGATCCTGCACTAGGATACCCTGTGTCGCACAATCCAGTCTCTTTCGACAAATATGGTTGACTTTTAAAAGATATCAAATGCAACGGTTTCAATCATAAAAGATAACTAACACTAAAAGGTAACTCAGGGTGTGTATGTTACGATGATTGTTGGTTTGTATGTTTAATGGATTAATTGTCTGTTTCTCTATCATCACTCTCTTGCCCTTATCCCAATTCATTTGGGGTCGGCACAGTATATCTTCTTCTACCATACTTCTCTATAACGTTTGTCATCTCATCAGACACCTCCTTTCTGGCCATTTCATCCATCACACAGTCAATCGTTTCATTCCATATCATCCTTCAACCAGTCCATCCATCGTTTCTTTGGTCTTTCTTTACTTTTATACCCATCCACAGTCATACTCAAAAGTTTCCTCACGATATTTTACTCATTCCTCCGCATCACATGCCTATACCGAGCCATCCTATTACCACACATTGTCAATTTTCTGTTTCTCTATAACCTGTCCGGCTTTCGGCTGACCTGCCGTGATACAATTTTCACTTGTACTTAGTTCAGTGTGAGTCAAGCTCAAACAACCGCATAAGGTACACAGCTATAAAGGGTGTAAAAGACCCTTAACGAAGCCGAAAGGCACTTGTTCTCCCCGTCGTTCATTTTTTCTGTTCTGGACCATACCTGGGAACCTTCTAGTTACGGAGATATTGGAGGTCAAAGTTCCAATTTTTTCACTTTTTTTTTTAAATACCACTTTTAGAGGTTTTAATTTTACTTTTATTAACTCGATGACCCGTTTACTATTCAAAGCATCCATTAGCACCAAGTTTTGAGTGCGTTACATTGAGTTTTACCGTAAAATGTTATTTTTCACCCCAAAAAAAAGTCCTTTCCAAGCAAACATTTTTGCATAGAGTTACTTAGTTTGATGTACAGAATGCTTGGTTGACGGCTTCGTGAAGGGTCCGTTTACACCTGATATTTGTATTAGTAGACACAAATCACAGGGTTGTTGGGATTTGTAAGGTTTGTTGTTTTATATGGTCAATAAACTATTAAATAAACACGAGACGCAAAAGTAACAGGCGGAATGTGAGTGAAATAAAAACTATACACCTCTGTCCAACTCTTCGGGGAATACAAGCGCGACGTTAAACAAAGTGACTCAAACTACAATTCTAAAATCTATCGGTACAGTATGCATTCTATCCACATTCAATTTCCTCCGGGTTTGCTCGTAAAGTGGCGCACGGCGGATGCACCAACAAACTTTATTAGTAACTCCTGTTGGCGTAATTGGTACGTCTTTGTGTATCACGCTATTTATAGTGTAGCATGGTTATTTTGGTTCTTGAATTACATTGTCGAGAACTGTTGGTAAATATTTGTGAAACAGTCCGTGAGAAATGTATTAAAACAAGCTTATAGGATATAAGTAGCTTTGGCATTTTCGTATCCTTCTCAGCAAATTCTTTTACACCCATATCTGGGGGGGGGGGTTGGTGCATAAAAATTGACTAGTCCACCATCTTTGGGAGTCCGCCATGTATTGTCATCCAAGCTTAACGTGTATGCCAAATTTCAGCTCAACTGGTTGGGGATAACTGTTTTAAAATTCAGTTACAAGATTTGAACTAAACGAACGAACATACATACAGCACGTTAAATAAGTCGGTGGTTATGCAGACACGTGCACAAAAGAACCATGCAGCAATCACTGACCGAAGAAACTGGATGCGATGCGACTGGATGATGATGGAAGTAGTAAGTATCCAGATTTTTTTTTCAGAAAATGCTAAAACGCTAAAAAAATATACCTATCCGATACAATATCAAAAATATTTTTATAAGATGCTCGGTTTCTACTAAGTGTGTTATGGTCACTAAATAGTTTAAAAGTTGTGTTTTGTTTTTTTTGACTTTCAAAGCATTATCGACAAAGTACATTCCAAAAAAAAAAACTTACATCAAAGATACTGTTGAGATATATCATCTGTTGTGTCTCGCTATGATTTACTTTCCTCCAACATGATAAAATCACCGATTCAATATCCTTTAGACGTGCGCACTGCTTGCCTGTCGTTGCACGACTGACAATAAAAACATTTACGAGCATGTCTCACAGCGCCATCTCACGGCGGAGATTGGCAACACCGCGGTAAATCTTCTGTCGCCTTAGATGGCGTTAAACCTGATCTTTTACGGTGGCTAAGCTGAAAATGAGTTAAAGTTAAACGACTTAGTCGTTTGTCGAATGTTTTACGGTTATTCTAAGTTACGGGTGCGAAGTTAGTAAACGGGATAGTGTTAAAATGTGGTGGGATTATGTTTCTACTAAGTTTATGATTGTTTCAGGGTCTTAGCAAATATTAGTGAAGTAGGGTTTTCATTATTATCACTTGCTTTTCGGTGAAGGAAAACATCGTGAGGAAACCAGCATGTCTGAGAGATATTTCTTGACGGCATGTAAAGCCAAGTCAGAGCCCCATGGGCGGCACAAAAACTCTGACACCAGGTTACGAACTAACCACACGATAAAGAAGAAGATTTAGAATTAGGAGTGTTCGTCCTAAAAGTTGGCAACGTCGCATATTGCTGTCAAATATTTATCTGTTTTAATTAATTTGGCAATATTACTATACAGGAATATTGCCAAATTGGATATAAGAAATATGGCTAACTAGTGAACTAGAATATTAATAATGAATTTCTTAAATATCACAAGTCTTGACAAGAGCAGTGGTTAAATATTGGCTAATGGACGTAATGGTAGCCGGGTTGACTGCCGCGACTATTCAGTGACTAGGTAAGACTGGGTTCGATTCCCAGGTCTGGCAAAGTGTTATTAGGTTTTTCCATCAGGAATTTCTCAGTAGCAGCCACGGAGTCTGGATTTGTGCCCGGTTGATGACAATATGCTCGCTTCCTATTCCATTGGACTTACACATAACTAGCGAAATGTGGGTGTACTATAAGCCTTCTGGGATTACAGGCGTGATGTTATGTTATGTTCAACCCCTACTACTACATTTACAACTAATATACAAGGTGTAAACGGACCCTTCACGAAGCCGTCAACCAAGCATTCTGTACATCAAACTAAGTAACCTTACGCAAAAATTATTGCTGGGAAATGATTTTTTTTTTGGGGTGAAAAATCACGTTTTACGGTAAAACTCAAAATAACGCACTCAAAACATTGTGCTGATAGATGGATTGAATAGTACGGGGGTCATGGAGGTGTTTAAAGTAAAGTTACGACATTAAAACATTGTATTTAAAAAAAAACTTGTGAAAAAGTTGGAACTTTGACCCCCAATATCTCCGTAACTAGAAGGTTCCCAGGTATGGTCTAGAACAAAAAAATTATCGCCATGATGGGGGGAATAAGTGCCTTTAGGCTTCGTTAAGGGTCTTTTTACACCTTTTATTTTGATGCCTCGTGATATCATTCTGACTGAAGAAACAATTGGCACAAACTCCGTATCGTTTTATGCTTACATTTTATAGAAATCATAAAATGCTTCCCAGAGATCTTCATCAATGGGCAGCACGAGGGACTTAAAATCTAAGAATAATACAATCATTCAGAAGAAACTAGTATATAAAAACAAATTCCATTTATTCGTGACACATAGGTATAAAGTAGAGGAGCTCGTGGTTAAATGATAACAGCCGCTCGGGTCGATCTTAAGGTAAGACCGCGCTTGCCTAGGTTGGTCCGTGGATGGGTGACCGTCAATTACATACCGAGTTTCCTTCATGCCTCGGAAAGCACGCTAAGCGGTTGGTCTCGGCTGTTATTTGTAGATCTTTGACAGTCGTTAGGTAGTCAGTGGCTCAAAAAGTCTGACAACCAGTCTTACCAAGGGGTATAGTACCCAGTACTAACTGGGTTGCGGAGGTGAGATAGGCAGTCGCTCCATGTAAAATACTGGTATTCAGCTGCATCCGGTTAGACTGGAAGCCGACCCCAACATAGTTGGGAAAAGGTAGGCAGATGATGATAGAGGTATAAAGTAGTAGGTACATGGTGTTGTATACAATATTACGTCGCTAGAGCTAAGGAATTGTAAATAAATCTTTCATTTGCATTTATAAAAGTATACCTAATGGGAAATCGGACTAGTTGAATATTAAATATAATTATATATTGCTAGCTTATGCCCGCAGCTTCTCCCGCCTGGAGTTCTATAATTGTCCCACGGGATCCATTCTCACTCATTCTCACAAACATTCGCATTTAAAATAGAAGTAAGATTAGTACCAAGTAGGAAAGGATGTCTAATTATATTTAAAACACGACCACGAGATTTTCAGCATACAAAATAACACCGTATAAAAACTGAAACCAAATAAAACAAACGAACAAACACCTTCACTCCTCAAATCCCAATTCAAAAGCTACCATTAAAAGTTCCTGAGGTTGCAAGTACAAGACAAACGTACAGCAGCGATCGTCTGCGGTCAGCCTTTATAAAGAGGACTTTTATATCGGCGCCCCGCGAAACACGACCTCGCTACGTAAAGTATACTACACGGAGCAAACAGTGCTAGAAGTGACATGGACTTGCTGATATATAAAGGATGTAAATAGACCCCTGACACTTATTCTCTCCGTCATTGCGATTATTTTTTTGTTCTAGACCATACCTAGGAACCTTCTTGTTACGGAGATATTGGGGTTCCAACTTTTTCACAAGTTCTTTTTTTAATTCAAGTTTTTAGTTTTATGTATAACTTTACTTACGACCTACCGCACTATTCAATGCATTCATCAGCACAGTGTTTTGAGTGCTTTTATACACCGTGACTTTTTAGTCGTCTTACAACGGCAGCCCATTTCATGTATCCAATGACTACTAAATATTCATAAAAAAAATTGGTATTTATGAGATTTTAAGCATTTAAAAATAAAAATACTATTCATAACGCGTAACTAAAACACGTAGTTAAAACACCCTGTTGCGAGCGATGATCTACTCGACTCGAGCGCTGGGTTGGTATGTACACCCGTTTGACACGTAAACATCATTAACAGTATGTTTCATAATTTTATTCTAATCATCTAATGTATTTTTTTTACCTATTATAGTAGTTAAAAAAAAACGCACCTAGAGCTATTTTATGTCGGGTACATTAAGTGAACCCCTTTTGTAAGACGACTAAAAAGTCACGGTGCATTTAGTTCTACCGTAAAACGTGACTTCACCCCAAAAGAAAGTCGTTTCCCAGCAATATTTTTTGCGTAGAGTTACTTAGTTTGATGTACAGAATGCTTGGTTCGCTTGATGGATCGTGAAAGGTCCGTTTACACCTTGAATGAATTAATCATTTGATATAATCTTCTTCTTCTTTATGGTGTGGTTAGTGACAGAGTTTTTATGCCGCCCATGGGCCATTACATATAATAATAAAGACTTTATTTACTGATAAATTAAAACTAATTACAATAAAATATAAATTAAGCAAAATATAACTATTACACTTCGTCTTCATCAATCAGCGCATCCTTAATACATATAAGCGTTCCGTTTCCAAGGCATGGAGGAAACTCGGTACGTAATAATAGTCACCCATCCACAGACCGACCTTGGCAAGCGTGGATAAACCTTGACATCGACTTGTGCGTCTGCTATTATTTAGCCACAAATTCCAGTTGTCGCGTTATGCATTGTCACTTTATAACCGGAATTAAACCTATCTGGCGAAACGAACTGCACACATATTTACCTAATATTTCAGGGAAGACAATCGTTTGTATTTTTCACACACCAAAAAAAATTGGTAAATGCTTTCCTAGAAAAACGCTATCCCATCTAGTTACACAGCATCCTCGACCCTCATTCCCCCGGAGATTGAATAAGGCCGGAGTGAAGTCGACGCCGGATTTATGAGGATTCCCTCCGACACCGCACTCCTCTGATTGCCAGTTTATTTCGTGTCAAAGTGCGTGGCACTGTGGCAAAATGGTTTCTGGGGCTAATTTTTAGATTTAATTTTTTATTTTTGGTAATTCGAGGTATTTCGTTTGAGGTTTCTGGGTTGTAAGATAAGAAGTAAAATAGTTCGTCTGGTAAAACCGAAATTCTAGTAGTTTTAATAAGTTTCTGGTTAAGGCCTTGGGACTTCAACATAACTGACGAAACGTGGAAGCACTATAAGCACACATCTGCCTAACCCTTCGCGGAATAAGTACCGAGGTGGTGTTATGATAATTTTATAAAGGGTGTAAAAAGACCCTTAACGAAGCCGAAAGGCACTTGTTTTCCCCGTCAATTCGATCATTTTTTTGTTCTAGTCAATACCTTCTAGTTACTGAGATATTGGGGGTCAAACTTCCAACTTTTTCACAAGTTTTTTTTAAATACATGTTTTTAAAGTAAGATATTTACTTTAAACACCTCTACGACCCCCTACTATTCAATACATCCATCAGCACAGTGTTCTGAGTGCGTACCATTGAGCCCTATAGTAAAACGTGATTTTTCACCCAAAAAAAAAAAGTCGTTTCCCAACAATTTTTTTTTGTGTAAAGTTACTTAGTTTGATGTACAGAATGCTTGGTTGACGGCTTCGTGAAGGGTCCGTTTACACCCTGTATTATTAAAGTTTTGCGGCTGTTTTAAGGAGGTATTTTTCTTCATGGTTGTCTATTTAACTTTAAGAGATAACCTTATTTTTTCGAGGCACACCAACTAATGACCACGGTGCAGCAGTGTGCTGTGGCACACACTTTGCGGAACACTGAATTATTGCACACAAAATTACGATATATTATTGCTTGTGTACAACGGTGAGCTTTACCCAGAAAAAGGTTTTCTTCCAGCAGACCTGATTTGAAATATAGATACAGTGTGTAGAAAAGACAAAACAGGAAAATCTAAATTAGAACTAAACACAAAAATATCTTTCTTACATATAAAAATCTCGTGTCACGGTGAATTGTGGTGGCATTCCTCCGAAACGGCTCGACCGATTTTTATGAAATTTTTGATGTATATGAGAATAGGTCATACAGTATATTTCACACCGCTAATTTCACGCGGACGAAGGTCGCGGGGCACAGCTAGTATCTATATAAAATAAACATACATTGTATACATTACTGTCGGTCTACCCTATATCCTTTACAATTCACACAAAAGTAAATACCTAAATATAGGAACACAAAATCATAAACCCTTTGGTCATAGCGTAACATATTTTCCCAAGTTCTTTCACGTTGCACACGGGGTATGGACACAGACGGTTTATTGACTACATAAAATAAAAGGTGTGTAGTTCCGGTAACTGGAACTTACGTCACTTCCTGTATTTCAAAGTAACGTTATGAGTAAGGGACCATGTTGAAATGAATTGCTGTTTCTCAGAAAGTGTTACTTTGACTTCCATTGACTGTGTAGTGTGAAATTTAATGCTGTCAGGCACACACTGAATTTTAAGTTATTTAATACTAAGTTTTGCATGCGGATTCGTCTGCAATGAGGTCGGAAATTATTCCACGGGAACGTACTACGCGTACGGGATAACAATTATCCTATATCCCAAAGCAAGTCATTGTCAATCTGTGTGCTAGATTTCACTTAAAAAACGTAATACAAGGTGCAAACGGACCCTTCAAGAAGTCAACCAAGCATTCTGTACAGCAAACTAAGTAGCCCTACGCTAATGTTGGAAAACGACTTTTTTTTTTGGTATGAAAAATCACGTTTTACGGTAGTACCCAATGTAAAACTCATTGTAAGTAATAACGCACTCAAAACATTGTGCTGATGGATGCATTGAACAGTACGGGGGTCGTGGAGATATTTTAAGTAAAGTTAGTTAGTAGTAAAACATTAAAAACTTGTATTTAAAAAAACTTGTGAAAAAGTTGGACCTTTGACCCCCAATATCTCCGTAACAAGAAGGTTCCCAGGAATGGTGTAGAACAAATAAATATCGCAGTAACGGGGATACAAGCGATTTTCGGCGTCTTTAAGGGTACCCATTATTTAGTCGGCCACATATCGCCAGTTATATGTATTAAGGGGTGAGCCTATTGCTAGAAACGGCGCACAAATGCATACTCCAGGTTGTGGTTGGCATGATGATCAGCAGTAGCGTTTAAGACGAGGAGGTCAAAAAATTATCATCATCATCTGCCTAGCCTTTTCTCAACTATGTCGGGATCGGCTTCCAGTTTAACCGGATGCCGCTGAATACCAGTACTTTACATTAAGCGACTGCCTATCAGACCTCCACAACCCAGTTAGTACTGGGTAATACGATACCCCTTGGTAAGACTAGTTGTCAGACTTTCGGGGCACTGACTACCTGTAACGACTGTCAAAGATTTACAAATGACAGCCAGGACCAACGGCTTAACGTGCTTTCCGAGGCACGAAGGAAACTCGGTATGTAATGGGTTACCCATCCACAGGCAGTCAAAAAATAATAATCACAAAATATGCAAACTTTGTCCCGTTATCAACACCAAAAAACTAGATTTGACAACCTTAATAAAAGGCAGAGAAGGGCTTTGGAACTTATCGCGCCATTTTCACCCAATCCTGCTCCTATCTTATCTACGAACACATTGCATCCTACTTGTCATTTCGAGCCGCATATTTTTTTTTATCTCCCCCCAACGATTCGCTGGCAACACTGCCATTTTTCGGGTTATTTCGTTGTACTAGGAGCATTACGGGGAGTTAAAATTGCATAACATTTTTTACGTTGGCAAGTCTTTTGGGAGTCGAGTGATGGTAGCTTGTAGTAATTTAAGGTGTTGTAATAATTTTAATGAACAATTTTTTTTTGATAAATTTATGATTATTTGAGATTGTATTTTAGGGAATTTAAATGGCCAACAAAAATACATTTTCAACATGAGTAACTTTTAAAGAATTTTTTCCGTACAAATATGCATAATAATCAGCCAATAAGGGAGTTATACTCATCATTCTATTGCCCTTAACCCAATTAGTTGGATGTCGTCGGAGCATGTCTTTTTCTTTCATATTTCTCTATTACTCGTCATCTCAGTAATCATCTCCTTTCTAGCCATAATGATATTAGCCTATTATGATAATTTTGGAAAGAAAAAACAAACAAAAACATTTTTTGATATTATATTCATTAAACATTTTTTCATTCATAGAAATATTTTTACTAACAAAAATAAATAACTAGTATCAAAACTGTAAATCCAAGTATACACTCGTAATTTTCTTTGTACAGGGCGGTGCTGTAACGCCCATCGCTGGGTAAATCTGTGATGACTCCCAGGATATCGTAGTCAGCTGATTTATTACCCGGACGTGACGTAATGACTGTTCACTGTGGTTATAGATAGATAGAATATCTTTTATTGAGCATTTATGGACACAACATAAATTGGAACGGTACAAACGGTGGTATTATTTTTAAAGGGTGTAAAATAAAGTAAAAGAAATTTCAGTTTGGGGTCAGTGTCGGTGTCAGTACGGAACCCTTCAAGTGCCATTGGCCAGTTTTGTTATTCTTCTTCATTTAATATAACCTGTCTTAAGACAGGCTAACTTGGATTAGGAAGCCTATTGCTAATATTGTCCTGATCAGTCTAAATTGACTCCAAGGAGTATCAGCTTATCCGCACCTATATCTCCAATTCTCCACTCCTCAATAGAAAGAAGTAAGATGCCGTGTTGCCAAAAGGAATACCTGATAACCGTTCTCATCGCGAATTTTCTCAATTGTTAGTCCTTTAAAAATGGATCCTAAAATGTGACTAACGCCATAAGTCTTAAGCGCCACATTCGAAAATTCCCTCTTATAATATAGTAGTAACCAGCAAGTCTACACGTCACTTCGAATAGATCGTACATTGTTTATATGTAAGAACTTAGCCGCAGCCGTGTGTAATATACGTCAAAGTTTAAAAGCCTCAATGCATGTGTTCACTTCCTTCGCGAAACTTTATTGAGAAATGGCTGCAAGAATTGATTCTGACATGCTCCTCTTCCACTTTAAAACACGCTAAAATGTCTTGGTATAACCTTCACATTCAACTTTCAACCTTAGAAGGAAAAGAGTAAAGTTATTTTTGCTGTGGAAGTTTTCAAGAGGTTTTTATCATGAAAGTCGTTCGTTCTTCATATTTATTAGTTGGTCTTTTTGTGCGTAATGGATTTTTAAGTGAATAAACAACAACAAAAGTTGATGTTGCTCCTTTATTTAGATCAGACTACAATTTGTGGAGGATTATGTAGGCATGACTATGCGGTGGAGTTGAGACGCTGAATAGGATTTTTTCTTTGATCTCTTTTAAGTCCCTACTTTTTTCATGAACAATTTCTTCTTTATTTTAGAGGTTCTACACAACACAAGTAACTCAAGTCTTGAGATTGTTCAAACCTATCTTAATAGTAAAAAAAAATCGATCCTCTTTGACATGAAGAAGGTACTACTGATTGCAAAATTGTCATACTACAAACCCTGCGCTTACACTCATAAACAAGTTTAAAAATCACAATCTTGTTAATTATTCGTCATTCTTTTTGTTTGTTTTTAAATGCAGGCGATAAAAGAATACAGTAAACACATGAAAAATATATTTGTGTAATCGCTCTGGTTGGTTGGTAATGGTTTACCTATAATTTGACAGTACAAATTTTCAGTGAAAAAATATACACGTGATCAAAAGGATATCACATGGCAGGTTTCAAAAGGAACATAATATATCAGCTCCTTGCAATAAATTCGTCTAGTTTCCCTAACAAGTAACTGATACCATCGACTGAGCACATCCTTTTGCAACGGGATATTCTAAAGACAGGAGATCTTTGCCTTTGGAGTATTTTATTTATTTACCTACTTTTTTCTTTTTTAGAAGTTTAAAAGGGAGACTTGAAGATAAAACGGAACTAACGTTTCTACGCAAATTGTATGTATGTAAGAATACGTTAGTCTTGTGCCAGAAATGCTTATGTCCATTTTCACGAACACTAGGCTAAACTTTTTATTTTGATATAGCAGAAAAACGATGCACCTTTATTGAGGAGTAGTATAATATATATTTTTTCAGTCTTCATAATGTGTAGTACCTTAATAAATATTATGTTTTTTTTTCTATACCCATCTCGAATATGGCAAGAAAGAAGATGACTGGTGAGATGACGAGTAATAGAGAAGTATGGAAGAAAAAGACATGCTGCACCGACCCCAAATGAATTGGGATCACGGCAAGAGAATGATCAACTTTTTTACTATTTCTTGGGAACACTAGTCCTTCGAGCCGGATACAAATCAGAAACTACTTTCTTTCCAATTTAATTCAACAAATTTATCATTTAAATGAAAACCACGCTGTAAAATTGTCGATTGCGCATTTTTCAGTCGGCTTGCTGTGGGCCGGCCGTGTAGCGATATATTTGTTTAATGGCTGAAGGAATAATTTACGGGAAGACTGCGCTGATAGCGTTAGGTTTGCATTGATTTTTTAGTTTTGATACCTGCGTGCAAATTATTTTATGTGATTTATTTTTATTTTTATCTTTATTAGGTATATTCATTTGACTTTCAATATTATAAAAAATGCTTTCTGCATGTTTTACTTCATAGAAAATTCTAAGGTTAATTGATTTGGGCCAAAAATCAGTTTTAAGCCATGGTTTTATTCAAAACTTAAGAAAATATACAACTAAGTCTTACTTAAAAATAATCCCTAAAAATAAAGTAGCTGTTTCAAGATTTAAAGCTGTAAACTTGTTTTTTAACAGGTATAAGTCCAAGAATAATTGACATTCTATAAAAAAAAGCATTGGGTAGAGCTATCGAAAAGCTTATAATACTTAAGTCAATTTTGTCGAAGTCGATGTAGAAACACGAACCACTTAGAAAACGATTGCTACTTGTTTCAGGTTTTTAACTCTTTTGCAAAAACCATTTAATCATTCTCTTGCCCTTATAACAATTCATTTGGGGTTGGCGCAGCATGTCCTCTTTCCAAAACCATTTGTAGGACAAAAATAATATTGAAAAGTATCAAATCGTGCCGATCCGAGTATACCGTACAAAAGTGCGCCTAACATAGGCGGGCCACGGAACGAAATGAAAAATCACAGATGACTTTTTTTATTGTACCAGTCACCGCCCTAGAGAGCGGTGTAATTATCGAGAAAAGTGTCTCAAATAATTTATTACTGTTTGTTATTGTAATAGGTACTAGAAAGCTTGGAAATTGAATTGGCATTTTTACATAGTAGTTATATATTTCAGGTAGAATGCATTTTTTTGTATTTAAATGATTTAGATTAACTATTTAAAACTTCCTCTGTGCGCCAAGGCGCCATGTCGTGCCGCGGTGCGGTGCGGTGCCGTGTGCGGTTCGCCCGCCTGGCTGCTACTGTGAGCCGGCGCGATGCATCGCACACGGCACCGCACCGCGGCACGACGCCGCGCCGCCACACGGCGACGGCGCCGAGCCATGGCTATACGGGGTGTAAACAGACCCTTCACGAAGCCGTCAACCAAGCATTCTGTACATCAAACTAAGTAACTTTACGCAAAAATTATTGCTGGGAAATGACTTTTTTTTTTGGGTTGAAAAATTACGTTTTACGATAAAACTCAATGTAACGGACTCAAAACACTGTGCTGATGGATGGATTGAATAATACGGGGGTCGTGAAGGTGTTTAAAGCAAAAAAAAATACATTAGAAACATGTATTTAAAAAAAAAACTTGTGAAAAAGTTGGAACTTTGACCCCCAATATCTTCGTAACTAGAAGGTTCCCAGGTATGGTCTAGAACAAAAAAATGATCGCAATAACAGGGAGAACAAGTACCCTTCGGCTGCGTTAAGGGTCTTTTTACACCCTTTATGTGTCCGGGACCTAAAAAAAATATTAAGTACGTTTATTTCTTTACATAAAATGTGGGGAATGAAATGATGTTACAGATATGATTGATGCAGGCTACATTTGGCCATAGTAATAGGAAGGAATAATAGGAAATTACATATTTTTCAATTAAATATAACATTTTTGACTTTTAATGATTAGCTCAGGTTCCAAAAATTATACAATTACAAAGTAAATAGGTATTTTAAACTAAAAGAACCAAAAGTCTTATCCCTACAAAACCAAATATAATCAGTCTCCAGAAAAGGCACTAAATCGAGCAAAAACACCAAACACTTCTTTCATCGCCTGTACTATTAATTCAATTGGACAGAAGAAGGCAGTCCGATACAGCGTCGCTTCGTAATATTGATATTGACGACGACTGTACTTCGTCTCGGCAACAGTGACCAGACACTTTTGTCGTCATTTATTTATATTTCTCGCTGTTAAAGGGCTCACTGGCTTTTCTGAGAGAGTGACTGTGGAATATTAGTCTTTATATTCGTTTATATGTTTCTTTTGGCGGAGAATGTGACTGTGGCAAGTGGGAGCGTGTATTTGTGTTTTGTTCCGAGGAAAGTTATGCCCATTTTCAACAACACTATGATACATCAAGTTATTGCAAGAAAAACTTAACTTTAAAACATAATTATGGATTTCGACGGCACGGTTGGCGCAGTGGCTGAGTGATTGGCTGCTGCGCTGTGTGTCGCGAGTTCGATCTCTGCACGGAACAAAATATTATGTATAGCCTACAGGTCGTGTTTCCGGGTCTGGCTGTTTGTGTATGTGAGTACCTATTCACACGAGACATTCCTAGTGTGGGGAAATGTTTTTATAAAAAAAAAATTGGTAGGTAAGGAGTAACATAAGTTTGTATGAGAAGAGGTGATGACACTAATAAAACAAGGATATGATATTCGTTTCATTCGTTTCCTCCCGTTCTGCTAACTCTCATTAAAAATCTTTTTTTAGGTAAGGTCGGAAACCACTGATTTGTATTTTTATCAGCAATTTATTAGGACAGACGACTCTCACATTTAATTTACACTACATTCTAACAAAATCCTACAATTCTAAAACCAAACATTGAACAATTCCAAACGGAACTGCACATAAAACTTTAATAACGTCACACTTTACGTCATTCGCAAGCTCAGCGCGATTCCTTTTTTCTAACAGCAATAAAAAGGATATATAGACACATCGGTCCACTCTTGTTGAAGTGCAATAATTCCGCCAGTCACCTACAGGCGGCGCGAGTGTCGCCACTCGAAAATGAAAATATATAGCCACTCGAGCACTTGAGCGCGCAACTGTACTTGTCTTGGAAAAAGGAAAGGTTTTTAAGCTGTTACTTTTTGGCGGATTATTTTATTAACCAAGTTTTTTTTTCTTTTTTGTTTGGGTTTTTAATTCTACGCTTTAGGTTATGTTTCGTTTTTATTATTCTAATGCCTGGTTACTAATTATTTATTGTCACTAGTCTGGAACTCTGCACTTTGAATAGGGCAATTATATGGACATTATAAATGCGAAAGTTTGTGAGGAAGCGAAAACTGCTGAACGGATTTTAATGAAATTTAGGGTTTAGGCGCAAAAGGCCTAATTCTCAAAATGGCAACAGAGTCGTAAAAGGACTAGTTCTCAAAATGGCAAATTCTATAAAAGCCTAATTCTCAGAATGGCCAATTCTCTAAAAGCCTAATTCTCTGAATGGCCAATTCTCTAAAAGCCTAATTCTCAGAATGGCCAATTCTCTAAATGGCTAATTATCAAAATGGCATATTTTCTACAATAGTATTCTTATAAATAAAAGAATTCATTTCGATTTGAAATAAATGCTTTGAGTTTGAGTTTGTTGGTTCCGATAAAATCAAGCCAATTTTAAGCTATACCTGTCACTTTTGTTTATTAGAAACAAGGATAGTGAAGTCTCACGAACTACCAGGAGGCCAGAATCATGAAGGAGGTATTGTATATTGTTAATAAGAATTTCACAATCAAATCTATATAATATATTTTTTTACATATCGATATAGTAGGTATACGAAGTAAGAAAACTCCCTTTGTAGAAAATGTGGCATTTTGATAATTAGCCATTTAGAGAATTGGCCATTCTGAGAATTAGGCTTTTAGAGAATTTGCCATTCAGAGAATTAGGCTTTTAGAGAATTGGCCATTCTGAGAATTAGGCTTTTAGAGAATTTGCCATTTTGAGAACTAGTCCTTTTACGACTCTGTTGCCATTTTGAGAATTAGGCGTTTTGCGCCTAAACCAAATTTAGCACACAGATAAGTTAGCTGGCTTAACACATAGACTACTTTTTAATCCGGTAGTATGATCCCGTGGGACAATTATCAAACTCCATGCGGGCGAACCCGCGGGCATTAGGATATAATTTTTATATATACACCTATTGTAAAATGAACACCGTTGATTTTAAAAACCAAAAAATAGATACCTACTTCCAGGATTTGTGTTTAGGATTGTGTAACAGTTTACAGTATTTCATCTTAGGTATTTATTTTCTGTAAATAAATACCCAAGATGAAATACTGTAAACTGTTTAAAAATACATGATCTAGGTATATACTTGGAAAAGAGTCATTCTGTGCTGCCAGGTGAGGTACCAGTTTAAGTCTCAGTACATTTTCTTGTTCATAACAAACAGTCAATAAATGATACACGTAGATGCTTTTAAAATGATTTTGTTCTGTTGTTACAAAAATAGTATTTCAGAACCCATAGTAATAGCACGCGTTTAAGCAAGTAATAGGTCAAAGCACAAAGTTACAAATCGATATTTAACAAAAAAAAGTTTGCCAAGTGCATACATAAAGGATGTAAAAAGACCCTTAACGAAGCCGAAAGGTACTTGTTCTCCCCATCAATGCGATCATTTTTTTGTTCTAGACCATACCTGGGAACCTTATAGTAGATATTGGGGGTCAAAGTTCCAACTTTTTCACAAGTTTTTTTTTAAATACATGTTTTTAAAGTAAGATTTTTACTTTTAACACCTCGACGACCCCCGTGCTATTCAATCCATCCATCAGCACAATGTTCTGAGTGCGTTAGATTGAGTCCTACCGTAAAACGTGATTTTTGACCCCAAAAAAAAAATTGTTTCCCAGCAAAAATTTTTGCATAAAGTTACTTAGTTTGATGTACAGAATGCTTGGTTGACGGCTTCGTGAAGGGTCTGTTTACACCCTGTATTATTGGTCATCATGACTGTACAATGTATAAAGTATAGGTACTAAAACTTTCCACGCTAAACATCTAAAAATGTTATCATAAAGCGCCAGCACGTAACAAAAGCGCAAACTGTATCACTTTCCAGCGCTTCAAAGCGCTGCTTTGCTTATTAACTTTAATTTTTAATATCCGTGCGCAGCCCGCGTAAAATTGCAATCTACCTACCGTCGAAATAAAAGAAGGTTTGCTTAGTCAAATTATTTATACCTCGCGTTCTGCAAAACACTTGCAGTTGTATAGCTAAAGATGTTGTTGATGTGTAAAGAACAGGGTTCCAAGTGATAATTATCATTAGTAATCTTGATAATAAGTAATAACCACAGTCACTATCAATGTCACTGCACGTGAATCCGAACGTGATTTGCCGCTTCCGCGAGTATCCAAACGCGTTAAATGTCAACTAAAAAAAAAACAATTATGAAATAAAATAATTATCTTGATAATTTTGAACCCGGTAAAGAATGACTGAAAAGGCGATAGTTTATTTATTAGACCATTTGCGGTATTATCTGCTGAGAAGTGGTGAACGCTTTTAACATGAGCTTTTAATAACTGTCACATTTTTTTTTTTAATTTTCACTGTGTCAAGGCTATCTATTAACATTCAGTCTTCGACTTAACGACTGTCAAAGATCAGAAATGAAAACCGGGACCAACGGCTTAACGTGCTTTCCGAGGCATGGAGGAAACTCGGTATGTAATAGTTGGTCACCCACCCACGGACCAACCTAGGCAAGCGTGGCTTAGCCTGAAGATCGACCCGGCTGTTATTATTTAGTCACGAGCACCTTTGGGTTCTTTTTTTTTAAGAAAATGTACAGATTTTTTACTTTTTACTTATAAATCAAAATCTATTTTACAAAGTTTTCGGTTTTCAAGCATTTAGGTGACCTGGAATAACAAACACTTTTACTTGATTACTATTATATGTATATTATATTTTAATTTAACGAAATGTCTCTAAATACTCTTCAAAGTCCATGTTACTCCCACGAATATTTTCCCTCTGTGCACTTTCAAAGATAACCAACCAATACATTCCTCCCCTTTCACAGACAACAAAAAATAGCCAAAAAAGGTGACGAAAAAAACTTCTTTAAACATCCACAGGACTCTGTATCAATATCAACAGATTACTCGGCGAAATCCGTCAAAAGAGCGGAAAAAACATGGAAAAAGTCGGCGGGAAAAATGTTGGTGAAAATTTGGCGGCAAAATTCACCAAATGTCATGGCGTCGTCGTTTGGTAGTCTATGAATACATTGAGTAAACGTTGTTGGGAATAAAGAATGAATAAAACCGTGTGAAGGCGATGTTAATCATTGCTTTTAAATTTATTTTTTCTTTTTTTATGGCTAGTGAATTTAATTATGTTTGTTTTTGGTCTTTTTGCAGACTGGCAAGGTTTTTTTGAGACGTTGACCTCCTAAGGTATCTCAGTTTAATGATGATTTGCAGTTGTAAAAATACTTTGTGTTATGAAAAGTACATAACATCACGCCTGTTATTCCCGAAAGGTTAGGCAGAGGTGTACCTAAAAGTAGACCCGCATTTCATCAGTTAAGTTTTTAAGTCCCGTGTTATTACTTATAGGGGGCGAGCCAATTGCTATTATCGGGTACAAATCCAGACTCCGTGGCTGCAACTGAGAAACTCTTGATTAAAAAACCCAATAACACTTTCCCGACTTGGGAATCGAACCCAGCAGCCCATCGACCTGAAGCCCAGCAGTCGCGCTTGCGGCTACTTAACTAGTTACTAGACCAACGAGGAGTATTTTCTAATATTTTTTATTTTATTTTATTTATTATTGAAAGGAACAGCAAACAGTTGCATTAAAAGAACTTACAACTAGTTCAACAAAATAGAAATTTGGTTATAAAGTAACCCACGACGCTGTCCACAAGTAGACACAGAAGTTCAAGATATTAATTACTAGGTAACTATATTTTGTCAATTTATGTATAGACGAGTACTTAACAGTATATGTCTGTGCATAGCCGCGTACTCCTCAAAATACAGCCAGTAATCTTCAAAAAAAAAGAACAAGAGGCACTACTTCCAATAAATCACTGTTATTTATTATTACTGGCCGCTACAATCATTCGATATTCAAACTAAGTTCGCATCATCGATGCATCATTCAGAATCTCTTCATCATATTATAAATTGACAGGCCGCGGCGATCCATCACGGAGAGCCACAATACACAGTTTTCACATTAATGCAATGGCGGGAAAAATAATATTTTTCATTTCGGAGCCAGGCGGTCCGATAAGAACCTCATTATAGATCGTGGTTGGTGTTTATTTTTAGTTCTTTGTTAAAATTGGAATGTAAATAGCGAAGGTAGCTTTGTAATTATTTGGAATGCGTCTAAGAGATTGTTGGATATTGGATGATTGTTGATATAGGTAACTGCACTGGCGGAATAGACATCTTTTTATAATATTTTCACAACATAACAACGGCAGTAATTCCTTGAGGGTTTGGCAGAGTTGTACCTATACAGGATGTAAACGGACCCTTCACGAAGCTGTCAAGCAAGCATTCTGTCCATCAAACTAAGTAACTTTACGCAAAAATGATTGCTTGGAAACACCTTTTTGTGCTGATGGATAGATTGGAGGTGTTTAAAGTGAAAATCTTACATTAAAAACATGTATTTAAAAAAAAGTTGGAACTTTCACCCCCAATATCTCCGTAACTAGAATTTGCCCAGGTATGGTCTAGAACAAAAAAATGATCACAATGACGGAGAGAACAAGTGCCTTTCGGTTTCGTTTAGGGTCTCTTTACACCCTTTATTGTACATACACATTTCGCTAGTTAAGTTTAAGTCCCAACACTTATGTACAAATTCAGATGACCGATTGTCTGCTTTGGTTGGCTGACTGAAATAATAGCAGCCGGTTAAATAATATATCTTTAACTATCCGTAACTTTTTTTAAATATTTTTTTACGGATGGGAGTCATCAAATAACTCCTCCCGCTCTGGGTGGAGTGGGAGGGAGTGTCAGACTTTTACTGACTAAAACCCATCCATGTTCCTTCTTTGCCCTTTGTGTTCCAGGGCCGCGGTATCTCAACTATCCGTAACTTCGCATCACATTACTGTCATTCTTTGATAGCAGCATTCTGTAATTTTTCAAATTAACCTGATGTTTCTGTTTCGTGTTGTTTTGTTTGTTTGAACTGTGTGTTAGGTTGACGGCTGCCTCATTGGTCTAGTGGTCGCAAGCGCTACTGCTGAGCATGAGCTTCAAGGTTCGATTCCCAGGTCGGGCAAAGTGTTATTGGGTTATACCATCAGGAATTTCTCAGTAGCAGCCACGGAGTCTAGATTTACACCCGGTTGATGACAATAGGCTCGACCCCTTTTTAAACATAACTGGTGAAATGTGGCTGTAGGTATTATTAGATATATCTCTGCCTAACCCCGCGGGGATTAAAGGCGTGATGTTATGTTATGTTTCAATCTGCAAAACAATAAATTCCAGGGGAATTTATTGTTTTGCACTTAACATGGACACGAAACTAACTTACTTCAAAACTTCGAATGCCATTTTGAAATCAATTCTACCCGTATCCTTTCTCATTGAATAACATCTTGCTCATGTCAAATGTCCATTTCATTCTGACATTATCCATGTTCATCCATATGAAACTGATATTCTCGGGACTGCTTTTGGTCAGTTTCTGAATTGTTTTTTTTTTGTCATATTTTTTAAAGTATCTTCAATGTTTTGTGTTATGGCTTATATATTATTATGGCAACCTCTTTCAACGCGTTTTGTATAAGAAGAAAGAAAAAAATATTAAAAAAAAACACAAGGGAAATATTGCTCAACATCAACTTTCATCAGGATTAACAAAACTTTTCAAACAACTTACCTGTGCAGGCGGGAAAACGTTTTAATTTTCCAAAAACAGCAAAAAATCTAAATGGTCATCTTTTTTAATGATTGATCCTCTTTCTTTGAGACATAAAATATATCAAATCAGTCGATATTTAAACCGTTTAAAATTTTGAGTTACTTGCTGTTTAAAACGATCAGTGTGATAATGCAAGGACTCGGAAAAAAATAAATAAACAAGCTTATTAACCACTACATTGTAGACAAGGCGTAGTCGACATGAGCCCCCACGCATGCCTATTTCTGTTTGCAGGATTTATAGTAACCTAACACGAAGGGGATGCCAGGGTCTTAGTTCGCTCACTCGCACACCGCCATCCCCTTTGAACCTAACCTATACGAGTCGGGGTGCCACAAGTCCCGAGCTCGCTTCGCTCGCTCTTGCTTCCTATGTTCTCCTTGCCGCAATGACCGGATAAATAGTTACTTACTTGGTATAATAGTCGCCCATTCAATATATTATTTGCCCGACTAATAATTTCCCAAATAAATGTACCAAGTTAGACATATCGATGCATTTTTTCTTGACAAGCAGCGCCACCTTGAACTGCAACCTTAAAGTGGTGATACTGTACATTATTCCAATCGCTGATACTTACTGTCACTATGCCTAGGGAATCAGGTACAAAAGTGAAAGTATTTTTAAATAATGACTGGCTACGACCATTACATAAAGCTTTTATGCAAAGTTACATTTTTGTTGCTGCAATTTTACTATGGAATAAAAATATCGTCTCTTAAGTTAAATAGACAAACTGAAAGAAATACCTACTTAAACAGCCGCGAAACTTTAATAATAAATGTGATTAATATTATGTAAAACTTGATTTTTCATTTATAGTGTAACTTCAAAATTTTCCGATTTTCTAGATGTGCACTTCAAGCTACAACATTCTGTCAAATTTCTTTAATATATTTTCAACTTTATAGCTAAAGCATTAGGTTCAAGGTTGATTGGGAAAATTTGACAGTTTCGGGTAGCTTGATGTGCTGATGTACCTTGAACACAACAATTTTGCGGAACACTGAGCTAGGCTACCAAATAACTAAGTATTATTGTAAAAGTCATCATCATCTGCCTAGCCTTTTCCCAACTATATTGGGGTCGGCTCCAGTCTAACCGGATGCAGCTGAGTACCAGTATTTTATATGGAGCGACTCCCTATTTGACCTCCACAACCCAGTCAGCACTGGATAATACGATACCCCTTGGTAAGTACTCGTAAATCCCCCAAAAAGGCACCCCACAAAAATTAAAACTACAATCCCTTAAAACCTACCAAGATGTCCCAGTAACCTGCCCCCACCCGGAGGCATAACGAAACGAAATAGTGTGAAAAGAAGAAAAAAAAAACGTAAAAAATGAGCTCAGGCTACAATCCCGAGTGAATCCGACGAGAAACGGAATGAAAATTGGATTTGCCTCTGATTGGATTTTTATTTACTTAAGACAAGAAAAATTCTCTTCGTCGCGAAGGCTACGCTCTTATAAATGATTTAGAGATCCGCTCGTCTCGACTGACTGATTAACTAGCGGGTTCTGTACGTTTCGCTGCTGGATCATTCGTTTTGGAGCGAGATTTGTGGATTTTTCGCCGTACTGTGATACATGTGAATTAGTTTTCTGCTCTATTACGTTTTTAGACGCGGTGTTTGCTTTTTGGACGTACTGTGTGAGATTTTTTATTTGTTTTTTTTTTTGCAGCGGTCTGGAGTCTGGATTCTGGATTTGAGACTGATTGTTGGTAATGGGGATGGCGAAAAATGAGTGCAGATACATCTCTGATTAATCTTTTGGGAAAATACAGGCGAGAATTTTTGATTGAGTGTTATTATTAAGTGGTATAACTACTTTTTTCTCCAACAATATTAAAGTATTTTTTTTTAGTTAGCCCGTGTTGTCTCACTGCTGGTCAAAGGCCTCCCCCCATTCCTTCCACTTTTCTTGATGGTGTGCTTCCTTTCGCTAGGAAGCCTTCCAGGCGTCTCGCCATATATTAATGCATATATATTTTTATTAGCTCAGATTTGATAGTGTGTCTTGACAGTCTAGATATTTTAGTGCCAATACAATTTACCACCGGTTTATTCTATAATTGTGCAGCTATTGAGTAACCGGTGTCTTTAACATCTCATTAACCAGAAAAATCGGCCAATTGTGAGTCGCACTCACACGTACACAGGGTGCCGTAGTACCAAACAATAAAATAAAAATATTTTGAAGGCTCATTCATATATATGTTGTATTGTATCACATTCAATAGCAAAACTAAATTTGTTTTTCATAGTATGTTAATGGAAAACAAAGTTACTGATGCAGTTTGATGAAAAAATCCCAAATCTCAAAAATTAAACATCAAATCTTATTAAAACCAATTTTCAAAAAGACATTTGACTATATTGTGAGTATAGTATTTCTAACTACAATATGCAAGTTACATTTACCGAACAACATTTAAACTAAGATCCAGAATACATAAAAAAACTCTGAATATAGAATTTCCGGTCAAATTCAAAGCACATACTCACACGTCAGAACGTAATACATAGTCTCTAAGGGCTAAAGTTGCTCACAAATTTCAATTGAACTCTACCCGGGTAGTGCATCGGAGTGTTAGCCCAGGGGAGTCCACGGTACTTGTGGCTGTGGCCGACAAATTTAATCATTCATGTTGTAACAAGTTTTAGAATTTCTCGGGAACGGAAAGTAATTGAGGTGTGATGGCGTACGTGGTTGGTTATGACGGATATGTGAAAGATTAGACCAAAAACTGTTAGTAAGAAAAGGAAAAACAAATGTAAAGACGATTATAATAAGACAGTATGAGCAGGTATATTTGTTGACCCAGAATAAGCAATTGTTTTGGCGACCAAACGCTTGATAATGGTGATATATTAAAAGCTAGAAAATAAAAGGTTTTGGTTTTTCAGGTTTTGTGGGGTAATCATAGTTCTTAATTAAGATTTAATTTAAGATTATAAACTTTGTTTTGATAAATAAATAAATATGAAAAAATAAATAAAATAAAAAGCGCAAATTATTCGTGGTGACATCCTAGCTAACTATTACCAAAAATGTACTTCTGCCGAAAGGCAAAAAAAAAAATGTTGCTTCTGCATATTGCAATATTTACCATACTGTATCTTAGAGCAATCTCTTTCAGAGGTTTTGGAAACATAATCACCCTTTAATGTCCCCACTGCTGGGAGACAGGCTTCCTCTCTATGAGAGGGAGCAGGCCCAGAGCGGATTGGTAGATGTCATTTGTCTTTTAATTTTTGATTCTAAGACATGCCGGTTTCCTCACTGTCTTTCAAACTAATAATCGCACTGCGGAAATCTGTACGATCTTCCACTTTGATATCCTTTACCATTAGAAGTGTTTAGGACTACACATTGCTACAGTTAAAAATAACTAGCCATAACTTCGCAAATTTTACCTTATAAAAACACTTTTTTTATGAGAAAAATTACAGAAAAATACTCTAAAAACAGAAGACAAAAGTTAAAGTCCTGATTGAAACAGTTACAGTGTGTTCTTCACTTTTCTATTCAATTTGCTTTTCTGAATTAATTCAGTTTCTCCCTTGGAGCGTGCAGCATTAACCAAATGTATTCATGAGGTTCACGCCAACATTATCTAAAAGAACGGTTGTATATTAAAAATATGAAGGATGGTTGTGTACCTATAAATGATGATCCAGCGAGAATAAAACACGACATCATCTTTAACCAATGAGGAAAGTTTTGAGTATGAATGTGGATAGCTATAAGAGTAGAGGAAGACCAAAGAAACGATGGACGGACTGTGAAGGATGATTTATGGCTAGAAAGGAGGTGACTGCTGAGATGACGAATAATAGAGAAGTATTGAAGACATGCTGCGTCGACCCCAAAGAAATTGAGAAAAGGGCAGGACAATGATGATCATCTGTTACCAATATGGCAATAAGCTCGCCCACTATTGTATGGGACTTAAACATAACTGGCGAAATGTAGGTGTATTATTAGGGTACTATTACAGGCATAATGTTATGATGTTATCTGTAACCCCCAAAGTATTAGGCAGAGCTGTATCCTATCCTTAATTTTATTAGTTGAAGTTCCGTGTAATTGAGTCTATTGCCATCAACCGGGCAAGAATCTTGACTCCTAGACTGTAACTAAAAAAATATTGATAGAAAACCCCAACAACACTTCCCGACCTGGGAATAGAACTTACGACATCATGCTCAACAATAGTGTTTGCGACTACTAGACTAACAAGGTATATTCAGTAAGTTTACTACACATCAATACAAAAATCAAAGCATTTATTTCAAGTAGACCAGTTAAAGTAAACCCTAAAATGTAAGGAGTTTATTAATGTATTTATTATATCCACTCGTTTAATTTTTGTTTTTTTTTTATGTTATCACTTATTTTTTTGAATGCTGGTAGCTTTCACAAAAAGCTTAATTAACCTTTAATTGGCGACCGTGTAAGTCCAAGACTGTAAAACCTATAAATACATATATCGACAAAACTCTTATATAATAAGAGCTAGCAGGGCATACAACTCGATGTGTGTGTGTGTTGATGAGCTTGACTTATTCTCTACCAGTGTTCCTAAACTAAAAAAAAATCTGTGTAAAAACTTCTTTGAAGATCACTAAAATCTTTTCTTAATTCTCTCCGAGTGCTTACTAATTCTTACTTTCTCTTGCCTGTTTACTGTTTCTTGTGCTTCCCTAATATTGACAGTGAAACTTTTTAATTGGCCTTCTTTCACTAACTGTCAACTATCTGTACCCTAGCTGTAAGTTTTCTTAAGAAATAAAATAAAATAAAATAAATACTTAAGATATGTTGTACAAAGAAGCTGTTGGAAAACCTAAAGGGTTTTAAATAGACCCTTAACGAAGCCGAAAGGCACTTGTTCTCCCCGTTATTGCGATCATTTTTTTGTTCTAGACCATACCTGGAAACCTTCTAGTTACGGAGTTATTGGGGGTCAAAGTTCCAACTTTTTCACAAGTTTTTTTCAAATACAATTTTTTAAGGATGTAACTTTACTTTAAATACGTCCATGACCCGCTTACTATTCAATGCATCCAAAAGCACAATGTTTTGAATGCGTTACATTGAGTTTTACCGTAAAAGGTTATTTTTGACCCCAAAAAAAAGTCGTTTCCCAGCAATAATTTTTGTGTAGAGTTACTTAGTTTGATGTACTGAATGCTTGGTTGAGGGCTTCGTGAAGGGTCTGTTTACACCTTGTATCTATACATATAATAAAATCGTAAAAATCCAATTTTATGTTCCGACTTGGCGCAAAAACTACTGCATAGATCCTGTTCAAATTTTGCACAAATATTCCTTACAGGCTTCTTCACATGTTAGGCTATATATTATCACGCTACTCGCTTAAGGGGGTGAGCGATATTGCATTATGTCAGTATCCTTCATTTGTTTGACGTTTCAGTCATGACAAGCACCAGAATGGCTATTTAAAGCTTATGTCAACAGAGAAAACAGCCTAGCGGGTTCTTGAACGTTCTGTAAGCTACTGGTCGCAAGTTCAAACCCCACTATTACTTTCACTTTTTTGTAATTTGTTTGAATATTTTTTTGATGCTTTTAGATTTCCATTTTTTTTTTTGTATTGACATCGTTTGCATTTCCGTTTTTCTCCTTTTTTCTTCAAACGTTTCTCCAAAAAATAATAGAGAAGTATGGAAGAAAATGACATACTGCGCCGACCCCGAAAAAATTGGGAAAACGGCAGGAGAATGATGATGATGATTTCTACAAAAAGTTCTTGCTTTACTAGAAGTCTGTTTTCTTCTCGATTTGCAAAATATCAATAATAAATCGCAGTTTGGAATTTTATTTTGGAATTTTATTGTTCTTTTATAGATTGGTATAGTGTTCATAAGCGAGCATGAGGTCCTGGGTTAGATTCCCGGTCGGGCAATGTGTTATTGAGTTTTTCCACCAGCAAATTCTCAGTAGCAACTACGAAGTCTGGTTTTGTGCCCGGTTGATGGTGTATCGGCACTATAAAAAGTACTACAGCAACATATAACAAAAAAGTACTACAGCGCCATCTATGCCGCAGGTGATGAACTAAACATCGAAATACGTCTAAATTCTGCCTGGGTTAAATAAATCGCCCAAATAAAGTTATCCGCGACTTAAGTCTATATAGAAGTACCCGACAACAACTGTTGGGCAGTAGCCCACCAGACATTACACCCGTCTGGTCGGACTATCCTCCCTTTTCTATGGGGGATGAAGAACCTTACAACCTGTTCTTTATACAAAACTAGCTGTTCCCGGCATGCGTTGCAATGCACCTTTTTCCTATCCTACCTACCTATCCTACCTACCCTACCTACTCTACCTACCTACTTACCTACCCTTCTCTACCTACCTACCTACTTACCTACCCTACCTACCCTACCTACCCTACCTACCCTACCTACCCTACCTGCCCTACCTACCTACCCTACCTACCCTACCTATCCTACCTACCCTTTAAACCTCACGGAGCCCGAGACCTTTCCAACGAATGCAAAACCGTGGAAATCGGTTCGTGCGTTCTGGAGTTATAGCGTCAGGAAGGAAAACCCGACTTATTTTTATATAGTAGAAGATGGCAATAGGCTCGCTAAATATTTCATGGGAGTTAAACATAACTGACAAAATGTGGGTGTACTACTAGGTACTATATACACTCATCTGTTTTCTCATTAAAATATGGATTAAAAACAGATAGGTAATTTTATAACAAACACGATGGTATAACGTTTTGTTTTTTTAATTAGCCTATTCTGTCCCACTGCTGGACAAAGGCTTTCCACATTTCCTTTCCAACTCTCCCGGTGTTTTGCCTTCTCTGGCCAATCAGTCAGGAACGAGTCCAAATCGTCACACCAGCGTTTGTTGGGTCTGTCTCGGTGACGATGACAGTCTTCAGGTACCTACTGTATGACCATTCTGGCCCATCTGTCCTGACCCATTCAGGAAATGTGACCCGCTGAGTCCCATTTGAACCTCTTACACTTATCGCCAACATCGGCGATGCCTGTCTTGGAGCGCACAGATGTTGCGTATTCAATCGGTGATTTTGATGTTTAAAATCTATCGCTCTTTGGCAAACCTTGAGTTTGGACTTTTCAGCCTCCGTCAAAGATCATGTCTGGGTACCATAGGTTAGGATAGGCAGGATACACAGGTCGACAAGTTTACGCTTAAATGAGATTGGAAAGTATAACGTTGTCTAAGTAAAAGCGGTCAAGCCTAGCGTCTGTCGCCGTTTTAAATATTCTTGACTTAATGATTAGGCAACCCATTCGTTATAATTTTTATGTAATCTTTTTTTTAACCTTTATTGTCCCACTGCTGGGCAAAAACCTCCCCCATTGCCTTCCATTCTTCTCTCCGTGCGGTTTTCTTCGTCCAATCTGTCACAAACGCTTCTAAGTCGTCACACCAGCGTTTTGTAGACCTCCCTCGGCGACGACGCCCGTCTTCTGGCACCCACTGCGTGACGACTCTGACCCACCGGTCCTGATGCATTCTACAGACGTGGCCCGCCCAATCCCACTCCAAACTAGCAATCTTATCGCCCACGTCAGCGATTCCAGTTTTTGAGCGTATTGTGGTATTGCGAATTCTGTTGCTGAGCTTAATACCCAATACGCTACGTTCCATCGCCCTTTGGCCAACCTTGAGTTTGGATACCGGTTAGGATGGGCAGAATGCACATGTCGATGAGATTATAGCATTATTTAATTTTGGTTGTTTTCTTTTTTATTGTAGATTTGTAGGACATTGTTTTATTGTTTTTTATTTTATTTCTTATTATTTGACTTTCCTTACTGTTACCTATGAATGTGACATTGAACTGTTTAACTTTTAAGTATATTATTTTTTGCTTTTATTGACTTTTTAATTGTAGTAAGTAATATTAATAATAATTGTAACGTGTATTATGTTCAGACACAATGAAAATTGTTTGTGAATAAATAAAAAGATTGTGCTTCAGGGATAAAGGTAGGTCACCCTTCATCAGCGCCTTTATGGACCAGTAGCTCTTCCAGGCGTTCTCGACTCGGCAACTCTCAAACTCAAATGTACTCATCGACGTAGTGAATTTCTTGCCCATCTACCTCAACCCTACTTTTTACGCTATTGGTGATGACTTAAGTTTTTTTAATGTATATTCAACATATTTTTCATTCGGTGAACAGTTGGGGGGGGGGCTGTATTAGGCATTTTTTCTATACTAAGCAGGCTTTATTTACAATTGTGGAGTGAAGAGAAATAACGAAAATAACTAATAACTGAGATTATAACTGTTTCACTCGCGGCACGTCTTTAACGTATAGATGTGGCTGCACTAGCATTTTAACTTCAGAGCAAAATATTAAAAAAATAAAAGCAAAAATATATAAAAGCGAAAGGTCACTCACTCATCACGAAATATCGAAACCGCTTGACGTAAAAAGATAAAATTAGGCAGGAAGGTAGTTTATAGTTAGTAGACGTCCGCTAAGAACGGATTTTGCGACAGGGCCGGATTAAGGGGGTCTAAGGGCTCTCGCAAGTTTGTATGAAAGTCCTTCATTTTTTGTGCTACAAACTTGAAATTTGGCAGGGAGGTAATGAATAGTCAGTAAAAGTCTGCTAAGAACGGATTTTGCGGCAGGGCTGGATTAAGGAGGTCTAAGGGCTCTCGCAAAAAGTCTCTTAATGTTGTAAATCAAAAGCAAAATCTCACAACATCTCACCAAGGGGAGAGGCCCCCCCCCCTCTCCCCTTGGTGAAAAATCGCCAAAATTGCCTCACGTAATTAATGGACGCCCCCTAACCCAAGCATCTCCTTGCTTAAAAGGTGATCTCCAAATCATGTGTGTCATAACTTTATGTATCTAATTGAAATAAACATTCTTTTTTTTTAACACTTTGCCCGACCCGGGAATCGATCTCAGGACCTCATACTTAGTAGTCACGCTTGCGACCACTCGAGGCAGTCTTACACATACATACCAAAATTTCCACGCGAACGAAGTCGCGGGCAACAGCTAGTATATAAATAAATAAATAAGTTACAGGCACTTTTGAATTGTCGAAACAAAAACAACAATAAAATGAAGCTACAGTCCCAGTCACAAGACATAAAACTCTGAAACTACTGAAGTTGCCCATTCATTCATCAGCTCTCTATTCCGCCACATGCATTCATAGGCATCTATCTATACAGTTCCCTCCAGCCATACCCACACTTTTCGCCTCCAAGTATTCCACCCTAAGCCGTTTCGGAATGAGAATCCATTATGTGTTATTTATGGAGTGGTTGGCGCAAAATATTTATCTGTGCCGATATTCGATAATGCGTTGGTCGCACCCCAGCGCCATCGGCTTCGCGTGGACGTCACGGAAGCCACAGGAAATGAAATCGGATTCACTCCTCGGCACTGCCTTTTGTAAAATATTATTATAAGGTATATAAATAACAATAATGGAGGTTGGATTTTTCGGGGTGTCAAGGTTTTGTTGAATTTGGTTTGTATTTTATATAGTCACGGGGGTTTGGAAGCGACTTCGCCTTCGGCTTGAAATTAGGCGTATCCTATGTCTACCTGTATATGGGTCAATGAGAGTAATCCAGTATTATTATCTGCCTAGCCTTTTCCCAACAATGTTGGGGTCAGCTTCCAGTCTTATCGGATGTAGCTAAATACCAGAATTTTACATTGAGTAACTCCCACGTCCCACGTGCTGGGTAATACGATACCCCCAGCTAAGACTGGTTGTCAGACTTTTCGAGACGCTGACTACCCGTAACGACTGTCAAAGATCTATAAATGACAGCCGGGACCAACGGCTTAAAGTGTTTTCCGAGGCACGGATGAATCTCGGTATGTAATGGGTGGTCACCCATCCACATACCAACCTAGGCAAGCACGGCTGTTATTATTTAGCCACGAGCTCCTCATCACAATATGAATCGTGAACCTAAAAACACTACAGGTACAATGGTACCGCAGATATACCGGTATGCATTTCAATAATATCCGTTGTGTGGTGGAAAGGAAATGAGTACCGTATCTGAACAGCCAATGGGATGAGCTTAATATGATTACGCGAGCATTCCGACGGATTAGCGCGTTTTAGGTGACAGGGGATCGGTTTCAATTGTAACCGAGTTTCGTACGTGTGTGTGTGTGTGAATTGTGTGGGGATTAGTGCAATGTTAATTACTATAGTGTGTGACGAATCTGAATTTACGTGCAAATGTTTTAATGACTGCGTCGTTGGTCTAGTGGTCGCAAGCTGACTGCTGAGCATGAGGTCCTGGGTTCGATTCCCAGGTCGGGCAAAATGTTCTTGGTTTTTTCCATCAGGAATTTCTCAGTCACAGCCACGGAGTCTGGATTTATGCCCGGTTGATGGCAATAGGCTCTCCCATATTATATGGGAGTTAGACATAACTTGCGAAATGTGGGTGTACTGTTAGGTACACCGCTGGCTAACCCATCGGGGATAACTAAGCTCCTCAAACTTAAATAACTGCACAACAGATAGTTAATTTTGTCTGCTTGTTCAACATTTAAACATGAAAAAACCCACTTGACATGACTTTTTCAGTGGAACAACATCTCGTTGTAAAGCCCTCATGTCACGTGCACACATTTTTTCCACGTTCCGTCTATAGAGGCGCATTGTGCGCGAGAAATGTTTATCTTAAACGTTTTGTACGTCACGCACAGTGTACTGCGTATCTGACTGGTGTGGGTTTCTTTCTTGGAAAATAAAATATCTGCCTTGTTTTATATTTGTTGAAAGCCGAAGTAAGGTTACTCCTAGTTCTAACCGGTTAAGTAAGATTATACCTTGTTCTAACCGGCTATACCCAGGTGCGGCCGGTAACAGTTGTTATAATGCAACCATTTTGAATTTGCCGCGACACCGCTCGCTGCGCTCGCTCGGCTCGCGCGCGTTTTCTCACAGTTCTAACCTAGCCTTATTTAATCCATTTGGTCGGTGTGTCCTAGCAATAAAAATAATAATTACCATCCGCACCTAGGAATAGCCGGCTAGAACTAGGTGTAAGCTTACTTCGGCTTTTAGCCGTAACATATTCATTCAAGTCTTAACAAGTGGCTATCGGTTTGAAAGGTATCAAATTTGAGTAACGACCGAATCGGCACTTTACCCACTCTGAAAATTATTATATAGTGATTGTAGGGCTTCAAGATTCAGACACGACTTATTAATTTTTCGAACAAAATAAACACCATGAACTAAAATGTCTTCGTAGCCTTAACCATAGGGTAGTAGGCAGTGATAGCCTAGTGGTGTGACCGTCGGACTGCCAAGTCATAGGTCTCGAGTTCAAACCCAAGGCACGCACCTCTGATTTTTCGGATTCATGTGCGTATAGTATAATTATCACTTGCTTTTCGGTGAAGGAAAACATCGTGAGGAAACCAGCATGCCTGAGAGATATTTCTGGACGACATGTAAAGCCAAGTCAGAGGCCCATGGGCGGCATAAAAACTCTGACACCAGGTTACGAACTAACCACACGATAAAGAAGAAGAGAAGAAGCCTTAACCATGGCTTCTCTACGTCTTAAAGACATAACATAAAAGTAAAATACTGACACTATCTCCCACACTCCTCACTCGACACTCCGTAAAACCGAAAAACGTATTTTAAAGTACCTACCCGCATAAAATATATGCAATATCCATTCCGTTGGCGCGGCTAAGCGTCCAAATTTATAGACTACATGAAGGGCAATTTTTAACCAATCCCTCTAGCTTGTTCCAACATGAAATATGCCTTGATGGAAGAGAAAATTGAATGGCTACTGGTAACCCTGGTGAGAGGAGATGTAAAAGCGGTATTAAGCTTTTAACGTAGGTACAGAAAAGTTACGTTCAGTAAATTGGTAGCTGAAATGAAAATGTGTTTTTTAATCTACTGGCTCAGTGAGGTTTTAATAGGCAGGGTGGGGTGGTGGAAAATATTTTTCAAAGAGCGGAATTGACTGTGAAAGTCTGGAACTGCGAAGTTTTGATGAAGGCGGTGTTGGCTTACGGTTTTTTTCGTTACCGTGTTTTTGTACTGGGTACCTAGTACCTACTATATTACTTTTTCCAGTTAAGTGACGTATAGTAGTATCAAATCCTAATATAACATCACGCCTGTAATCCCCGAAAGGTTAGGCAGAGGTGTAGGTACCCATTAATACACCCACATTTCGCCAGCTTAGTACTATGTAATAATGGCGAAGAAACTCCATGGCTGCTACTAAAAATTCCTGATGGAAAAACCCAATAACACTTTGCCCGACCTGGGAATCGAACCCAGGACTTCATGCTCAGCAGTTGCTTTTGCTACCTCTAGATCAATGAGACATTCAAAATCCTAGGGCTATTAATTTCGGTAAATCAATCATACGCACCAGTGGCGAAGGTTTCATACAACTCGATTCCTACTGGCTTCCCTTTGAAAAATGGCACAGTCATCATGTGTATTCTGTACATAAATAATACAATCACTTTAAAGATATGTGCTCCGGCTTACGTTTTACAAAAATTGACCCTTCGCTACTGATACGCACATAACTTCACGCCTCTATTCTCTTCTATTTGTTAGTCGCTGACTGTACGACGTAGTAGATAAAAATTATGCTCAAATTTTTTCAAACTTTGGCTTTACAAGTTGTAAACGGACCCTTCCTGAAGCTGCATACCAAGCATTCTGTACATCTAATTAGTAACTCTATACAAAAATTTATGCTGGAAAACGACTTTTTTTTTGGGGTGAAGAATCACGGTCTATTGTAGGATTGAATGAAACGCACTCAAAATAATGTGGTGATGGATGCACTGAACAGTACAGGGGTCATAGAGGTATTTAAAGTAAGAAAGAATAATAAAAACAGGTAATTAAATAAAAACTTGTGAAAAAGTTGGAACTTTGACCTCCAATATCTCCGTAACTAGAGGTATGGTTCAGAACAAAAAAAAAATGTCAATTACTTAGAGAACAAGTGCCTATCGGCTTCATTAAGGGTCTTATTACATACCCTAAGTTCATCGACTCTTACTGCAAAGAAATTGTATCAGAAAAGAAACATTAAAAGCTCCTAAATCCTTATATAAATAACTAATTCTCACAAAACAATGTTACTCTGAAATCCCTCCTACTATCCTCTAATTATCGAAACTTTTCTCCTAAAATCCTGTATGTAACATCATTAGTCGGCCTCATTAAGGAGACGATCTTACTAACTGCGATGGACGTCGGGACGGTCGGGTAAGTGCACCTTAATGTAGTTATGTGTTGCTTCCCCTTAAGCTGTTTTAGTTGTGTGTGTGTTTGGGGCGTTTTGTTTGATAAGTTAACTAGTAACTGTGGTTCTAGATAAAGTGTCATTGTATGTATACAAATATGTAAATAAAATTGAAGTGTCTGTTTGTGATATCAAAATAACAGCTTTTTACTGAATGCAATACGGCTCTTATAACAAAAACACATTTTTTTCAATTTTTGTCCGTCTGTTTGTTCCGGCTAATGTTCGAAACGCCTGGACCGATTTTGACGGGACTTTTATTGGCAGTTAGCTGATGTTATAAGGAGTAAATTACTTACTTTTATTTTAGAATAAGAATTAGGGTTCCGTGCAAAAAACCGGGTCGGGAGCTGGTGTAGTGTGGCATTGCATCCTCTCGTAATACATGTAATCTTCGATAAGCAGTCACACTGACGTGGACGCGGGTCGGGCCGGTGCGTGTTGGCTTTGATTTTGTGAATATTAAAAGCCTGAATCACATAGAAAGTAGGTGCAGCTGAGACGCGCTGTTCATTGGCCTTCACACGCAACGCGGGCGCGTGTCGCAGCTTGTCAGGCGCCGCTGACTTCATAGCGGCAGCGGTTACTACGACGTACCTGCATTTTACAACTGCATTTTATAGTTTTTGTCACTAGACTCGTACAAACAAGTATGTTAAAGTGGACATTATATAATTTTTCGTTAAGATCCATGGCGAAACCGAAATATTTCTGTGTTGAACAGCGCGTCTCACGCGCCGAACACGACCCGATCCACACCCGCTGTCTGTGTGATTCTGGTTTAAGTCTATCCAATACTGACAGAACGTCAATTTGTCCCTCAGCACGCCAAGCATGGCCACCGTAGAAACGGGTTTCTTTGACGGAAGAATCGACAAAATGACAGATTGTGTCGACAAAATGACAGATTTCTTTTCACAATCTGTCATTTTGTCGATTCTTCCATCAAAGAAACTCGTTTCTACGGTGGTCATGCTACACGTGCTGCTGTTTTCTGTTGACATAATGACTAGTTTTGCTATACACACAAAGAGTAATAAACAATTTTGATATTTCCATTAAATTGTCACGCAATAGTACATTAATATTGGTATTTACACGTAAATTATTTGATAGTTAAATGCATGTTTAATTACAATCGACGAATTATCGCTAAATATGGATGCAAATTAAATTCTGGATCCGTTCAGATTGGTTTTAATAACGACAACAGATTCCAAAAGTAATTGATGTGTACAGTTATCGTTTCGAGTACTGGTGGGCATAAAAGGGGATAATAAATTTAAGTGGCTATTAATGGATTAGCCGTAATTAGTGTTTACATAAACGGTGTAAAAAGACCCTTAACGAAGCACTTATTCTCCCCGTCATGGCGATCATTTTTTGTTCTAGACCTTACCTGGGAACCTTCTAGTTACGGAGATATTGGGGGTCAAAGTTCCAACTTTTTCACAAGTTTTTTTTTAAATACAAAGTTTTAATGTTGTAACTTTACTTTAAACACCTCCACGACCCCCGTACTATTCAATCCATCTATCAGCACAATGTTTTGAGTGCGTTACAATGAGCTTTACCGTAAAACGTGATTTTTCACTACAAAAAAAAAGTCGTTTCCCAGCAATAATTTTTGCGTAGGGTGACTTAGTTTGATGTACATAATGCCTGGTTGACGGCTTCGTGAAGGGTCTGTTTACAACCTGTATAAAAGGCCACTAATGAAGAATAAGGTTTTAAGTCAGTCAGAATTTGGGCTGCTACTGAGAAATTCCTGATGGGAAAACAAAATAACACTTGGCCCGAGAAGTTTATTCAGGCTATCATAACCGCTGTGTTGTACGCACGAGGGCCAATCAAGCTTAAAAAACCAGTTTATGCGGATCTCTCATTGTATAGGAAATCTGTGCAAAGCGAGGCCATGTTATACTGGAAATGTACAGCTTCATGTGCCGCCGTGTGTACTTTAGGGTTAAAAAAATGACATCCTTATTATTCTTGATAGCATAATACGTCTAGACGGCACGGTTGGCGCAGTGCCTGAGCAATTGGCTGCTGCGCTGCACATCACGGGTTCGATTCCCGCTCGGAATAAATATTTGTATCGCCTACAGGTGTTCTGGGTCTGGCTGTTCGTGTATGTGCCAGCGCGGGTTGGTTGATCATCTTAACAGGTATGATAAATAACTATGAAAAACACTAAGTAAGTATGAATTTGTCCTTCTCTGTCAAATATTTCACTTTTGTGTCTGACTTTACATTGATAGTTAAATACTATTATAATGACCGTGCAATTCAAAGATAACAAAAGTAATTACGGTTATAATAAAGTAATTAAGTTAATGTATGGTCTTGATTCCAATTAAACATTCTTCATTCGAAATATTCTGTAAGCCTGAGAGACACACATAATATGCTGTAATCCATATCCATACTAATATTATAAATGCGAAAGTAAGTTTGTTTGTTAACTTTTCACGCATAAACCACCAAACCGATCATTCTGGAATTTTGCACATACATTGTCAAGTGTACAGACACGGACATAGGCTACCTTTCATCCAGAAAAAAGTACTGTTTCTCAGGAAAACAACAATAACTTTCTTATGATAATAGATGGCGCTACATTATTACAAGCTGAGTAGAGCCCGAATTGATTGTCAAATTCCAAATTAACGAGAGCGAAGCCGCGGGCAAAAGCTAGTTGTTTATATTATTATGAAAATGGCCTTTGTAGGAGTTTTTGGTGAAATAAATTGTTTATTAAGTTTTGTAGCTTTACATTGTATACACATCATTATCATTATCTCGAGATACGGGATAACCTAACAGTGAACATGGTCAATATCCCGTATCTAGAAAAATGATAATTTTAGTGACCATGATAGTTTAAAAACTTATAATGTGTACACAATTATGGAATTATGGTTGTAGACAATAAAATGGTTCCTTGTCCGTGTTTACATCGTTTTGGGGCTAACTGTATCTGCATATTGTATGATATATTAATATCTATTATGTTCAATGAGTTGGGCCTGGAAGAAGGCCACACCAACAGCATCAGCGGCGTTTTAAGTCCTCAGAAGTGTAGGTGGTTGAACCTTGAGGGACACTCCAATTTAAGGGTACATGGTGTGCTAGCAGACACCATAACGTAACATCACGCGTGTTATCCCCAAAGGGTTAGGCAGAGGTGGCACCCAGATTTCGCCTATTGGCATCAACCGGGCACAAATCCAGACTCCGTGGCTGCTACTGAGAAACTCCTGATGGAAAAACCCCATAACACTTTGCCCGGCCCGGGAATTTAACCCAGGACCTCATGATCAGAAGTCGTGCTTGCGACTACTAGACCAACGATGCAGTCACGTACACGTAGTAAATAATTTAAGTTAGTGATTTATAGTTTTTTTTTGCTTAATTCTGTCTTCTTCGTCGTGTTTCTAAATACTTTTATGCAGAGCCAGAGAAGCGATCTTCTTTCAATTCTCCTGTCAGACCCAGGCCCGACCCCGTAAGTGCTCAAACTTCCGATTCGCGTAAAAAAAAAACTTTATTAATTTTGATATTGATTCGTGTCGAGAATCATTAGCATAGTTACCTCCTTGAATTTGACGAGGATGCAAGACGATAGCCTGTATCATATCGTACATGTAACGGGATTTTTCACACGATTCTTGGACTATATTTGAAAAAATTGTCTATAATTACGAGTGAAGAATTAGTAACTGCCAAAAGTTCGCAAGAGAACTAAGGTTATCGACGTAGCCCGAAGATTGCCAAACTTAAGTGGCAGTGGGTAGGAACATTGCTCGCAGAACGAATGGCCGATGGGGCCGAAAAATTTTGGAGTGGCGACCGCGAACAGGAAGACGTTGTGTTGGGAGGCCTCCCACTAGGTGGACCGATGACCTGGTGAAGGTTGCGGGGATACGCACGGAACCAGTAAATGTGGCGACACTTGGGGGAGGCCTATATCCAGCAGTGGCTGTCTTTCGGCTGAAATGATCATGATGAAAGAAGGAAAGAAAATATGTTTATTTGACACATGCCACTAAAACAATATGCAATAAAAGAAAAAAAAAATTAAATCTAAAAAACAGAAAATGTAGATAATATTGTAATATTGTATCACGGCTGCGCCAAATAGGCCCTGTTCAGCAAACTGCCGGACAACTAGTGCCCGACGCTGGTTTTCAACTGGACCTGAGGTAGTGACTAGACGGACGTAGAACAGTTTTGTACTTTGTGATTATATGTGTATGAATAGGTCCATGATGATGAACCACCCAAACGGGTGCATTTTAAACTACTTACACAAAACGATCCGTATTCTAAACGATCTGTTTTCCGCATTGAGAAGCCCAGACCAGCTACCTAGCAAGGTGCCCGTAAACAATGCAGCAGGAACCCAATCTAAACTTTGCCTGCGAACTTGAGCCGCCATATTTTGTAACAATATGTTATTCGGAACTTATAATGTAGTGCCAAATGTAATATCAGGAACAGGCTTTATGTATCAGGTTGTAACTACTTTGTTTCTGAAAATGGTACCATTTGTTTTTTTTTTTTTCAACCTGTGTCGTCCGGGACAGGGCAAAGGCCTCCATTTCTCATTCCAATCTTTCGTATTATGTCTAGATGAAAAAAATACTTTATCGAAGAAAATGCCAACTTCCAAACAAACTTTCATCTCTTAGGATAGCATTTCCAAAAATCCTTTATAAGTGCTCATTTTAATTTTATAAACTGATTTCCAACACACCATAACAAAACATCACAGCTGTAATTTTCAAAGGGTTAGGCAGAACCCACATTTCGCCAGTTACGTTTAAATCCCATGTAATAGCGGGCGAGCCTGTCGCCATCAACCGGGCATAAGTCCAGTCTTCGTGAATGCTATTGAGAAATTCCTGATCCAACAACACTTTGCCCGACCCTGGAATCGGACCCAGGAGCCAGGCTTAACAGTCGCACTTGCAATCACTAGACCTACGAGGTAGTCCCTTTCTTAAGTTATGGGATATAAGGGTCCCCCAGCTGCGTTGGAACCGTTCTCGCAGCTTAATTGTTTGGAAGCCATCCTCCTATTCCATTTAAGAGTAAGCAGTGATAGATAGCCTAGTGGTGTCAAGACCGTCGACCGTCGGACTGTCAAGTCATAGGTCTCAAGTTCGAACCCAAGACATGCATCTCTGATTTTTCGGATTAATGTGCATATTGTATAAGTATCACTTGCTTCGGTGAAGGAAAACATAGTGTGCAAACCACCATGCTTGAAAGATATTTCTCGACGGCATGTAAACCCAAGTCGGAGGCGCCTGAGCGGCATAAAACTGACACCAGATTAGGCACTAACCACACGATAAAGACAGAAGAAAGAGCACAGCATCATGCTGAGTAATAACCTGCTGGTCGCAGTCACGACGGGCAAGCTGTTATTTTTTTTTCTTTTTTTGTTCCGTCCTGTTCAATTTATAAATATTTGTTATGCGTTGTATGTTTATTCTTATTTTAAACACTGTTTTAAGCTTTCACGGTTTACAACTAAACTTATACTCTCACTTACGGGATATCTTCCGTGATTGTTCTTTATTTTGAGCTCCCGATATTTCGACGCTGTTGCAAGGAGTCCACCCGCGATCATGGCGCTTGCAACAGCATCGAAACATCGGGAGCTCAAAATAATGAACAATCACGGAAGATATCCCGTAAGTGACAGTATAAGTTTATTGTTAAATTTTTGTCATTTTCTATGATAAATATTGTTTCTTTCTTTCTTTCTTTCAAAGATTAAAGAGATCCACTCTCCACATTTAACGTGAGTTTCGCACAAAAAAAAGTCGAGCATCGAAATACAATTACCCACGTTTCCCGGCATAGAATTAAGAGCAATTTTCTTAGTGAGTTAACCGCATCTTCCGGTACATTTTACCTGGAAATAGGACACTATAATGAACAGTAACTAGATAGAGGCGGAAACCTTAGCTTAGGGCTGGAAAAAACAGGAATTCCCTTGGTATATACGAAGTCTATTACGAGTTTCAGGAAATTGAGTTCCGCTCTTTGTATAAGGGATACTTTATGGTAAGGTATGTAGGTGAGGATTTTGTATTCATCGATAGTATTTTCCTAGCAAATATGCTCTTTGACTTTTTTAGGGGGTTCATTTTGGGGGTCTCTTAATCCCCCAACTGGGCTCGTGTGGTGGATTACGGCCTACTCGCTTAAGCTTTTCAAAAAAAAAAAAAATTGTTAGTACTCCTTCTTGACTTGACTGCCTCGTTGGTCTAGTGGATGCAAGTGCGACTGCTGAGCATGAGGTCCTGGGTTCGATTCCCAGGTCGGGCAAAATGTTATTGTGTTTTTCTATCAGTAGCAGCCACGAGTCTGGATTTGTGCCCGATTGATGGCAATAGGCTCGCCCCCTGTTACATGAGACTTAAACGTAACTGGCGAAATGTCGGTGTACTATTATTGGGTTTTTTAATTTAATTATTTTTTCTAATATTTTTTATTGAATTTACCTAATGCTATTATGTGATCCAACAGTTGATTGAAATAAAGGAATTGAATTGAATTAGGTACACCTCTGCCTTACGCTGCGGGTTTTTTTTTTTTTTTTTTTTTTAATTATTTAAACATAGTCTTAATACAGGTTCGTTTGTATTGTACCATTAAACCAGAGATGGTTTGTATTGGTACTCACATTCGCTAAAACAACACTGCTCAATCACTACTAAACAAATATAAGTAAAAATGGAGGTACATGAAAAATATTTTGCACTTAACAATTTTAGCCGTAAGGAAACATCTATCAGTAAGTACCCGACTTTATCCGAGTCATACGAAATGTTTTGAATCTAAGCTGCTTGCTATTGGGCTGCTCATTAGAAAGCCGGTACTAGTAAACGTATCCTATACAGGTTGCTTCGTTTATATAGACGTGATTCGTCGTTCGTGATTATAGGCGTGATATTATTATTATTATGTAATACACCTTTTCCCTTTAATTATAACCGTCTAGCAAAACCACAATGTCCAACTACCAACCTTTACAACAAAAACACACAACAATTAACAAAAGCAGAACAATTATTTACTAATAGCAATCCTTTTCGAATAGAATTTGAACAAAATATCGGTTCAAAAGCTCGTACCAATTAGTAAGTGAGCCGTCTCGGGTTCCGTAGAACAAACGGGGCTGAAAATAAGCGAAAAACATCTAAGCGCGCCGGTTTAGGGTTCCTTCGCTGTGTAATTGCTGCGCCTTGGGCGGAGATGGCGTAGATTAAGGAATTGGAAAAGAGACACGACTGTTACAGCGTTAGTATAGAAAATAGTAGTACTCATTTTATTTTGGTTACTGTGTTTTTCCCATCTGCCCCCACCGGGTCTGTCCCCAGTCCCCACTGGTGGTAGTTGCAACTATTTGATGCATCTACCGCGACTGGTGGTGGTTGCGTCTGGTTAGTCGCATTTACCCTTACCTCTGTCCCCACAGGTGGCAGATGACACTTTAATTAGTGGAATCAATGATATTATAAATAAAAAGAGGTAGATATCGCACTAACGCGCAAACAGTTGCAGATAAATTCAGACAATTATTGTCGTAATTTAAGTATTGCAAGCGCTATCTCTTTCTGTATCATACGCTCCGTATTATCTATCGCAGTCGTAACAACGCAACGATACTTGAACGCCGCTGAGTAAGAACTCCCACTCCACCCAGAGCGGGAGAAGTCATTTGATGATTTCCCATCCGAAAAAAAAAAAAAAAAGCGTATCTTTCTTTATAATATCATTGATCTCGACACCAATACTTACAGGCGCTGGTTCACATATGCACAATCTTTTATATTAAAAAAGGTGTTTGAAGTAAGAAGGCTTGGCCCTTCTGCGTTCTATAAATAATTTTAGTCTACGAACTGGCTTAGAAAGAGCGCTTCACTCGACTCCTTCAGACCCAATCAATCTGTGAAGGCTTTTTTATTGTACTTAAATAACGTTTAAAAAAACGTACTCGTTTATTGATTATGTACGTGTAAGTACTTACTTATTTTACTGGATTACTGATAGGTTTACGCCTTGGAAGTATTTTTATTTTTTTGCAAGATTGTGGGTACTTATTCTTTTTTTGGGCTGGCGTGACAAGTGTTGATTAGGACTGCTACTTTTACACAACATAACATCACGCCTGTAATCCTCGAAGGGTTAGGTAGAGGTGTACCCATTTAGTACACCCTCATTTCGCCAGTTGTGTTTAAGTCCGATGTAATAGGAGGCGAGACCATTGCCATCAACCGGGCATAAATTCAGACTCCGTGGCTGCTTCTCACAAATTTCTTACGCTTTTTCCAATCCGGGCATCGAACCCAGGACCCCCTTGTTCAGCAGTCAGGCTTGCGACCAATAGACCAACGAGGCATTCAAAATTATTGCTTATATTACAGCATTAAATGTAATAGCTTCGAGATAATATTTCTTTAATTTAACGATTACGATAACGATTTATTTCTTTATTTTATACGATCGCAATTAAATATTTAGTTCATTAATCAAGATCAAAAAATCTGAATGTGTTAATCGATTTTTGTCGCAGACTGTACACTATACGATCAACCGTTTTGCTGACTACGCAATTCACTTCAAATACGTTAATCTCTTTCAACTTCTACACAACAAGCCATTCGCTTGTTCGCTAGTCTGTGATCCTGGGTTCCAATATTATGGTTGTACAAAATAATATAATAGCCATACTTAGCCTTTCGGATAACAAAGGTTTTCGTATAACGTATCTGTAGTAAGTTACGACTTCACGAGCTCTATTATGTATTCACTTCGCAACTTAAAACAACGTATTTAAAAATCATTCTATTATTACTTTGACAGTCGTTACAGGTAGTCAGTGGCCCGAAAGTATGACAACCAGTAGAGAGTGACAACTAGAGGTATCGTATTATCCAGTACTAACTGGGTTGTGGAAGGTCAGACAGGCAGTCGTTCCATGTTAAATACTGGTATTCAGCTGCATCCGGTTAGACTGGAAGTCGACCCGAACATAGTTGGGAAAACGCTAGGCAAATGATGATTCTATTATGATTAATTTATATGTCTTATCTTTTGATTGCAACCGCCACAAAACCATGAGAAAATAGCTTTAAAAATTTGCTACATACAGGGTGCAAGGGATAGCCCTCCGCAAAATGACAGGGTGCATTCAGCTCCTAATTTTTAATCATATTCCACCGGTTTTTTTTTTTAGTTTTTTTAGTTTTTATTCCTGTATTTTAATGTATAATTACATTCTCTGTACGCAGCAGTCTGCAGACCCTACACACCCTGTATTTGTGTTTGTGGCTATACATTAAAAAGTTTCCCCTTCAAAATCTAATTGAAATAGTGTGCCATATTGATCTGGCACATACGGAACTTAGACAAATGCAGGCGAAGGCTTTTAGCGGTGTTCCGGCGGCGGAGTGCATCGTGACGTAGCTTCCGGCCCGTCTGTCCGACTTCCCGTCGGGCGAGCTACCCGGGAAGTTTAATGGTTGTCACGTGTACTTAGGAGGTAAACGTACCTTTGTGCACAGGTACAGTTGAGATATTGGACTTATAATTTATTTTTTTACACACATAGCATCGCATCTATAGTTCCCCAAGAGTTATAATGAGGTGTACCTATCGGATTTTTTTTTTATATTAGCCTACTCTGTCCCACTGCTGGGCAAAGGCCTACCTTAATATTTGCCTTCTCCGATCAATCCGTTAAGTATGAGTCCAGATCGTCACGCCAGGGTTTCTTGGGCCTGCCTCGGTTACGACGGCTGTCTCCAGGCACATTCTTCCTATAGAATTAGACAAGAAATATTTTTCCGCGATTTTACCTTGCGTGGTATGAAAGCTTTTTATTACTTTTCATAAAATTAAGAGAAAAAGTATTACACGTATGTACATGTTATGTATATTGGAGGAGAGGATTACGAGTCGATCATATGATTCCTAGTTAGACCTTCGGGCAAGATGTTATTGAGTTTTATGATCGAAATTCCTCAGAGCCAGGAACTGGTTACGTGCTAGGTTGTTAGCAATAGGCGCGCCTCTTAAGAGGGAACAGGCGCTGCGATTCCCCATACAAATATATTCTCCTTTTTTCTTCCTGAATAATGCCTCTACCTAGAGCAATTTTTTTTCCATAAAATCAACGTCTGCTGTAGACACGTCCCTGTCAGTTCTTTCTTTTTCAGGAACGAATAAATAAAGTAAATTTGAGCCTCCAAAAATGACGCTGGCCTGTGGACACGGTGAGTAATGGGTTAGCTCACCGTCCGTCCGTCCGTTATGACGACAGGCCGTGTCGACGGCGCGTTCGTGTTCCAAGCGCGCCTCAAAGAGATGTCAGCAACCAGGAAGGGGCCCGCAAGGGCCGATGCCTGCCGGGGCTACGGGACTGTTCGAAAGAGATACCGCGGCGCTGGAACACAAAGGGAAAAGAAGGTACATGGATGGGTTTTAGTCAGTAAGTCTGACACTCCCTCCCACTCCACCCAGAGCGGGAGAAGTCATTTGATGATTTCCCATCCGTAAAAAAAAAAAAGCCTCCAAAAATGATTAAAAAAATCCCCATTTCTGCGGCCATGATAAGAGGAAGTGGTCGTTCTTGCAGTCCCATCTGATTAGTGCGTATCGTTAATTTTGAAACAACTTCAGGACAGTCGATTGTACCATTTGCGATGTTAAACCAGTAGCATACGTCATTACTATGACGTCTACGGTCAAGAGAAGGTGAGGAAGGGAGGTGTTAAGTGTATTAGTGCCATCATAATAGATGTATAGTGACTTTGTATGTTTTAACGACACCAAAACATAGTTATAAACACGATTAGACGGACAAAGTCACGGTCCAAAAAGTTTTAGCATTAAAAATCAATAGGGCAATGGTTGGGACAGGCGTCACTTTTGCACCGGCGAACACAACCGGACAACATCCGGGTTTTATGCGAAGTAAACAAAAACAATAAACAAATACGTACACTGAATTGTGAAACTGCAGCCGGATAAAATATTCAATGGTTAAACAGTATTCGTGTACTGATTTCCTTTTTTGTACCTGCAATATTTTTCATTTCTTTTTGTTTCTGGTATTTTTTTTTTCTTTTTATCCTTTATTTCTCTTTTTTATATTTATTATTGCTCTCATAAATACAGACCTGAAAATATTTAAAAAAAAATGTACATGTATCCAAAGCACAAAAGAATTAAAAAGCGTCAAGAAACTTGTCCGCATCGCTGTAAATTTAATATTTTATGATTTTGCAGGGGGCTGGAATTCAGAAATTATCCCACACGATCGTATGGGGATAAAAAGTATCCCATGTCCTAAACTCCTTACTTAAATTATGGTCTACCCGTGTCCTGCACCATACAAATCCGTTCAGCCATTTAGATATCGATATCCAGTTTTCGGAGTTTTTCTAGCTAATTTTATTTAACCTTGTCTAGAATGCTAGGTTTCAGGGTGTTTGCGAAACATACAGGATTATAAAATCATGTTCGGGGCAGTTCAAGGTAACAAGGTACAAAATCGCATAACAAGTCCTGCTGTCAGAGCGTATAGAGACCCTTCAAGCACCCTGAGCTATATAGCCATCTATTTTAAAAACCCTTTAGCATTACAAGACAGGCTAATCAAGTGGAAACAGATGTGAAGATCGCGTGAGATTGATCGTGAGACGTAACACCTTGTTAGTTACCATTGCGTGACTATCCGAAGACCAGTGTTACGATATACCCGTGAACAGTTAGTGCTGATGTCTTGATCGTATCTTTGTGCATATTGCTAGGAAATTAGTGGTATTATTGCAAGTAGAGCGGAGTTCACCACCGTTATTTGATTTATTTGGCTCTTCAACAATGAGTACGCTATTACATCATCATCATCATCTGCCTAGCCTTTTCCCAACTATGTTAGGGTCGGCTTCCAGTCTAACCGGATCCAGCACTAAGCACATTATTACATAATTATGTAAAGGGTGTAAAAAGACCCTTAACGAAAACGAAAACCACATATTGTGCCCATCATTGGGATATTTTTTTTCTTCTAGACAATACCTGGGAAACCACAGGTTCTGGAGATATTGAACGTCAAAGTTCCAATTTTTTCACAACTTTAAAAAAAAAAAACAACTTTTTAAGGTTTTAACTTTACTTTAATTAATTAACTCCATGACCCTTTTACTTTTCAAAGCATCCATCAGCACTAAGTTTTGAGTGCGTAACATTGAGTTTTAACATAAAACACGATTTTTCACCCAAAAAAAAAAGTTGTTTCCCAGCAATATTTTTTGCGTAGAGTGACTTAGTTTCATGTACAGAATGCTTGGTTGACGGCTTCGTGAAGGGTCCGTTTACACCCTGTATAGTAAAACGTTCCAAACTTAAGTCTAAGTGCCATTATTTAAAGAAGAGCATGACATGCATTATATCATGCTAATTAAGAGCTAATTAAACAGGCTTTATTAATTAGGCTTTCCTTTAGGTATCGCGACAACGGGCTTACGTTTTAGGAAAAGGTTAGTATCGGATTTTGTTGCGATCATTTCCCATGGCCTACCATGACGTCTTAGAGACAGAGCTATGCAGGTCGTCTAGCGCCATCTCTTTCCCACACTGGAATTACTCCTGCTTTAACACGTTATAGTAACCCCCAGTATGAATTCTGGAAGTTTTCTATTTTGTTTGTTTCGACCTAGCCTTTTCCCAAATATGTTGGGGTTGGCTTCTAAGTGGATGCAGCTAGATATCAGTATTTCTACATGAAGCGATTGCCTATCTCCCTCCTCAACTCACTTAGTACTGGGTCATACGATACCCCTTGGTGAGACTGGTAGTCAGGCTTTCGGGCCACTGACTTTCTGGAACGACTTTCCAAGGTCTACAAATGACAGTCGAGACCAACGGCTTAACGTGCTGTCCGAGGTGCAGAGGAAACTCGGTAATACTCGGTATGTTATAGACGGTCACCCATCCAAAGATCGATCTTCGTGAGCGCTACTTAACCTTGAGGACAGCGGCTCGGTTTGGTCGAAAAAATAAAAACTATGCGAAGTTGGGGCGGTTCGATAGTTTTAGAATAAAACGAGATACGCACGACGACCAATCAAGCATTACAAAACCAGTATAAGCGGATCTCTCTTTGTACCGGAAACCTATACAAAGCGAGGCCATGTTATTCAGGAAATGTATAGCTTGTGTCGCCGTGTGTACACACTCAGTTTCGATTTAATTATAAACCGTAGTGCAAGCGTGCGGCGTCCACTTCATTCACTCTGTACGCTTTTGTACCAGGCTTGGCGTGGTGTTGTCAAACTTTTTTTTTTGTCAGTTGTGATTTTATTTATTGCAACACCTGGATGAATGTCAAAGGACCGCGCTTTTTTGGTGGTGTAGACTTCGTGGAAACTGTGGATTATAGTTTTTTTTTTTTCAACCTATTTGCCATAGTAGTGGGCAACAATTACTTACTGAGTTTTTACACAGAGTAGGTATCGGAATTTTGGTGTGTTTTTAATTCTTTATGAAAGCTTTACTTTTTTCAGAGTAGTTTGTTTTGATTCTCTATGGAATAGCGTGAATCGAACCTATTGTTTATTGTGTTTTCCTAGCTATAACATAGAACAATTATTTCGCTTGTTTGCGACAATAATGACATAACTTTAAAAATAAGAAATACAGGTCAACGTTTTTTTAAGTTAGACTAAAACTATTTTCACTACATTGCCAATAATTTTTGTTGTATAGAAACCTTTTATCAAAAGGTGAAAAGTTTATTGTACGTATTTCGTTACTTAATTCAATACTTACTTTCGTAAATTTTATATACAACAACAAACAATATTTTTAAAATCTAATTTTTTAGGTTACGTCATACTTGTCGCAAACCGTCCTTCCCTTCTACACTACTAAGCCGCACCACTGGTGGTGTCGTGGGGATTTTTTTTTCCCTTCTACACATATAAAATACATATATATGCGTTCCCTAATTACACTACCTAATTTGATTTCGAAAAAAAAAAAAAATGTAAATATTTTGGATCTATGCTAGATAAACTTATAGGTATTGCGTTTTTTTTTTTTTTTTGAACGCATGTATATGTATTTTACAAATACCTCTGATACCACTGGACCAGTAGTGCAGAAAGGAAAAAAAATAACCACGACACTACCAGTGGTGCGGCTTAGTAGTGTGGAAGGGAACGCATATACATGTATTTTACAATTACTTACGGTACCACTGGACTAGTAGTGTGGAAGGGAAAAAAAAATCCCCACGACACCACCAGTGGTGCGGCTTAGTAGTGTAGAAGGGAAGGAAGGGTCGCAAACGAGCGATTTGATCTTGTGAACTGTGACGTAAACGTAAAACAGGCATTAGTAATTTTATTACAACTTAGACATTTAAACATATAGTATTATGTTGTGCAGATTTAGCTATTTTATTTATTCTATTTTAGATTTTTCTATTAGCTAACTGCTTAAATGTCTATGTTTATGTCAATATTTAAATGGCTATAAATGGGTGAAAAAAGTAAAAAAAAACCTATATTAAACCATGGAACCCATCTGACGCTTTCATGAAACGCTGGCAACACTAACAGATATGATCCGTGCTGTCGTCGAGTGCAAAGCTGCCGACGATTGGTCTGGCTTATTCATCGCACCGCTATCGCTCGGCTTAAAATGTGACGTCCCAAATTTAAATGTTTTACTCCGATAATTGAAGTTTTTGAAGGGTGTATATCCGTGGGTTTATAGTAGAGAGATACAGAAAGTATTCATCAATTTTAATAATAACTAGTTTTGCCCGCGGCTTCGCTCGCGTTAATTTAGAATTTGTCAATCAATTCACACGAATTACTATTGTACTCTGCTTGTAAAGACACGTGGCGCCATCTATTATCATAAGAACGTTATTGTTGTTTTCCTCGAGAACAGTACTTTTTTTCGAGATTAAAGGTCCGTTTCTGTACACCTGAAAACGTATATAATGCGAAACATCATAATGATCGGTTTTGTGGTTTAGGTTTGAAAAGGTAACAAACAAACAAACGAACTTACTTTCGCATATATAATATTAGTGAGGATATCTTTCGTGTACACATTGATACAACGAAACCCTATTTTCACTTCTAACTTGCAAATAAAGTAGTATACTTTATTTTTACTTGGTATTTTTCAGACGAGGGTAAATAACAATTTACTAGACTTCCCTTTAATATTTTCTTTGCATTTGCTTTGAGTTCTTTCTACATATTCGCTTACTGTTTCTTGACAATTCAAAAATGCACGTGTAATGTAGCACTACATTACACGTGCACTATACTTGAATTTGAGTTCGACCTATAAGGTAGTCTCCTAACTAAAGCAATTGTCGCGCAAACAAGCAAGCAGAGCTGGGCAAAATACATGCTTTTCTTAAATTAAAATACTATCTATCATACACATGAGGTATTTGAAATACTAACTACAAAATACCTCAGCGTCAGGTATTTGAAATACCAATTACAAATTACATTTTTAAGAAGTAATTGTATTTGTATTTCAATTACGCATTTTAATTTCAAGTAATTCAAACACTGCCCCTGGCCCTGTAAGCAACTTGTACCGTGTTCATTTTGTTTAGCAAACTCGAACGCGAGGTCGCACCGACAGAGCGTGCCTTTCAGTTTTTCCAGCAAATAAGTGACCTACAAAAGTAACCCATATTTGTTCGACAATCGCTTATATTAGGCAGAAGGTAAAACCTAAATGTAAGTGCACAAACAGCCTGCTAGACATTAACAAGAATAAAAAAAACTTTAAGTTTGTCAAATCCGTGTGATACAGAGACGGGTCACTGCTAAATAATGATAAACTTCATCATCTGCCTAGCCTTTTCCCAACCATATTTGGGTCGGCTAGCAGTCTTAACCGGATGCAGCTGAATACCAGTATTTTTACATGGAGACTGCCTATCACACCTCCACAACCCAGTTAGTACTGGGTAATACGATACCCCTTGGTAAGACTGGTTGTCAGACTTAAAATAAAAAGAAAAATAATGATAAACTTAAACTTAGCTAAATCTAAAACACAACTACATATAGGTGCAAAGAATAACTCATCATTTAAACCAGCAACTTAGATATTTTACAACAAACAAATTACTCTAGATACAAAAAAAATAATAATCCAAGGTGTGGGTCATAAAAAATTCATGAGTGACAAATGGTAGCGGCAGGGCGAGAAGTAGCCGACATCCATCTTCGCGAGAGATATTTGTAAAAACCCCGTATGAAAGTCAAGGGACACTGTGTAGAGAGGAACAGTAAAGCAACTAGGCCCTTTTTAAAAAGGAGACTACCAAAAGGAGGGCTTTTTTTGTTTTTTCACCTCATAACTCCGTGATTACTGGTCGGATTTATGTGATTATTTTTTCATTTGGTAGAGGAATTTCGCGCGGTGGTTCCATTGCTTGTGTAGTTTATTAGGTATCTTCTATAATACATTAATTTGTTCTTCCATGTCTATGTGGATGATTTATTAATAACTTTTAGTATCAATGGAAAATGAATACTCGACAATAATTTGGATGAGATACCACAACTAACACGCCACAGCCACAACTTACTCACAAGTGATCTGTTACCTGAATTATACACGCATCAACTGTTCAGGGATATTTCACATTTTTAGGATAACTTTAAAAGTACTGGCTATTACAAAAAAGATTTTAAGAGTAAATTGTCGATGGCACCTGTATTTACTGCATTCCAAATTTAAATTTAAAAAAAATGTAAGTATGTGATGAACGCTTCCAGATAAAATTAACTGTACATTGATAAATTTTCTTCTTTTGGCATGTTTATGACTTAACAGATTTTTAAATAAGATGTATGTTATTGCTAAAATTTCTGTAAACGCTTTGCATCTCTGCGTGAGTCGATTCTAACAATTTGTTCCTAGTTGAAACACTGTAGGTACTGTTTACTATATGTCTTCTGTGCAAGGGACCAAAGGTCTAACTGTACCTCATACTTTCTCGTTTTGAGCGCGTTTATCAAAATGGCGTCCATTTTTTTGTTTGTTAGGCTTTATAAATTACTGTCTTGTACTTTTGTTTGTATTGTAAGCGTTGCTTTTTTATGAATTACTGTGGACTTACATAATTTGACGTGATTGTGGTGCAGATATAAGTTTTATATTAATAATATGTTTTCTACTTAATATTAACCCTTCGGAACTCTCTAAATTATGGTGATAACCGCATCAGAATCCGTTGCGTAGTTTTAAAAGGACAAGGCTGTTACAGTTAACTCAACATCATTATAATTGATCGCTATTTTTAATATGAATTATTATTTTAAAGGAATAGAATTGTATTTAATTTATTAATTGCATTTTTATCTAAATTTAAGTTATGAAATTGTTATGTCTAATTACTAAATGTGTACTGCATGCTATTATTAGTATAACCAAGATGTAAAATCTATATATTTGTACGGCTGAAATGCCGAATATAGTGAAACCCATAGATCATAAGAACTTATGTTACCTACCTATATTCGTGCTAATAAATATATCATTCCTTCATTCATTCATTCATTCATTCATAATTAATAATGTGTACATAGGTTTAGTCTTACTTATTTTATTTTTTTAAATTACTTTAGACTTAAAGTAAATTATGACCTGAAAATCTTTCTTTATTTATTGCAAAACATGATGTTTAATGCTGAATCAAACCATTGGATGTTGTCTTATTAAACACGTAAGTTAACATTTTAGGTAGGTTAGGTAAGGCACATAAACACTATTGTATAGATTTCTTTTTCATTTCTCCTTTGGCAGAAATTTCTTAAGAAATAAGCAATACCTATGTGCTCATATATTATAATGTATTCATTACTAGCTGTTGCCCGCGACTTCGTTCGCGTGGAAATTTTGGTATGTATGTGTAAGACTGCCTCGAGTGGTCGCAAGCGTGACTACTAAGTATGAGGTCCTGGGATCGATTCCCGGGTCGGGCAAAGTGTTAAAAAAAAAAAGAATGTTTATTTCAATTAGGTACATAAAGTTATGACACACATGATTTGGAGATCACCTTTTAAGCAAGGAGTTGCTTGGGTTAGGGGGCGTCCATTAATTACGTGAGGCAATTTTGGCGATTTTTCAACCCCCCCCCTCTCCCCTTGGTGAGATGTCGTGAGATTTTGCTTTTGATTTACAACATTAAGAGACTTTTTGCGAGAGCCCTTAGACCTCCTTAATCCAGCCCTGCCGCAAAATCCGTTCTTAGCAGACTTTTACTGACTATTTATTACCTCCCTGCCAAATTTCAAGTTTGTAGCACAAAAAATGAAGGACTTTCATACAAACTTGCGAGAGCCCTTAGACCCCCTTAATCCGGCCCTGTCGCAAAATCCGTTCTTAGCGGACGTCTACTAACTATAAACTACCTTCCTGCCTAATTTCATCTTTTTACGTCAAGCGGTTTCGATATTTCGTGATGAGTGAGTGACCTTTCGCTTTTATATATTTTTGCTTTTATTTTTTTAATATTTTGCTCTGAAGTTAAAATGCTAGTGCAGCCACATCTAAACGTTAAAGACGTGCCGCGAGTGAAACAGTTATAATCTCAGTTATTTCTCTTCACTCCACAATTGTAAATAAAGCCTGCTTAGTATAGAAAAAATGCCTAATACAGCCCCCCAACCCCCAACTGTTCACCGAATGAAAAATATGTTGAATATACATTAAAAAAACTAAAGTCATCACCAATAGCGTAAAAAGTAGGGTTGAGTCACACATTGTGGTTGACATGTGCATTCTGCACAAGTTTGAGCACCGTAATGCTCAAACTTGGTCCCTGACTGAGTTGCAAAAGTCCAAACTCAAGGTTGGCCAAAGGGCGATGGAACGTAGCGTATTGGGTATTAAGCTCAGCGACAGAATTCGCAATACCACAATACGCTCAAAAACTGGAATCGCTGACGTGGGCGATAAGATTGCTAGTTTGGAGTAGGATTGGGCGGGCCACGTCTGTAGAATGCATCAAGACCGGTGGGTCAGAGTCGTCACGCAGTGGGTGCCAGAAGACGGGCGTCGTCGCCGAGGGAGGTCTAGAAAACGCTGGTGTGACGACTTAGAAGCGTTTGTGACGGATTGGACGAAGAAAACCGCACGGAGAGAAGAATGGAAGGCAATGGGGGAGGTTTTTGCCCAGCAGTGGGACAATAAAGGCTAAAAAAAAAGATTACATAAAAATTATAACGAATGGGTTGCCTAATCATTAAGTCAAGAATATTTAAAACTGCGACAGACGCTAGGCTTGACCGCTTTTACTTAGACAACGTTATACTTTCCAATCACATTTAAGCGTAAACTTGTCGACCTGTGTATCCTGCCTATCCTAACCTATGGTACCCAGACATGATCTTTGACGGACGCTGAAAAGTCCAAACTCAAGGTTTGCCAAAGAGCGATGGATTTTAAACATCAAAATCACCGATTGAATACGCAACATCTGTGCGCTCCAAGACAGGCATCGCCGATGTTGGCGATAAGTGTAAGTGTGTGACCTGAAAATATTTAAAAAAAAATGTACATGTATCCAAAGCACAAAAGAATTAAAAAGCGTCAAGAAACTTGTCCGCATCGCTGTAAATTTAATATTTTATGATTTTGCAGGGGGCTGGAATTCAGAAATTATCCCACACGATCGTATGGGGATAAAAAGTATCCCATGTCCTAAACTCCTTACTTAAATTATGGTCTACCCGTGTCCTGCACCATACAAATCCGTTCAGCCATTTAGATATCGATATCCAGTTTTCGGAGTTTTTCTAGCTAATTTTATTTAACCTTGTCTAGAATGCTAGGTTTCAGGGTGTTTGCGAAACATACAGGATTATAAAATCATGTTCGGGGCAGTTCAAGGTAACAAGGTACAAAATCGCATAACAAGTCCTGCTGTCAGAGCGTATAGAGACCCTTCAAGCACCCTGAGCTATATAGCCATCTATTTTAAAAACCCTTTAGCATTACAAGACAGGCTAATCAAGTGGAAACAGATGTGAAGATCGCGTGAGATTGATCGTGAGACGTAACACCTTGTTAGTTACCATTGCGTGACTATCCGAAGACCAGTGTTACGATATACCCGTGAACAGTTAGTGCTGATGTCTTGATCGTATCTTTGTGCATATTGCTAGGAAATTAGTGGTATTATTGCAAGTAGAGCGGAGTTCACCACCGTTATTTGATTTATTTGGCTCTTCAACAATGAGTACGCTATTACATCATCATCATCATCTGCCTAGCCTTTTCCCAACTATGTTAGGGTCGGCTTCCAGTCTAACCGGATCCAGCACTAAGCACATTATTACATAATTATGTAAAGGGTGTAAAAAGACCCTTAACGAAAACGAAAACCACATATTGTGCCCATCATTGGGATATTTTTTTTCTTCTAGACAATACCTGGGAAACCACAGGTTCTGGAGATATTGAACGTCAAAGTTCCAATTTTTTCACAACTTTAAAAAAAAAAAACAACTTTTTAAGGTTTTAACTTTACTTTAATTAATTAACTCCATGACCCTTTTACTTTTCAAAGCATCCATCAGCACTAAGTTTTGAGTGCGTAACATTGAGTTTTAACATAAAACACGATTTTTCACCCAAAAAAAAAAGTTGTTTCCCAGCAATATTTTTTGCGTAGAGTGACTTAGTTTCATGTACAGAATGCTTGGTTGACGGCTTCGTGAAGGGTCCGTTTACACCCTGTATAGTAAAACGTTCCAAACTTAAGTCTAAGTGCCATTATTTAAAGAAGAGCATGACATGCATTATATCATGCTAATTAAGAGCTAATTAAACAGGCTTTATTAATTAGGCTTTCCTTTAGGTATCGCGACAACGGGCTTACGTTTTAGGAAAAGGTTAGTATCGGATTTTGTTGCGATCATTTCCCATGGCCTACCATGACGTCTTAGAGACAGAGCTATGCAGGTCGTCTAGCGCCATCTCTTTCCCACACTGGAATTACTCCTGCTTTAACACGTTATAGTAACCCCCAGTATGAATTCTGGAAGTTTTCTATTTTGTTTGTTTCGACCTAGCCTTTTCCCAAATATGTTGGGGTTGGCTTCTAAGTGGATGCAGCTAGATATCAGTATTTCTACATGAAGCGATTGCCTATCTCCCTCCTCAACTCACTTAGTACTGGGTCATACGATACCCCTTGGTGAGACTGGTAGTCAGGCTTTCGGGCCACTGACTTTCTGGAACGACATTCCAAGGTCTACAAATGACAGTCGAGACCAACGGCTTAACGTGCTGTCCGAGGTGCAGAGGAAACTCGGTAATACTCGGTATGTTATAGACGGTCACCCATCCAAAGATCGATCTTCGTGAGCGCTACTTAACCTTGAGGACAGCGGCTCGGTTTGGTCGAAAAAATAAAAACTATGCGAAGTTGGGGCGGTTCGATAGTTTTAGAATAAAACGAGATACGCACGACGACCAATCAAGCATTACAAAACCAGTATAAGCGGATCTCTCTTTGTACCGGAAACCTATACAAAGCGAGGCCATGTTATTCAGGAAATGTATAGCTTGTGTCGCCGTGTGTACACACTCAGTTTCGATTTAATTATAAACCGTAGTGCAAGCGTGCGGCGTCCACTTCATTCACTCTGTACGCTTTTGTACCAGGCTTGGCGTGGTGTTGTCAAACTTTTTTTTTTGTCAGTTGTGATTTTATTTATTGCAACACCTGGATGAATGTCAAAGGACCGCGCTTTTTTGGTGGTGTAGACTTCGTGGAAACTGTGGATTATAGTTTTTTTTTTTTCAACCTATTTGCCATAGTAGTGGGCAACAATTACTTACTGAGTTTTTACACAGAGTAGGTATCGGAATTTTGGTGTGTTTTTAATTCTTTATGAAAGCTTTACTTTTTTCAGAGTAGTTTGTTTTGATTCTCTATGGAATAGCGTGAATCGAACCTATTGTTTATTGTGTTTTCCTAGCTATAACATAGAACAATTATTTCGCTTGTTTGCGACAATAATGACATAACTTTAAAAATAAGAAATACAGGTCAACGTTTTTTTAAGTTAGACTAAAACTATTTTCACTACATTGCCAATAATTTTTGTTGTATAGAAACCTTTTATCAAAAGGTGAAAAGTTTATTGTACGTATTTCGTTACTTAATTCAATACTTACTTTCGTAAATTTTATATACAACAACAAACAATATTTTTAAAATCTAATTTTTTAGGTTACGTCATACTTGTCGCAAACCGTCCTTCCCTTCTACACTACTAAGCCGCACCACTGGTGGTGTCGTGGGGATTTTTTTTTCCCTTCTACACATATAAAATACATATATATGCGTTCCCTAATTACACTACCTAATTTGATTTCGAAAAAAAAAAAAAATGTAAATATTTTGGATCTATGCTAGATAAACTTATAGGTATTGCGTTTTTTTTTTTTTTTTTGAACGCATGTATATGTATTTTACAAATACCTCTGATACCACTGGACCAGTAGTGCAGAAAGGAAAAAAAATAACCACGACACTACCAGTGGTGCGGCTTAGTAGTGTGGAAGGGAACGCATATACATGTATTTTACAATTACTTACGGTACCACTGGACTAGTAGTGTGGAAGGGAAAAAAAAATCCCCACGACACCACCAGTGGTGCGGCTTAGTAGTGTAGAAGGGAAGGAAGGGTCGCAAACGAGCGATTTGATCTTGTGAACTGTGACGTAAACGTAAAACAGGCATTAGTAATTTTATTACAACTTAGACATTTAAACATATAGTATTATGTTGTGCAGATTTAGCTATTTTATTTATTCTATTTTAGATTTTTCTATTAGCTAACTGCTTAAATGTCTATGTTTATGTCAATATTTAAATGGCTATAAATGGGTGAAAAAAGTAAAAAAAAACCTATATTAAACCATGGAACCCATCTGACGCTTTCATGAAACGCTGGCAACACTAACAGATATGATCCGTGCTGTCGTCGAGTGCAAAGCTGCCGACGATTGGTCTGGCTTATTCATCGCACCGCTATCGCTCGGCTTAAAATGTGACGTCCCAAATTTAAATGTTTTACTCCGATAATTGAAGTTTTTGAAGGGTGTATATCCGTGGGTTTATAGTAGAGAGATACAGAAAGTATTCATCAATTTTAATAATAACTAGTTTTGCCCGCGGCTTCGCTCGCGTTAATTTAGAATTTGTCAATCAATTCACACGAATTACTATTGTACTCTGCTTGTAAAGACACGTGGCGCCATCTATTATCATAAGAACGTTATTGTTGTTTTCCTCGAGAACAGTACTTTTTTTCGAGATTAAAGGTCCGTTTCTGTACACCTGAAAACGTATATAATGCGAAACATCATAATGATCGGTTTTGTGGTTTAGGTTTGAAAAGGTAACAAACAAACAAACGAACTTACTTTCGCATATATAATATTAGTGAGGATATCTTTCGTGTACACATTGATACAACGAAACCCTATTTTCACTTCTAACTTGCAAATAAAGTAGTATACTTTATTTTTACTTGGTATTTTTCAGACGAGGGTAAATAACAATTTACTAGACTTCCCTTTAATATTTTCTTTGCATTTGCTTTGAGTTCTTTCTACATATTCGCTTACTGTTTCTTGACAATTCAAAAATGCACGTGTAATGTAGCACTACATTACACGTGCACTATACTTGAATTTGAGTTCGACCTATAAGGTAGTCTCCTAACTAAAGCAATTGTCGCGCAAACAAGCAAGCAGAGCTGGGCAAAATACATGCTTTTCTTAAATTAAAATACTATCTATCATACACATGAGGTATTTGAAATACTAACTACAAAATACCTCAGCGTCAGGTATTTGAAATACCAATTACAAATTACATTTTTAAGAAGTAATTGTATTTGTATTTCAATTACGCATTTTAATTTCAAGTAATTCAAACACTGCCCCTGGCCCTGTAAGCAACTTGTACCGTGTTCATTTTGTTTAGCAAACTCGAACGCGAGGTCGCACCGACAGAGCGTGCCTTTCAGTTTTTCCAGCAAATAAGTGACCTACAAAAGTAACCCATATTTGTTCGACAATCGCTTATATTAGGCAGAAGGTAAAACCTAAATGTAAGTGCACAAACAGCCTGCTAGACATTAACAAGAATAAAAAAAACTTTAAGTTTGTCAAATCCGTGTGATACAGAGACGGGTCACTGCTAAATAATGATAAACTTCATCATCTGCCTAGCCTTTTCCCAACCATATTTGGGTCGGCTAGCAGTCTTAACCGGATGCAGCTGAATACCAGTATTTTTACATGGAGACTGCCTATCACACCTCCACAACCCAGTTAGTACTGGGTAATACGATACCCCTTGGTAAGACTGGTTGTCAGACTTAAAATAAAAAGAAAAATAATGATAAACTTAAACTTAGCTAAATCTAAAACACAACTACATATAGGTGCAAAGAATAACTCATCATTTAAACCAGCAACTTAGATATTTTACAACAAACAAATTACTCTAGATACAAAAAAAATAATAATCCAAGGTGTGGGTCATAAAAAATTCATGAGTGACAAATGGTAGCGGCAGGGCGAGAAGTAGCCGACATCCATCTTCGCGAGAGATATTTGTAAAAACCCCGTATGAAAGTCAAGGGACACTGTGTAGAGAGGAACAGTAAAGCAACTAGGCCCTTTTTAAAAAGGAGACTACCAAAAGGAGGGCTTTTTTTGTTTTTTCACCTCATAACTCCGTGATTACTGGTCGGATTTATGTGATTATTTTTTCATTTGGTAGAGGAATTTCGCGCGGTGGTTCCATTGCTTGTGTAGTTTATTAGGTATCTTCTATAATACATTAATTTGTTCTTCCATGTCTATGTGGATGATTTATTAATAACTTTTAGTATCAATGGAAAATGAATACTCGACAATAATTTGGATGAGATACCACAACTAACACGCCACAGCCACAACTTACTCACAAGTGATCTGTTACCTGAATTATACACGCATCAACTGTTCAGGGATATTTCACATTTTTAGGATAACTTTAAAAGTACTGGCTATTACAAAAAAGATTTTAAGAGTAAATTGTCGATGGCACCTGTATTTACTGCATTCCAAATTTAAATTTAAAAAAAATGTAAGTATGTGATGAACGCTTCCAGATAAAATTAACTGTACATTGATAAATTTTCTTCTTTTGGCATGTTTATGACTTAACAGATTTTTAAATAAGATGTATGTTATTGCTAAAATTTCTGTAAACGCTTTGCATCTCTGCGTGAGTCGATTCTAACAATTTGTTCCTAGTTGAAACACTGTAGGTACTGTTTACTATATGTCTTCTGTGCAAGGGACCAAAGGTCTAACTGTACCTCATACTTTCTCGTTTTGAGCGCGTTTATCAAAATGGCGTCCATTTTTTTGTTTGTTAGGCTTTATAAATTACTGTCTTGTACTTTTGTTTGTATTGTAAGCGTTGCTTTTTTATGAATTACTGTGGACTTACATAATTTGACGTGATTGTGGTGCAGATATAAGTTTTATATTAATAATATGTTTTCTACTTAATATTAACCCTTCGGAACTCTCTAAATTATGGTGATAACCGCATCAGAATCCGTTGCGTAGTTTTAAAAGGACAAGGCTGTTACAGTTAACTCAACATCATTATAATTGATCGCTATTTTTAATATGAATTATTATTTTAAAGGAATAGAATTGTATTTAATTTATTAATTGCATTTTTATCTAAATTTAAGTTATGAAATTGTTATGTCTAATTACTAAATGTGTACTGCATGCTATTATTAGTATAACCAAGATGTAAAATCTATATATTTGTACGGCTGAAATGCCGAATATAGTGAAACCCATAGATCATAAGAACTTATGTTACCTACCTATATTCGTGCTAATAAATATATCATTCCTTCATTCATTCATTCATTCATTCATAATTAATAATGTGTACATAGGTTTAGTCTTACTTATTTTATTTTTTTAAATTACTTTAGACTTAAAGTAAATTATGACCTGAAAATCTTTCTTTATTTATTGCAAAACATGATGTTTAATGCTGAATCAAACCATTGGATGTTGTCTTATTAAACACGTAAGTTAACATTTTAGGTAGGTTAGGTAAGGCACATAAACACTATTGTATAGATTTCTTTTTCATTTCTCCTTTGGCAGAAATTTCTTAAGAAATAAGCAATACCTATGTGCTCATATATTATAATGTATTCATTACTAGCTGTTGCCCGCGACTTCGTTCGCGTGGAAATTTTGGTATGTATGTGTAAGACTGCCTCGAGTGGTCGCAAGCGTGACTACTAAGTATGAGGTCCTGGGATCGATTCCCGGGTCGGGCAAAGTGTTAAAAAAAAAAAGAATGTTTATTTCAATTAGGTACATAAAGTTATGACACACATGATTTGGAGATCACCTTTTAAGCAAGGAGTTGCTTGGGTTAGGGGGCGTCCATTAATTACGTGAGGCAATTTTGGCGATTTTTCAACCCCCCCCCTCTCCCCTTGGTGAGATGTCGTGAGATTTTGCTTTTGATTTACAACATTAAGAGACTTTTTGCGAGAGCCCTTAGACCTCCTTAATCCAGCCCTGCCGCAAAATCCGTTCTTAGCAGACTTTTACTGACTATTTATTACCTCCCTGCCAAATTTCAAGTTTGTAGCACAAAAAATGAAGGACTTTCATACAAACTTGCGAGAGCCCTTAGACCCCCTTAATCCGGCCCTGTCGCAAAATCCGTTCTTAGCGGACGTCTACTAACTATAAACTACCTTCCTGCCTAATTTCATCTTTTTACGTCAAGCGGTTTCGATATTTCGTGATGAGTGAGTGACCTTTCGCTTTTATATATTTTTGCTTTTATTTTTTTAATATTTTGCTCTGAAGTTAAAATGCTAGTGCAGCCACATCTAAACGTTAAAGACGTGCCGCGAGTGAAACAGTTATAATCTCAGTTATTTCTCTTCACTCCACAATTGTAAATAAAGCCTGCTTAGTATAGAAAAAATGCCTAATACAGCCCCCCAACCCCCAACTGTTCACCGAATGAAAAATATGTTGAATATACATTAAAAAAACTAAAGTCATCACCAATAGCGTAAAAAGTAGGGTTGAGTCACACATTGTGGTTGACATGTGCATTCTGCACAAGTTTGAGCACCGTAATGCTCAAACTTGGTCCCTGACTGAGTTGCAAAAGTCCAAACTCAAGGTTGGCCAAAGGGCGATGGAACGTAGCGTATTGGGTATTAAGCTCAGCGACAGAATTCGCAATACCACAATACGCTCAAAAACTGGAATCGCTGACGTGGGCGATAAGATTGCTAGTTTGGAGTAGGATTGGGCGGGCCACGTCTGTAGAATGCATCAAGACCGGTGGGTCAGAGTCGTCACGCAGTGGGTGCCAGAAGACGGGCGTCGTCGCCGAGGGAGGTCTAGAAAACGCTGGTGTGACGACTTAGAAGCGTTTGTGACGGATTGGACGAAGAAAACCGCACGGAGAGAAGAATGGAAGGCAATGGGGGAGGTTTTTGCCCAGCAGTGGGACAATAAAGGCTAAAAAAAAAGATTACATAAAAATTATAACGAATGGGTTGCCTAATCATTAAGTCAAGAATATTTAAAACTGCGACAGACGCTAGGCTTGACCGCTTTTACTTAGACAACGTTATACTTTCCAATCACATTTAAGCGTAAACTTGTCGACCTGTGTATCCTGCCTATCCTAACCTATGGTACCCAGACATGATCTTTGACGGACGCTGAAAAGTCCAAACTCAAGGTTTGCCAAAGAGCGATGGATTTTAAACATCAAAATCACCGATTGAATACGCAACATCTGTGCGCTCCAAGACAGGCATCGCCGATGTTGGCGATAAGTGTAAGAGGTTCAAATGGGACTCAGCGGGTCACATTTCCAGAATGGGTCAGGACAGATGGGCCAGAATGGTCATACAGTAGGTACCTGAAGAATGTCATCGTCACCGAGGCAGACCTAACAAACGCTGGTGTGACGATTTGGACTCGTTCCTGACTGATTGGCCAGAGAAGGCAAAACACCGGGAGAGTTGGAAAGGAAATGTGAAAAGCCTTTGTCCAGCAGTGGGACAGAATAGGCTAATTAAAAAAACAAAACGTTATACCATCGTGTTTGTTATAAAATTACCTATCTGTTTTTAATCCATATTTTAATGAGAAAACAGATGAGTGTATATAGTACCTAGTAGTACACCCACATTTTGTCAGTTATGTTTAACTCCCATGAAATATTTAGCGAGCCTATTGCCATCTCTACTATATAAAAATAATTCGGGTTTTCCTTCCTGACGCTATAACTCCAGAACGCACGAACCGATTTCCACGGTTTTGCATTCGTTGGAAAGGTCTCGGGCTCCGTGAGGTTTATAGGGTAGGTAAGTAGGTAGGTAGGTAGAGAAGAGTAGGTAAGTAGGTAGGTAGGATAGGTAGGTAGGATAGGAAAAAGGTGCATTGCAACGCATGCCGGGAACAGCTAGTTTTGTATAAAGAACAGGTTGTAAGGTTCTTCATCCCCCATAGAAAAGGGAGGATAGTCCGACCAGACGGGTGTAATGTCTGGTGGGCTATAACTGCCCAACAGTTGTTGTCGGGTACTTCTATATAGTCTTAAGTCGCGGATAACTTTATTTGGGCGATTTATTTGACCCAGGCAGAATTTAGACGTATTTCGATGTTTAGTTCATCACCTGCGGCATAGATGGCGCTGTAGTACTTTTTGTTATATGTTGCTGTAGTACTTTTTATAGTGCCGATACACCATCAACCGGGCACAAAACCAGACTTCGTAGTTGCTACTGAGAATTTGCTGGTGGAAAAACTCAATAACACATTGCCCGACCGGGAACCTAACCCAGGACCTCATGCTCGCTTCTGAACACTATACCAATCTATAAAAGAACAATAAAATTCCAAACTGCGATTGATTATTGATATTTTGCAAATCGAGAAGGACTTCTAGTAAAGCAAGAACTTTTTGTAGAAATCATCATCATCATTCTCCTGCCGTTTTCCCATTTTTTTCGGGGTCGGCGCAGTATGTCATCTTCTTCCATACTTCTCTATTACTTTTTGGAGAAACGTTTGAAGAAAAAAGGAGAAAAACGGAAATGCAAACGATGTCAATACAAAAAAAAAAAAATGGAAATCTAAAAGCATCAAAAAAATATTCAAACAAATTACAAAAAAGTGAAAGTAATAGTGGGGTTTGAACTTGCGACCAGTAGCTTACAGAACTTTCAAGAACCCGCTAGGCTGTTTTCTCTGTTGACATAAGCCTTAAATAGCCATTCTGGTGCTTGTCATGACTGAAACGTCAAACAAATGAAGGATACTGACATAATGCAATATTGCTCACCCCCTTAAGCGAGTAGCGTGATAATATATAGCCTAACATGTGAAGAAGCCTATAAGGAATATTTGTGCAAAATTTGAACAGGATCTACGCAGTAGTTTTTGCGCCAAGTCGGAACATAAAATTGGATTTTTACGATTTTATTATATGTATAGATTTTCCTGTGTTGTCTACTGTGTGTACATAAATAGTAAAATAAATAACTTAACGTCTATGATAATTCAAATCAACATCAAAACATGCTCATATCAAGATTATGAACCACAATACATTACAGATTCCATAATACACAATACTAAAATGAAATTCCTCAGAGGAACACTGCAATGTCTCGTTGCCTCAAAGGAGTTTCATCTGTCTAATTTAATTATCCATTTGAAACTCCGCCATAGCGATACCTGTCCCGCTATTGTTGATAACAAATAATATAATTGCATTGCTTGAACATCAAGTGACGACTACTAGTTTCTGTAGTTTAGTATTAAATGTATTAGTTGGTACTACGCCTTTAGTAGTTTTTAATTGAATGTCTGCTAGTGGAGCTCGTGGTTAAATAATAACAGCCACTCGGGTCGATCTTTAGGTTAAGCCGTGCTTGCCTAGCTTGCTCTGTGGATGGGTGACCACCCATTACATAACGAGTTTCCTCCGTGACTCGGAAAGCACGTTAAGCCGTTGGTCCCGGGTGTCATTTGTAGATCTTTGACAGTCGTTAGGTAGTCAGTGGCCCAAAAAGTCTGACAACCAGTCTAACCAAGGGATATCGTATTACCCAGTACTAACTGGGTTGTGGAGGTCAGATAGGCAGTCGCTTTATGTAAAATACTGGTATTCAGCTGCATCCAGTTGGACTGGAAGCCAACCCCAATATAGTTGGGAAAAGGCTGGGCAGATGATGAATTGAATGTCTAATAGTATATTGTTTGCCCCTAACAAGGGGTGTAACAAGACCCTTAAAGAAGCCGAAAGGCACTTGATTCTCCCCATCATTGCGATATTTTTTTTGTTCTAGACCATAACTGGGAGACTTCTAGTTACGGAGATATTGGGTTCAAAGTTCCAACTTTTTCACTAGTTTTTTTTTTAAGTAAATGTTTTAATGAAAGATTTTTACTTTAAACACCTCCACCACTCCCGTACTATTCAATCCATCCATCAGCACAATGTTTTGAGTACGTTAAATGTAGTCCTACCGTAAGACATGATTTTTCACCCAAAAAAAGTCGTTTCCCAGCAATATTTTTTGCATAAAGTTACGTAGTTTGATGTACATAATGCTTGGTTGACGGCTTCGTTAAGGGTCGTGTTGCACCCTGTATTGTTGTTTTAGTTACTGCCTCTTTAGTCTAGTGGTCGCAAGCGACACTACACTAAGCAGTGATAGTCTAGTGATGTGACTGTCGGACTGCCTAGCCATATGTCTCGAGTTCGAACCCAAGATACGCACCTCTGATTTTTCGGATTCATGTGCGTAGTATATAATTATCACTTGCTTCGGTGAAACTAACATGCCTGAGAGATATTTCTCGAAGGCATGTAAAGCCAAGTCAGAGGCCAAAAACTCTGACACCAGGTTAGGCACTAACCACACGATAAAGAAAGAAAGACCACTACACAACGATACCTCTGAAAAGCATCCTTACATCTGTCGACCATTCTGACGTCACAATCGAATATTCCAGTACACAAAGTTCGGGATGGGTTTCCAATTTGTATCCGCATGCAGTCCAACTCGCTGGCATCCAGGCAGAGTCCAGAAACTTCAGTCACATGTCTCGTGAGTTTAGGCGATTTCTATTGAACTAGGTTCAAGCGTGGATCCTCCAGGAGTTAGGGAGAATGGAAGAGGCAAGCAGATCCTGTGATGAATTAGGATGAATTAAATGTATTACTACCCACAAATGATTTTGAATGGGTGCAACTTAATAATCTTGCTTACAACTTTTTAAACTAAATCCGGATAATTTCACACGTCGTTCTACTAATCTATCCCTGTTTTTTTTTTCGGATGGGAAATCTTCAAATGAATTCTTCATTTGATGATTTCCCACCCGCTCTGGGCGGAGTGGAAGGGAGTGTCAGACTTCTACTGACTAAAACCCATCCATGTTCCCTTTGTGTTCCAGGGCCGCGGTATGTTTCAATAATAATACCCCTGAAATCTAATCTACCCCTTAAAGCCAGATTCTCTCATAGGCTCACCCCAAGCTCCAACAGTAGAAATAATGTGGGAACTTTGATTTTAATGGCAATTCTGTTTTTTTCTATAGTAATTTCAGTAGCAGTTCGGTAGTGGCCGGTTCATAGTCAATATGTTAAAAAACCCTGCCCGATCCGAAAGGGTATAGTATACCCCATTCACATTACCAAATAAAATAAGAAACATAAAATATTCATCAAAGAAAACATATTAATGAATTTTAAAATGTACAGTTTTTGTGCCCAAATTTTTTCCATCATTTTCCCAAAATCTAACAAATATTTTAAAATGTGTAAAATTATTCTCCGTAGCCACATCTAGATTTTAGAGATAGTTTTCTAACATCCTGTCGTCCGGAACATGTCTCAGTTGGAGCAGCCCCCGATGAGTTCAGTTCTAAACTTGGGTTACATTGAGCTGCACTCACATATTTCTATTATATTGCTTTCTGTTTTGTGATTGGTACTGCCCTAGCTACAATCTACAACTTTAAAATATGAGAATAAAAAAACAAAAGAGAGGGCTTCTTGTGTTTTTTTGTAATTGGATGGCATAGAGAGTTATACAGGGTGTAGTATAATAAACGTAAGACCTTTCATGTGGTGTTTCAGACCATGACACTGAACAACTTTTGTTCTATGAGTTTTAGAAAATCATGTTTTTTTTTTAAGGTTTACCATTCATGTTAATCAGCTGATCGCGTCAGTTCATACAGGGTGCAAGGGACAGCCCTTCGAAAATTGATAGGGTGCATTCAGCTCCTTATTTAGAATCATATTCCACCGGAATTTTTCTCAGGATTTTTTTTATTTTTGCATAGTTGTCACTGAGTAATCAGCATCTCTAATGGTAATTAAAATGTCTTTGTTGAATGACAATAAAGCTGCAAGACAAAAAAATATAAGATACAATAATGAGCCCTCTGAATGTTAAATATTTCAGGCAGTTATAGGGCGCACCCATCCTCTGACTGACCCTGCAGTACGCTGCTTAACTTTCCCTTCTACAACAAGAGAACCCTCTAAAATATGGAAAAAGCAAGAAAACTTAATCTTATGATGTACAAAGTGGGCGTAATGAGCGAATCGTTTATAGCGCATGACGGATGGCAAGGGCCATACAGAACCGTCATTATTTATAATGTAACCATTTTATCAAGACCCCTGACCCATCACTAAACCTCCCTTCAAGCTGCCATTCTGTATACAAAAGTGAGGGGTAAGGGAGGTCTTGGTGCTTTGGTTTTTCTGCTAAGAATTGTTGTACACCATCTTGAAAGCAAATTATGTATTTTTGCATGTATTTGCTGGCTAACGAGCGAGTGAGATGTTTTTGAAATGTTTTGAATTATGAGCACGAAAATAGGAGGTAGTTCTCATTTGTGATTCGAAAATGGAAGGTTCGCTTTCAATTATTTAAAAGATGTTTTGTGTTGTTTTTATTAGAATAAAGCTCAAAAAAAAAACAAGAGAGAAGTGTTCTTTTTTGAACATCTTCTGAAATACCTTCTAAGAAAAAAAAATTGCTATAGCTCTATTCATTAGAGATATCTAGATTGAAAACACTAAGGTTACTTACGCACTGTCAGGCATAGACCGACCGCTTTAATGAGTCCTCGCGAAGGTATCAATTTAAATGGAATGTTCTGAAGGTTGATCACAAATTGCATTAATTAGTATCGTAATACCAACGTGGATTATGGTTATTTTAAAGTAAATAACCTGTGGGATCTTGTTAGCACTTTGTGGACGCTTAATATAACTTTGATGGGGCAAGGCGGAGGACTTATTAAAGCGGTCGGTTTATAGCTTGCTTAGCGCATTCGATATACACTAGGCGCTCGCACTGCACGCTTGATGCCTCGCTAGGCACTTAGCAACCCACGTCTCAGTGCGTTCGTAACCTTCTGTTCTTTTCTATCTAGATATCTCTAAATAATGGCCGGTCCCGGCTTCGCACGCATGTTTATGTTACTCAAGGATAATGTAGCATTCTAAAGGTGAAAGAATTTTTGAAATCGGTCCAGTAGTTTTTGAGTTTTTAAACTGTCATGGTCACTAACTAACATTATCATTAACTCTAGAAACGGGATATTTACCATGTTAACTGTTTGTGTGTTTGTTGCTTGCTATAGCGCCGAAATATAGGGAACTCAACACAAACAGTACTCATGGTAAATATCCCGAATAATAGGTTTTTCGTGTATTTGTTAAAAACATACAAATCTTTCCTCTTTGTAATTAGTATAAAGTATAGATGAATGAGATATCTAGGTAGGTACTCGTATAAGCAAAAACAAACACACACGGGAAAATAGCGTAAACATGTTACGCTATTTTCCCATAGATGTAAGCCGAAACTACACAAGCCACCTCTTACGGTCCTTACTAATCCTTTTGCTTCATCCACTTTTACATCTCGTCATACACAGATTAAACGCTTGAACAACAGCAAGCGTTGTTATGACCACCAACATTTGCATCAAACTTTAGCTTCAGCCCCCAACACGCCAAAAATAAACAAAACAAACAAGACCAAAAAGTGTAAATTTTAAAATCGGATAAAACTTGATCGCAAATCTCTTACAGTCAAACACCAAACGGAAAAACAAAACGTTGAAACACTCCATTACTCTTGACTTGATCAGACAGTTTACATTACAAAACCCAACATAATTGATACCTTAACTTATACAACACAAGGTTGGAATTCGTTCAAAGCTTGGCTTGAAACTGTTGGTCCTTTTTCCCTTTAATTTGGACGACTGCGGTAAACATTAGCATTCCACGGAAAGCTGCTTAGCGTTTCTAAGTAGGTAAACAAGACTTGAGATTAGTACGATTTCTTTTTCGGATTAAGTTGGTAGGAGTAGCTTTAAATATGGTAGATAGTATCTTCTCAGTAGACAAAAAATTGATAAACTTAACAACTGTAAATCTAACTCAAAAATGCATTTATTAGGAATGAGAAAAATGTAGCAAGTGATTTTATGCCTTAAAAATATTCGTTTAAAGAAGATTATGCCAAGTGTGTTATGCCAAATAAATTTCGGAGCATCAAGTTTCTGCCAGATAGAGGGAACCTGTTTGGTTGATGGCTGCCTCGTTGGTCTAGTGGTCGCTAGCGTGACTGCTGAGCGTGGGTCCTGGGTTTAATTCGTGGGTCGGGCAAAGGGTTTTTCCATCAGGAATTTTTCAGTAGCAGTGACGGAGTCTAAACTTGTGCCCGGTTGATTGTAATAGGCTCGCCCCTTATTACATGGGACTTAAAACATAACTGGCAAAATGTGGGTGTACTATTAGTTACCGTTTTGAGTTGTCTATGGCTATAAGAGTAGGGAAATATCAAAGAAACGATAGATGGACTATGTGAGAGGTAAAAGGGCTGTAAAAGTGATGATAAACTTATTATTACACATAACATGCTTTCACTGGTTAGATACTGAAAAAACTCACTTACAGATATTGCACATATCGACAACTCATTGTTAATCTACTGAACAAAACAAAAATACCAGCTAGATAGTTTATTTCACAGATTTCACTTAAAAGTGCACGGTATAGCAAAAAAGCCAATATCCAAAACGATAAAAATGAATAAAACAATTTTTAATACGAAAAAAGCTAAACATCGACGGCGGCGCCAACCGAGCGAAGGAAATTCCAAATTCAAATCAGTTCGTGAGTTGAGTGCGAAGCGAGCGGACGTGCTGCAACAACCATTTATTCCGTTACAACTCTATTTCAAATGCTAAATATATTGTCGAAAACGAGAATATTGCGGGGAACTGTTTGCATAATTTACATTTGAGACGAATTCCGGGGACTGTTTGGCTTCCCAGATTTGTTTGTAATCTTGATTAGTGTTATTTGGGGGCTAATTAGTTATACATCCTTGAGTTTTATTGTAATTGCCTCAGGGTTATGGTTCCTTACATTAAAACCAATGTTAATGTTGTCATTTTATTAGCCACTAAATAACCTTAATGTTGAACAACCCATTTTTAGGTACAAGCATGAAAGAGTAACAACGAACATCCAAGTTTTGAAAACTCAGTCAGTTTCCTCAACAAATAGGTACATATTTTACCTTTATAAACAGAGCCAATACACAAACTTACCTTTTTACGGAACCCGTAACATAACCAAACATCATTCACAAAATCAAAGAAAACTCAACTTACAAAGCTGAACATCACATTTATCCTACACCGTACCATCTTAATAAAAATATGACAAAATACCTCCGCCTCCACAAGCCAATGTTTCTCAAACTTAATTCTTAACTTCAGTGAGCCCGACGGTAGTTTTTATTAAGTTACAGTGAAACAAACTGGTCGGGAATTTTTCAAAGTTTCTAGGCGACATGGCGTCGCGACGCGACTGCCGCGGGCGGAATGGCGACGTCGCTTTCACCTTAACAAGAAGTTCACTTCCAATTCAATTAGTTGAAAGTTTTAGTTGGGGCAAATTACAGTATTTTGCTTGATAAGCTGTTTTAGTGGGAATGTTTGGCATCATGCGATTATTTTGTTTAGAGATGTTTTTTGATTTTGTTCTGTAGAAGCTCTGCGAAAAATACTGTAAAACTAATAAAAATTACATTTCACTAGAATACTCAAAGTTCACAGAGTTAGTTTCTGCCTCGCTTCTGTTTCTGGGTCGCAAGCGCGACTGCTGAGCATGAGGTCCTGGGTTCGATTCGCGGGTCAGGCAAAGTGTTATTAGGTTTTTCCATCAGGAATTTGTCATTAACAGCCACAGAGTCTGGATTTGTGCCCGGTTGATGGCAATAGGCTCACCCCCTAATACAGGGGCCTAAACATAACTGGCTAAATGTGGGTGTACTATTAGACACACCTCTGCCTTTACCCTTCTGGGATTACAGGCGTGATGTTATGTTATTTAAGTTACTCAAAGTTATTTAAGTATAAAGTTTAAGATTTGTGACTTGACACCGGGCTTGCATGACATATTAAAATCGTATTTTAAAAAGATGCCACCGTCCGTTGATCATCCCGATTCAAAATTGCCCTGAAACTGATTTGCTTAGTTATGAAATCGAGACCATGTCTGAATAGTTTTCAGATAGATAATATTTTAGTCTTTTATACTAATAAGTATTCATAAGAGTAGAGGAAGACCAAAGCTGGCCTATGTGAAGGATGATATGGCAAGAAAGGAGGTATCTGATGAGATGATGAGTAATAGAGAATTATGGTAGAAGAAGACATGCTGCACCGACCCCAAATGAATTGAGATAAGGAGATATTTTATAAGATTCATATCATATATATATATTTAGACTTCTCAAAATAAACCCAGAAAATTTAGCCAAAATGCTTTCAAAGAACACCAACAACGAAACTAATCGAAATAAAACCACACTTACAAAATTGAAACACTTTCGAAAATAAATTTTAAAATCGAACGCCGAATCACTTACTCGTCGATCCCGGGGGTGTATTAACCCCGTACTTTTATCTCACTTCGCAGCTTCAGGGGGATGAATACATCAAATGGTTGCAGGCTTTCGGCTTTCGGCTTTAATCGCCGGCTAACCGCGGCTCCCCGGGGTAGACCTTTGATGCTAAACGCTGTATCGCTCGTAGTTTTATATCTTTGTGACTTTGATACGTTTTTGGGGTTCGTTGATTGGTGTCAGTTCAGTTGTATTTTGGGAATTTCTAATGTTGTATTTGCCCAGAAGGCGTGACGAGCTGGACTCTTTTCAAAAGGATTGAGCCTAAATAGCCAAAGATAGAGATAAACGGAAAGAGGGAAGGGGGGCCTTTGCCCTGCAGTGGGACACATCAGGCTCATAAAAAAAAAATTGTTACTCTTACTAGATATATTATTTTAAAAACGATTAACATTTCACTTCTAATTGATTATTTTAAATATTTTTGCTACAATAACTTTATTAATTAGTTATCTCTTTTCAATTAAGATAAGGCAAATTAAATTTGTCCAAAACATGAGTATTTACATACACATGGCATGCAAGATGTTACATCAAATTATATAACAGTCATGTTCTGCCTGGACGGTGTTCAAATTTAAAAAGGTAGGATGTTTTACAAACGTCAAGTAATTTTAAATTTGTCTATTCCACCAAGCAATTAACAATCCAAATAAGAATATAACTTTAAACTAAAAAGTACATGTCATATTTAGATGTAAAATAAACAGTTAGGTGTTATTAATAATAAATATTGCAATTGGTAGACATCCAAACTCAAAAGATTACAACCTAAAATGAAGGATTTTTCATATTTTTCCATTCAATTTCGTAATAAAATTTACCTCACACATTCAATTGCATCAGACGTGACCGACAAACGTATTCAAGATAAATTTGCATAATATACACAATAAAACTTCGTGTCCCACGTTGGGCGCCAAAACGTCTCCGCAGCACAAATTGACAGCGCCACCTAGCGTGTCGCGGAAGAATTGTGCAAGAGCGCGCCAGTCCGTGACCGTACTCCGTGATGAGCGGACGTGTCACGTTTACGTCTAACGAAATACACTGAGAATTCTTCTGGATTCGTTCTCGCTGTTTTGGTGTGAGACAAGGGAGTTATGTTACTTACATGCTTCTTTTGTTTGGCGGTATTTTGACAGCTTAAAAATAGTTTCAGTAGCTTTAATATCTTATTATAATAATACTATGTTAAGACTACTTGCTAGACCCGCAAGAATAATTTTAGCACGTTTTTCACTGCATACAGTGCCCTTCAAAGATTAGTTGAAATTATTCACTTCAGACGTTTCGTCGCATTATCATCTGAAATCCTAGTTTCAAATGTTTGGCCTGTGCATTGAACGATTTTTCGCGGAAAAAAAATCAGCTGCCCCGTACATTCGGGTCGAGTAGGTATTGAAATTTTGTACTGGACAGATTTTTTTTTTTGGCGATTTCGATGGTGGTCCCATGGAGAAAGTTGTTCAGTTTGACGGTCTCAATCAGACCCTGAAATATGACCACACCTTTCTGGTTCAAGCTGTATAGGTAGTGCTTATAGACCTAAAAGCACTCTGACTGAATTCAGCAAATACTATTACTTGTTTTAATTGCCACGTATTAAAATTCCCATTATGTAGTTAGTAATTTTTAATTGGCTTATTAATGACTGTATTTAATTTTATGCCTCGTGGATTCGTTAAGAGTAAATTAAACACAGACATAATTGCATTTTTTTTTTAAATATATGTACAACTAGCTTATGCCCGCGGCTTCGCTCGCGTTAAGTTCGATAATGGTCCCAGGGGATCATACTACCGGGATAAAGTTCATCCAAATCCGTTCAGTAATTTTTGCGTGAAAGAGTAACAAACATCCATAAATCCTCGCAAACTTTCACATTTATAATATTAAGTTGGAAGTAGGATATTTCGATTACAGGTTGTCCTGTAGATACCTCCACGATGAAACCACACACACGACGGCCGGAGGTGTAGCGCCTAGGCCATTGAGTGCTACGCGTCCTCTAGTGCTACGTCAGAAAGTGCTACGGCGTAGACTGCTACGACTTTTATTTTGAATTAACGCCTTTTTCATAGCTTCCTGTAAAGTTCTTCTCGACTTATGTGATAGATAATAATTTCTAACATATTTTGTTATATTTTGAACGAAACAGATAGTAAGCTGTTTACAGATCAAGGTGATAGAGAACTTGATAAGTCAATAGGTTAATTTTATTTTTCTCTGTAGCCCCCATATAACATCATTGGAATCGTTTAATATCATGACCGCAATTATATTTTTCACGAGACTTGTCCTTTCTGCCTACCTTTGGTCGGAAACTTGCCATGAAAATACTTATACGTATTCGTACAAAGATCGGGACCAGTTTTTTTTACCACTTCGATAACTTGTAACCTTTCAACGTTCTGCTGTCATCAGCAAAAGGTTGAAAGTTCATCATCATAACATCACGCCTGTAATCCCCGAAGGGTAAGGATGAGGTGCAAGTAACAGTACAAACACATTTCACCAGTTATGTTTCAGTATTTCCACTAGCCCACCGATACTAATCTAATTTAGTTTATATACCTGGAAGTCTTGGGGGGCCTTTTTTTTCTCGGTACGGAAATCATCAAATAACCTCCCGCCGCTCGATTCTGGGCGGAAGGTCTGGGAGGGAGTGTCAGACTTTTACTGACTAAAACCCATCCATGTTCCTTCTTTGCCCTTTGTGTTCCAGGGCCACGGTATATCTTTCGAACAGTCCCACCGCCCAGTCTTGGGGGGCCTGGTGACACGTAGCACCGGTATTGTATGCTCATTTCGGTCACCAGTCTCTCACAAATGTTTGCTTTGTGAATTAGTATAAATAGGTCCTGTTCACTGTAACGTTTGTGATGAGAAATAAACATAGTATTTATTTATTAATGCTCTCCACCATCTTGATAATTGGCTAATTTTTTATTCACGGCATGATCTACGATTTTAAAATTCGTGTTAATTATTTTATTTTAATTGAATACTGGGCTTTTGGCTTTAGTATGGAATGTGCATTTTATTTTGCAGATTACACTATTTCTCTCTCTTCTTATATACTAATATTATAAAGAGGTAAAATGTGTTTTTAAGTTTGTATGTAGGGGGTAATCTCCGGAAATAATGATACAATTAAAAAAACAATTGACTGGTAGCACAGCTACATTATTAGTGGGTGTTCTATTCTATAAATTATTTTTATATAATTTGCCAAGCTATCAAACTTTTTGCGGACGAAGTCGCGGGCGAAGTGCTAGTCATTTACAAGACAGGAGAACCCAAGAACGGGACTACCAAGAAATTGAGCTATGGGGAAGTGAAGGCCAGTTGCGCCGTAAGGAAGAGCATAGTATAATTATAGTCTAAAGAACTATTCAACACAGCCTTTCACGCCTTCCTTGGTTTGTGGGTACAGATATGCCACGAGGAGACATTGTTACTGCTTCCAGACTGCGTTCGGTACATGTCCCGTTGAATAGCTTTGCCTTTTTTATGAGAAAGAGTGATTCGCCCAATTGCTCTGATTGTGATAAGGAACGGGGTTGAGAGGATTAACTTTTTCGTAGAAAACGGTCTTAATATTATTGATGTTGGCATACATAATAGTATTTTGGCCGCCCCCTTATCCAGGACAGCCAAAAAATTATACAAAATCGTAAACTTAGGTGTTAAGCGTAGATAGACATAGAATGCCCCTATGAGGGTGGCATGGTCATACTGATCAAATTCTCTATAAACAAAAAAAAATTATAGTCTAATTACTTGTACATTGAAATACAACTTTGTACGTATCTACAGTCCCCTCTAAAGATGTTTTTGTTTGATTAGGTACGCATGTTTGTGGGTTAGTTGTATATTTAGACCAACCCTTGACCTCGTACGTGATAAGACTAGTTAATATACTAACTAACTGTAGATAAATGCGAATCACATAACATCACGCCTGTAATCCCTGAAGAGTTAGGTAGAGGTGTATCTGATAGTACACTCACATTTCGACTGCTATGTTTAAGTCCTGTGTAATAGGAGGCGAGCTTATTGCCATCAACCGGGCACAAATTCAGACTCCGTGGTAGCTACTGAGAAATTCCTGATGGAAAAACCCAATAATAATTTGCTCGACCCAGGAATCGAACCCAGGACCTCATGCTCAGCAGTCTCGATTGCGACCACTAGACCAACGAGGCAGTCGATTCAATACAAATACAAATCTTCGTTGATAAAATGTAAATATGCTTGTTATGAACATGATTTCAACAGTTAAATTAACACCCAGTACTTGGGCTGTGGAGATCAAATAAGCAGTCAAAATCATCATGATTAGCAGCCTTGTTCTGCCCACTGCTCCTCTCTATTGCGAAAAAGAAAGATAGAAGAAATATCCTTTTCTTATAGATCATGCACCCATCCGAAGAAGATAAGCAATCGCTCGATTCAAAATACTGGTATTCAGCTGCATCCGTTAAGACTGGAAGCTGACCCCAACATAGTTCGGTAAGGCGATTAACACATTGCCACGCACCACGCAGCGTAGCGCGTATATGCGTGTTTTAACGTTGCTTGTAAGTATCTCTGTTTGTATAGAAAACACGCACTGTCCAACACACAGAAAATGCATCCACGCGCGTTCATTCAGATAATAAAAGACGCGTTGACACGCAACATGCAGCGTGATGCGTGGCAGTGTGATAATCGCCTAAAGGTGAGGTAGAAAATGAGATCAGATTTCAGGTATCCTTATCAGCCTGACTTGTAGACTTAAATTAAACCTGATTTCTCGTGGTACTACTGGTGCGCTTGGTAGTTCTACGTGGTACTACTGGTAGTAATACTGGTAGTACCACGGGCAATAAACGGACTGATATAACTACAGGTCTACATACCTGCAGAATTTTACTACCTTATCTGTAGATAGTAAGTGGAGGAGCTCGTGGCTTAATAATAACAGCCACTAGGGTCGATCTTTAGGTTAAGCCACGCTTGTCAAGGTTGGTCCGTGGATGGGTTCACCACCCATTACATGCCGAGTTTCTTCTGTGCCTCGGAACGCACGTTAAGGCGTTGGTCTCGGCTGTCAATTGTAGATCTTTGACAGTCGTTACAGGTAGTCAGTGGCCCGAAAGTCTGACAACCAGTCTTAACAAGGAGTACTGTATTACCCAGTGCTAACTGAGTTGTGGAAGTCAGATAGGCAGTCGCTTCATGTAAAATACTGGTATTTAACTGCATCCGGTTAGACTGGAAGCCGACCCCAACATAGTTGGGAAAAGGCTAGACAGATGATGATCTGTAGATAGTACGATTAATGTCTAGGGAATACTACATTATTTTAGTTTTATATCAGAATTACGTAATACTTACGCAACACTCATCCATCTACTTACCCAACAATAAGAACGTCCAAAGAAATCCAAAGATACGCCGTGAAAGGCACAAATTTATACATTCTTCAGAGCACACGAGAAACATACAAAGTAAATACAACTTTTATGTATACCCATTGTATATATCTAATGTATTATCGCACTAGAGGCAAAAAATCAAGAATCTTATTCTTAAGATTGAGGCATCTGGGCATGCGCGAGATTTAAACCACGCCTATATAAGAAAGAGATAGCTGTCCTTTCTTGTTGCAGCCTTTGAACCCATCAAAATCTGATTTGAGAAGATTGATTTCAGATAAAGTTGATGGTAATCAAAATAAAAGCTTTTTTGTTGGTATTTTTTTTTTTGCTGAAGTTTTAGTTGGTCTTAGAATTGGATGCCATTTTAGGATTTTTTTATGCGTAACGATATTTTTTTTGTCTTTTTCAAAGCTTTGATAATAATTTCATTGTATTACTAAGATTGGTAAATAAGTTATGTTAGTAAGATACGTACAGAACTGGGAGCCTAATGATGTAGTCATAATCAAAAATAAATTCTTGAAACTATTGAACATTGTTCTCCGCGCTCTAGTTTTCTTGTAAACATTATGTAATTAATATAATATAACATTCTAATATCTGTTAACTTCTTTCAAACGATAAACACAATCTCTATGTCCCTCCAAGGTAATGTAGAAATTGCTTGACAATAATAATATTTTATTCTTGAAATTTTTGCATAACATTTACTCTGAGTTTATATGATTGTTATAGGGATGTTAATTTGGTAATACAAAGGAAATAATCTAAACTAATATTACAAAGAGCTATTTTGTTATAACTTTGTATGTAGGGAATGATCTTCGAAACTACTGACCCGATTCCAAAAATTCTTTCACTAACGGGAAGCTACATTATCCCCGAGAGTCATAGGCTACATTTAAAACGTTCCCGTGGGTTAATTTCCGTACATAATGAGAGCAAAGCCACGATCAAAAGCTAGTCATCGCTCTAAATATAATCAAATTACTTGACATTAATTTCCCACACATTCAAGTCAAAATTAATAATCCAGGATATATCGTGTCTATTAAACTAAACACCGTCAACGAAGCGTAAATTCAAATAAAGATCCACTGAAATCACATATAATTTGACCACGTATATCTCGCTATTGAACGTCCACATTTTATCCAGCTCACTCTGAATGTCCGTAATATTCAACATAATTTCCCTTACAAACACTGGCTGCATTTCAAAGCGTTGCATCGCAAAATCTACTCTGTGTTAATTAATTTTCCTCTCATCAATTTCCCTCAAAATTACCGCAGGCTTTTCCTAAACAGGATAGTCACATCCTACTATCTACCAGATTTTTTCTCCAGCCAACTTCAATTCATTTCAACGTCGAACCAAGGAAAGTTGGGCTTTTAATTAAAGATATTCAGTGGAAACCCGCCCCTGAAGCCTTAACTCACTGAGACGTGGTTGGCTTATTTTTTTTTCGACACACTCATTCCCGCCTTGCGACCCTCCCAAACAAACAGTCGAGGACTTCGAAAACAATTTTTTTGCCATACAATTTACCACCTTAACGAATCCCTATAGAACTCAACATAGCGTGAGGGAGAAGGTTGTATACGTCATTGTGTGACGGTAATGAGAGTTTCAGTTCATTTCATGAAAGTGGAGACTGGCAGTCGAGGAATACAGTCAGTTGACCGCGAGCTTTCGCGAGTACGGACGTATGGGGAGGAGGTTTTGTCGCTCGTCGGTGACCGCGGAAAACTTTACGTCGTTACGTTAGTGATTACTGTCTGTGTGTGTGGCCATTTTTTTATTTTTTTTCCAGTGTATTATGAGTGATTGGTGAAGATTTTGTTTTGAGGTAAGTGTTTTGATTTGTTTAATGCAGTTTTCGTCTTTGGAGATGTTTATATGGCGTCTTTTTGCGCAATAATTTTTGCACTGAGGTCTCAGAATAACCTTGAAAACAAGGATAGATATTATAAAAAATAAATATTGGTTAAAGGTCCTCTTAAGGGTGATAAAAATAATTATAACTGTATTAAAATACTTTTTTTTAGTTTTTGTGCTACTGCCGTTATGGAAAATGTAAACAGTAAAAGCGTTAATTAACCGTAATTTACAGAATTTTATAAAAGTTTGAAATATATTTGTTTTAATAAAATCGATATTTTCCATAATGCTAATAGAGTAGATACCCATATCTAATATATACCTAACTAATATATTATCTCTATGTAAACAGGCCATCGTAATAATTATCGTAAAGTTCACGACTGTGTTAACATTACCCAGTTTATTTATAATGACAATTATATAACGCGCATTATTTTTCATTGAAATTATTTGAACACAAACTGCCTAATAAAAATAATTAAAAAAATACAAACATTACTATCCAATTAACTACAATTTACTAGTTTTTATTATACTCAATAATTACTCCGATTATTCTTCAATTATCTGAAAGTTCTTTAATTATTATAAAATATTACTACCCAACACTTAATAAGTACTAAAAAATAACAAGGTGCCTTCAAGAAGTCGGTACTTATCGCTGCTATATTAAGAATTTGATAAATATGCAGAAAATAAATAAAACTTATAAAAATAAATATAATAAATTTCTAAAACTTCAGTAGACTTTACATCAATTTGGTCTTGACTCCTGAACTGGACATCCTGTATGTCAGGGGTCAATTATATTATCTATACTTTAGATTTTGAAATGGTTTTATTTTACGGTGATTCATAACAAAATTGACGATGTCCAAGATATTAATTTTATACTAAACTTTATTTCAAGTTACGCAATATTATTAACTTCGTTTATTCATTTATATACATATTATTTACATTTTTAAATATTCTAATATAAAATAATATAAAAAACAATAATATTATTACTACAACAATCACGTTGAAATCTTAGAAAATACGGAAGCGATGAACAATCATGTTAATCATTCTCCATTTTTTATTCATTTTGATGGTATTGTAGAATTATTCTGATCCAATATACCCCGTTTCCGCCTACTAGCAGGTCCACAAATAACTGGCACCAGAGTTCAAGAAACCATTGGGCTGACACATATCACTCGTTTTCAAAAACTCCATGAAGTTATCCCCACGAACCACGAACAGTTTCTGAGTCATCAGAGTCACATCTTGTAGGAGTATTCTGAATAAATTGTTGAGCTCCTCTACAAAAGAAAAGAAAATATCGCTGTTATTTTCTGCTCCTTTTGCCAAAGGGTATATGTATTACCCAGTACTAACCGGGTTGTGGAGGTCAGATAGGCAGTCGCTCCATGTAACATACTAGTATTCAGCTGCATCCGATTAGACTGGAAGCCGACCCCAACTAATTGGGAAAAGGCTAGGCAGATGATGATGTGTTTTTATTTAAGTAAAGGTCCATGAAGGTTTCGCCGGGTTCTTCAATTATAATGTAACGAAAGAAAAAAGAAAGAAAAGGAAGAAAAAATAATTATTTGTCGCAGGGACATGACGTGCATACAAACAAAATAAGTAAAAAAAATCATAAGCACAACAAATATAACAGGATTTATAAATACAACAGGATAAAAACAAATAAAAAAAATAGTTAACAGCTTGCACGTCGAAAAGAAACTGGCTTCAGAACAATCGCGCTATGAGAATTTGTTAAGGTCTAAATAGACGTTTATAATATAGGCGTAAAAAATATCTTTTGATGATGAAGATGGTCTAGGTAATGTAGGCAGGTGGTGCTTTTTTGCTCCTTTTCTGTTACAAACGTCCCAAAAAGTATGAAAAACCTATAAACCTCCGTAGGGTCTAGACAAACTGACAACTTAAATGATAAGGATGATGAAAAAGTCTTGAAAGAAACTGTTTTGAAGCGACTCAAGCAACCTAAAGGCTTGAGCCAATCCTAATGCAAGTCTTCAAAGGAATACGAAACAGTAAACCTTCTTTCAATACTTCTTAATAGATTGACTCAGTACTAGCTTAAAGACGTTAAATAATTACATCACGGGGCCCTTAATGCTAGTACCTAAATACAATATAATTTTCTGTATAAAACAAAGTAATATTTTAGCTTAAATATAAGGGAAAATAAACGAAAAAATAACAAGTCTAATTACATTTACTGAATAACGTTTTCTATGTAAAATTTTAGTAACATTTTCTATTTAATTAACTACTAAAAAAATAGAGATATTATCGTATTTTTTTGTGGCTAAGGGCCGAGATAATTATGATACATGTAACGTAATTACTACGTTACAAGTTTTTAGTACAAATATGGACGGTTAAAAGACCAAAATAAGACGAAAAACAGATTGTGTGACTGACGACGAACGTGTATGGAACGAGGCTGACTACTGAGACGACCGTCAATAGAAGAAGAAATTAGAATAAGGGCAGAAGAATAATGACGAGGAAACAAAAAGTAATATAAAGAAAAAAAACCTTACTTAGGTATTATACTGTATACCTAAGTAAAGTTCACTTACGGGATGTCTTCCGTGATTATTCATTATTTCGAGCTCCCAAACGGAACGACACACGGAAGAGACGGAAGATATCCCGTAAGTGACAGTTTACGTTTAGTTTTAAACCGTGAAAGTTTATACAAGTAATATACCCGTAAAGGTTCACATTTCAACTAAAATTTGTCGATAGATTTATATGAAAGAAAATAAAAATAAGAGTAAATGAAGTACAGTTGTGCCGATAGTCGTTTCAGCCAATGGCTTAATTGCCAAGACCCTCGACCGATAGGTACCTGAGGAGGCTCTCGTTAGGCAGCTGGATCAAGGGCTTGATTTAAAAATCGGTACTCCTGGACACGGCTCTTATTGTTAGGAGGTTACTCTCTCTTGAGTACTCACCGCCCGCGCCGGTAGCTTGGACTCTGTTCCCGGTACCGGTGCGCTATAATTTTTTATATTCTTAACACACATCAATATTTTTTTTAAAATTAAAAAAATAATGATGTGTGTTCTGTTAATGCACATAGGTATTTATTCTCTTATGCAATTTTCACAATCGAAATTTGGTTTTGCTGTAAGAAAACCCAATTCTGGTTAAGCTCGCCATTGTACATAAGCTATAATTATTATTGCAATTTGTATGTATATTTTTTGTTGTTTTGTGTGCAATAAAGAATAAGAATAGGATGTATGAAAATAAATTAAGTAGAGTAAATGATAGCGTGGTGGTTGACAGAAGAGAATAGAAGAGCGCCGAGCCCAAGTAGCATGCGACAAGGGCAGGCAGATGATGACATTAACTAAAATTAGTTTAAATAATACCGCGTAAGGACAAGAGACACTAAATTCAGCTAATAAAGTGATTGCTGAACTTATCTAAAACAATTTGGGAACTAAGCCAAAGTTATACGTTTAAGCTGCAAATGTACAAGTTAAGCTTTCTATTTATGCTACAGGATTAATAATTTTGAATCATGCTTGGAGTTGTATCGAATAAAAGGTGTAAACGGACCCTTCACGAAGCCGTCAACCAAGCATTCTGTACATCAAACTAAGTAAGTCTACGCAAAAACGATTGCAGGAAAACGACTTTCTTTTTGGGATGAAAAATCATTGCTGGGAAACAACTTTTTTTTTGGGGTAAAAAATCACGGTTTACGGTAGCACTCAATGTAACTCATTCAAAGGTTGTGCTGGTGGGTGCATTGAATAATACAGAGGTAATGAAAGTAATTACAGTAAAGTTATAGCATTAAAAAGTTGAATTAACGAAAAACTAGTGAAGAAGTTGGAACTTTGATCTCCAATACCTCCGTAACTAGAAGGTGTATGGTACTCAACAAAAAAAAATCACAATGATCCTTCCTTAATAACTTTCCGCTTCGTTAAGAGTCCTTTTACACCCGTAATAAAAACTAAGAAGTACCAAAACTCAGAAAGAAAGCATGTCCAAAACCAAAAGTTCGAAGACATGACGTGCCACCCATCATCCTACGCCCGCGTGATGAATCATAGCTCCATTAAAAACTAAAAATAATTTTAACGTTTCATAAAACCTGATTTTACATATTTTTTTTAACCAGATATTGAATGTATTATTAATAAAACGTAATTTATAACACTGTACAAAAATAGAATTCTCAAATATTATTATGTGTGCACAAATTAAACCAACATCAAAATATTTGAACAAATAGAATCACGGGAAAAATATTCAAACGTGTACAATATTTGATTATGCCAGTCAATTATTAAAAAACACTACGGTTTTTAATTCCACTTTTACAATATTTCAGCGATTATACCTTCTTATGCACCATTTTATAATTATCTCCAAAATGAATCCGAGGTACCGGACACGGGAAATGAATTCGTGGAAATCAGATAAACAGGGAACCATCGTTTTTATTCGTTTTTACTTAAAAGCAATGTAAACTCACTCTTTTTCATTATCTTCTGGCCCACAAAATACTGACGCACATCATCATGGTGTTTATTAAATGTGATATAACTTTCATTCTTCGACAAAAATCGTTTAACGGGCGACTTAATCAAGACAGTGAGATCATATGCCTGAAAACAATGGTATCTCTTTGCGAATCTCTCTTGTATAGAGGTTGCAAGCACAACTGCTCATCATGAGGTCCTGAGTGCCCCAGTTCTGGGGTATTGTAATTGTATTTTCCTGTACGAAAATTTTCAGTCAATGGCAATAACTGCACCCTCTGGTAAAACGAAACTAACAAAAGGTGAGTGTACTTAACACCTCTGCCTCACAATCATCTGCCTAGCTATTCCCAACTATGTACGGGTCCACTTCCAGTCTAAAAGGATGCACCTGAGTAGGTATCACTATTTGTAATGTACAATCACCACTCTGACCTCCACAACAAAGGTTTAAGTAAGCCATTCTAAGCGTCAAGCTCCTCTTTTTATATTATACTAGCTTACTTAGCTAGCTTTTGCTCGCGGCTCCGGTTGCATGATGGTTGGAAATTGTCCCAGGGGAACGTTTAAAATATAGCCTATAACATTTGGGGATAGTATAGCTTCCCATTTGTTTAAGAAATTTCAGAATAGGATCAGTAGTTTCGAAGATAACCCCCTACATTCAAATTAACATATCTCTTTAGATTATATCGTGGTCAAAATGTCTAAAGATTTGAATAATTACCAGTTGACTGCTCATTACTTCAGAATCATGGTGGTACACAGGTTGGTAGACCTTCTCCACAAATGTCTTCGCGTTCCGAAATATGGAACCTCCGAACTCATAAATGTTTCCCTGATTAGAACGTAATCTGTAATCAAAGATGGTTACTAATATCTGTTAAAGAGAAAAATGTCGTAAAGAAAATCTTGAGTATAAATATGAATGAGTATCAAAGTAGGTGAAGACCAAAGAAACAATGGATGGTCTGTGTGAAGAATGGTGATTGTTTCGATTAATATAGAACTAGAGAAGGAAAAGACATGCTGCGCCGACTTCAAATAAATTGGGATACGGTTCATAATAGGGCCTCGTGGCTACGTTTGAGCGCTTGCCTACGTTGGTCCGTGAATGGGTGATTGCCCATTACATACCGAGTTTCCTCCGTGCCTCGGAAAGCACGTTAAGCCGTTGGTCCCGGCTGTCATTTGTACATCTTTGACAGTCGTTACAGATGTGTGGCCCGAAAGTCTGACAACCAGTCTTAACAAGGGGTATCATATTACCCAGTACTAACTGGGTTGTGGAGGTCAGGTATGTAAAATACTGGTATTTAGCTGCATCCAGTTAGACTGGAAGCCGACCCCAACATATTTGGGAAAAGGCTAGGCAGATGATGATAATGTTGATCATAACAATATTAACTGGGTCTTAAGTCACCTAAATAATTATGTCTATCAGGTAGGGTCAAAAGTGTGAAAACATCTTTGACCCGCTATATAAGGCGGCGTCCAAATAGTGATAACGTTGCTGACCCGTTACTCTTACATTCCTCTTTTCTAATCACTGTTTCATTTTATATATTATTATTATTGTTGCTAGATTTTTCTTGTAGATGCGAGAGTTTTAAAAATATTTGATATTGTCTGACCGAATGTCAATTTCTGGCCGATTAATCGGTTATCGCCACAACCTATGGCCGAAGCAGAAGCCGAAGATCGATAACTCTAAGAAATTCAGGTCAAGGTTCTCTAAAACTGAATAATAAAATTTATGTTTTTATAAACGTTTAATTATAAAAAGTTTCTGTTGATTTTATATGTAACTTAACGAGATGATTAAAAATTACCTTGCAACTTGCCAAAAATACTAACACCTCGAAATGTGAACCCTTAAGCCCATGCGCATAGCCTTTTCTATCTCACATTCGTAACAGTTTCTTCAATTTCAATGCTTGCTGAACCTTCGGCTTCGGCCAAAACTTCGGCCCATTTTCGCCGAAGCCGAAAGTTTGGCCGAATGTGTTTTTTTTGCCAAAAGTGGCCAAAGCCGAAACCGCTTTGCGGTCGGACACTAATAATTGAACAAATTTTAGATATTAAGGATATCAAAACTGACTTAAACACGATTTCAAAAGTACTTATCGCAAGAACTATGAGCCTTGTATACTCGAGCCATTAAAATAAACATTATGAAGTTCTTTATTTTGTCTAATGTCTACCTAGATCGACCGACGCAAAGGTACTTATGCCATTGCATAGGGTATTATTTTTGAATTTACTGTACAAGGTACTAGCAGTCCGTCCCGGCTTTTCGCGGGTGGACATTTATTTTCCCCTAATCCCCCCCCGCCTCTCTGTTTTTTTCTAAAAATAAATATAGCCTATGTTACTTAGGGTGAATGTAGCTTTCTAATGGTGAAAAAATTGTTGAAATCGGCACTGCAGTTTTTGAGTTTATTCATTACAAACATACACACACACAAAAATACAAATCTTTCCTCTTTATAATATTAGTGTAGATTAACTCGAATTAATTTTATTTTCTTTTGGCAATGTTTATGGTATTAATTGGAATTTATGAAATTGTATAACTTTAATGATAAATTTTGAATGGCTGAATTGGTACAACACAGTGGACTGCGCATTCACTAAACATCTGGTAATGTATTATTATGTACTGTGTTGAGCATTAAACATTTGAATTGATTTGAATTACCGTTGCAACATTTATATTCAACTCGAGTTTTGCAATACACTCTAATATTTTAATGATTTATTTTTAAAGGAAATATAATTAGTCGAAAAAAATAAATGCCGAATAAAATAATACAATTATTTTAATGCAATAACGAATATACGCAACTGTACATACACGGTCAAAATGTATGGAACAGCTGTTTTTTTATAACCAATGAAAAATTTCTACCAAAATCAAAATATTTTATTTCACATAGGCCTAGATGGGCACTTATAAAACGTCGACAAAAAGGCGCACGGTTCGGGTTAGTCTAAAGGTGAGTATAGACTACAACATTTTCTGGAGCATTTCTGTGTAATGTAACGTTCTTACGAATGGTACAATACAGGCAAAAGCTCAGTTTCCAAAGCATTTCCATGTAATGTAACGTTCCTGCGAATGCTCGGCGTTATGTGGGTCCATATTAGCTCACCTAAAGTTCTTTTCCCGAAATTGTTCTTCCTAACGATTTGTAATCCGAATGATTACTCTTCCTAAAATTTTTCATCCTAAAGTTTTCATTCATACTATTTGTAGTGCTACCGGCGATGTTCATAACACTCATGTTTCCGAAAATTGTAATTAATAATATCATTAATGTAAATATATTTAAACTCCTACTGTTTTTTATCATAACGCTTTTATCCCTAAACATTAGTACAGGTCAGTGTCGTCTTGGGGGCACTATGAAAAAAAAACTTAGAAAAATTTCGCAACCAATTTCGAAGTAGCACTCGCCGGCCGCTGCCGCGGCACCGCTCGCTACGCTCGCTCGGCTCGCGCGTAGTTGGTCACAGTTCTAACCTAACCTAACCTATGGATCCCTTCCACATCGTTTCTACGACAAACGGTTAGTCGGAGACAAAAAACACCAAGAAACTTTTATTCTTACATTTAGGTGTTTTATACGATAGAATCGAGAAAATAAACGGTTTGCAAAACTAACACTTTTTCGGCTAAATTTTTCTAAGTCTAAACAAAGCAATCTAAACAAAAAATATATGACTTTGAATAATAGTGTAAAAGATGGTTATGTTGAGAAAATATAGGAAAACAAATAAAAGTATAACAGATGTTTATTGCTACTGACATTATGAAGTTGAATACTTCGGAATTATAAAATTAGAGATAGAGTAGTTAGGAATTGTGATTGTTAGGATGAAAAATGTTAGGAAGAACATTTTCGGATTTCCAATAATCGGAGTTGAAAATTTAGGTGAACTTTGGCGCACCCGCGTTATGTTACGGGTAAATCCTCCCTCGGGTCTCCCTCCGCGTCACCCCGCAACCGCGCATTGCCCGCACTCGTGGCTCGACGAAATGTTACACCAATACGCTCGACGAAATGTTACACCAATACGCTCGTTGGTTTGTAACAAAGAGCGTGATCGACGTTTAGTTCGTAAAAGGATGATACACTAGAACATATCATAGAGCGGCTCGTTGTTCTGTTACAAGTAAATGTTGTAGTCTATACTCACCTTAAGATGTGGGCCGGGCTCAGAATGATGTTCTGAATGCGTGGTAACCGTTTTCGCGTCGGTGTCCTTTCCTCCCCGGACATCTTCTCATTTTGGCCAGTAATTGCGCAACTTATTTTTCAATCGTATTCCGAGGATTTAAAAGAAATTAATCCATTGCTTCCTAAGTTAAATAACGCAATGAATGTGATTGAATTGTTAAATTGCAATGGAAACGCAATTGCCCCTGGCAAAATTTGGGTGTACGATTTGGTAAACCTCTGCCTAACCCTTCGGGGGTGGGCTTCTATTTCCCAATCCTGATAATCTGGATCTCTACAAATTCGAGTGAATCGGTTTCTTCTAGGCAAGCGTGCTCCACCCTAGGCCGCATCATCGCTTCATATCAGGCGAGTTGCGGCCAAACGTAAGATTATTTAGTGTAAAAAAAGATAGCAATTGGCTTGGCTCCATTTACACGGGGCTTAAATATGACTGGCAAAAAGTGGAGGACTTGTTGGTACACGTTCGTCTAACCCTTCGGGAGTGTACTTATAGTTTAAAATCTTGAACAACCTAATTCTAGGTACCTTCACGCACAATATAGCTAAGTGTGATTGCTTATTTACATAGTATAAAACAAAGTCGCTCCCGCTGTCTGTACGCTCAGATCTTTTAAACCACGGAACGGATTTTAATGCAGTTTTCAGTAATAGATAGAGTGATTCAAGAGGAAGGTATTATCTACATTGCTCCCGTGCGAAGCCGGAGTGGGTCGCTAGTAAACTATAAAATACAAAACCATCATCTGCCTAGCCTTTTCCCAACTATGTTAAGATCGGCTTCCAGTCTAACCGGATGCAGCTGAATACCAATATTGTACATAGAGCTACTGCCTACCTAATCGCGACAACCCAGTCAGTACTAGATAATGCGATACCCCTTGGTAAGACTGGTTGTCAGACTTTTTTGGGCCACTGACTACCTGTAACGACTGAAAAAGATCTACAAATGACAGCCGGGACCAACGGCTTAGCGTGCTTTCCGAAGTACGGAGAAAACTTGGTATGTAATCACCCATCTACAGACCAACCTAGGCAGGCACGGCTTAACCTATAGGTCGATCCGAGCGGCTGTTATTATTTAGCCACGAGCTCCTCTCCTATATAATACAATACCAGATGACCTTTAATCTAGACTTGCGTAGATTTTTCCGTAGAAAAACGTTGGATGCAGTATTTATTTTCCTGAACCTACTTTAAAATTCAAACAGCAATTACGAAAGTGAAAGTTTAACTTTCCGCTTGTTAAATAGATACAGAAAAGAGTTTTTATTCAGCCGTGGATATATTTCAGACGTTCTTTTTCGGTAAAATCTGGAGTTTTGCCAAGTTCCGTTTCCCAGTCAGCATTTTTCACTGGTTTTCCTTTTGAGCTCTTGTTTCAAATAGTTCTGACTAACAAAACGAAAAAGCGAGTGAGTAAAGACAACTCAGTTACTATTTTCTGTATTTAAATTAGTCTTTTCAGTTTTAATGAATAGAGTTCGTCTTCAAATGTGTCGATTTAAAGCTAAGAAATGTTTACCGAGGTCTATCTGTGGATGGCTGAACATTAAATATAGAGGCCGGTCCGTAAAAACGTAATTAAAATGACATGTTATTGTTTTCATTTTATACGGTTCAAAAGACTCCAAGCTAATGTTTAGTGCATATAGCATAGTGCGTATAAGAGGAGCTCGTAGCCAAATAATAACCGCCACCCTCGGGTCAATCTTCAGGTTAAGCCGCGCTTACCTAGGTTTGTCCGTGGAAAGGTGACGACCCATTACATTTCGAGTTTTCTTCGTGCCTCGGAAAGCACATCAAGCCGTAACGTTGGTCCCGACTGTCATTCGTAGATTTTTGACAGTCGTTAAAGGTAGTCAGTGGCTCGAAAGTCTGACAACCAGTCTTACCAAGGGATATCGTATTACCCAGCACTAACTAGGTTGTGGAGGTCAAATAGGCAGTTGCTCTATATAAAACACTAGCGGCCCGTCCCGGCTTCGCACGGGTCGAAGCGGGTTCATGGATCGAGAGAATGTAGGATCGAGTGTGAATGTATTACGAATTTACAATTTTAAATTCGTAATATCTTTTGAATGGATTGTCCGATTGGAATAAAATAAAAAGTAATTTATAGCTATTGAAACAATCTTGCTCAATAAATAGTTTATTTGAATAAGGATTAGTATTTGACGATAATATGATCAATAAACATAGGCTAATAATTTTAATTACTTTTATTCTATGGAAAAGTGGTTATAATGGCTAAAATATAAATTTTTGGTTTATACTATCGCGGACTTTTTTGTAGGCATTATTGAGTTCTACAACTTTTCTATAGAAGTCAACCATACATCTCTAACCATTTAGGCAGCGTTCGCGAGAATCGTTAACGTACGGCAGTTTTTTCGACGCCTTACTCCACAATTTTCACTACCACGAAAAATCCTATCTATTTTCCGGGATAAAATATAGCCTATACGGATTCGGAAGAGTCCCTCTAAGTAATGGTAAAAGAAATTTTGAAATCGGTCCAGTAGTTTTTGAGCCTATTCAATACAAACATACAAAAATACAAAAATACAAAGGTTTCCTCTTTATAATATTAGTATAGACTGGTAATCGTCTGCATCAGGTAAGACTGGAAGCCGACCCCAACGTAGTTGGCAAAAGGCAAAGCAGATGAAGATGATGCAACGAGTCATTGAACCCATTCAATCACGCTTTCACGACTCCATATTATATGTATGATGAAGGCTGACTGGTGAAACTAAGGACTTGGTAATCATAATATTGAAGGTACAATTTTTCAGTAGTGTTTTCTTTCTTGATTATACAAGAGTAGGCAGACTATACAGGGTGGAAAGGACATAACTATTGGGCGCACAAACGGTTACCACGGTTTTAATTCATCATCTGCCTAGCCTTTTCCCAACTATATTGGGGTCAGCTTCCAGTCTAACCGGATGGAGCTGAATGCCAGTATTTTACATGGAGCGACTGACTATCTGACCTAAAACCCAGTTAGTACAGGGTAATACGATACCCCTTGGTACGACTGGTTGTCAGACTTTTTAGGCCACTGACTACCTAACGACTGTCAAAGATCTACAAATGATACCCGGGACCAACGGCTTAACGTGCTTTCCGAGGCACGGAGGAAACTTGGTATGTAATGGGTGGTCACCCATCCATAGATCAACCTAGGCAAGCACAGCTTAACCTAAAGATCGACCCGAGCGGCTGTTATTATTAAGCCACGAGCTCCTCCCACGGTTTTAATTACCGATGCAAAATAAAGGGCTCTGAATGATATACTGAGGTTTACCCGTTGTGCATCGATGCTCCTTCCACCTTGTATTTAAATCACATAATATTATTATAGGTTGGAGTATTATTAACATTTTAAAATAAATAAATAAATAAAAATAGCCTTTATTTTACTCTGACCTTCTCTTCACTACATAGTATAAAGCAAAGTCGCTTCCCGCTGTCTGTCTGTCCCTATGTATGCTTAGATCTTTAAAACTACGCAACAGATTTTGATGCGGTTTTTTTTTAATAGATAGAGTGATTCAAGAGGAAGGTTTATATGTATATTGCAGCCTTGCGAAGCCGGGGCTAGTTAATACATAAACAAGTAATAACATTAACTAAAAACTGTCATCGACCATACACAATGTCAGTGTGGAGCCCTGCAGGATATGCCCTACCTTCTTTCTTGCCCATCGTGCACAGCCACCTCCACCTTCCAGGATTTAAACGAAGCCAACGATAGAGCTGTGCAGGTGGCAATTTACTGGTCGGATATTATTTGAGTCTATGGACACGCAAAGAAGAAGAAGAAGAACTTAAATCTAATCAGCTACCAGGTCAGGCTGTCTTGCGACATAGGCCTCCTCTATTTCCCGCCACTTATTCCTGTCCAGAGCAGTTCTTCGCCAACCTTTAGGCAGATCATCCTCCCACCTTTTCACCTGTCTTCCTCTACGTCTTTTTCCATTTCTTGGGTACCATTCTGTGACTTTTGTGGTCCATTTTTCAGTATTGGCTCTCACCTTATGACCTGTCCATTTCCATTTTAGTGTTCTGGTTTTTATTATTTACCAAGCATTAATCCAGACTACGTGTAACAAAGAAAAACTAGTAGTAAAATTAATAATACAAAATGCCCGATCGGGAATTATACTTAAGACTTCACGGTAAGCAGTCGTATCGTAGCTACTTGAGCCACCAAACTAATGATGAGGCATTTTGATAGAAGTTTTCGTTACATGTTTAATAATAATGGAACAGAACCTCAACGACGCCGAAAGGCATTTGTTCTCCCCGTCATATCTGAGAACCTTCTAGTTACGGAGTTATTGGACGTCAAACTTCACAAAAACTTAAAAAAAACAATGTAAATACCTTTTGCTGGTCGCCTTTCGCTCATCTCATCCTCTCTACTTGACCAAAGCATCTAAGCATACTCGCTTAAATGTTTACGTTCTATTACTAAGCCTCCGCTGTCCGTCCGTCCGTACGTCTGTCTGTCAACGGGTGCATCTCATGATCCGTAATAGGTAGACTGTTGCAATTTTCCAAAATGTGTATTTCTGTTGGCGCTGTAACAAAAAATAATAAATTAAAAATTAAAGCGTGGGTCCGACTCGCAGTTGGGCGGTTTTTTTGTCACTACATCTTCACATTTATAATTTTAGTTAAGATAGATTAGCAGGTATAAAAGTACCTATGAATTGATCTTTTTTTGATCAGGTCCCTCATTTTACAAGTCACACTATAATGTTATGTCGTCTTAGCGCGACAGGTAATAGCATCAATCAACGCAATGCCTTTTGATGTGGTAATGTACTTAATGCACATAAGTCGCGGTTGACTTGTACACATATGTATGTATCTATTATCTAAATGCATAGATACACGGTATGTTTTGGCAAGACGATGAAGGATTATGGTTTCTTATTTAGTTTTTAATTAAACATAACAATATCACGCCTGTAATCCTGGAAGGGTTAGGTAGAGGTGTTAAAATTATAACATTTAAATCTTGGAAAAAAGTTGGAACTTTGAACTGTAATATTATCTCCGTTACTAAAAGATGCCCTGGTATGGTCAAGAAAAAAAAATGATCGCAGTGACGGAAAGAACAAGCGCATTTTGGTTTCGTTATCCATGGGTCTTTTTTAACCGACCACAAAAAAGGAGGAGGTTCTCAATTCGTCGGAATCTTTTTTTTTATGTATATACCAATTAATAGAAGACGCCTGAACCGATTTGGAAAATTATTTTTTTGTTTCAAAGGGTATACTTTCCAAAATTTAAATGGGACCTCCCATTTAAATTTTATCAAAATCGGTCGAGCGCTTTTTGAAATCAACAAAAATCTAAAAAATGTAATATATCCATGATATTTTCGTTACTCCGAAACCTCACTGTCTCATTGGAGCAGTGCGCAAATATTTGTATAGGATATTACAACAAAAAAAGGAAAAATAAAAAATTGCAAAAAATACAACCGACTTCAAGACTGACTTTTGTTTGTTTGTTTCAGTTTTTTTTTGCCACCGACTTTTGAAGCTATAGATATTTTTCACATTTTTTGTGTTTTTGAAAACGGTTTTAGTTTTAGCAAAAAAAAATTGTACACCCATTATGAACCTGATCCAAAAAAAAAATTGCCTAAAATTACAGCCTAAAATTACAGAATTGTAATAAAAACTAAAATAATTTTTGTCCGTCCAAGAAATCCCATCAAACTAAATCCAAGACTTTCTTTTTAGCCCCAAAATTCCTGAAGAAACTGTGATCCCTGTACGTGTGAAAGTTTGTCATATTGTTAGGGAGGTGAATAGATGAGCCGTTGTTATTAAACCGGGGTGCCGCACTCAATTTCATGAAAAAACTTATAAACGCCTTCTGGTAAGATCTTTGAAGAGAATGGATGTGGTATGGTGGCAGTCAAAATGTTTGGGTGTAAAAGGACCCTTAACGAAGCCACAAGGCACTTGTTTTCCCCATCATTGCGATAATTTTTTTTGTTCTGAACCATAAACCTGGGAACCTTTTAGTTATGGAGATGTTGGAGGTCAAAGTTCAAATTTTTTCACAAGTATTTTTTAAAATATCACTTTTAAAGGTTTTAACTTTACTTTAATTAACTCCATGACCCGTTTACTATTCAATACATCCATCAGCACTAAGTTTTGAGTGCGTTACATTGAGTTTTACCGTAATACGTGATTTTTCACCCCAAAAAAAGCGGCTGTTATTATTTAACCACGAGCTCCTATTACAAAACATACCGCATCCATTGTTATTCCGCCCTCGACGGCAGATAGGATCAACTTTTTGACGCAGTCACGGCATGAGAGGATCCCTTGTAAAAGTGTTCTTTTTAACAAAAGTTATGGCTTATGGATTAAATTTCCTTATTCTTTGACACTTCCAGTGTTTGTGTGGAAATTTTCTGACAAATATACGTACGTGGATATTATTGAATTCGTTCAGAGTTTTGTAGGAGTAATATATAAAACTTGGGCCGTACGGCAGTTTTGTTATGATCCGTAATCTGCCTTTTCAATAAGCGCTTTCACAGTTTAGTGAGAATATTGCTTTATATGTAAAGCAATATTTTTCTTTGACTGAACATAGTATAGAAAACTAGTCATATAAATGTCATTCATTCATTCATTTAAGTATAGTAGAACTCACTAAACTGTGACTTTTAACTGAAAAGGCTAAGACACTGCTTCACTTAAAAGTCAATCTGCTTAAGGATATCAAGAGCAATAATGATCTGCTCGGCAATATCTGAACTCTACTATAAAGGGTGTAACAAGACCCTTAACGAAGCCGAAATGCACTTATTCTCCCCGTCATGGCGGTCATTTTTTTGTTCTAGACCATTCCTGGGAACCTTCTAGTTACGGAGATAATGGGGGTCAAAGTTCCAACTTTTTCAGTTTTTTTTAAATACATGTTTTTAATGTAAGAACTTAACTTTAACACCTCCAGGACCCCCGTACTATACAATGCATCCATCAGCACGTGATTTTTCACGCCAAAAAAAAAATTGTTCCGCAGCAATCATTTTTGAGTCAAGTTACTTAGTTAAATGTACAGAATCATTGGTTGAAGGCTTCGTGAAGGGTCCGTTTACACCCTGTATGATAGACCGCACGTCAGTGATAACTAAGCTAGTGTTAGCTGGCCTCTTATTCTATTGAAACTTCATACTATACTAGACCAGCCGAAGATGAAAGTACTACTTTACTAGCAGCCTACGGTTTCACCCGCGTGGAGTTCGGTAAATGCCCTCCGGGGTAAAAAAAGTAACCTATGTGTTCCTCCAGGTTATAAACAACCTGTGTGCACAATTTCAACCAAATCGTTCCAGTAGTTTTTGCGTGAAAAAGTAACAAACATCCATACTGACAAACTTACGCATTTATTTATTTATTTAACAATAATTTATGTACACACTAAATACAGAAAAGAAGAAAAGAACAGAAAATAGTTCAAAGGTGATGCTTATTTCTAAAGAAATCTCTTCCAGCATACCTGCGAAAGGAGTAATAGTAGTAAGTATTAAAAAAAAGTAAGATTAACAGTTTAAATTGATGTGCAACCAACCGTACCAATTTAAAAACACATTTATAGGTTTAGATTTCTCTACCATTTATCCAATACCAAAGGTAAAAGTAAAAAATCACAGCCAGAACTGCCCGCTCTGTTTTCTTTGCCCCAACAAAAAAAAAAAAACAAAGAGCAAATACCCACACACATTGACACCCTGAAAAACAGTGTACATTGTACTTTACAACACATATTGTGTGCGAATGGTGTCAACGGAAGTCCTTTGTGAAACCACCTCATATCCTTGATTAGGTACGGCAGGCAATGCAATTAAGTCTAATGTCATGTTTTGGGGGCGTAGGTAGAAATCTTTTGTGCCTTTATTATTTTAGTCTTTGTTTTTTACGACTGGTAATTTCGCGAATGGATTTTTGAATGTTTCTTTTGTTGTTCTGTTTTTAAAAACGTGGTATGTGGATTTTTAATAGATTTAAAAAAAGGGCGGTTTAGTGGTTACTGCTTTTTAAATGTTATTTCAACAAGATATTTTGTTTTAAATTGTAAAATTGAATGACTCACATACGTATAACAATAAGAATATATAACAGCCGCTAGGGTTGATCTTTAGGTTAAGCCGTGCTTGCCTAGGATGGTCTGTGGATGGGTGACCCAATACATAACGAGTTTCCTCCGTGCTTCGGAAAGCACGTTACGCCGTTGGTCCCGGATGTTATTTGTGTATCTTTGACAGTCGTTAGGTTAGGTTAGGTGGTCCAAAAACTCTGACAACCAGTCTTACCATGGGGTATCGTATTCCCAGTGCTAATTGGTTTGTGGAGGTCAGATAGGCAGTCGCTCCGTGTAAAATACTGGCATTCAGCTGCATCTGGTTAGACTGGAGGCCCACCCCAATATAATTGTGAAAAGGCTAGGCAGTTAATGTATTTAAAGACCGAAATCTTAACATCATCTGCTCATTCCCAACTATGTTAGAATCGGCTCCAGTCTAACCGGTTGCAGCTGAATACCAGTAATTTACATGGAGCGACTGCCTATCTGACCTCCACAACCCAGTTAGTACCCTTTGCTACCCTTGTTAAGACTGGTTGTTAAAAGTCCTAAATCTATTCAGACAGAATCGTGAACATAAGGTAGTTATACTATAAAATCATGTTCCGTAGCTTATAGACATGAATGAACATTATGTAAAACAGCCAGTCACGCCATCACATTAACTTCTATAACATAATTAGTATTAATTAGCACCCTAAATAATGACTATCTGTTTTAGTAACAAAAGGTCCGCGAAATATGCAACGTCAGTGATGCGGCATTAATTCTAATTAGTGGAAAAACAATGGAATGAATTTTCATGTTTGAAAAAAATGGTTTGATACGCAGACTGGTTTGGAGGGAACCTTTTTTACCCGACTATGGCGAAGCGAAAGAAGGGTTATGATTTTAACAGGCTGTGTGTGATCTAACCATCATCGTCATCATCTGCCTACTTGCCTAGATTTTATCAAACTATGTTGGGGTCGGCTTCCAGTCTAACCAGATGCAGCTGAGTACCAGTATTTTACATGGAGCGACGACCCATGGTTACGTATTATAATACCTTAGTTTATTCTAATTGTTTCTGTCCAAAGAACTACTGTTTAAAATAACGAAGATCGAACAAAGATCGTTTCACAGATTTTTGTAATAACTAATGAACGAAAACCATAAAGGACAATTCATCTACGGTTTATTTAACTACAATTAATTAAGCTAAGGTTAATTCACCTACTGTTGATTTATCTGTGGTCAATATTTGTAGCAAAGTAAACAAGACATTGTGGCAAGGAAAACTTGGGATGCAAGAGCGAGCGAAGCGAGCACGGAACTTGGGGCACCCCGACTCTGGTTACTTTAAACCCTGCAGACAGAAATAGGAGCCCAGCATAACGGGGTTACGCTGACTACGCCTTATTACAACATTTTGTTATCAGTCTACCGCCGCTCAAAGCGCCGCCACTAACGGTAACTACCCACCACTTAAGAAATCAATCCAGCGCGCAGTATTAATAAACTGTAGGCGAGTCGTCCATTAGGTATTTCATACATAGTTCAAATATCCGATCCGATCTTAAAAAAAAACATTACCTATATTAATCGTTCTTACTGCGATTAATTTGAGTTGAACAGAACTAGGTAAGTAAGTAAAACAGCACTTGAGTCGACCAATATGCGTTATGAACATATATGAATCAACCGTAGTTATATCGAAAATAGTTAGAATAAACTTAGGTATTATAACACGTAACCCCGCTAACACATTTGTGTCGTGTGCGAATCGCCTAACACATAAAAAGACAGAATTACATTTGCATTTATAATATTAATATGCAACAGTCATGGGGGAGTTCGTGGCTAAATAATATCAACCGCTCCGGTCGATCTTTAGGTTAAGCCGTGCTTACCTAGGTTGGTTTGTGGATAACCAACCATTACATACCGAGTTTCCTCCGTGCCTCGGAAAGCACGTGAAGCCGTTGGTCCCGGGTGTCATTTGTAGATCTTTGACAGTCGTTAGGAAGTCAGTGGCTCAAAAAGTCTGACAACCAGTCGTACCAAGCTGTATCGTATTACCCAGTACTAACTGGTTTGTGTAGGTCAGATAGGCAGTCGCTCCATGTAAAATACTGGTATTCAGCTGCATCCGGTTAGACTGGAAGCCGACCCCAATATAGTTGGGAAAAGGCTAGGCAAAGAATCGCATGGAAAGAATCAGCTGTTCCACAGCTGATAGCAAAACCTGTCCATATCCATGACTACTATCCATCCCCAAACGACGTAAACAAAATCCCGAGCATCCTAGTCAACAAGACACCTATTCAATCCCCACTCAAAGAGCTAGACTCCCCCATAACTCCTCACACCCGCACACCTTCCATACATCTTACAGCGGAATCTCATCCCTAATAATCCCCACTTAGCTCCCCACACAAGACGTTCACAGGTGCACCGTGTACCCAGTGTTCTGCTAATCCCATATAATTAAGGCGTACAATATTAACGGGGCTTCGTGCTTCGTCGTGTCTATTATTCAATAGATACAAGGTACAGGAGTAGATTAGAAGCTGAGATTGCCCATGTATTATGAAGATGGGGCTGAAGTTTTGATTGTGTATGCTGAGAAGGAGTAGGAAGAATCGTGGTGAGGCTGTGCTTTTTGCGAGTAGAAATCTTTACATATTTCTGTCTTAATTAACAATTTATAGATGGAAGACGCCTTTTGTGTCTCTTTGTGTGATTCGCGTCTCTTTGTTTGATGCGGTACATAACATAAGATCACGCCTGTAATTCCCGAAGGGTTGCGCAGAGATTAGGTACCTAATAGCACACCAATATTTCGCCAGCTATGTTCTTCTTCTTCTTTTCGTGTCGATGAACTCCAATTGTGTTAGACCAGTATGTAGCCACCTGCACAGCTCTAACATTCGCTTCAATTAAATCTTGGTAGGTGCAAGTGGTTGTGCAGGATGGGCAGGACAAGAGGTGGAGCATATCTTGCAGAGTGGCTCCACACTGGCAATGTGTTTGGGATGAATCGATGATACCCTATTTTGCCAGATTAGATCTACAGCGGCCAGCTATGTTAAAGTCCCATGTAATAGCGCGAGCCTATTGCCGTCAACCGGGCACAGATCTAGACTGCGTAGCTGCTATTGAGAAATTCCTGATGGGAAAACCAAATTACATTTTGCCCGACCCGGGAATCGAACCCAGGACCTCTTGCTCAGCCGTCACGCTTGCAACCACTAGACCAACGAGGCAGTCGAGGAGTTTGATGCGGTATTCACTATCATTTGCACTACGTATATTTATGCAACAGATGGTTTTATAAAAAGTTTAACTTAGATTTTGTTGCAGGTTTTCTGAGATGTACATATCTACAATACATCTTTAAAAATTAAAAACCAGCTACCCCATACATTCGGTTCGACTACGTATTAAAGTTTTGTATGGGACACCTGATACATATATATATTTTTTGCTTTTTTTATTTTTGTTGGTCCAATGGAGAAAGTAGTACCGTAGTAGTAGAAATTTTGCATATACGTTGTCAGGTGTACAAAAACGGACATGCCTTTCATCCCGAAAAAGGACCGTTCTCGAGGAAAACAACAATAACGTTCCTATGCTAACAGATGGCGCCACGTGTCTTTCGAATCATGATTGAATTACATTATTACAAGCAGAGTACAACCCGAATTTATTGTCAAATTCTAAACTAACGCGAGCGAAGCCTCCAACAAAAGCTAGTCCTGTATAAATCACATTCGTAACCCACCAAAAATGTCTTTAAAGTTCAAACCAAAGAAACAAAACATGAATCCAGCCCCCTCTCTAATCTCCGAAGTAACGTCTAAAAACAATTTGTTAAATAAACAAAGATACAATCTAGGTGGCTATCCGAGTAACTCAGGTAGCCCAGTAAATAATAAATACGTCGTTTTGCCCCCAGGGTAGGGGAGGTAATATCATCGCACCACTCTACCGTAGAGGTGCACTAACAATGCAAGTATCCGGTTCTGTTATTTACTAAAATACTGTATTTTTGAATGGTTGTGGATTGGAGTGGAATACTGATTGAGTTTTTAGATAGTTGGGTTAATTTCTAAAGAGTTCATTGAGACCAGTCTGAAAGTAGAGCCAGATATAGTTTTTTTTTTGGTGTTATTTAAAGGGCACTACTTTCGTCATAATGTCAGTCCAGTAATCCCCGAAGGGGAATAGGGGAATAGGGAATAGGGGGCGAGCCTATTGCCATCAACCGGGCACAAATCCAGACTCCGTAGCGGCTACTGAGAAATTCCTGATGGGAAAACTCAAAAATAATTTGCCTGGCTCGGGAATCGAACCCAGGACCTCATGCTCAGCAGTCGCGATTGCGGCCACTTGACCAACAAGGCAGTCGCTACACTACACACACACATTACTTTATTATGCCTAAGTCCAGCTGTGGATGTCGTTTAAGAAGAGGATGATGAAGTTATTTTTAAGTTTTTTTCTTCTGTACCTTTTAAATCTTGATATTTATTTCTGTGACGCACACTTGCTAAAGCTCGAGCTCGTGGAGCTCGTGGCTTAATAATTACAGCCGCTCGGGTCGATCTTTAGGTTAAGCCGTGCTTGCCTAGGTTGGTCTGTGGATGGGTGACCACCCATTACGTACTGAGTTTCCTCCGTGCCTCGGAAAGTACGTTAAGTCCCAGGTGTCATTTGTAGATCTTTGACAGTCGTTAGGTTTGGGGTACTTTTAGGGTTAGTCAGTGGCCCTAAAAGTCTGACAACCAGTCTTACCAAAGGGTATCTTATTACCCAGTACTAAGTGGGTTGTGGAGATCAGATAGGCAGTCGCTCCATGTAAAAAACTAGTATTCAGCTGCATCCGGTTAGACTGGACCCCAATATAGTTGGGAAAAGGCTAGGCAGATGATGATGAGTCATGGAAAGAATCAGCTGTTCCACAGCAGATATTTTAAACCTTTCCGCATCCATAAGTGCTATCCATCCCCAATCGACATAAACAAAATCCTGAGCATCCTAGACAACAGTAGGCAGCCGGGGGCCGAGTTTTTTTTTTTTTTTTTTTAAGAATCTTTGCCCCACGCTAGGAATTTCTCCTGTATCGTGGGAGCGTTTACAAACATTTAAACTCACACACATACACAGCCAGACCCGGAACAACTACCTGTAGGCCAAAAAAATATTTGTTCCGTGCGGGAATCGAACCCGCGAGTTTGAGTTTGATAAAAGTAGGTTAATTTCTTTAATCTAGGTGGGTTAGGGAAAAAGACAGCATTCAATAAAAATAAAAACACACATTCCACGGTTCATGAGCAAAAAATCACACGCGCCTTTAAAAAACCGTTCTGTTCTTTTTTCCATTTTCATTTATTTTTTACTAATTAAACTATTGATGTTTCTTCTGATTGTTAAAATCACAGATAGTGCCTTCCAAAAACGCGTTCATGATGGCTGGTCCCTTATAGACAAATACTTCCTTTAAACCGACTCCGACATTAGACAGCATTTCTTTGAATACTGCTGATATTGCAGGATCTGAAAATTTAAAATTATAATAAGAATTGAAAAATCATGCAGGCAGGCTAATAGTGTATGAAGGGTCAGTGGCGCCATCTATTAGGATTTATTGCTGATATCTTTATAGTCTTAGTGGACATCAATAGATGTCGCTACAGTTTCATAGATTACAATCCATTCGCCCGTTGAGATTTCATCCGTTATTAGAAGAGGGAAGAAAAATCCTCCCTTAGAGCTTAAGTTCGTTCTAGAAGCAAGTAAAATTATTAATTTTCGTAAGTACTTCTTCTATTTCTTAAAGTATGACCCTCGTTTGACCTTACACCCTATAAACCGTATAAGGAACTATTGTGCCAAATCGAAGACTAAAGAAACAATGGTCTAACTGTGTGAAGGATGATGTAGCTAGGAGGTAACTGAAGGGGATGAAGAGAGATATGGAACAAGAAAGCATGATGCGCGCAGACCCCAAATAAATTGGGGCATGTGATGCAGAGGAATGACGAAACTGTAGGGAGTGAGGAATGGGGGGGTAGGAGTGTGGATGGCTATAAGAGTAGAGGAAGACCAAAGAAACTATGGATGGACTGCGTGAAGCATGATATGGCTAGAAATGAGGTGACTGCTGAGATGACGAGTAATAGAAAAATATGGGACAAGAAGACATGCGCAGACCCATAATAAATTGGGGTAAGGGCAGGACAGTGATGATGGTAATCGGTTGTCGTGGTATGGATGTGTGATGCGGAGGAATGACAATGTAGGGAGTGAGGAAAATTTCAAGTAAGATTGTGGATGGCTATAAGAGTAGAGGAAGACCAAAAAACGATGGATGGTCTGTGTGAAGGATGATATGGCTAGAAAAGAGGTGACTGCTGAGATAACGAGTAATAGAGAAATAAGGAATAAGAAAACATGCACAAGACCCAAAGTAAATTGGGATTAAGACGGAAGAATGATGATGCAAGCATATAGCGCTTCAGCTAGAAATATAATGAATTAAAAAATTACAAACTTGAAAATAATGAAACAAGCTTACCTGCATCGTCAGTTATATCAGAGCCAACGCTGTAAGGTGGATTGGCATCAGGTATATAAGCGTAAACATAGGCTTCAGATAGTTTAAACTCTTTGATGTTCGGCACTGTTAACGTAAGTGATATGTCCTCTGTAAAAATAAACAAAGATTTAAGATCATCAGCATGATTAGATAAATCTTTGTCATTGGGATAGTTAGGTTTAACGTTTTTTTTTTTCGTTTACCATGTATGTGGCACCAAGTCATAGGGCTTCTTATAGTCTATCCAACATGTCGACAGATCTCTTTGGGAACGGCGAACCTGCTGACTAATGGCCATATATCAATAAGGAGCAGCTCCTTAGTACCACGGGATCCGTTCCTACATCAATTATTTTTTTTCCATTCTGAGAGGCAGACATGATAGAATTACCATTAATATTTTGGTTGATGTACCTAAGAGCGAGTACCAAAAGGTGTGATCATATTTCAAGGTGTGATTCAGACCATCAAACTGAACAACTTTCCCCATAAGACCACCATAAAATCACGAAAAAAAAATCAGAAGTCCCATAAATTTGGGTCGAGTAGGTGTTCAAGTTTTGTACGGGACAAATGTTTTTTTTTTTCGCGATTTAGTTGCGATAAAATTTGTTCAGTGTGATGTTCTGAATCACATCCCGAAATATGACCACAACTTTCTGGCTGCATATTTTGAGATTTTTCTAACCTTGAACCTAATTTAATGCTTTAGCAATAAAGTGGAAAATCTATTTAAAGAAATTTGACAGTTTGTAGTAGCTTGATGTGCTGGCGTCTGTACCTTCTAATGTGTATTGTAAAAGTTTCCTTACTATAGATAACCGTGGAGTAATCCGACATCTCTACAGGCTCCTTCCCTTTACGGTGGTACCTCACTAAAGCAGCTGGGCAGTACACCGTGATGGCGTCGAACACCACCTCCAGAACTAACTTGTCCGTAGCCTTGTTGATACTGAAATAACATAACGTAACATCACGCCTGTAATCCCCGAAGTGGTAAACTTTTCCCAACTATGTTGGGGTCGACTTCCAGTCTAACCGGATGCAGCTGAATACCAGTATTTTACATGGAGCGACAGCCTATCTGACCTCCACAACCCAGTTAGTACTGGGTAATGCGATACCCCTTGGTAAGACTGGTTGTCAGACTTTTAGGGCCGCTGACTACCTGCAACGACTGTCAAAGATCTACAAATGACAGCCGGGACCAACAGCTTAATTAGTTTTCCGAGTCACGGAGGCAACTCGATATGTAATAGGTGGTCACCCATCCACAGAGCAATCTAGGCAAGCGCGGCTTGACCTGAAGATTGATCCTAACGACTGTTATTATTTAGCCACGAACTCCTCTGAAGAAAAAAGATTGGGAATAAAATATCTAACACATAGTAAAAATACAAGAATCACCTGTACAAACAAGTAGTTACTTACTAAAATTCTTGAATCTTCCAGTCGTTCAAACCTCTAACTTGAGCATTTTTCAGTATATATGTCACATTAGCATGAGCCAAGTATATGGGAAGCCAGTCCAGTACATAAGGATCGTCTATTGGGCCTTTCACCGGTTTACAGCCAGAATTGTGAGCGAAGACTTGACGGATGCAATCCAAGTCGTGCAATGCACAAGGACGGTAGATTCTATCCTGTTTCAAACCTGCAATGGATAGCGAATGAGCGTTATTCTCGAGTATTTTCAAGTGAATTTGGTACAAGGGATATCAAGTTCGCGTTTCGTGAAACATGCTGGTATTAAAGATTGTATTGTGTTTTGTTTTAATGGGGTTCATCTGTGAGATTGTTGCAGCTTGCAGTTGTTCCTTTATGGCTTCATTATTCGAATAGCTACGTGGTTTAAAAATGTTGCTTGATTGGTAGACATGTACGTACATATAACCAGAATATATTGAAAGATTGGTAGATATATTACGGCTAAAAACCGAAGTAAGGTTACACCTAGTTCTAGCCGACTATACCTAGATGCGGCCGGTAACAGTTTGTTACAATGCAACCAATTTTGATGTAGCGCTCGCCGCTCGCTGCGCTCGCTCGGCTCGCGCGCCTTCGGTCACAGTTCTAACCTAACCTAACCTTATCCATTTTGTCGGTGTGTCCTAGCAATAAAAAAGAATAGTTACCGGCCGCACCTAGGTATAGCCGGCTAGAACTAGGTGTAATCTTAGCCGGCTAGAACTAAAAAAAAAAAGAATACTACTTACTATTAATTTTATCACCATAATTAACGCGACGAATCGTATAGTCTCTCTGTGAACTATAGCACACACTTATAAAAAACACGAGAAAACAACCGATAATCCTCATTTCGAAGCCTTGTTTACTAAAATGATGTACAATTAGATGATCAAATTATTATATATGATGATGTTTGTATAATTAAGGTAAATAATTGATTAGGGAAGCTATGAATAACCATTACTTGGTGAAAAACCGGAAAACAACCGTTAATACTTTGATAGCGATTTATTGTAATGCTTGATTTCCGTTTCAAAGTAAAAATTTGCATTCAATAACATCATGGCTGTATTACAGGAAGGGTAGCATAGAAGTGTTTATTAGACACGCACTTCCTAACGTTATGTTTTTATCCTATTTGTATTAATTAAGTTCTTGTGGCAGATTCGGTCATGGCGGAAAAACTGATCGGTGCTAGTCATGGACATGGACACTCATGGACGCTGTAAATATGTAGGTATAAATATTAACCTCGACGCCAAGCCACAATTTCACCGACCATTTTGTCACATATTTGTGTCGTTTGGCGTACAGGACACGCGCTGGCTTGTCACGTATGTGTGACAATGGCGGAAAAAAGGTTAAAACAATCTCCAGCCACCATAAAAAGGAAGGGCCTCCGGGCGGCGGACTTAAGGCTGAGTCTAAGACCGACCCGACCAGCCAGGTCCAAAGAGGTTCCTGCGCGCTTTCATGGAGAACGTGCGGTCGCTGAATAGGCCGCACTTGATGATGGGGCCCGCAAGCCGCTAGTCGGGGGTCCTTGCGAATGAACTTGAATCTCCCGGCCCCCCGACACATAGTATTAGTAAGAACAGTAGGTTTTTAGTCGGTTAGAGTTTGAAATAACCCTCCGCTCGCCCCAGACGGAGTCTCCATGAGGGTTTCCCCATTTAAACGTTGCACTTGTGTGCGCACCCACATGTGCACTGTCCTCTCACTCTTATAGTCCGAGCTGACGGCAATACGACAGGATCGGAGAGAGAACCCCATGTAGCTTACTAAGAGGCCAGAATAAACTAGTAAAGTAATAGCAATGATTTTAAGAAAATTGGCTGTCTGAGAGTCAAACCCAGCATCTGTTCTGTAAAATAAAATGTTTGTATTTCTTGACTGCTTGCATAGTTGTTTATTTGACAAACATTATCTGAAGTAACCTTTTGGTTGAACCATAGATTAGTCTTCTTTTTATCACAGATTATATTGTCCCACTGTTAGCCAATAGCCTCTCCCATATTCTTCCAATCCCGGATCAGAACATTTGCATACATGTGACATCTACCAACCCGCACTGGACCCGCGGGGTGGATAACCCCATTCCCTCTCATAGAGAAGAGGCCTGTGTCCCAGCTCTGGGAACATTATAGGCTGATTATAAAGGAAGAGAATTTAAAAAAATCGTCAAAAAATTCAATAATTTATTATAAAAGTTCTTAGTAGTAGCTCGAAGTACGTCTTTATTTATATAAAGTAAAAAACAACCATATTTTTTGGATGGCTAGTTGTTTCTAAAATCGCAGATATTGCTATGGAGAAACATGGACATGAAAGCAGGACCCTGAGTCTCCCAGACCTCTCGCATAGTTATGTCAAGGGAACCAAGCCAAACTGCAATACTCTTGATGAAATCAGGATCTGTGAAAATAACAAAAATAAACACGACGATGAACATAATAACATGTCAGATGGCACTAGATGACAATAAGACTCCATGTCATCAAGGAAGAAACATATCGTGCTTGACTTCTTTTTCTTCTAAATTGTGTTTGCGGTTATTTCCATTTTAGTATGACAATTTGAAGCATGTTTTATAACAAATGTTGGATATTCGAACCGGCAAACACAGCCATAATAATAGATATTAAAAGAAATTAATAAATTAACATTTTGGTAAAATATGTGTCGCAGGATAATATGGGAGGAACGAGGAAAATGTCGTGAGGAAAGTTTTGAGTATGAATGTAGATGGAGAAAAAGCAAAAAAGAAAGAAGAAGAAGAGTAGCGAAATACCAAAGAAAAGATAGACGGACAGTGTAAAGGATGATATGGCAAGAAAGGAGATGTCTGATGAGATGACGAGTAATAGAGAACTATAGAAAAAGAAGACATGCTGCGACGACTTCAAATAAATTGGGAGATGGTCCAAAAAACAACCAGTCTTTTTCATCACCATAGAGATCTACGCCTTGGAATGGGCAACTGCAGTACTTTCACAAGTTATTATGCCTTGGTAATGGTCTAATTGAAATAAATGCTTTGAGTTTGTGTTTTTCAACGATTGGAAACTTGATTTCTGATTAGCTCATCTAATATTTAATTCATCCGTCAGTAGCAGTCAACAGTTTTTTTTTTCACGTAATTTTTTATGAGTCACCGATGATTTCGATGGTTTGTTTTCAATACCTAGTAAAACCTTCTTTAAAATCTTTAAGTACAATCCTTTACCTTTTTCATTTTGAACGGCAGGTCCCAGCGTATAAAGAGGATTTGCATCAGCAACATACGTAAACACGTGGGCCTTAGCTAACTGCAGGTCCTTGATGTTAGGAATCGTCAAAGTAAAGGATATGCCATCTGTAAAAGTAACAGATTTTTCATTACGAAGCGCAGGCTACACAGACAAAAGAAACAAAGACAAAGACGTAAGACGCGGACGGGGCGCAGATATTTGTCTCTTCCGCGTCGCTTTCATACAAAATGTATAGAAGCGTCGTGATGCAAAACATATAGAAAAGACAGGGCGCGGACACGACGCCGCGACGCTTCTATACATTTGACATATGTCTGCGCCCCGTCCGCGTCTTACGTCTTTTCTGTGTGGCTTGCGCTTGAGATTCTTCATTAGATTTATCAATGGATACTTGACTTATGTTGTAATTATTGTGGCTTGCAATTTCAACGCGGACTGGTAGTACATTCGTAGATCTAGATCTAAATGTTTCACTGCTATTTATAGTCATCTATTTGATAGTAACTTTCCTCATATTGTCTAATCTAACTTTAATAGTCAGCCTACATACTTCATTAGGCCGCTGGACAAAAGCCCCTACAAGCCAATTTATTTCCAAGTCCAGTGTTATACGTCTGTTGCCAGTCACTCGACAAAAAACCTACCTTGTCCCAACCTATCCTAACAGCGTCATATCTCTACGTTTTTACAAATCGCAATCTTCACCCAAGAATACGACGACGTTGGTCCAAAGCACAACCATTCGTTCACCCGTTTCAAATGGGTTTGTTAAAAAAATTAAAATGCTTCAGTCAAGCTTTTCTTACAATATTCAATGATGGAATAATCTGTTACTTCAACGGGTTCTTTTCCCTTGCGATGGCAAGTTGTCATGGCTCCAGGAGATGCTACTACGATCCTGTCGAACACTACTTCTAGCACTAATCTGTTTGTGGCCTTGTTTATGCTGAAACAGAACATTTATTATTATTACATTGTTCATCTTCTTCTTTGCGTGTCGATGGATTCAAATAATACCCGTCCAGTAAATAACCACCAACAGTTTGCTAGACCAAATCATACCAAATACAAGATTTTTTCATAGGTTATAAAAAAAACAGCTGTTTCCTACAAAACTGCAATACCTGCACAGGCGGTGTATGGAACAGCTGTTTTTTTTATTTTAAATTAACGTTGAACATTTTCTATGTGAGGGAGTTCAGAATGATGTACTGAATACGAGGTAGCCGTTTTAGCGTCGTCAAAGGAAGGGGTCCGCAAGGGCCGATGCCTGCCGGGACTACGGGACTGTTCGAAAGAGATACCGCGGCCCTGGAACACGAAGGAACATGGACGGGTTTTAGTCCGTAAAAGTCTGACACTCCCTTCCACTCCGCCCAGAGCGGAGGGGGGCATCATTTGATGATTTCCCATCCGAAAAAAAAAGCGTCGGTGTCCCTTTCACCCTGTATAACAATCAAAATACTTACTAGAAATTCTCAATCTTCCATTCATTAAGGCCTTTAACTTGAGCATTCAGCAGTGAAAACGTTAGATTAGCCTGTGGTATAGGCAGGTCAAGCCGTTGCATCATATAAGGGTCTTGGGCTGGTCCTTCTACGGGCTTGCATTTGGAGTTCTGTGCGAAGACACGACGGATGCAGGTCAGGTCGTGGAGATGGCATGGTTGGATGATGGACTTGTGGTTGTTCCCGTAGGGTTGGTGGTCTGTAAGGAGATCATTAGGATGATGTGGTAGTTGTGAAGAAGGAACTGAGACTATCTTCATTATTTCTCTTTCTTTTATTTTTTCATATAACGTTACCCCACACTAGGAATTTCTCCTGTGTCAGGGCTGCGTTTACAAACATTTAAACTCACATACATAAACAGCCAGACCCGGAACAACTACCCGTAGGCCATACAAATATTTGTTCCGTCCGGGAATCAAACCTGCGACACAAAGCGCAGCAGTCAATCGCTCAGCCACTGCGCCAACCGTGCCGTCATTCTTGTCATAGGATACCTTTTCAGGATGACTGGTTTAACTTAAACCAGGTTTACATGTTAGGTTTCCAGAGTGATAATACTGTTCACAGCACATAGCATTGTGTGCCTAGAGAAATAAATTCTCTATCTCTTATCTGTCTTTCTTACAAGTCTTCGAATTTTTGGGTCCAGGTCATGCCAAGTCCCTCATGATGTCTTCCTTCATCGTTTAGAGAGTAGAGCTCGTAGCTTAATAATAACAGACGCTCGGGTCGATCTTTAGGTTTAGCCGTGCTTGCCTAGTTTGGTCTGTGGATGGGTGACTACCCATTACATACCGAGTTTCCTCCGTGCCTCGGAAAGCACGTTAAGCCGTTGGTCCCGGGTGTCATTTGTAGATCTTTGACAGTCGATAGGTATTCAGTGGCCCAAAAAGTAAGTCAACCAGTCTTACCAAGGGGTATCGTATAACCCAGTACTAATTGGGTTGAGGAGGTCAGATAGGCAGTCGCCCCATGTAAAATACTGGTATTCAGCTGCATCCGGTTAGACTGGAAGCCAACCCCAATATAGTTGGGAAAAGGCTAGGCAGATGATGTTTACAGAGTAGAGGTAATCAAATAAATATTACACTAAGTAAAGTGAAGACACAGTGTCCATCTTTATTATTTTGCTGGAAAAAAATCAAAATTTGCTTACCATCTTGTTTTTTGAAATTAGCGCGGTAAAGTCCTTTATGCATATTTTTCAAGTAATCCTTAAGGTAATCACTATCTTCGTTACAGCAGCAAATATTAAACAAAAGAATAAAACAAAATACTGTCTTCATTTTGACAACCTGTATTATGAGTGATTGGATAAATTTTGCTTGAAACGTAATAAATTCATCATTGATTGCGTGATTTCAAAAGGAAATCAAATATTATGATAATTTGAAGAGGTAAACTTAAAGAGATCGTTAAGCTATAATATGGCTAAATCTGTTTCTATAATGATTAGTTATTAACTTGTTGAGTATAATTTATGGCTGTTTCGTAAAAAAGGAAATGAAGAGGCCACAGTCCAATCACTGTTATTTCACCCATAGATAGAAAGATAAATCATTTATTTAGTGCACACAAAAGACATAGCACAACACACAGAAGCACAATTAAATAATAAAAATTACACGACTATATAACTATATAAAAACAAGGCGCCAATATACAAAAAGAAAAACATATTTACCATAAAATAAACTTTACTACATTAGGCAGTTCTTTTAACAAGCTTTTATTGTCTGTATGTTTGTTAAGATCAAATCTTGCAACTGAATATTTAAACAGCTTCCCCAACCGATTGAGCTGGAATTTTGCATGCACGTTTAGTTTGGATGACAACGCATGGTTAGCTAAGTGACGTTATTCTAAATCCAATATGGCGGACTCCCAAAGATGGCGGACTTGTTATGGTGATATGGGTATCAATTAATATATTTAAAAGCAGGTTCTAAAATATTTTTTTACTATGAATAAGCTTGTTACAAACAAAGTCATCATCAGCAGATTCACATTCAGATAACTTTAGTTGTTCAGCACCATCACTTAGTATGTCATTTTAGTGTTAAGGGCCGATCATATTAGCCGTCAAACGTATGACCGTTGGGGTGGACATATTCTTGGAAAGGAAGGACGCCTTCTGGCTATGGTGGAACTCTGATCTCCGCAGGGTGGCTGGTAGTAAATATGCAAAAAGAAAGGCCTATGTCTTTGAGTGGACTGCTATAAGCTGATGATGTTCTATACCAAGGAATTTACAGAGTAAAATCATTTGCAATCAAACCGCTCGGGTCGATCTTTAGCCGTGCGTTTCAGCCGTGCTTACCTAGATTGGTCCGTGGATAGGTGACCACCCATTACACATCGACTTTCCTCCGTACCTCAGAAAGCACGGTACGTTAAGCCGTTGGTCTCGGCTGTCATTTAGAGATCTTTTTCAAACGGTTCAGGTAGGCAGTGGCCTGAAAGTCTGACAACCAGTCTTACCGAGGGGTATCGTATTACCCAGTACTAAGTGGGTTGTGGAGGTCAGATAAGCAGTCGTTCCATGTAATATCCTGGTATTCAGCTGCGTTCAGTTAGTCTGGAAGCCGAGCCCAACATAGTTGGGAAAAGGCTAAGCAGATGATGAATTGTTTGAAATCAAATAACTCAAAATAATTGGATAATACAGCTAATCAGTGGGATACACATTCAATAAATAAAACAGAAAGCTTAAAAGGTAAATGATTTATTTATTACAAAAATATAAAAAAATCGTGTCAGATTAATAAAAAATTAGTAAGAAAGAGCCCTTACCAAGAAACATAGAAACAATAAAGAAAAGATTTGCCGTAGATGTCAGAGCAATTACTAATGCCTATAATATTGAATCAAGTGAACAATACAAGAACATCTCTAAGCTAAATTCACCATTGAGTAGTAAGTTTTATTTCATTTGTAACGCTAGTAGTTAAAAACGCAAATGCTGCTTCTAAAGAACGCGGCAAAGAAAACAGGCCCTTGGGTCACAAAAGCCTCCTGAAGCGATAAGCCGACCTTGTGCTCCAGTTCAGCTACAGCCTTAAGGAAACCAGGATCTGAAAAACGAATTAGAAAAAGTAATAAGGACATTGAAGGACGCGCGGCGTTGGACTCCCCTACCTAGGACGACCGATGACGTTACAAAGCACACCATGCCCAAGGCTCAGTTTCCACCAAGCGAAAAAATCGTCGTGCACTTTTTTGTTGTCACTAAATAAAGGATCAGTATTGCCTTTTTTTTTGGATGGGAAATCATCAAATAACCCCCCCCCCCCGCTCTGGGTGGAGTGGGAGGGAGTGTCAGGCTTTTACTGACTAAAACACATCCATGTTCCTTCTTTGCCCTTTGTAATCCAGGGCCGCGGTATTTCTTTCGAACAGTCCCGCAGCCGTCAGTATTGCCTTTAAGTATAAAATGAGCACGCGCGAGGATAAGCTATCTGTGTCATCGAATTTTATATTTAAAAGCAATAACTACATAATACAGATTTACAGTCCTTTATTCAGTGACATCAAAAAAGTGCGTCAGATTTTTTCTTGGCCGAAGCCAAAGAGATTTAAAAGACTTATTACTTACTTTGACTTAGATGGACATTGGAAATATTTTCACACAAAAAATTTGATGTCGAAAATTTTCGATTTTGACACACGAATGCTACCTGACAAGCGGGCGTATGACACTAGATAGAGCGATTTGTTACTAAGTAGTAACAAGTATTGGATTACGATTTTCTTCGTCTTGCCCCGTCTATCGCTGGTAAATATTTGAATGTCTTTGGTGGAAACGGACCCCAACACAGCTGACTGTGATAGGCTGAGTAAGAGGCTAAGATTGAAATCGAATAATAAAACACCTGCTAGTAACTAACTTGCAAGTAGCTTGTATGCCATTGCCCCATATGCTGTCGATATACAAGTAGCTTGCTTGCTATTGCGCCTAATCAGATAGATATGCGTGTTGCTTGCATGTTTTTTGCTAGTTATTTGGCATGCGTGGTATGGATATTAATAATAGTAGTTTTTGGGAGGATTCACCTCAAACTAGCAGCCACGGAGTCGGGATCTGTGCCCGGTTGATGGCAATAGGGTCGCCCCGTTTTACATGGGACTTAAACATAACTGGCGAAATGTGAGTGTACCCGTTAGGTACACCTCTGCCTACGTCGTAGGGGATTACACGGCGTGATGTTGTGTTATGATTCACCTCAGTCACGTCCAAAAAGGCTACCTCCTTACTATGTTCAAAATAAAACTTTGTTTCCCGGTACCTTTTTTTCTCATCTTACCTTTACAGCTATATGTGGCAGGTCCAAGTTTGTATTTAGGATAAGGATTATTTATATACGTGTACACGTGGCCTTTAGATAACTGCAAGTCTTTAATATGTGGGATTGTCAGTGTGAAGGATAAATCATCTGCAATAAATACAAAGATTTTAGGTTCTACTTATTTCAAAATTCTAATCAGCCAGTCTGTCAACAAACGGGGACTGACCACAACACCGTACCATACCATAACCGTGCTATGAACGTATTAGGCACGGAAAAAAACATGACATGGATTACTATTCCCACTAGAACGTATCAATAGCGTAACATACCCGTTGATAGCGGGTTTGGAGCGGTCATCATACGCGGTTCAAACCCTGCATTCTTTGTATTAAAAAGTATGAGACAATGCGTACCAAACCGTCCCATCAACATATTGTCGGCGAGAAAGTTTTGCCTTTTCCGATACGCTCTGTGCATGGCATGCGACGGTGTTGGCAGGTGACGGTCTAGTGGGCTCTCATACTTTTCAATACAAAGGATTGTTTTTTTTTCCTTACACGTCCCTAGCACGGGCAAGATATGATACGGAGTACTGGGCAGACACCTTAAAGCAAAACTTCCAATCAATGAATGACCAATGAAGTGATGAATTAGGTTCAAAGGTTGGTGGTTAATAAACCATAGTCTTTTTCTTTTGAACTTCTTAAAATATGATCTTCTTACCGTATTCAATGACGGTGTAGTCTACTATTTCAAGTGGTTCCTTCCCCTTGCGATTATATTTTAGTCTGGCTTCCGGACATGTCACCACTAGTTTGTCAAAAACGACTTCCAGCACTAATCTGTCTGTAGCCTTGTTTATGCTGAAACAGAAATCAGTTAAAGTTGCTAAAAAAAATATCAGACTAGTGCAAGGTTGAATTTTTGCCCAACCGATCCATAGTCACACCAAATTGCCACACCAGTGTGACTATGGTTAATTTTATTTATCCATAGTCACACTGGTGTGACTACGGATAATTTAACCTGATCCGTAGTCACACCATCACACCCTTTTTTTTTGTCGATTTGGAAATCCTCAATGGATGTCCTCCGCCCTGGGGAGAGCGGAGGGGTCTGTCAGACTCGTACTGACTAAAACCACACCGGTGCGTCGGGTGGCAACTGGATCTGATGCGACTTCCGCTGCCCCGGACTAGTGCCGGCCCGCTTGACCTGCGTGCCTCGTCCCAGGGGGGATTGAGGTGTAAGACTCCCCCCGTTACGTCTAAGAGAGGCGCGCGTGAAGGCGCACGCCGCCATCTCGGGTCCAGTGAGATGAGGAGCGACGGAAGTCCCCGAATCTGTCGCCCCTGAACCTATTTAGGGGGCCGGAAGAGGGCGTTGTCCGCTCTCTGCCGACGCCCGGTGCGTTAGCTGCTGGATGGCCGGCCGAGAGCTCGTCATCTCCCTCCCTTTCCGCAGCTTCCTTCTGCGACATGACGGTTTCGCAGAAGGACATCACCGCATCCCAGGACCCTGCGCGGCCGACCATCAAGCAAATAACGGTCGGCAGCGACAGGTCTCCTCCTATCTCTGTAACGAGCGCACGGCGCGGTAACAGTTTCTTATAATGCAACCAATTTGGATGTAGTGCTCGGCTCGCGCGCGTTTGGTCACAGTTCTAACCTAACCTAGTCCATTGGGTCGGAAATAAAAAGTATAAAAATAAATGTAATGTTAAATATATTTTTGATCGTCAAGAGTGTGTCGGGCTTTTGCTGGTGTGACTACGGATAAATAAAATTAACCATAGTCACACTGGTGTGGCAATTTGGTGTGACTATGGATCGGTTGGGGAATTTTGCAACCTTCAGCGGTCATAGTTAAGTAAAGATAAAGTAAAGCGGTCGGTGAAATATTCTTTTTATACCCAACTGGAGCGAAGTCCAAAAGGGGGGTTATGTGTTTGACCTGTTTATATGTATGCCCGTTTCTTTGTTCCCTGGTAACTCCTAAATGGATGAACGGATTTGGATAACTTATACGTCATTAGATTCGTCTAGGTGGCGCGGGTGTCCCATCCCATTTCCATTTTTTTTATATTTAAATGAGCGCCGCCTGCTTCCAACTTGTGTTCAGTCTAAAAATTGCTTGGTTTTTGCTTTAAAGTTTTTTCACTCGGGTTTTTCAGTTTTTTCAACTTTTTTATTTCTCCCAAATATTTCTTTTAGCCGTGATCACAGTGTTGACTTTCTTCCTAGTAATATATTCATCCACACAGCCCACAGCTTTTATCTTTGGTTTGTTTCTATCACCAGCATTCATACTGAAAGCCCTGGCCCCACTGGAGCAAATCCCGAGCGGGATGCGAAATGTGACTGCGCGCTTCTATTGTTTTAATGATCAGGAATTCACGCGACTATTCACGCCAGATTTAACACCTTCATACAAATTACTTCACACAATCGACGTGAGCGGATTTTGTCCTGTATTCCGCACGGGATTCGCTTCAGTTTGACCAGAGCTTAAACTTTCTGTAATATTAATTATAACCACTTTATTAGAACCCAATGGTTTGGTACGCGACGATGGCAAGAGACCGGACGGCATGTCTTTGTTTCCATGGAGGATGGGTAGGCCCTTAGTGTGGGACGCAACATGTGTAGATACACTTGTGCCATCCCATCTTCCTAGCTCGTCGTGCTGTGCTGGGGCTGCCGCTGCGGCTGCAGAGAACCTCAAGCGGCGTAAATATAGTAACCTTATTGGTAACTATATTTTCGAGCCGTTTGGGGTTGAAACTCTAGGACCGTGGGGTCCGAGTGTTCACAGCCTTTTTAAGGAAATTTCAAATCGCTTAGTTGACACTTACCAACCCAAGGGCTGGCTTTTACCTTGGCCAAAGGCTTAGCGTTGCCATACAACGTGGCAACGCCGCCAGTCTCTTGGGTACATTACCATTTTTTAAGTTGGTTACTTTAGGTTATTTTAATTTATTAATGTATTTAATATCTCTGTAATATTAATAAATATAATACTTACTAAAACTCTTCAATTTTAAATTTGTTAAGGCCTTTAATTTGCGGATTGACCAGGTCATACGTCAGATTTGCATGAGGTATATGTATATTAGGTATTAGATGAAGTACATAAGGATCTGGCACTGGTCCTTCAGCTACCAAACATTGGGAGTAGTGAGCGAAGAATCCTCGGATGCAGTTTATGTCCTTGTGAGGGCATGGTCTGAAGATGAAGTGTTGATTTTTTTCTTGGTCTTCGCACTTATCTGTAAAATACATGCATTTAAGAGAAGATGTCTTAATATTGAATAATATTTTTATTTTTAAATTATTAAAATCGCAGAAATGCCTATTTTTTTTATTGAAACCTTAGTAGTCATTGGATACATGAAGTGGGCTGCCGGTGTAAGATGTCTAAATAGTCACGGTGTATTTGAACTTTTTTACGCTAAGAAGAAGACCATGGGGTTTGTTCAGTGTCAGGTCGGTACTGATGTCTTTAGGAAGTGCATAAAGCTACAAAACTTTTAAAAGGACGTATAAACACTAAAGTTTACAACCAGTTTATAGCAGGCACACCTAACTACATTGAACGTTGTTTAAGTCTACGTCTTCTTGAGATCGGAAAACGGTATCTGCATGCAAAAGTGAAAGTTACTTACCATCTTTTTGGTATGCACCATCTTTTGCTTCGTCTCGCCGATAATTCTGATACCCATCATCTTTTCCTTCGTCACGCCGATAATTCTGATACCCATCATCTTTTACTTCGTCACGCCGATAATTTTGATACCCATCATCTTTTACTTCGTCACGCCGATAATTCTGATACCCATCATCTTTTCCTTCGTCACGCCGATAATTCTGATACCCATCATCTTTTACTTCGTCACGCCGATAATTTTGATACCCATCATCTTTTACTTCGTCACGCCGATAATTCTGATACCCATCACTTTTTCCTTCGTCACGTCGATAATTTTGATACCCATCATCTTTTACTTCATCACGCCGATAATTCTGATCCCCATCATCTTTTCCTTCGTCACGCCGATAATTCTGATACTCATCACTTTGTTCAGAAAAGCTACAAAAATAAAACAAGAGGCAAAAACAAAAAAAGGTCTTCATTTTTAACCGACTTCGTTTAACACTGCCTAACTCTACGCGGACATACAAGCGTTATGCTACATATATTTTTTACACCACACTTTTATTAATTAACAGTAAAATACTTTGCTAATTGTTATGAGGGCTGCTGTAGAACGAGATAATGAATGAATAATAAGTTAATTTGAAGCTACTCGATAAATCACAGATCGCATGATTTTTAAAGGAAACCATAAATTATTAAACTGAGCTAAAGATATCAATCTAAGACAAGTAACATGATAAGTTATTACGAAATTATTCAAATTTAAACCTAATTAACAACAAGAATAAGAACTAATTTGCTTACAAAGAAACTGAACACGAATTATCAATTAACAGAATAGCTAGCCTAAATAACTTGCTAGATTAATCTTGGTTTTTTGGGTTCCTCAACTATTTAGTGATGGACCTCATGGCTAAATAATAACAGCCACACAGGTGGATTCAAGGTTAAGCCGCGTTTCATAAGGTCGGTCCGTGGATGCCTGATCATCCGTTACATACCGAGATTCCTCTATGCCTAGCACGTTAAACCGTTGGTCTCAGCTGTTATTTGTAGATCTTAGACGGTCTGTACAGGTAGTCAGTGACCTGAAAGTCTGACACCAGTATCGTATTATCCAGAACTAACTGGATTGTGGAGATCGGATAGGCAATCGCTCCATATAAAATACTGATAATCAACTGCATCCAGTTAGACTGGAAGCCGACCACAACATAGAAAAAGGCTAAGCTGATGATGGCACTAAGTGAACTTAGTGATGGTGCCTGCCTGGGGGTCTGATACCAGACGGGGTGGTGCGCGAATTTGCGAGTATCTCCCGGCCCAGCCCCAGACTTATGATAATAGTAAGTACCGTAGGGTTTTAGTCGGTAGGAGTCTGACATAACCCTCCGTCCTTCCCAGGTGGGCAGTACCTACCTATTTGTGATGATTTTTATCCACACAAAAAAGGGTTCCGTATCCAACGAGAACGCCGTCTGTCCGTTAAATAGTAACAGATGAATAAAATGTTGATTTATTAACACAAGCCCACCACACTAATCCCAAACCACTGCAACTCCTGAAAGGCAGAATCAACAGTGGCGATCACCAGAGCGCCGAGACAATGAAGCTCGACGAAGTCCCAGAGAAACAATTAAACTGTTTTGGATCCCGCAACGAAATCAATCAGAAAAGAATAGCGGAGGAGTAGGAAAACCATAATTTCCACTTCCCTCCATATCAGCAGGAGACAGAACAAAACAAGGCCAATAGGCACAAAGGGACGTTTACAATACCAGTTTAATTACATTTGTTGATCTGTCATTTTGTCGATTCTTCCGTCGACAAAACCCGTTTCTACGGTGGTCATGCTACGCGTGCTGTAGTTTGAAAACATGGGTACTGATTCTAACTAGCTGTTGCTCGTGTTCACAAGCGCGACTTCTGAGCACGGGGTCCTGGATCTGGATCCTAGGTTACGCAAAGTGTTATAAGGTTTCCTATTAGGGGTTTTAGTAGTACCCCGGAGTTTGAAGGTTAGCGGTGTGTTATCCCGTGCTTCACCCGAGAAATTCTTACCTATTCGCAAGGTACTCTTATCCATATACTCGTATACTAGAGTTGTTAAAGGGTATCAAATAAAAAGACATATGCCAATCAAAATACTATATTTCATCGAAAACCGAGGACATTATTTTATTCTTCCGTATTTAGTAACTGCAGATTGAGTTTTGCAAGAATGTGGACATTAATATAGGTCCATGGGTTATGAAGGCTTCCTGCAGAGTGAGTCCTATTCTCTCAACCAAACGCCTTAATGCCAGTTGTACTTGAGGCTCTGGAAAACCAAAGATCATTATTTCACATTACGATAAATCAATTCAAATAAACTGCAGCCTGATTTCGCTGGCTAGGAGCACCATACTTATGTAAATACTTCTATGGTCTCATGGTCGCAAGTGCGACTGCTGAGCATGGGGTCCTGGATTCGATACCCGGATCGAGCAAAAAAGTGCTATTTGGTTATTCCATTAGGAATTTCTTAGTAGAAGCTTGGAATTTGGAAATTGGCGGTATAATACCCCCGGGCCTCGGAATGAACGTTAAGCCGTTAGTTCCGCGCCCGATCTCTGTCTGGTCGTTGCAGATTGACAGATATTTGCATTATTCACAATATTTACACAGATAAAATCGCGCGTAGAAAAGAAAAGATGACTTACCTTTACTTTCCGTGAAGTTAGGACCCAGACCTTCCCTGGGATTTATATCATTTATGTAAGAGTAGACATGACCCTCAGATAGCTTGATGTCTCTAATGTGTGGAGCTATCAGGGTGAGCGATAGGTCTTCTAGAAAATAATAAATTGAAATGAAGAAATATTTATTGATGATTAAATGATTATTCTAGTTTGATATAGTTTTTCGTCAGCTTTAAACGGTACGAAGCATCAGCTGTTTAAGCATACAAATGTGCAATACCTACACAGTCAAAATGTTAAGAAATGGTATTTTTTTAACAACCAACGGGTCTAACCATGTACTGAATTTAAGGTTAGGGATATCATGTAGATGCCAATCTAGTAACTGAGGAGTTGTGGTGGTCAGACTTTTGCCTATCTAACAACATACAGACATAAATTCACGCTTTTTTTCCCATGGGTGTTGGCAGAAACCACAGAACGCAGATGGCGTTCTGTTTTTTTTTTGGATGGTAAATCATCAAATTACCCCCCCGCTCTGGGTGGAGTGGGAGGCTACGACCCTTACATACTCCTTTTGCCTCGTCAACGTCAATACATCTGGTCATACACGCAAGCTGGTTGCGAATACTACGCACCTGACCTTTCTGAAGAACCTCACTAATAAGGTCAGTATATGCCCTTCTAGGGCGTCCCCTCCCGGCATTGCCACTTACATCTCCCTTGTAAATAATAAACCTTCTGTTAGTCGCCTTTCACTCATCCTCTCCACATGACCAAACCATCTAAGCATACTTTTTTCGATTTTTGACACATTTTCTTTTAAACCGCAACATTCTCTTATATCCTCAATCTTCAATCACCATCAGTAACAACTATGTTAATTATTACTTACTGTATTCAATATACGCGTAGTCTGCTAGCTCTATGGGTTCCATCCCTTTGCGGTGGAATGTAATGACGGAGTAAGGTGCATACACAAATAGCTTGCGGAATTCCACTTCTAACACCAGTCTGTCAGTTTGTTTGTTTATGCTGAAACATGGTAATGAAGGTTCAAGGTCAAATGAAACAAGCAAGCTAAATTCTGGTGACTCTCGATATCTATGATAAAACAAAAAAGAAAATGATTTAATCGTTTTGTTTAGGTTCAACAGTGGTTTTTATTGGAGTCATAAATGAAGAATTGGTAGGACCTCGAAAAGTCTATACTTCTTACGGTCCGGGCTTAGGGTCCGGAGGCTGTAGATCATCAACGTAATCAACAGCCTCCAGCAGTCCCTTACTAGACATAGACCTCTCCAATCGCACGCCATTCCACTTGGCTCTTGGCAACCCTCATCCAACTGCATCCAGCACCCGTACCAAGCTGTAGCTAGGTAATTAAAAAAGAGTCTAAATACTTACTAAAACTCCTTTATCCTAAAATCATTGAACCCTTTAACCTCACTATCATACAAAACGAAGGTGATGTTAATATGAGGAATAGACATCGGTATGAACTTAATCCTCTGAGGGTCTGGAGCCGGTCCATGGACTAGCGAGCATCGAGAGTTGTGGGCGAAGTACTGCCTGATGCAGTTCAGGTCTTGGAGGGAGCATGGACGTTCACGTTCACGTTCATGTTCACGTCCACGTTGTTGATAACCTGGGGATGAGGCATATGCATGAATTTGAGGAACAGGGCGTTAAGTTGTTTGTCCTCTATTGAAAATTGAGGATCCTCTGAGCAGACGGGGCTCACAGGAGTTGTGCATGGTGGGTTACTGTCCCAAGGTTATTATCAAGTTTCGCGGATTACTTTGATATTACGATGAAAGGTTGTATGTGGAGGTGTCTGTCTCCAGTAAAATACTTGTTTACAGCTGCATCTGGTGTTCCGGTTAGACTGGAAGCCGACCCCAAAAAGGCCAGGCAGATGGATGATACAGTTGTTGCCACACCCAGAACCAGCCTTTTAAGTTCTCACTTCCAGGTTATAGACCTCATCCGTGTGAGGAAAAATGGGCCGTACTCCACCACGCAGACCCAGTGTGGGATGGTCGTAATATGGGAAACGTGGGCACTGGTTTAAAGACAATATACCAAGGGCAAGAGGGAAACTAAAAAATTTATACACCGTGACTTTTTAGGCGTCTTACAAAGGTGGTCCGCTCAATGTGCCCGACATAAAATAGCTCCAGACGCGTTTTTTTTTTTACCTGCCATAATGGGTACAAAGAAAAATAAGTAGGTAATACATTAAAATAAAATTATGAAACAACCTGTTAATGATGTTTACGTGTCAAACGGGAGAACATATCCATCCAGCGCTAACAACAGGGTGTTTTAACTACGTCATGCGTGATAATACTGAATAATATGTTTATTTTTAAATTATTAAAATCTCATAAATACCTATTTTTTTATGAATGTTTAGTAGTCATTGAATACATGAAGTGTGCTGCCGTTGTAAGACGACTAAAAAGTCACGGTGTATATATTAAGGTTTCTTGAGATGATATTTAAACTTCCTTGGACTTGATATGCTCTTTATCAAGAAACTAGCTGTGCCCGGCATGCGTTGCAATGCACCTTTTCCTATCCTACATTCCTATCTTATCTACCTACCTACCCTACCCACCCTACCTGCCCTACCTACCCTACCTACCCTACCTACCCTACCTACCTACCCTACCTACCTACCCTACCTACCCTACCTACCCTACCTATCCTACCTACCATACCTACCTACCATGTATCCTATGTCCGTCTCCTGGTTGTAAGCTACCTCTCCACCAAATTTCAGCCAAATCGGTTCAGCCGTTCTTGAGTTATAAATAGTGTAACTAACACGACTTTCTTTTATATATATAGATTAATCTATTACTAACTACGGTTCGACGTGGCCCGACGCGACTTCTAATATGCTTTGGCATATTTTTGCATTACGGCGCGCTGCCGCTGTAATGTGCGCTTAGCTTTCGAAATTGTCATGAAGAGATTTCTTACCATAGTTTCCGTCATCATAGGCGATTCCTTTCCAATAATTAATTGACTGTGGTTCGCTGTCAATACAGGAACAAACTTTAATCAGAAGCAAGCACAAGAAAATCTTCATTTTTAACAAATATAAACGGATATTACATACTGTTATGTTGTTTTATAGCCTTCTCAATGTTCGCGTGAACGATTAAAGGTTTTTTTTCATGTAAATATTTGTCTGATTAAGTTGATTGTTTCAGTGCAATCACTTAATTAATACGTATGTACCTAATTAATCGTACCAACTTGTTCTCTTCATGAACGTTCGTTCGTTGCGCGTCCTTTTGTTGCGTGTGTTTCTATATCATCTAAGTTGGGGTCGGTTTGGGAGTGACTGCCTATCTGATCTCCACAATACACTTGGTAATACTGGTAATACTGGTGGTACTTGGTTAGACTGGTTCTCAGACTTTCGAGCTTCCAACGACCCGTTCCGGCTGTCAAAGATGTACAAATGACAGCCGGGACCAACCGAGTGCTTTCCGAGGCGCGAAGGGAACTCGATATGTAATGATGGTTACCCATCCGCGAACGGAGCCCGACAAGCACAACTTAACTCGAAGATCGAGTCGTGCGGCTGTTATTATTTAGCCACAAGCAACAAAACACAAAAACCGGCCAAATGCGAGTCGTACTCACACGCACACAGAGTTCCGTAGCATCAAACTATATAATAAAAACATTTTGAAGGCTCATTCATATGGTGTTTTATATTACATTCAACAGCAAAACTAAATTTGTTTTTCATAGTATGTTATTCAAAAACAAAGTTACTGCTGCAGTTTGATGAAAAAGCCCAGATCTCAAAAACTAAACACCAAATCTCATTCAAACCAATTTTCATTGAAAGTTTTTTTTACGTTCAACAATCGTACATTTTTTTCAGAATTTCCTCCTCTTACTTTAGAAATTAGAGGGGCAAACGTTTTACCACTTTGGAAGTGTCATGTTTGTATGCAAATCGTAAAGCGTTTCACAGAATACCTACCAAGTTTCAACAGTGTAGTCCTAATAATTTCGGAATAAGGTGGCTATGACATACGGACGGACAGACAGACAGACATGACGAATCTATAAGGGTTTCGTTCTTTGCCATTCGGCTACGAACTCTAAATAATCTTATCGCTGTGGTCGCAAAAGAATATTCATTGCGTAACAACGCTCACCCAACGAATGTTTGTAAAACAAATTCGCGAAGCGAATGTTCGCTTCCACTTCAAGTAGGTTCCGTCCTGTCCTAGACTAGAGGATCAGCAAAAAGCTGATGAGTTTAATAATTTTTAACCACATGAAGATACTTTATTGCATAGCATAATAAATTACCACGATTTCCAAGAATAATTTCCTGGTTTTAAATGTTGATTTGGCTAATGTTGTGATTCCGCTAATATAATTGTACGTATCCACCGTACGTTATTATATTAAATTAAATACGGTTATGGTCAATAATTATCTGTTTTAAGTGATTCGTACTTACTTAAAAACAGAAATTCGTATAATTATGTCAATCATGTATACCACATTTTCATCTTAATGGGTCCAGTAGATTCGGAACAAATTGGCTGTGACAGACTGACTATCAGACAGACAGACACACGAGTGTCCGATAAGAGTTCCGTTTTATCAATTGAATTAGTTTTTTCTAAAAACTATAAAAGGAGGTATCTAATTTTTCGGCATTTAAAAGAAACTGGGTAGAAAATAAATAAAACAGAAGTCAAATGATAAATAATAACTTATATTTATTTACGTAATAGGTTGTAAAAAAAAAACTTTTAAACGTAAATAATAAAGATTTGTACTTAAGAAACACATAATAGATACAGAAAGTAGAATAAGATGTGCAGTAGAAATAAATAAAACGTTTACGTAAAGGTGCATCCACATCAAGAGCATTCCATCCGACCATTCGTTTGCGAACATTCCTTCACGAGCACTCGTTCGCAAGCATGCCGATTAAATGATAGGGAAATATCAACGAGTGTGGCGATTTGTTTGCCAACCATAGAATTTCACAATCTAACCACAGCGATCGTCGCGTTTATTTTGTTCAGTGAGCCCGAAAGCATGGTCGCACCGGTAGAGGGCGCCTTCCGGTGCTCCGAACAAATGAGAGAAATTAGTAACACGACTGCTTTGGTTAAGTCACGGGGTATGAAAAAAGGTTGCAGATTAAAATTACCAACATAAATGGCAGTCTGATTTACTGTCAAAGATAATTTATTGTTAAGCAAATTTAACGTAGGTAAATTCAAATCACAAAGTCTATCATTTGAATTTGTTTAGTATAACTGTCAATTTGACGATGTCAATTTGATAAACAAATAGTTTTCCCGAGAATAAGTACATATAGGTTACTTCTCTGTCTATCTCCCACAAAACAGGCATCACGACCAAACATTCACCTAATAAAACACAAGCGCTGTAAAAACCACCTCTGCATAATAATTCTCGAACTTAGAAGTTCAAAGAAATTCGTCACCAAGTATCTCCACGAAGTCGGGACTCCGTTCAGCCAGGATTACCATATTTTAAAAGTAATTCACACCTGTTCTGCTTCAGAGTCGACCGCGCGACGGAAGTTTTGAAAGACATGGAGTAGAGAGTGGATGGAGTGATGATTTACGGGAGATATACAAGACCCTCACTAAGAGCATGAAAATAAATATCATAATTTGTCATGTTAAAGCCATTATATGCGTTATGTGGAATCAAGATCCTATTCACTTCTTCAATTAACTCAAACTATCAAAGTCCACCGCAAGACGTAAACCTCCCCAAAGCTGCGCTACAACATCCCGTCCTTCACCAGCTGCACCCAGTCTAACACAACCACCTTCTCTGGTCGTCGGCCCACCTGGATGTAGGGCGTTACTCGCAACGCTTCCGCCGATACTTTGTCACCACCCTCAGCCTCGTTTTCTCCATCGGCAATCGGTCCTTCGGCAGACGTGGCCAACCAACTGCCACTTCAGATGGCTACTCTCAAAATAACTACTGTTATTCTCAGGAAAATTGCCTCTTATCAGTTGATTTTTTAACACACACACACCCACCTAAGCAAATAAATTTTCTTATTTGCATAATAAGCAGTGTTACTACTACAAGTTATTTAAAACTCATAATGATTTATTAGTCAGAGGCCCATGCGCGGCATAAAAACACTGACACCAGGTTAGGCACTAACCACAAAAAAAGAAGAAATAATGATTCATTAACTAAGCAGTAACATACAACTCCAGTGACCGTCTTATTACATTAATTCTATTGAATTATTCAGTATTTAACACTCCATCACCTTATTACTCCGTGGTAATACCCGCAAGTTCCGGAGCTCCGTAAAATCCGTGAATTCCGCCACCCGTCTGCTTCAGGTGTTAATTTCACAAAATTGTCTTACCGCTTCCCTCTGATTACTGATTCACGGTAATATTAATTAGGGGTTGAACTTTTTGTCTTAAGCGATCGACGGCTTTGTTATTTGATGCATTGTTAATTGTTTTGGCTTATTTTTGTATTAGAATATGTTAATATTGGGGGAAATCGGAAATGGTGAAGTAAATAGGATCTCAGGTCGATAAAATGGGGCCCAGAATTAGTATTAGATAAGTAGTTTTTACGAGACGTGGAAGGAGTGGAGGGAGGCCTTTGCACTGGAGTGGGACAGAGTAACCTAGGAAAAAAAAGAGGTTTTCATAATTGAATAAGATATAATAACATTGTAACTGGCCGATGTCTGTACATTGAAGATATTGAAAAAAAAAATTATATGGGGGGTCTTTATTAGAGCAACAGAAGCCAAAACAACAGTTTTTAGAATTTTTGTCTGTCTGTCTTTCTGTCTATACGCGCATCACGCAAAAACTACTGCATGGATTTGAACGCAGTTTTCACCGCTCTATTGCTAGATGCTTAACTTAAAATATAGGCTACATTAGATATACATCGTTTTGGACCCGATACGTGGCGCCGCCGTGCAAAGCCAGGCCGTGTCGCTAGTCTATACATACATATGATAAAATTGTAACAGGCCAATGTCTGTACATTGAAGATATAATCGAATAAGATGATGCAAAGCTGTCATCACATTTTACTAGTGAGTAGTGACGCGCCTTGTTCTCTCGGCCTTTACCATATAGGGGTATGAAGAGCAGGGTGTAAAAATGGTGATTTCTTTAACATATGTGTAGGTATAACTTTATTATTAAAGTTTTTGCATAGAAACCTTCCCGAATAAACTCTGATTGAAAAATAAAAATAAAAAATAAGTCCACAGCGGTCACCTAAAAAGACACAAAAAGCAACTTTAATTTTTGATTAATTTGGGAGAAAAAGAGACACATCACTCGTATTCTAAGACCTCGGCCATTTATTGTTCAAGTTAAGTATTTTTCTACTCCCATTTATCTAATTATTTGTTCATCACACTTAATAACTTAATCTAGCACTTTATTCGCGTGTATTTCCATAATTTGCACCAATTAGATCATTTGCATACCAATTAGTGTAATAGCAACTAGTGATAAGAGCGGGAACCCGCTGAAAACTGCGCAATTATATGGAAGCATGCACCTTTTGACTAACATAACACCTGCATAATATTACACCTGCATTCACCCCCCTTTCGGGGAATACGGGGTTCATAGTTCGCACCTGGCCATTTACAAACCCCAAGTCTGTAATCCCCTAAGGGTAACGCAGAGGTGTACTACCTAATAGTACACCCACATTTCGCCAGTGAAGTTTTAAGTCCCATATGTAATAGGGGACGAGCCTGTATTGTCATCAACCGGTCACAAATCCAAACTTCGTGGCTGTTACTGAGTAATTCCAGCCGGAAGAACCCAATAACACTACGTGACCTGGGAATCTCACCTAGGACCTCATGCTCAGCAGTCGTGCTTGAGACAACTAGACCAAAGAGGTAGATTTTATTTTCTATTTGTAACTTTAATTAGCGTTCATGAAAAAACCTCCTCATAATACATGTGTTTATAAAACTAGCTTTTTCTCGCGGCTTCGCTCCCTTTATGTACTGAATGTCCTCACAGAAACGTTTCAAATGTAGCCTATGACACTTGGGAATAATGTAGCTTCCCGTTAGTGAAAGAATTTTCGGAATCGGATCAGTAGTTTCTAAGATTACCCCCACAGACAAACTAAAAAACAAATTTTACCTCTTTATAATGCTTACTAGCGATCCGTCCTGGCTTCGCACGGGTGCCTATGTTACTCAGGGATAATGGAGCATACTAATGGTGAAAGAATTTTTGAAATCGGTCCAGTACTTTTTGAGTTTATTCGTCACAAACATACAAAAATACAAATCTTTCCTCTTTATAATATTAGGATAGACTATTATCAAAATCTATATACATATAATAAGACAGTAAAAAAACTGTGTCTGTACATTGAATATATTTAAAAAAAAAAAAAATTGAGGGGATTTAGAAACAGTAATAGAGCACGAATCCAAAAAAAAAATTCTGTCTGTTTGTCTGTTTGTCTGTTTGTTTGTACACGCTAATCTTCGGAACTACTAGACGGATTTGAAAGATTTTTTTTTTGTTGTATAGGTATTAAGTCTAGGCAACATATAGGCTATAATTTATTTTGGAAACTTGAACACCTGATGCAGAACCGCAATAGAATAGCTAAACTATAAGAGATACAAAAATGGTACCATAGCAAAAATTGTTCCACGTGATGAGCATTTTCTGCTGAGAGAATAAATTTGAAGATCTGGAACACCTGATGTGGAACTCCAAGAGTCCAGCTACACTATAACATATACGGGGTGTAAACAGACCCTTCACGAAGCCGTCAACTAAGCATTCTGTACATCAAACTAAGTAACTTTACGCAAAAAATTTTGCTGGGAAACGACTTTTTTTTTGGGGTGAAAAATCACGTTTTACGGTATAACTCAATGTAACGCACTCAAAACATTGTGCTGATGGATGGATTGAATAATAAGGGGGTCGTGAAGGTGTTTAAAGTAAAAAAAATACATTAGAAACATGTATTTAAAAAAAAACTTATCAAAAAGTTGGAACTTTGACCCCCAATATCTCCGTAACTAGAAGGTTCCCAGGTATGGTCTAGAACAAAAAAATGATCACAATCACGGGGAGAACAAGTACCCTTCGGCTTCGTTAAGGGTCTTTTTACACCCTTTATAGGAATGACGTCTTAGCAAAAATTGTTCAATCTGATGACCACTCTCTGTTGATTTATAAAAATCGAAGATCTGGAACACCTGTTGTGGAACTCTAAGAGCCCAGCTACACGATAACACATATAGGAATGACGTCTTAGCAAACATTGTTCAATCTGATGAGCACTCTCTGTTGACTTATAAAATCGAAGATCTGGAACACCTGTTGTGGAACTCCAAGAGCCCAGCTACACCATAACACATATAGGAATGACGTCTTAGCAAAAATTGTTCAATCTGATGACCACTCTCTGTTGATTTATAAAAATCGAAGTTCTAGAACACCTATTGTGGAACTCCAAGAGCCCAGCTACACCATAACACATATAGGAATGAAGTCTTAGCAAAAATTGTTCAATTTGATGAGCACTCTCTATTGACTTATAAAAATCGAAGATCTGGAACACCTGTTGTGGAACTCCAAGAGCCCAGCTACACCATAGCATAATTATATAGGAATGACGTTTTAGCAAAAGTTGTTCGGTCTGATGGGCATTTCCTGTTGACTTATAAAAATCGAAGATCAGAAACATCTGATGTGGAAATCAAAGCTATCACTAATTTCACTGTATAATTATAAAATAACATAAGCTGGGAGTACCTCCACGCGGTGAAAGCGGTAACAGTTTAGGACTGATATTCGATGACGACGGTATATCATTGAAAATTTGACTTTACTGGACAAAACTCCTATTTATTTTATCGAATAAATATGCCTTCGGGCTTATGTTATTTGAGTGTTTTAGACTTTTTTCACTTATTTTCGCGACACGGTAGCCAACCCGGTAACGCAGGGGAGCAGTCACTTAGATTTTAATTGATCAGGTATCTTCACAATAAAACTATAACCATGCCTAGAAACAGGTCAAATCTTTCCCAATGTTCCAAAGGAGCTAAAAGATTGAGGATCATAAGATCCCAAGAATCTACCGAAGAACGTCAGCAGAGACTTGATGCTGTTCGAGCACATCAGGCTGCAACTCGCTCCGTGGAAACCTCTTCCTCTCTTCTCTTCTCTTCCTCTTGGATAACGAAGCACGCCTGCGTTCTCAGCGTATTTATGCATCTACATCCAGCTCTATAGAGAACTGTGAAGAATATGATGCGCGACTGACCGCTGATCGTGAACGCCATGCATTGTCTCGCGAATCGGAGACGTTCACGGATAGAGAATTACGCTTGAGTTCCAAGCGTATCTACGCATCGACTTCTGACTTACAAAAATGAAAGATATGGAACGTCTCGAATCGTCTCGCGCATCCCGTTGTTTTCCCGTCCCCCTCTTAGAATTCAACATCAGACGTTTCAGATCTTCGATTTTGACGACCCCGTTGTCGCTGGCATAAGCAATAGGATCCGCGTACGAAGTCGCGGGCAGAAGCTAGTTATAAAATAAAATCAAAGGCACAGCCAAGGTAATCCTCGTTCCTACATGTTTTAATTACCATTTACTAACTAAGGTAACTAAAAATAACCAAAAGCATGTTACTTCTAATTTAGTTAGGTACCAACGTACCAACACACTATGAAGGACGTTTTATGTTAGTACAATCATTATAACAAAGCTTCCGGTTCCCTCCACATAATTTCCTTTATACACCTTTTAAATACATTGTGGTTGTGAATAGATGTTAAATAGACTATCCATTAGTTAATTTTGCTGTGGAGTTGACAAAAAAAGATAGTTTTTCGACAAGCCAGGTTATACTATTTTAATTAACTATTAACCTTAACCGGTCTTTTCATAATGCAGGCTGGTATTTTTGTTAGAGGCACTCTAAATTTTTTTATAGTATGAGATCCCACAAGATTACGAATACCTTCACATCAAAGCATATTATGCCAAATAAATAATAGGCAGTCGCGCCATATAAAATACTGGTAGTCAGCTAAATTCGTTTAGACTGGAAGCCGACCCCAACGTAGTTGGGAAAAGGCAAGGCAGATATGATGAGGTACACTTTAATGGACCGGTCAGGGTACACTTTTCTTCGCCTGAACAGGACACACTTTCTTTTCGACCAGGTGGGTAAACATTATTTCAATTCAGTAGTTTAACAATTTTTTTTTCTTTTAATAAATGGAAGATACTTATGTTTATAAACAACTATCTTATTTACAATGACCGAATCATATTACAGCGATGCTTTCCGTTCAGACAATGGGTCGAAATATTTAATGAGCATGTAGGTATCAAACTTCCGTGTCTATCAAACCAGAGCAGTTCAACTTTGCTGCAAACTTAGGTAAGTTGATAGTTTCTTTGACGAGCCTGCTCCACAAGGAGCTTAACTACTACGCTACGTATCCATACAATCAGGTATTTTCCGACTAGCAACACGCCTGCGTCGCATGGTTTTTACGACTTGACAAAATATCAAAAGTTCTATATTGTATACTAGCTTATACCCGCGGCTTGGAGTTCGGTAATTGACCCACGGGGTCGTACTAACGGGATATAAAGTATCCTATAGGTTAATTCAAGTTACAAACTATCAGTGTGTCAAATTTCATCCAAAGGCGGTCAGTAGTTTTTGCGTGACAGAGTAACAAACATCCAGGCATCCTCACAAACGTTTGCATTTATAATATTAGTAGGATAAGTTTAATATTATTGTATTGACCTTCCGGAATTAACTCTCTTAATGATTATGAAAACCTGGTCAAAATTGAAAATGTTTTGAAGAACGCTATCATACAGACACACTATAAAGATGCCAATACAACAACATCATCGTCATTCTCAAACTCAAACTCAAACTAAAAGCATTTATTTCAATTAGACCATTTCAGGAACTTATGAATGTCACACAAAACAAAGAAAGCGATGCTACAGTCACAGACACAAGGCATAATAACTTGTGAAAGTAGGTACTGTAGTTGCCCATTCCAAGGCGTAGTATAGTATAGTAGTATTCTCCTGCCCTTATCCCAATTTAACAACTCTTCTTCTTCCATACTTCTCTATTACTCCGCATCTCAGCAGAAAACTCCGTTTCTCACACAGTCCATCCACCAACCGCATTTATTTACCAACCAATTCACGTTTTCCAATAAAACCAAAACCCATGATATCCTCCCTATTACCACATATCGAAGCGAAAAATTCCACCGTTCAAAGAACATTTATATCTAAAGTTTAATACCATTAAGTCGTCGGGCCGAGTGTGACGATAAACAAGCGACAATGCACGACGGAATCCACTCAGCTAAATTAACTCAGTGGTACCTCCTTGTTGCTGTATTAGGATGTGTGTTGCACGGTGGCGTAACATTCGCGTGTGTAGATCGCCGAATGTGGGTGATTTTGGACCGACGTCGGTTGAGTAAAGCTGGGCTTTTCCAATATCCCAATATAATTTAAAAGATCAAAAACAGACAATGCACAGCCGCGGTTCAGGATCTCACACTCACACGCGCATGCATGCACACAGAGAATTGATGGAAGATAAATTAATATTGTAATACTTAATTGTAGGAGCCACGGAGTCTGGATTTGTGCCCAGTTGATGGCAAAAGGCTCGTCCCTTTTTTTTCTGTGGCTGTTCCCTTGATGGTTGTGAAACCCGATCAAATTAAACGAACACTACATAGGACTTAAACATAACTGGCGAAATTTGGCTGTACTGTTAGGTACACCTCTGCCGAACCCTTCAGGGATTACAGGCGTGATGTTATGTTATGTATACTTATGTTCCTCACCGCACCTGTAATATGGCTGCTCGAACACGGTGGTGGCGAAAGTAACTTCAAAGTAGCACTTCAAGTAACTAACAAAGTTTTGTATCTTTTCACATATACTTAAGTCCAATTTAGGGTACAATTATTGTAAATTAGGTTTAAACATTGGTTTAAATATTGTTTATCTTGAAGTTTAGCGCTACAGTTCAATAAATAATTATAGTTGAGTGCTATGGAAGGATTTATGAAAATGCACTCCCTGAATGAGTTAAACAGGGTCATAGAAGTTCTTAATAGTCAGGCGCACGGCTCATTCTTTAATATTTTTGTTGTTATTTTTGCATGATCAGCGTATAATACTCCCACTGCTGGGACACAGTAGGCTATAATCCATCACGCGGGCCCAGTGCGGGTTGGTTCATGTCACATGTCTTCGAATTTTTGGTTTTAGGACATGCCCGTTTCCTCACGACATTTTCCTACACCGTTTTGAAAGCAGCGGTGATGAAATAAATAACACAAAGTTATGCGCCTTCCTGGGTTCGAACCCACGACTTACTGTTCGTAAGTTGGGACCGCCACCACTGGGCCACCCTGCTCTGTTATTTTAGAATTACCTTTAAATAACAAACAAAGACAATAAATGAAAATGAAATGTAAAAAATCAGTTCAGTTCATCATTTTCCAAAACAACAATAAAAATAAAATATCACCCACACACTTAACATTCCCGCTCACTTCGGTGTGAGTCACATCCACATTTATTTGTATTTCGTATAGGGGAATCCGATACGCGCCCTCGCGAACAAGCGAATGTATTGGATTGCTCGGAAAAATTGTTGGCCAAATCCTTTGTGATCGTTTTAATGGTATTTTCTATTTCATGAGCGAAGACCGTTTTGATTCCATAACGAGAACTCTGTGGATTGTTCCATATTTTTATTTTTAAGAAAGGAATATGGAATTTGTGGAGTAGATGGATTGCGGATTAAAATTTTTGTTATGGGTTTTTGTGTTGGAAAAAATGTCTTTTGTGGAAGTAATTGGTAATTTGATCTGGTGATTCTCTTGTAGCATGTAGGAAAGAGGACGTTGAATGGGGACAGGCAGATAAGATACTATAAAATTTTACTTTTAGTTCTGTTTGACGTGGAATTCTTTTTTACTTCACGAAATTCAGTTATTCTTAGGTTTTTTTCAATTTGCCGGGCAGTGTCATGCTGTATGTTGAACAAAATATAACTCGCGGCTGTAACACGTATGTATTGACTGATTTATAATCATTTAAATCATCAATACAACCCTTTAAGTTCTCTTAATCCAATTGAATGACTTTTTCATGAAATAATTATTCAATGGGAATAAATTAATGCACTTCCATCTAGATTAGTAGAAAGTCTTACGATAGAGTAGAATTGAATTTTGCAAGACAAGAAAGAAACTCAAAGAAAAATGACGAAAGTAACGGAATTTAAAAAATTAAAATAAGAGGAATAGTTATATACACGGTGGCAGTGATTGTTTTATTCGTTTTGTTATTTATTATTCCATGTAGATCTCGATCCAGAATTAAGTTGACAGTAAAAAACGACTGAGATAAGAAAAAAATGAAGCCATCTGAAAAAATACTCGATTTTTTCTAAATTAAGTAGCGATCATTTTAAATATCAATAGTCGACATCTCGAGTTCGTCGCCCCGCTGGCGCCAAGCCGTCGAGACTTTGTGTCTCCTAGTCACCCCTAAGGAAACTGTATCTGTCTACTGTATACAGGGTGTTATGGTGGGTCGGCATGGAGTTTTTTTAGTCTCAAGGCAAATTTGACGAACGAAACTGAACCGGTTCTTTGGTTAACAAGTTATTACTTTTTGTGCTAGTTTTTATGTACTTCAAGAGTCCAGAGGAGTTAGACAAGACATTCTATTGGCGATAAAGATGATGGAGTAGTCAAAAATTATATAAACTTTTCTGTTTAAAATTAGTTGTAGAATTACGAAAGAGTTTGAAAGCGATTGCCACAGTTTAATAGGTTGGATAGTAGCGGAGCTAACTGCTCAGGGTAACAGGACTTAATTGAGTTAGTATAATCACTCGTATATTCGCGATGTTTGCGTACAACTGTACTACTAACCTTATAATATTTTAACTTCAAATTATAATATAACCTACATATTGTAACATTAAAATTGCAAATATTAGGTGGGTTTGTATTTAGACTTACACTATTGAGTTGAAGAATTTAAATTAATAAGTCATCGTAAAAATAAGATAATAAAAACATCAGCAGTCATCGCGCGATCATGGCGCTTGCAACAGCGGTGAAATATAGGGAGCTCAGAATAATGCTGAGTTCCCGATCTCTTAATTGACAGTATAAGTGTAATAAAAACAATATGTTTGTAAAGACGATATATAGCCTATGTAACAGAGTTAATTCCGATTTTTAAACAATTATAATAAGATCATTTGTAAACAGAATTAAAAAAATAAGAAATACCTTGAAAAATTAAATGCATGAATCACTCGTGAAAAACCATTATTTTTGTCTTTTCTTATAATTTCTTACAAAATACTGCCTAATATTTCCGAATTAACCCTAATGTCGTAAACTCCACTGGTATTTTCGAGGGAAACAAAAAATATAGATATTCTGCGTTGACCCCTTGCATATGCCCCTGGTTGTTCGCCAATACACCCTGTATATTCCCAAGTATATGTGTGCGTATACTACTTGCAGTAATAATGTTATGGGGTACGGACTACGGTTCCCCTGGAGATATGATTCAGGGAATTTGTGATTTACGGATTATTGGGGTAGATACAGCAGTGTAAGATCTGTTGTGCATTATTTGGATTGGAGATTAAGAGAAATTCCCTTGGAATCTGGTGGTGAGGCTGCATTATTGATAAACGTTGCGAAATCCAGTGGTTCGCCTTGCTGTGTATTTTTATGTCTTTTAGGGAGAGCCAATAAAACAATTACAAGAACTATACTTATTTCTAATGGCACGAATCATTGCTCTTGGCAATCTGTACAAATAAATCAAATTAAAGTGTCAGTTTGTAATTTCAAAATAAAGGCTTTTTACTGAATGCATATGAAAGTAGATACGGCCTAATTATATTTAAAAAAAATTGTTTGTCCGTCTGTCTGTTTGTTCCGGTTAATTTCTAAAAGGGCCGGGCAAATTTTGACGGGACTTTTACTGGCAGATAAAAAATTTAAATTTGATGTCATAAGGAGTAACTTAGGCTACTTTTATTTTAGAAAAAGGATTAGAGTTCCGTGCAAAAAATTTAAACCCTGTAGTGGGACAGGTAACGGAATTAATCAAATGGACGATGTATGGTTCACGAATAAGGTTTATTGTCACAGTTATAATGTTAATACAGTCTGGATGTTAAAAATGACAGAGCACTGCACAATCGTGACCGTATGCGACAGCGATGCGAGCCGGACTAGCGCGTGCGCGACGCCGCGGCGTGGAGCGGCGAGCAGTTTGTACCTACATACGCTCGCTTCCGACACAACGCGGGCGCCTTGTTGCTATGCCCTCCTACAACCCCTAAAATTGTTAACAAAATCCTATATAAATAGGGAAGATATACTTTTATAATAATTTCACGCCGATGAAAGTCGCGGGCAACAGCTAGTGTAACGATATGAAGAGAAAAAAATGGTTTTCGTGGAAAAAAACAAGCTCATTGTAACTTTTGCACTAATTGACAATAATTTAATAAAGCTGTACGCCTGGAAGGGACACCGACGTAAAGTACTGGTATTGAGTTGCATCCGGTTAGAATGGAATCCGACCCCAACATAGTTGGGAAAAGGCTAGGGAGATGATGATGACTCGTGAAACTCTGAAACGATTTACCAGCAAATAAATAATAATATAAAATAGAGTTTAAAATTTAAAAAACCCCCAACGAAAAAATAAAAGCTGAAAGACCCACTTTCATCCCCCATATCTAGTAAATGGCTGGACCGATTTTGATAAAACATGTTTAATTTTAATATACACATGAGCTTTCATTTGATACCTCACTTGTGTATTTTTGAAAATATTCGATTTTTCATACCCACTTTCATCCCCAAATATAGTAAATGGCTACACCGATTTTGATAAAACTTAAACATCGTCAAGAAACTAGCTTTCAAATAAAAAAAACTGCATCCAAATCGGTTCACACGTTTAAGAGCTACGGTGCCAGAGACAGGCACACACACACATTGCGGTCAAACTTATAACACCCCTCTTTTTGCGTCGGGGGTTAAAAACCAGTTCGTTTAGTCATCCCTAGGCGTAAGGTATAAATGGAAAAAGCCTACAGTTACTGTTACTGTTAGTTACGTCAACAGCAAGTTTCAGATACACCCACATCCTGTAAACAACGAGCTTTGTCTACCAACCGATGTTAACTTCCGGTTCGGGTGGGGCCGTGAAGTTAGCGTATTATGAATGGTGTGGTTTGAAAAAGGGGTTCTCGATGATGACGATATTTATTAACTCGTCGTGGTAAGGCATGTGATGCGGAGGAATGAGGAAAATGTCGTGAGGAAAGTTTTGAGTATGGCTGTGGGGGTATAGGAGTAGAGGAAGACCTAAGAAACGATGGATGGACTGTGTGAAGGATATGGCACGTAAGAAGGTGTGAATTGAGATGACTAATAATAGATAATTATGGAAGAAGAAGACATGCTGCACCGACCCCAAATGAATTGGGACAAGGGCAAGAGAATGATGATATTAACGTTTATTGCACCAAGAGGTACTTTTCTATTCAAGTTCAGTTTAATAGATGAAAAGAAATATAATTTGCTTTATTATACGCTAACATTTTAACAAAGTTCAATTATAAATCCATAATATTCATAAATGGTTCGAGGTGGCACGACAAAAGAGCACATGGATGGAATTGGGGGAGGCCTTTGCCCAGCAGCGGGACAGTACAGGCAACTAAAAAAAAAATATTGAGAGTCGGCGCACGGCGTTCTTATCACTAATAGCGATACCTGTCTACCATATAGCGTTGAATTGACAGGAAGACGGTTAATATCTGCTTGGCTACTGTTGGTCATAAATTGGGAAACTAAGATATTCATTATGCTATTTTACTATATTCAAAAGAATCGTATTTGTAAGAAGAGTCGTCTGAAATGTTCTGCTAGATAAGCCTGAGGTTTTGAAGTTAAATTGGTAACCTGCGGAAAAAACTCTAGTTAATCTTCAGACACTAATTACTTCTTCACTTATTAAATAAATAAAAAAGAATAACCGAGACTAAATATTTTTCTTTCCTTATTCTTATTCAATTAACCTACATCCGGCGTTTTCGTGGCCCCAAGTAACAACTGTGAGCGCTTTTAACGACTTAACACTGCAGTAAAACAAATCTCAGACTTATTTCTCAAGACGTAAGGTTCAAAATGGAATAAAAAGGAAGTTAGTGTAGATTTATGATTTCTGCAAATGTATTTTTTTCAGTGTACCGTTTCTTTACTGAGAAAAATGTTATGTTTAATGAGCCATTTGTTATTTTTGTTATGTATTAACATGCATGTAAAGAGGGTTTACTGTATGTTTTTTACGATATTTTTCATGGTTTAATAATTAACTGTAGGTATTATAATTATGATAATAATTAATAACGAATAATAAACAATTATGGTAATAGTAAAAACTACTTTTAATTATCATTATTTTCTTGTACTCGAGAATAGACAATGATTGGTTCTAAAATGGAACTAAAATAGTTAATTTTTAGAGGTAATTACAGTCAGTTCACAAACACATAACCCTCCTTTTGGGCTTCGCCGCAGACGGGTAAAATAATGCTTATGAGAAAATACATATATATGTAAATAAGTCACATCAATTGAATATTAACTATTTAACTAGTTTAATATGAACACGTCTGAAACTGATCAACGTTGGTGGATGTATGTAACTAAAACTATGCGTCATATTGACGTCACAAGGAACCCATTTTCTCAAAACCAACAAAAGCACAAACACTCTAAAGCACCAATTCATCTTATTTGAAAACAAAAATGTGCCAAATGCCAACCGACTCAGCAACTTCGCTCTCGCCATGTCGCCAGACTGTCTGGCACCAGAATTCTGCCACCATTTATAACACTTCTGTCTGGCAGCCGAACACTTGGCAATAATATTTTCATGTCTTAAGTTTTTGTTTATTTGTTAGAAGTATAATGTTCAATGGTTTCAATAGATTGTTTGAGCGATTGAAGAGTTTTCCATTTCAAGTATGTTTTTCTAGATAATAGTAAAAAGTTTTGTTCTATGTTTACATTTTAATCATGAGGTTTTCCACCATAACATTTATTTAAACTGCATGTTCAAAAGTGGTACATAGGCGGACTTAATGCCACAAGGTATTCTCCACCAGTCAATCTTTGGGTCAAATAGAACAGCATTGTGATAAAGTAAAAAAAACCATTTTGTTAACATAAATTGATAAACACAAATAGGTACATACTAATATACATATATACAAATAAAATGAAATAAACTAATATAAATTATAATACATACAAATAGTCAAAAATTCGAGAAACATTATAATAATTACTATGACTTCTAATGACTAGCTTGTGAGCAATTTAGTCTGATTTCAAATAGTACTTCCGAACTGTTCTTTTGAAAGCCATTTTGCTTTCAGCTTTTTTAATGCTCATAACATAACATCACTCCTGTAATCCCCGAAGCGGTAGGCAGAGGTGTACCTAATAGTACATTTCACCAGTGGTGTTTTCGACCGTAATATGGTGGTTAATATTTGCTGCAATAGCGTATAACGTTTGTTAAAATAGTAACATAGCTTCGCCACCGATTACCTCGTGATAGAAATAAAAGCATTTACCAAATTACTTAAGCTATCTTTTTCAAGAGTTTATAAACTATGTTCTAAGGATAGTGGTTTACAAAGTCTGGAGGGAGATCAAATAGTAGAATATAAGATAGTAGAATATTAGTTGTAAGTATAAATTAAATGTCCGCACTAATTAACAGATGGCTAACTAATGACTAATGTACCTGCCGCTTGATCCGTTCCCACAGACAAACCGTGAAAACGTTTCTATGGAGTTTTTAAACGTTTTTTATAGTTCATAAGTCCAAGAATTTTTGAACCATTTTTATGAAACAAATAAATACAATTGTTAAAAAATAATGAACTAATCAGCTGAATCCGGTAAGACTGGAGGCCGATTCCAACATAGTTGGGAAAAGTATGTGTATGAGTTACTTAGTTTGATGTACATAATGCTTGGTTGACGGCTTCGTGAAGAGTCCGTTTACACCTTGTATACTTGACTTTACTTGTACGTTACATTGTTATGCTTTTTAGGACATGTCAGCAACTAGGAAGGGGCCCGTAAGGGTCGATGCCTGCCGGGGCTGCGGGACTGTTCGAAAGATATACCGCGGCCCTGGAACACAAAGGGCAAAGAAGGAACATGGATGGGTTTTAGTCAGTAAATGTCTGACACTCCCTCCCACTCCACCCAGAGCGGGAAGAGTTATTTGATGGTTTCCCATCCTTAAAAAAAAGGCTTTTTAGGACCTCAATGTTCAAACAACAACGGTTCAAAAGTACATTGAAATAAACAGTAACCCAATATATACCTACCACACAGATGACCAATATTCTATTCCCTCTAACACAAAATACTATTAAAATAATCACAAAGCTGTTTATTCCGGTTAACACGATTTGACCGAAATTACATGGAAATTCGATGTATTTTAGCTTCATCATTCAGTTAAATTCCGATTACATACAATATTATTGCTTTGTACTACACAAATGGATTCAAAATGATAGTGAGCCTAGTTAAAGGGTGGATCTTGAGCATCGGAAGTTGATCGTATCGGGGTAACCGGACGTGGGTGGGGGTAACGACTCAAGATTGCACCCTCAACTCAACACCGTGAAGATTTGCAGGGTTAACTTTTAGTGGGTGATCACTACTTTGCTGTTTGAGGGTTGGATTGATAGTTGTTTTGCGTTTTTGTGTCGGGTTGGGTTTTTGAAATTGATTACAGTTGTAAGATAGACAGATATAATTTTATTGCACACGAAATAAAACAGACGTAAATATATATTTTTATGGATTTGTGTACGGTTGATCGCAATAGGCTCGCCCCAATTACATGGGTCTTAAACATAATTGGCGAAATGTGGGCGTACTATTAAGTACACCTCTGCTTAACCACATACATAATCACTAACGCCATCGCATTTCGCCAGTTATGTTTAAGTCCCATGTAATAGGGGGGAGCCTATTGCTATCAACCGGCCACAAATCCAGACTCCGTGGCTGCTACTGACAAAATTCCTGAAGGAAAAACACAATAACACTTAGCTCGACCTGGGAATCGAACCCAGGACATCATGCTCAGCAGTCGCGCTTGCGCCCGCTAGACCAACGAGGCAGGGATAAAAATAATCAGAAATAGAACATTATAGCTAAATAAAGGGTGTAAAAAGACCCTTAATGAAGCCGAAAGGCACTTGTTCACCCCGTCATTGCGATAATTTTTTTGATCTAGACCTGGGAACCCTATAGTGACGGAGATATTGGGGGTCAAAGTTCCAACTTTTTCACAAGTATTTTTTTAAACACATGATTGTAATGTAAGATTTTTACTTTAAACACCTCCACGACCCCCATACCATTCAATCCATCCATCAGCACAATGTTTTGAGTGCGTTACATTGAGTCCTACCGTAAAACGTCATTTTTCACCCCAAAAAAAAAAGTCTTTTCGCAGCAATTTTGCTTAAAGTTACTTAGATTGATGTACAGAATGCTTGGAATGTACATAACCCTGTATGTATATACATATAATAGGTATTGTTTATAACAAACCATTATGCCCTTAAAAACTTTGCCAAGTACCAGGACATCAAGAGCCATAAGTAGCTAGCTAGTACCATCTTCAAGTAAAGAACAACATTAAGATAATCCCTAAGTATTTAGTTCGATGGTAATTAGCAAACGAGACCGGCACATCAGACAACATTACCCTTATCTACAAGATGGCGAGTTTTAGATAAAAACGGTAATTTCCTTCGTTCAATGTTGCGTCTTTTTAACCAAGACTTAAGATAAGGACTGGATCCTGAAGGGAACCGCTGGTGAATTAGGGATCCGCAAGTAAATTGGGGATTTGGATTTGTGCAGGATAATTAAGAGTGATTGTTACTGGCTGTAGTAAGGCTTGATGTTGAATTGAGCCAATTAAAGAAAATAAGCAAAATATTCTACTATTTCTGTAGCAGGACTGCCTCGTAGTGCTGAGCGTGAAGTCCCAGGTTCGATTCCGGGTCGGGCAAATTGTTATTGTGTTTTTCCATTAGGAATTTCTTAGTATCAGCCACGGAGTCTGGATTTGTGCCCGGTTGCTGACAATAGGTTTGCCCCCGTACTAATCTACTAAACTGGGACTTGAAAATAATTGGCGAAATGTGGGTGTACTATTAGGTACACCTCTGCCTAACCCTTTGGGGATTACAGGCGTGATGTTATGCTCTGACACCAAATGCTGAAATCTTTCCTTCTTTCCTTACAACTTTTACTTGGTCCGTGTTCACACTCGTGTGAGTTTTCTACGCATCCGACCTTTTTGAAAATCATACCAATAAAGATAGGTTCTATTTTCAAAGCGTTTATTGGTTTTGAAAATTCTACGCAAAGTGAATCCTGCGACAACTCGACCCCAACAATTGGCTTTGGAATCCAAGAGAGCAGACTGAAAAACAAAACAAAAAAAAAAACATTTGAAAAAGAACGTTTCCCCGCGAACAAAAACCGGCTAAGTTAAAATGAATTAGTTGTTGCAATTAACCGTAGCTATTAACTGAAGACAAATTAATATGAAGTGACAGTGTTAATGGGCTGTAAACATGCAAGCGTAATGAGCCTATTCAAATTAGAATAGAATTTTTGTTTTCGAAGAAAACAAAAATGGACCATACCTGGGAACCTTCTAGTTACGGAAATATTGGAGGGCAGAATTCCAACTTTTTCACAGGTTTTTTTTTAAATACTAGTTTTTACGGTTATAACTTTACTTTATATACCTTCATGACCTGTTTACTATTCAGTGCTTACATCAGCACAATGTTCTGAGTGCATTTAATTGAGTCCTATCGTAAAACGAGTTTTTTCGCAGTGTTTTTGCGTAGAGTTACTTAGTATGATGTACAGAGTGCTTGGTTGACGGCTTCGGGTTCTTTTACACCTTGTGCTATACTGATGTAATACAAAAACGTTGTTGTCTCTTGTTTCAGAAGTAGTGAGCCAGATGAGTAATCTGGCGTGACCGCAGCATCAACACGATGCACCAATGTTCGCTCTTCATACTTACCCTGCTATGCGTCTCCGTCAAAGGTGAGATTTTAGAACTGTTAATAAATGTATTACTACAATCATAATAATAAACAAAGGTAATTAAGAGGGACAACAGGATATCTTAATCACCCCAAGGTTGACTGCACATAGCAAAAGGAGAAGAGGGCCTATATAAAGTGATATTTTATCGAAAACATTAATGGCAAAGTAAAACAACGCGTGTAGGACTGCTTCGTTGGTCTAGTGGTTGCAACCGCGACTGCCGAGCATGGGGTCCCGGGTTCAATTCCCAGGTCGGGCAAAGTGTTATTGGGGCTTCCACCAGGAATTTCTCAGTAGCAGCCACTGTTTTGGATGGCCTACAGGTAGTTGTTCCGGATCTAACTGTTTGTGTATGTGAGTTTAAATGTTTGTTAACGCACCCACGATACAGGAGAATTTCCTAGTGTGCAGCAAAGTTTAAAAATAAAAAAGATAATCGATAATGCCATGTTTTTAAATCGTGTTTTATTCATTTTTTTTTGTTTTCAGACATCTCCGGTAGCTGGGAAGAATGGTGGACCTATGATGGGATATCAGGTTAGTAGTTTATTTTTATTAAACGCCTTTTACGTGTAATTGCCCCTCCTTTTTATTTCGTATCCTAACCGAAGCGATTAGTCGCAGAAACTCACGATTGGTCGCGCCCCCTATCAGTAAAACAAACGCGATTGTCACTTGTTCGCACGCCTGATCGCTAAGGTTAGGACGTGGAACTAGCCAAGAAGCTAACTACATTTTTGGGCGGACAGAATATTTTATAGGGAAATGTTTAACCAGATTGTTGGAGGTTTCATATGCACGCACCGTTTCTGACTCTAACTCTCCCTTGGTTCGCGCCCTGGCAATGCTGAATGCTCTACTGGCATCGACACCGGGGTGTGATGTATTTTCCTCGACATGGGTAGACGTATGTTGTGAATGTTTTTTTTTTTTGAGTTGGGAAATCATCTAATGACCCCTCTGGGCGGAGCGGAAGGGAGTGTCAGACTTGTACTGACTAAAACCCGTCCATGTTCCTTCTTAGCCCTTTGTGTTCCAGGGCCACGGTATCTCTTTCGAACAGTCCCGCAGCCCCGGCAGGCGTCGGCCGTTGCGGACCCCTTCCTGGTTGGTTGTAGTTTCTGTGAGGGGATGAATGAAAGATGAATTTTTCCTGTGCTTGTTGTGTGAGAGGATACACGAAAGATGACTTTTTCTTGTTATTTATGAGTATTTTATTGAATACTATATAGCTTTTGCTCGCGGCTTTGCTCCCGTTTCGTTCGAAAGGTTTTAAATATAGCCTGTAACAGTCGAATTTTCGGAATCTGATCAGGAGTTCCGAAGGTTACCCCCTACTTAAAAAATTACAAACTACCTCTTTATAATATTAGGATAGCTTTTTATCATTCCTTATTGTAAATTATGTGTCTTTTAACTGTGCAACTTTTTCAGATAAATAAATAGTAAGATCCGGGATTTCCCGGTTTTCCATTCCCTAGCTACCTAGCATAACTATTTTAAAGCACATCTAATACAAACACATTACACAATAGATAATTTGAAATTCAACACACAAAACGCAATCAGATATGAACAAAACCGTTATTATTCCCTTATCATTATCACTAATTTGACATATTTCTGTTCGATAGCTTATTATAATTCGATGATACAGAACATTTTACTAGTTTACATTCGAATTAATTGTAAATTTTGTATTTCAGTCATTTAAGTTACAACTGCAAAAAAAATACCAATAAAACGGTATTTTCTTTAAGTTTGAGAAAACACACAGACTAACAACAATAAAATATCTAAGTACGTAAATAGCTACTGAGTCGTTGGTCTAGTGGTCGCAAGCACGACTGCTGACCATGAGGTCCTGGGTTCGATTCCCGGGTCGGGCAAAGTGTCATTGGGTTTTTCCATCAGGAATATCTCAGAAGCAGCCACGGAGTCTGGATTGATTACAATAGGCTCGCCCCTATTACATGGGACTTAAACATAACCGGCGCGAAATGTGTGTGTACTATTAGGTACACCTCTGCCTAACCCTTCGGGGATTACAGGTTTGATGTTGTGTAATGTAGAGTTAAAGTTTTGTCCGCAAACCAAGTCGAGAGCATAACTTATGTTCAATATGCGCATTTGTATATAATATTACGAAAGTTTGGATTTATTAATAGTGATGATTAATTATTGAAAAGAGCGTCACCTGCGAGCTTCAATTTTAATGATTTAAAATGGTCAGCATTATAACTTTTCGTCTCATAATTATGTTAAAACTGTAATGAGTATCTCAACATAAATATATACCTATAACGTATTATATACCTATACCTATTGCGTATTTAATGACGTAGCAGACAGCATAGATCTTTTTACTTGTTCTCTCACGATGTATAAAATCTGTTATGAAAAAAAAAAAAAAAACTTTATTGCTAGTAAAATGGGTACAGTAAATCTCCTTAAATATTAATTTGGTTGAATATAATGTTAAAAGATTTTGAATTAGGAAATACCTGTAATGATAGTAATGGTGAGTTAATAAATAAATAAACATTATGTAGGTAGGCACAGTTTTAATTATTTTAAGGTTGCACTTAAATAGAATTAAATAATATGAAAAAACTTCTTAAATTACTTGAAACGATATTCTGTTGTCAAACTCGATATACTCGATAAATACACATTTAGTTTACTCGTGTAACTATCGCTTATAGTATATTAAATGTCCGTTATTACTAACGCCAACCATTTATTTAGTTATTAATTAACTAGTGTTAGTTAAAACCGCCGTATGATAGCAACATATTCTAGCAACCTGTGCGTGCAACCTGCGGTCTACCGTATCAAGCTCTTGAGGCAAATTGCCTAACTAGAGCCCTCTCAATTTTGGTGGAGCTTCGTAGCTTCTACCGCTTAGCCATGAGCTCTATTAGAATGGTTTATGCAGGCAAAACAATTGAATGTCAATTTGTACCAACAATTCGCAATTGTAAACGATAGCCATCGCTTTCCGTACTAAATATCGCTAAATATCATATCGCACGTGTATCAAAATACATAGGTCCTGTATTTATGATATGCGTGTGATGTGATGTCGATAGACACCACACATAGTTCATTACGTTAACATTTTTTTCAACGCTCAGTTACAAGTGTGGAGGGCGACCCCTATTTTTTTTCGTCGTTCATCACTTTTGTGTAGCGGTTCATAGAAGACACCTAGTAAAATGTCTGTGACATACGGACGGAGAGACAGACAGACTGACAATCAGGACGAATCTATAACGGTCCCGTTTTTTGCCAATTGGCTACGGAACCCTAAAAAATTAAATTTCCAAATGAATGGAATGCTTAACCCACTTCATCTTGAATTCAAAACTAAAACTCTTTGAAGTACCCCCTAAAACATGACCTCTATTGACCCAAGGACAAAAAGGTCAACCCATTACGTCAGGCAGGTGGAATCACAGCCACATATTCTCAATGGCATGAATATTGGGGTCATAGTAACATATCCATATAATGGAGGAACGGTAATGACCAGTGATAACATCTTAATGATAATGCGCGCTCAAGCGTGTCATTATATTGGATAGTCGATGTTCGGTAGACCCGAAATTTGGACGTACTTATCTATTTTCAACGGAATTTGGAGATTCCTTTTTATGTTTCTGGTGGGGTTAGTTTTTAGAGTAACCGCTTGCATTTTATGATAGCGGCTGCGGAGTAAAAATTCTAACATCTGCTTAGCTTTTTCCCAACTATGTTGGGGTCGGCTTCCAGTCTAATCGGATGCAGCTGAATACCAGTATTTTACATGGAGCGACTGCCTACCTTACCTCCACAACCCAGTTAGTACTGGCTAATACGATACCCCTTGGTAAGACTGGTTGTTAGACTTTTTGGGCCACTGACTTCCTAACGACTGTCAAAGATCTACAAATGACACCCGGGACCAACGGCTTAACGTGCTTTCCGAGGCACGGAGGAAACTCGGTATGTAATGGGTGGTCACCCATCCACAGAACAACCTAGGCAAGCACGGCTTAACCTAAAGATCGACCCGAGCGGCTGTTATTATTTAGCCACAAGCTTTTAGAGTAACCGCTTGCATTTTACGATAGCGACTGCGGAGTAAACAAGTGAAAGAAATAGCTAAGAGCTGGCCGCGACTCACTGTGACGTGATTTGTGACGCGACAATGATCTCTTAAAGCCGATCATAGACGATAGGTTATGCATGACAGTTTTAAATATGCAAGCAAAACCTTCATGCAAAACCGACTTCCATAGAGGACGCACACGTAACTGTGAGCCTGTCGGTTGGCTCATTTGCGAGCCGGCAACACGAACGACTAAGCGAAAGGCAGAGGTGTACCTAATAGTACACCCACATTTCGTCAGTTTTGTTTTAAGTCCCATGTAATAGGGGGCGAGCCTATTGCCATCAACCGGGCACAAATCCAGAGTCCGTGGCTGCTACTGAGAAATTTTCTGATGGAAAAACCCAGTAACACTTAGCCCGACTCGGGAATCGAACCCAAGACTTCATGCTCAGCAGTCGCAGTTGTGACCACTAGACCTACGAGGCAGTTGGTAAAAAAATAGTAAAATTATTATGATATTATTTAGTATGATTATAATGTAAAAACAGCTCGATTGAAATTACTGACTAACCGTTGTTGTGAATACTGTGGCTTAGCAGTTAATTAAACAAAATATTATAGTTCTGAATTACAAATTAGATTGAATTATTATGATATAACCTAATTATGAACATGTAATATGATAATTAATTACAAATGTATGAATAATCTTGTTTTTGTTAAATACGTAGTATTTTAAACAGATTAACCCATTTGTTAGCTCATGCATGTATAAATCAGTTTGTACACACGGCGGCACATGAAGCTGTACATTTCCAGTATAACTTGGCTTCGCTTTGTATAGATTTTCTATACAATGAGAGATCCGCATAAACTGATTTTGTATAGTTTGATTGGCACACCTATGTTGACAAATTATTGACATTTTCGCACATATAAAGTAAATTACAATGAATACAGGTAACTTTAAAGTTTAAATTCATTTGTGGAGCTCATAGCTAGATAGTAACAGCCGCTCGGGTCGATCTGTAGGTTAAGCCACACTTGACTAGGTTGCTCCGTGGATGGGTGACCACCCATTACATACTAAGTTTCGTCCGTGCCTCGGTAAGTACTGAAAACTAGCTAACATTAGGGTAATGATGTGCTCACTACGGTAATGATGACCGATACTGTCTGCCGGTACAATCAACGACAGAAGTTGATATAACTCTTCATTTATTCGTTTCAAGCAAGTACAACATAGATTTTTGTAAAGGAATTGCTTCAGAAAAGTACACCAAGCTATGCAAAATGTGCTAGCAAGCTGCAAAAAAGTGTCTATGGAGTTTCTTGCCCATTCTTCTCCTTAGAGATCTTTGCTTTGGAATGCGCAACTACAGAGTTGCCTATTCCAAAGCGTAGATCTCTATGGTAAGTACTGTTATTTCACAAGTTATCATGTCTTGTGACTGGGACAGTAGCTTAGTCATTTTGTTTTTGACCTTCAAAAGAGCCTGTAACGGTCTAATTGAAATAAAATGCTTTAAGTTTGAGTTTGGTGGCCGCGATGCATCTGGTTTTTCAGACGTCAATAGCCGGCGGTGACCATTAACCATCAAGTGGATCACCAACTAGTTTGCCATTCGAATACCCAAATTATGACTATGAAATTTTGACATCGCTAACCCACTTTTGTCGCCGACAGTACCCACCAGTGATCACCCAGTACGCATTACCTACGACTCAATACACTATGGTGACCAAATTTTGCGGTCCGCAATCCCCATTGAATGATATCACGCTGTATTATAGGGTTGAATGCGTTTTCCATTTGAATAACGTTTTACGCAATTTTGGTTCCGTCATCGTTTAAAACTAATTTCTTTAGAATTGTGGGTAGTCGTATTTTATTTGCGTTTGATTTATTTTGGCATCAGCCTGTATAACGAGTTGGGTGCCAGCTAAGTTGAAATTTTTTGTAAGTTAGATTTTTGAGACATTACACTACATTCGACTGCCTCGTTGGTTTAGTGTCCACAAGTGCGACTGCTAAGTACGAGGTCCTGTGTTCGATTCCCAGGTCGGGCAAAAGGGTTATTGGGTTTTTCCATCAGGAATTTCTCAGTAGCAGCCACGGAGTCTGGATTTGTGCCCTGTTGAAGGCAATAGGCTCGCTCCCTATTACTTACAACTTAAACATAACTCGCGAAATGTGGCTGTACTATTAGCATTACCCTTCGGGGATTACAGGCGTGATGTTATGTTATGATTTACATCAATTTTAAAATAGATCTCTTGCTAAACAGTCAATTGTTTTGCATGCAAAATATGCGCTTGGACGTCGAGTTGCGGACACCACTCCGTTATACAATACAATAAAAAAACAATTCTTTGCACCTTCGTCTGTTTTACATTCTTGTTTTAATCAAATCTGGAAATAAACAAAAAAAAAAGAAAAATTATGCCACTAAACAGAGTATGTCATAGAAAACTGTATTTAATTACTAGAAAACAAAGACCAAAATGGCATACACCTTTAACAATTTACGAATTTTATTTTTTATTTTTTTAATATTTACTGCAAACACCACATTAAAAAAATACAAGCAGTAAAAAAATAAAAGTCATTGACTGCCGGCCATTATTACCCTCAATTTAAAAGAATAAAATATTTATCTACACATCAAAGGGCATCATTAAAATCCATCGATAGCCTAATTACGTACGGAGTGTCATAAATGCGATGACAAGTGAATGTTATCGCGATAGCATCTTAACGATCGGATCGATAGCGATGGCAATTGTTGGTCACATTTCTATGATTTTTGAAACTAATTAAAAATTGAGCTTGAGGTCCTGGGTTCGATTCGATTCCCAGGTCAGGAAAAGTTCTTTTCCATAAAAAAATCTCAATATCAGCCCCGCAGTCTAGATTTAAATATAGAATTCGGGGCTGTAATTGAGAAATTGATGGCAATAGGCTCGCACTTAAATTTAACTGGCGAATTGTGGGTGTGCTATTAGGTATACCTCTGCATAACCTTTTGGTTATTACAGGCTTGATGTTGATGGGAAGTCTTTAATTGATCCTTTAGACCAGGTTAAGCTGTTGGTCCCGTCGGATTTTCGTTGATCTTCGACATTCGGTCCCAATAAAACCCTGTTACAGTCATCATCTGCCTAGCCTTTTCCCAACTATGTTGGGGTCGGCTTCCAGTCTAACCGGAAGCAGCTGAATACCAGTATTTTACATGGAGCACCTGCCTATCTGACCTCCACAAACCAGTTAATACTGGGTAATACCATACCTCTTGGTAAGACTGATTGTCAGACTTTCGGGCCACTGACTACCTGTAACGATTGTCAAAGATTTACAAATGACGGCCGGAACCAACGGCTTAACGTGCTTTCCGAGGCACGGAGGAAATTCGGTATGTAATGGGCGGTCACCCATCCACGGAAAAACCTAGGCAAGCGCGGCTTAACCTTAAGATTGTCCCGAGCTCCTCAAAACACTGTTACAGTATGACCACTTTAAGTGTGCAGTTCAAGGTGGCGCTGCTTGTCAAGAAATTTTGCATCGATATGTCAAACTTGGTATATTTATTTTAGTTCTGTGGTTTCCCGCCTGCACACTTAAGTTGGTTGAAGTGTATTCTATTGAATTCAGTTGGACTGGAAACCAACCTCAACAAACCTTGTTGAAAAAGCTGGTAGTCTATACCTTAATATACAGTCTAGTCGGCTGAAAAAAAAATCTTCTTTTTTTATATCCTGCCGTTTCAAAAATATTCAAAACGTTAATTTTTTAAGGCATACTACGTTCATTTAAAGTCAATAAAATTGCCAAACTGAATAAAATAGTGTAAATTTTGTTTACGAGTGTACCTCTAGGATTGCCAATGAATAAAATAAAAGCTATAAAAAATGGCGCGTAAAATCTCAATGACACTGGTCTGCGCTTACAGTCCCTTCACAGTCATTTTACCTGTGGCTGCAGCAGTCCAAAAACAACCTTTTTGTGATAACAATAAGGATTATTTTTTCTTTGACAGACTTGTTAGTGACAGCAACCGACGAACGACCTTATTGCAGTAAGATTTTGATATTCGATCTATACAAATAAATAAAATTGAAGTGCCCGTTTGTAATTTCAAATTAACAGCTTTTTACTGCATGCATATTTTATTTCATTTTTATTTTTAATAACAGGAACAGCAAACAGTTAAATTATGAAAACTTAAAACTAGTATACCAATATTTGCATTTTGCTAATAATGTAGCCCACAACACTGTTCACAGGTTATCATAATAATATTAAAAAAAAACAATAATCGCCAGGGGTGGAAAAAAATAAAAATAATAATAAAATAAAAGAAAGATGACAAATAAAAAGTATACAACCAGGACAGATTTAAAATAATAATTTGAAGATTAGATTTATATATATTAATTTTTAAGAAACAATATGAAAGTATATACGGTATTTATAACAAAAAAAAATCATTTTTTAAATTATATCTGTCTGTCTGTTCCGGCTAATCTCCGAAACGGGTCAGGACTTTCCATGGCAGACAGCTGATGTTATAAGGGCTACTTTTATTTTAGAATAAGTATTAGGGTTCCGTGCAAAAAAAATTAAACCCTTGAAATTTTTAACAAATTTCGATTCGAACAGGGAAGTAATATTTTTATAATAGTTTTACGCGAACGAAGGTCGCGGGGCAAAGCTAGTAGTAAATTAATGTTAGGGACGGTACTTGTTTATTTCAAAGTGATGAACAGGGCCAGATCAGCAATTTTTTTCGTGATTTTAGGTTAGTTCCCATTGTAAAAGTTGTTCTTAAGGGCGTTTATACAGAAAGTGGGCAACGTCGCAAACAGCTCTCAAATATTTCGCTGTTTTGATTAATTTGGCAATATTACTGTATGGAAATAAGAAATATGGCTAACTAGTGAACTAAAATATTGATTATGAAATGCAATATTTAATATCGTAACACCGAATATTTAGTTTTAGATGTAAAAAAAGTTTTTGGAAACTTTCCAAATGCCTTTTTACACCTAAAACGGTTACAACATCAAATTCAGTGTTTTAATTGCACTTCATTATTAATATCCTAGTTCACTAGTTATAGCTATTTGCGACGTTGCCAACTTTTTGGATGAACGCTTTTACTGATGAGTACAATGAGAACGTATGGCAGAGCAACGATCTTCACGGATGCTTTTTCCGTACCCTGCTTGGGCCTGATGTAGACCTATCAGCGACCTCTTCGGAGAAACCAAAGGATTTGTGTGTGCAATTATGGATGAAGTTGTGATGACGAATAATTACTGGAGATTTATTATGAAGGACGGCACGGTTGACATTTGTGTAGAGCATGCCACCGTCCGGGCGAAACAATCTGTCACATTATCTCCGGGTGTTCTCGTCTAGCTAACGGAGAGTACTTGCATAGACACAACCTTGTAGCCAGGATTATCCATCAGCAACTTGCTCTAAAATACAGCCTTGTGAAATCGGAAGTACCGTAATCCTGATATAGTAGCCGTATAGTAGTAGTAGAGCGATGGTGGACTGATTGTTGGCATAACGGTTCCGAATGACGAAAATCTCGTGAAAGCCGAGAAAGATAAGCAAATCAAGTATTTTGACTTGGCTCGCGAAGTTGTCGACATGTGGGATGTGAGCTCAGCGATCATAGTGCCGATAGTCGTTTCAGCCAATGGCTTATTTGCCAAGAGCCTTGACCAACATCTGAGGAGTCTCTCGGGAGGCAGCTGGATCAAGGGCTGGATTCAGAAAGCGGCTCACCTGGACACGGCTCTTAGTATTAGGAGGTTCCTTTCTCTGAAGCCATGACGGCTCGTAGCTTGGACCTTGTTCCCGAAAGAGGCGGGCAAAAATTTAAAAAAAAAGAAAAGTTTTTTTTCTTAGATTGTATTTATATTAAGGAATATTTAAAAACTGTATGAAAATAAAGAAAGGATACATTAAAATGATCTCAATTAAGGCCCGAAATAATTTAAATTATACTTTGTGTATAAATTATGTAGTTGCTCAATAATTCTTCGAATTGTCTCAATGATTATTATTGATGATTCCAGGAACACTCACGTGTTCGTTTCGATATTGTATTACCCAGTACTAACTAGGTTGTGGAGCTCAGATAGGCAGTCACACCACGTAAAATTCTGATACTAAGCCGCATCCGGTTAGACTTGAAGCCGACCCCAACATAGATGGGAAAAGGCCAGGCGGATGATGCATTACATTAGAAAAGCAATTACCATTATTGGATAAAACTGAAAAGCTGAAGAAATAGTCACTATTGTATCTGTGTATCAAAAAAATCAATTTTCCTAAAATATTTTGTAATAATCAATTCCATCTTCTGCAGGTCCCGGCTTCTGGGGTCTGATCAACCCCCAATGGAGCATGTGCAACAAGGGGCGGCGACAGAGCCCCGTCAACATAGAACCCGACAAATTGCTGTTCGACCCCTGGCTAAGAGACATACAGTTTGACAAACATAAGGTAAGGATCGATGAGCAACGTTTTCAGAATCAGAATCTGACACCACGTTAGGCAATAACCTCACGAGAAAGAAAGAACCGCCATGTTAGGCTCAGATTTCATACAAAATATCCTAACGTATAAGAAAAAAAAAACCTTTAAAAACTCGTAAACCAGTGTGAAAAACTACAGTGTGCGTTGCAAATTCAACATCACGACCGCATGTAAAAGTCACTTCACACTGTAGTGTCGATTACGTGCGTGATTTACTGGAAAAGTGATCATTAATGCACGTTACAGGTAAATTCGTCGTTATTGTAAATGAATTTCTGGTGAAATGATACTCGATATTAATCTATAAATCTTTTTCGTAATTATTCTGGACATTCGAATCAGACATCACAGCGTACATGTATTTTAATAATTTGATCTGTTGTTCGTATTTGTACAACATTGCTTATTATTATTATATGCTTATTTTTTATTTAGTCTAAAAGAAAGAGAGCTTTGTCTTAATGAGTCAAAGCTAGGTCTAACACCTATAGCACAAAGTACCTACAGCTAATGTAGAGTTATTTGTGTCTTTTCATTCGGTTTTTCCGTTTTTAAATGGTAGTAATGCGTAACATATCATACTTAGACACAATAATTTGGACGAAGTAAGCAAAGCTAAGAATTCTAACTTTTGACAATTCTAACTTCAAGCAATTACGAAACTTCAGGTCAAAAATCATATCATAAATAACTACTTTTACTTAAGAATCTCTTTCAAAGTCAAAGCAAACTCAAACGCAAAGCATTTATTTCAATTAGACCATTACAGGCACTTTTGAATGTCACAAAAAACAAAGAAAGTAAAGCTACAGTGACAGACACAAGGCATAATAACTTGTGAAATTACTGTAGTTGCCCATTCCAAGGCGTAGATCTATATGGAGAAGAACGAGCAAGAAACTCCATGGACACTCTTTTCACTCAGAATATTGTTACAAAATCTTGGTTACATCATTCATTTGGAGACTTACTACATTTATGTGGGAACGATGTAGAAAGACGTACACATTAAGAGCATCCAGAGTTAAAAGATATTTGACTTGTTTATTGATACGGGTGGAACTATCTCCTTCACATTTAAAATAACGCTAAAAAATCGCTGCGACAACGCCGAATCAGTGTGAACTGCCTCAAAACATTAACACTACCGTGGTCGGCGTCCACGGTAATCCTATGCTAAAACATGGTAAGCCAGCTGCGATACTACAAGTTAACATGGTTTTCAGTTACATTACCATAAGCCTACAAGATATACTGATGAAAGTTGGACAGGTTTTTTTTTAGTTAGGGCCAAAGAGATTTAAAACACATATAGAGAGGACATTGGGAATATTGTCATACAATAATTTTCATCCTGAATATTTTCGATTTTGACACACGAATGCTACCTGACAAGCGGGCGTATGACACAGATGACATTAGACAGAACGAATTGTTACTAAGTAGTAACAAGTTTTGGATTACGATTTTCTTCGTCATGACCCGTCTAAAGCTCGGAAATATTTGAGTGTCTTTGTGTCATATGAATGCGACCTGACCAGGCGACGTATCGTACTGGACTGATCGACTTGTTACTAATTTGTAACAGGTTTTGGAATTGTCAGTTTCTTGGTCTTGTCCCGTCTATAGCTACTTATATTTGAATGTCTTTGGTTAGGGCTGATTCTAACAATGAAACTAAACGCGATCAAAACGTGGAAACTGCGTTCGAGAGCTGTCAGTGTCATCACTGTTGTGAAATATAGTATGACCACTTAAAGTGTGCAGTTCTAGGTGACGTTGATTGTCAAGAAAATTTACATCGATATGTCAAACTTGGTACATTTATAATAGTACTGTGTTTTCCCGCCTGCAGAGTTAAGTTGGTTGAAGTTTATGCTGATTACGTTATGTTTTTTGCCGATCGAAAACAGCTCATGGCTAAATGATAACAGCCGCTCAGATCGATCTTTAGGTTAAGCTGTGCTTGCCTAGGTTGGTCTATAGATGGGTGACCACCCATTACATACCGAATTTTGTCCGTGCCTCGGAAAGCACGTTATGCCGTTAGTCCCGGGTACCACCGCCGCACCGCTATCCCCGCTGTACTTAAGAACATCAAGAATGTAATACATTTCCGGTCGTTATTTAGGAAATGTATAGATTTCCTAGAAAAAGTGCATATTACAAAATATATCAAAGATTTCCCATCTTTTTTAGGAATTGTACACGTTTCCTAGGAATTGTATACAATGACGGCAAAGACATAATTTTCCGTTAACATCGATAGATTTTTGCTTGATAAGCAGCGCCACCTTGAACTGCAAACTTAAAGTGGTGATACTACATTTCTATAAAAAAAAACCCTGACAGTGTACCTAGTATTTCAAACAACCATTATTATAACTTCATGATTTAGTTTCATTACTATTGCGGAACATGTAACCAACAAAATAATTGTTCCACGAATCCTATTTGAAAGCGTTAAGCAAGGTACACATTGGTGAAACAAATACGCCTTATTGTTGGGTTACATTTCATGTTGCATTGCATAAGTCTAGACGGCTCATTCGTGTTACATTCCACGTTACGTTACACAAAATGTGTACCAGACATTAGCGAACGAAACGACTTAGTAATTAAGATTTTCCAGTGAATAAGCTACTACAATCTGTCAAATTGCTTTAATAAATTTTCAACTTTATCGCTAGAGCATTAGGTTCAAGGTTGATTGGGAAAATTTGACAGTTCCGGGTAGCTTGATGTGCTGGCGTCTGTACAATCAGTGCAATGCATTACCTGACCCCTCTTACAAGGTGAGGTAATTCGGGGTATACAATGTGTATGAGAAAGGAGCTCGTGGTTAAATAATAACATCCGCTTGGATAAATCTTCAGGTTAAGCCGCGCTTACCTAGGTTGGTCTGTGGATGGGTGACCACATATCGAGTTTCCTCCATGCCACGTTAAGCCATTGGCCCCGGCTTTCATTTGTAGATCTATGACAGCCGTCACAGTGGACCGTAAATCTGATAACCAGTCTCACCAAGGCGTATCGTATACCCAGTACTAACTGGGTTATTGAAGGTCAGATAGGCAGACGCTGTAAACCACCACACGGGTCCAGTGCGGTTACTATGCTAACCACTGGTCTAATAGGACTTTTAATGATAGAAAAATGTTAATTTCACACAGTACCGCTTCCAAGGAATACATTTGAATATAATTAAAAACTAACAAAAACTAAAAACCCTAATTTCAACAAGAAAATGGTATTAAAACACTTTTAGCTGTTGGGCTTATTTTAAGCTAAACAATTTTATAACACTAACCACATGACGTAGCTTAAACAAAACTAATTGATATCCATGGTAATTGTTACATGTAATATCCATTATAACTGATAAAAAGGCCACTGTACGCTACCATAGTGCTATGTTTTGTAAAGGCTCCCACAGACTTTAATCGGTCACCAATAAAATGGTCGTCCGACAATCGGTGCCGTATTTTGAACCATGTCCGCTCCTCCTTCCAGCAATATTAGTACTAGATAGATAAGATTGCGTTGCCTTGGTTTGATAAGTCATCATCATCTACCTAGCCTTTTCAACTATATTTGGGACGGCTTTCAGTCTAACCAAACAAATAAAAACGTGATATGGTGAAAGGGAAATCTTGAAATAAATCGGAGGTTATTTAAATAAAACGCAATACGAACAATTGGTCAAAATTAACCAAGCAACTGTTTTAATATATAAATCGGAAAAAAATTGTCGTCATTAGCTCTAGATTCATCCTTGAAAGTCCATCCTTGTTAAAGGATGTGTCTTGAAGTCCTTAACATAGTATACGAGGCGGTATTTTTTCTAATCAGTATTGGTAACTTCATCCTGTTCTTTTATACCGAGCAATCTCTGAAAAAAATAATCTTTCTTTCTCTTTGAAATTAAGTCTCATCTCGCCAAATAACGAACACTCAAGTACTATAATATACGTAAGGGGTAAACTCAATCTCAATCGGGCGCCCTGCGGACTCTCCGTCCGCATACCGGCCCATTGTGTTGCTCGACGAGGTGGGCAAGCTCTTTGAAAGAGTCATTGCAAACCGCCTCGCCGGGCACCTTGCGGGAATGGGGCCGGATCTTGCGGAACACCAGTTTGGTTTCCGCAAGGGGCGCTCGACGGTGGACGCCATCATGCGCGTGCGAGCCCTCACGACGGGGGACGCGGTGTCCCGGGGTGGGGTCGTCTTGGCGGTGTCGCTCGACATCGCCAACGCCTTCAACTCCATGCCCTGGAGCTGCATTAGGGAGGCACTCCGGTATCACCGGGTGCCCACCTACCTCCGTCGTGTAGTCGGGGACTACCTGTCTGACAGGTATGTCATCTACCCTGGTCCCAACGGAGAATGGAACCGGCGAGAGATGTCGTGCGGTGTTCCGCAGGGGTCGGTTCTAGGGCCGCCCTTGTGGAACATCGGTTACGACTGGGTGCTGCGCGCCGACCTCCCTAGCGGCGTCAGCGTAGTCTGTTACGCTGACGACACGCTGGTACTGGCACAAGGGAGGTCGCACGAGGCGGCGGCCGAACTGATGACACGCGGGGTTGCGATAGTCGTTGAGAGGATCCGGCAATTGGGTCTCGAGGTGGCCTTGCACAAGTCCGAGGCCATGAGCTTTCATAGGCCTCGGAATGCGCCACCGTCGGGATCCACGCTGACGGTAGGAGGGGTTCCCATCGGCGTCGAGTCTACTTTGAAGTACCTAGGACTCGTCCTCGACAGCCGGTGGAACTTCGTTGAGCACTTCCGACGTTTGGCTCCCAAACTGGAACGGGCCGGGGCTGCCTTCAAGCGGCTCTTGCCCAACCTGAGGGGTCCAAACGCCTCCTGCCGTAGGCTCTACGCGGGGGTCGTGCGGTCCATGGCCCTTTACGGGGCCCCGGTGTGGGCGCGTTCAATTAAGCGGCGTGCCGCGCACTACCTGAACGCGCCCCAAAAGGTCGTAGCCGTAAGGCTGATCCGGGGGTACCGCACGATCTCCCGCGAGGCGGCGAGCCTCCTAGCCGGATTGCCGCCATGGGATCTGGAGGCGATAGTCCTCGCGCGCCTGCATGAATGGCGCGCGGGGGCACTACGTCGGGGGGAAACTCCGCTGCCGCGGCAAATCACCGCTCAGCGGACAGACCTCCGACGCGATCTCATGGCGACATGGAGACAGCGACTGTCGCAACCCAGTGCAGGGCACGCCACAATAGTGGCGATAAGTCCCCTCTTTGAGGAGTGGCTAGAGAGGCGCCACGGCGCCCTCACCTTCCGCCTGACGCAGGTCCTCACCGGACACGGTTGTTTCGGGAGGTTCCTGCACCGAATCGGGCGGGAGGAAACGCCCGGGTGTTATCATTGTGAGGATCGTCCGGAGGACACGGTGGCGCACACCGTGGAGGTCTGCCCCGCTTGGGCGGAGCTCCGCCGTGTCCTCGTAGCGGCGATCGGCGGCGGCGACCTCTCGCTCCCGGCCCTGGTTCAGGCCATGGTCCGGAGCGAGAGGGAATGGGAAGCCGTCACCTCCTTCTGCGAAGCAGTCATGCTAGCGAAGGAGGTGGCGGGACGTGAGAGGGAGAGAATCTCACGTCCCAGCCGCCGCGGGCGAAGCACCGGGCGTCGGGGGCCACGTGGTGGCTCCCGGCCACCGTAGGCGCGGGCCTGTGGACGGTGAGTAATGGGTTAGCTCACCGTCCGTCCGTCTTATGACGACAGGCCGTGTCGACGGCGCGTTCGTGTTCCACGCGCGCCTCAAAGAGATGTCAGCAACCAAGAAGGGGCCCGCAAGGGCCGATGCCTGCCGGGGCTGCGGGACTGTTCGAAAGAGATACCGTGGCCCTGGAACACAAAGGGCAATGAAGGAACATGGATGGGTTTTAGTCAGTAAGAGTCTGACACTCCCTCCCACTCCACCCAGAGCGGGAGAAGTCATTTGATGATTTCCCATCCGTAAAAAAAAAAAAAAAAAAAAAAAGGGGTAAACTCAAAGACGTATATCCAGTGAATATTACACATTCGCGCAGAATTATTCATTTATAGTGTCAACTCGCCAAATAACGAATACTCAAGTACCATAATATCGCCAAACATCGAATACTCAAGTACCATAGTATCGCCAAATAACGAATATTCAAGTACCATAGTATCGCCAAATAACGAATACTCAAGTACCATAGTATCGCCAAATAACGAATACTCAAGTACCATAATATACGTAAGAGGTAAATTCAAAGGCGAATATCTACTGAATATTACACATTCGTGCAGAATTATTCATTTATAGTGTCAACTCGCCAAATAACGAATACTCAAGTACCATAGTACCGCCAAATAACGAATACTCAAGTACCATAGTATCGCCAAATAACGAATACTCAATTACCACAGTACCGCCAAATAACGAATACTCAAGTACCATAGTATTCGTGATGGCTAATTCCAAAGGCGAATATCTAGTGAATATTACACATTCGTGCAGAATTATTCATTTATAGTGAGTTACAAGCTTGGCCAATGCTATGCTAATGTATGCGGCCCGCGATAGGCTATCGTACTATCGAGGCTATCGGCCACGTTTTTGCAACATACACTGCGTTGGGTTCGGTTTAGGGGAGGGCCGTATAGTAGCCTCCCTTGCTAGACACGATATATTATTACGTTATACTATGTGATGGTGGGGTAATTAAATACGTTGTAGATACGTGTTTTTGCAATCAATGTCGTTTGATGAATTGAATTAGTATTCTGGATTCATCACCTACTTTTCCCAACTTTTTGAGGTCGGCTCCCAGTCTAACTGGATGCAGCTGAATTCCGGTATTTTACATGGAGTGAATGCCTCTCTGAGCTCCACAATCCAGTTAGTACTGGGTAATACGATACCCCTTGGTAAGACTGTTGTCAGACTTTCGAGTCACTGGCTACCTGTAACGACTCTCAAAGATCTAGAAATGATAGCCGGGACCAACGCGAACGGTTTAACGTGCTTTCCGAGGCATGGAGGAAACTCGGTATGTAATGGGCAGTCACTCAATCATGGACCAAGCGCGGCTTAACCTTAAGATTGACCCAAGCGACTATTATTATTGTGGCTAAATAATAATAGTCGCTTGGGTCAATCTCAGCAGAGCTCCTCTTTGGTATTGTGAATTCATTCATAGCTTTTTTAATGCGTAAAAAATATATCTTGCTACGATACATAAATAAAAAGCAACTCTGTCTGGTCTCCCTTTTGAGGTGGATGAATTTCGATGAGATTTAACACATGAATCGAACCAGCCATGTTTGCCCAGTTGTAAAATCCCATGGGTTCCCTAACTTTAACTCCACGCGGGCATAGCTTCAGGCAGAAGATACTAATTTCATATCGCCAACTGTAAAAAAATCTAGGTCATTTTCATAACAAAACTTTCAGCCGTCATTTAAAAGGTTAGACTTAAAATAATAATATGGCTCTTCTGCTACTACAATCATCAATCTTTTAATATTAAAATACTTAACTTATATTCTCGTTATGAAACTTCTTTTGAATTTTGCTATTAAAACTCCGAGCTAGTCTGAACTTTGAAGAATCCACTTTATACGCATACTCAATATTTTGTAGCAATTTATATTTATGATACTGGATTGCTTCAGAATCGCCATCGATGAGAAAACTTTCGCCCCTGTCGGTTGACATCAAAGACACTTGTATTTTTCATTCACTGCCCCGTTGGTCTAGTCGTAAACGCGACTGCTGATCGTGGGGTCCTGAGTTCAAATAGAGGGCAAAAAATATTTTCAGAGAATCATCTAACGGCTACAACGAAGCCATTCCAAGGGATTTTTTTTATACCCGAGTTTATTTTATAAAAAATCTATAATTTAAAATGACTTGACCCACAAAAAAAATACTGGCTCTTTATTTTTCAACATCCATTACGCTAGTTTACTACGTCGAATTTACGTACTGCCATTGTTAGAATATCCCGTAAAGGTTTTATGCAAAAAGTCTCATAACATAAGAATTATAATAATTTCGTAAAAACAAAAACATTCAGGTTTTTTTTTCGCTGCTATGGCGTGTTTACGACTTATAGAAATTACTCTTAAAATATTTCGTGTATTAAAAGATAGACCTTATATAGTTTCCCTCGCCTCGCTTCGCCCGCCAGCTCACTAGTCGCTCGCTAGATGGCAGGGTAGCCTGCGCTTCATCCAGGATTTTCCCGCGATGGCAGCAATGTCGTCTGCCCATCTCACTGCCTAGGCAGCACCCGAATATAATGTCAAAATATTAATGCTCCATTGTATTTTAAACTCTAGGCATTATGCTTAGATGTCGACTTATTATTGTAAAAATGGGCATTGGAACTGTGTAAGTAAATTCTAAACATGACAGTTACAGATTGATTGCACCCAGTACACAAAAACTATTTATGTATACTCTCACTAACAAAAAACTCCATTTTAAAGTAATTTATTAAACTAAAATGTTCGTAGCTATCTCTTACATAACATTATCTATAAGGCAAGTCACTCCCTCAACCAAATCACAAAGACATAGATTTAACAGAACGTGCATTGGAATTCAATGAGCGTACCTTATTTTCTAGTAAACATATGTAGATATTTAGTAGGTACCTAGTTACCTACCTAATCCATCAATTTATTTGCAACTTTAAAGCTTTGTCAGTAGAGTATAATTTTGAATTATAAGTAAGTATTGACAAGCAATTGATAAACAGTCAATTAAAAACGAAGAATCTCTCTTATTCTTTGGAAATGTTCAGTCAAATCGATATTTCAGTGTTTGCGATCACCGGAGATCAAATGAGACATCAGATTTATCTATCATAGATCAAAGGGTCAATATAACTGGTACGGACAGTAACAGACACTTCAGTATAGTATCAGTAAGAGTCCGCAATTTGTCCGAACCTTTAATCACCATCACGCCTGTAACTCTCGTAAGATTAGGCAGAGGTGTGGCTAGCGAAATGTGGGTGTACTATTGTACTACTTACGTTTAAGTCCTATGTAACAGGGGGCGAGCCTACTGGCATCAATCGGGCTTAAATCTAGACTCCCTGGCTGCAACTGAGATATTCCTGATGGAAAAATTCAAAAACACTTTGCTTGACCCGGGAATCGAACCCAGGACCTCATGCTCAGCAGTCGCGCTTGCGATCACTAGACCAATGAGGCAGTCCTTTTTTTTCAAAACTAGAAAGTGCTTTCTCGTAGATCTGATCCATTATTTTCCTTCAGGCGAGATCGAGGTCAAAAATCGACCCATCATGCAATAAAACACAATCAAATATAAATAGCTTCAAACAGTCATATTTAACAACGGACAAAACCATTGAAATTCCAAATGACAAGCCACTTCCACCAACCTAAAGCTTCGACCCTCGCGTGTCAACAAGCCATACATCATCTCCACTCAAAGCGCATAAGTTGCCAGCTTCTAATCAAGGTGCGACCCATTGATTGATAGGACACCCCACGGACACCCCGTGGACACCCCGTAGGGGGGCGTGTGATTCATACCAATTCGTGTTGATCATTATTTTGGTGTTAGTCAGGTAGGTGGCTGTTAGTTCATTTGTTATTTCGGGTGTGTTTTCACCGTAGATTTTAATTATGTTTTTTCTTTTTGTAGAAGATCTTTTGTTTTTAAATGAAAAAAGGCGATAGAATCAGTTGGTTCTATTGCTAGAGGAAGATATAGTCAAAACTTATAGAATACTTACAAAAATACTGTATTTTTTTTTTGACGTCAAGTTATGTAAAACATAAGATCACGCCTATAATCCCCGAAGGGTCAGGCAGAGGTGTACCCAATAGTCCACCCACATTTCGCCAGTTATGTTTAAGTGCCATGTAATAGAAGGCGAGCGCAGTGCCATCACCTGGGCATAAATCCAGCCTCCGTGGCTGCTACTAAGAAATTCCTGAAGGAAAAACCCGATATCACTTTGCCCGACCTGGGAATCGAATCCAGGACCAGGCTCAGCAGTCGCGCTTGCGACCACTAGACCAACGAGGCAGTTATGTAAAACAGAGCACATGCCTCCTCCCTAATTCAGTGTTACTGAACTAACTACTATTCATTACAATTCATTTACAATTTAATTTATAAAGTAGTCATTACGCTCAACTCTTCCCTCTACGAAGCAGAGATCTTGATTATTTCCCTTGGTCCTTGATGAAAACCAATTAATTACACCCATTAATAGTACATGTTTGACTACCTCGTTGGCCGAGGGGTCGCAATTACGACTTCTGAGCATGAGGTCCTGGGTTCGATTAACGAGTCGGGCAAAGTGTTATTGGTTTTTCTCATCAGGAACTTCTCAGTAGCAGCCACGGAGTCTGGATTTGTGCCCAGTTGATAGGAATAGGTTCACCCCCTTTTTCATGGGACTTAAAACATAACTGGCTAAATGCGGTTGTACTATTAGGTACACCTCTGCCTAACCCTTCGAGGATTATAGGCGTTATGTCATTTTATGTTTTTTGTTATTAGTACGTCATGTGCGTCGATTTGTAACCTCAACATCACAAACAGGGTCCTATAACCATCATTTTACCTAAACATCTTTTTAAATCCTATTCCTCCAGGTCAGCGGCGTTCTCCAAAACACAGGCCAGTCCCTGGTCTTCCGCGTCGAAAAGGACTCGAAGCACCAAGTCAACATCAGCGGAGGCCCGCTGTCCTACCGCTACCAGTTCGAGGAGATCTACTTCCATTATGGCATGGAAGATAACCGAGGATCGGAGCATCAGATTGATCATCATACTTTTCCTGGCGAGGTTAGTAGATTTGTGTTACTGGATTCCAAACAGTCAGGCAGTCTACCTGACGGTTGTTGGTCGCAGCCGTCTATGGTCATTTATCATCCAGAGACAAAGCTTTAGGCCTGAAACTGCGTTAAGCGGGCGCCCGCGACTGGTTCATTCGCCTGGTCCCATATGGCAGGGTGACATTGCACTTCCACAATTACTCTTTCTGTATCGACAGATATTGTCCTTGATTTTCTCTGAGCGTGCATGCGACCCGTATCACCTAGCGTTATTGACTGAACAAGCCCGTGCGTGTTACCGCTGGCGGGCACCGCGCGTGCCCCCGCGACGGGTTCCGTCGCACGGAGGCGGGCCCCGTTGCGTGGATGCGGGGCGCGTCTACCCGTGGCGGACGCCCACGCAGGTCCCCGCGACGGAGCACTTTTGTATGAAACCGCGAGGGTGCCCGCTTAACGCAGTTTTAGGCCTTAATGTCTCAATGTGTCTGCTATCACACCGGCTTTTTTTAATTGAAATTAGAACAGAGCTATGCTGCTTAGCGGTAGATGGAAGATTTTGGTTAGGCATGGCGGTAGTAAGTACTTTACCGAGCTATTTTCTTTACAAGGACCTCCACTTCTACATAATCTTGAAATGCACTATAAGTCTATTTGTAAACGCACCCAAGATACAGGGTCAAGTCATACATATATTCTAAACTCACATTCGAACTACATACATACATACAAAAACTACCCACCAAATTACATTGCAACACACAGCAACTAAAATTGTACACCAATGTAACTATAGTACAACGGATCCATCTACTCACAGTTTCAGAATATCTCTATAATAATAACACTACACAAATTCACAACAATGTTGCGAATATAACTCTATAACTAAATCCGATACCAGACTGTACTGGGAAATATTAAAGCACCTATAGTTACGTCACGGGATAACTAAAGCTAGTTTTGTATGGTGCTGAGTTTTGTGCACTGCACACAGATTTAATTTCGTCCCTAATTTTCGTCGTGCAAAAGGGAGTAACTACTGAAACGTCCATTGCTCATTTTTGGCAATTATCGTTGTGAATATGCACTCAGCAGTTCTCTTGACCGTTTTTGGTAATAACAGCGTACCTCAGCGAAGAAATATAGTGCACTATCTTTTGCCTCACTTTCTGTCGTTTTCTTCCTTTTCTTACAAAAGATACAAGGGCAAACACGTCAAACATCTTGTCTCACGGAACATTCAGAACTAACTGGAATACGGCACTGCCGTCTGCTGCAGCTATCTGCAGTTGGGTTCGGAATCATGACTGCAACGATGTGACGCTGCGACGTGTCGCACCTCGTACCTTAACGAGGCAACTTAACTCTGAATTTGTTTTTTGGTCCCATGGAGAAAGTTTTTCTGTTTGATGGTCTGTATACTACATCCAATGATATTATATGTATAAAAAACGAGGCAGATATGTTACCAGCGCGTGCATTGTGAGGACTCGAAAACGTTCGAATTGAGACATCTTGTCTTAGTTCGCGTCAATCGTTCAAATGATAGCTAGCTCTTTTATTTACGTGCTTATACTATCTTTTGTACTATAATATTATTCATTAGTGGAACTTGTCAAAATGTGTGCACTATAGATATGTACATGTTACGGCTAAAAGCCGAAGTAAGGTTACACCTAGTTCTAGCCGGCTATACCTAGGTACAGCCGGTAACTATCCTTTTTATTGCTAGGACATACCGACCAAATGGATTGGGTTAGTTTAGGTTAGAACTGTGACCAAACGCGCGCGAGCCGAGCGAGCGCTACATCCAAATTGGTTGCATTATAACAAATTGTTACCGGCCGCACCTAGGTATAGCCGGCTAGAGCTAGGTGTTGTACCTTATTTCGGCTTTTAGCCGTCGTGGTTGGTAACTATGAACGCAACATGTCCAATCCTGTGTAGAATATCATTGACTACACCCTTGAATATGACCGCACCTTTCCGACACACGCTGTATAATTACTAATCAATTTACATAACTCAGAAACCTCAACCATATAAATCCCCCTTTATCCCCAGCCAGGTAGTCTAACTATGCAACCGTCTGACCGCAGACTAGCAACTATGCACCCACATTCCGATAGCTGACTAACTTCGGGACCTACCGTCTTCGATTTCAAATTAATTCCGCTTTTATTAAGCAGTTACGGGTTAAGGTATTTATGATATAGCCTGAGGGTTAGTTTGGAAAGGGGTTAGTTGATGTGTGTTATGTATCTTTGGTAAGTTACGTAATGTATCAGATGTTTCGTAAGTATACAAGGTGTAAACTGGCCCTTCACGGAGCCGTCAACCAAGCATTCTGTACATCAAACTAAGTAACTCTTCGCAAAAAATATTGCTGGGAAACATTTTTTTTTTTCGGGGTGGAAAATCACGTTTTACGGTAGGACTCAATGTAATGTACTCAAAACATTGTGCTAATGAATGCATTGAGTATTACGGGGGTCGTGGAAGTATTAAAGACATAGCATTTAAACTTGTATTTAAAACAAAACTTGTGAAAAAGTTGGAACTCTGACCCCCAATATCTCCGTAACTAGAAGGTTTCCAGGTATGGTCTAGAACAAAAAAATGATCGCAATGACGGGGAGAACAAGTGCATTCCAGCTTCGTTAAAGGCACCCATTGTACACAAGGTGGAACATCAACATTTGTGGGAGACAGCAGATTTTTTTCCAAATTACCGATGAAAAATTTCTACGTTCGGAATGGTGTACTGAACTCAAACAGTTACCGTCTGTGCGACGACGTCCCTTGCAGTCTGTATTATATGTAGCCTGTACAGTACCTACTTATGTACATAATGATCTCCATTCGTCGATAGCCACCTATTTTTGACGTTGTACACAACTAAACTAGTAGTACTAGTAAATAGCAACTGGTAGTGTGGGGCAAAATTTAAAAAAAAAAATGTTTTTATGTACGCTTACCGCGAGGGCTGGTTCCAGGTGGAATTGGGGGAGGCCTTTGCCCAGCAGTGTGACAGTACAGGCAACTAAAAAAAAAAAGTATTGGATTAGGTATCCCAGAAGGTATACTGAGGTACCAAGTTTGGTAGTGGATCTAACTGCCCATGATTGCTGTTCTCAAGTTTCTCTGAAACTTGTAGAAGCTGACCTGTCTGATATAAAATATTCTGTGGCAAGTTCTAGTGAAGACTTAGCCACTGCAACGCAATACAGCTTTACTAAAGGCGAATTAAATCACGTAATGGAACACTTATTTAATTTATTAAAAACATCATTCCATTTCTGTATTGTCAAAAGATTGATAGAAACAGTTAGCAGTTGTACAACACATAACATAACATCATGCCTGTAATCCCCGAAGGGTTAGGCAGAGGTGTACCTTATAGTACACCCACATTTCGCCCATTTGCGCATTTTAGTCCCATGTAATAAGGGCGAGCCTATTGCCATCAACCGGCGACAAATCCAGTGTCCGTGGCTGCTACTGAGAAATTCCTTTTGGAAAAACGCAATAACACTTTGCCCGATCCGGGAGTCAAACCCCTTATGCAGTCGCGCCAGCAACAACTCGACCAACGCGGCAGTAACAATGAACCTTAATCTATTTAATTTCACCAATCGTGCACAAAAAATAAAAAAAATAAAGAAACACAATCAGACTAGGTATATCTTCGAACAAATTCCAAACGATATAATTTCCCAGTCAACACTAAAACGCCACTGTTATCGAACACTCATTATTAGGTGCGAGGGTCTCAACGACCGAAGTTCGCTCTTTAACTTCCAATGCGATCGTTTTAAAGCTATTACGGCGAAATATTTCGACGTTATTTATCAGTAGCATTTTAGGGTTTTTAAATGATCGTGTTTTATAGTTTTGAAGAAAGATATTTATTTATGTATGTACACACTAAACACATATTACTGGAAATAATACAGACTAATGAGCACAAAGGTACCGTTTATTTCACTAAGAAAGAGAGGTGAGAGGTCAGAGGTAAGAGGTCTGCCAGCAGACCTGCAATAGAATAGAATAATTTTTATTTGCTTAAAAACATGGTATAGAAAGATGGTAAAATACAAAAAAGAAAGAGCATACATGTTTTTGCTTAACAGTAATAAGCATGCAAAATTTTTCAAAGAATATTTAACATTTGTTGGCAAAGAAGTCTTTGACACTATAAAAACTGTGACTACACAACCATTCATGCAATTTATTTTTAAATAATCTCATATTTAGCGTCTTGAGATTATTTGGTATTTTATTATATATACGTACACACATAGAAATACAACTTTTATTATATTTAGCTAGTCTGGGAAGGATATCTAGAACTAGCATGTGGGGGTCACGTCGGTTACGAGGATATAAATCATTTGCATTTGTAAATAATTCTTTATGCTTCCTCACAAACATACATGTTTCGAATATATAAAGAGACGGTAGTGGTAACAAGCCAAGCCTTTTAAATATCGGTCTGCAGGATTCATCAGGTCGGAGTCCGTAAATTGCTCTAATGCATTTTTTTTGTGCAATAAATGCTCTATTATAATCTGTGCTATTACCCCACATTATCAAGCCGTAGCGGAGCACCGATTCAACGTATGCGTGATATGACGTTACTGCCGTTTTAACGTTTGTTATATTTCTGACTTTTTTAAGTGCATATACAAACTTATTTATTCGTTTGGAGACGCTATCAATATGTACTTTCCAGTTGATGTCTTGATCTAAAGGATGATCTAATAGGAGAGATAGATCAGAAACGTAGACACAGTGTGTCATCATCTTCCTGCCATTGTTCCATGTTACTTGAGGTCAGCGCAACACGTTTTTTTTTCATTTTCTTCTGTCAGCCGTCACACTATCATTTACTCTTTTTTCTTTAATATTATTCCTCACAATCCATGCATCGTTTCCTTGGTCTTCCTCTCCTTCTCCATCCATCGACATTTATACTCATCAAAGAGAATAAATTAAACATTAACTTAGACAAACTTATATTAGTAAAAAATAAACATTTATATTTATAAAACTTTCGAGTGCTTGACTTGAATTTAGGAGCGTTTGAAAGGAAAACTTACAGAAAAAATAGAATGTGTTCTTTGCTTCACCCTTTAAGAAAAAAAATCTCTTCTCATACAGAAAAACGGGATCTAGATCACTGTGTGATCAAAGTTTTTATCATAACATCAAGTCAGTCTTTCTATAGAAATTGCCATTGCTTTTGAAGAACATACTAAGAAATCATTTTGATTTTTAATCCCACAAATTAAAATAAAAGCAATCTCATTTACAGACATCAAAGTTAGGCTGTTTTACAGTAAGTTTGTATTACAACTTCGATCAACATGTTATACATTAAAATGTCTTTTCATAAATATTTACGCATTTTGTGTTAAGATATGAGGAAATATCATATTCAAGTATCAGGAAATCGCTGTAATGACGGTAAACAAACACAGTTTAAAGGGGTCAAAGTTCGGTCTTTGTGACCCCAGAGGGCAATAATAAAGGCTCGATAATGGCCGCATTGATAGTGTTAATTTGTAAACTTGTGTCATTACTGAATGTAGTGAAATTAATACTTGGCAAGTTTGACGGTTAAAGTATTGTGAAAACGAAGAAAATATATTGTTTAATTTTCTTAGCTGCCTAGTCAGAAACCAGTTTGTTTACGTCTTAAAGACGGGTACAAAATAACTGTCATCTTTAGCTCTACGAAGCTTTAGGCCCCATTCACAACCTCGGCCGATGGAACTTGCGACCTGTTCGTTTCAACGGGGCAGCGTCTTTCCAGACTGCAATTGCCTCTCGCACCCACTCTGACACATACATTATATACATATTTGTATTTGTATGTTTAACTCGCACACCAAATCACGACACAGTTTCAGTCGCGAGATTAACCGAACCGTCGCAACAAAATTCGCGTCGCGGTGGCGCTTAGCATGCTCTACCCTAAACTTTTATTTCTTTTCATCGCTGTCGTTGTTGTGTCGCTTGAGCGAATATCGTCAGGCCATTAATCCACTCGTTTTGACAATAATTGTGCTTACACAAATAAAAAATACAGTTCCCAATCCGTAGATATCACAATTCGTTACCATTAATTACTTACGAAACTCGAATAACTATCATGGAGCCATTGTTTTTGCATCCAGTTTTAATACCATCGATTCCTAATTGGATACTCCAGCTACCCTATTAATTTTCACCAATTTAATCAATGAAAATGTTTGGTTCGAGCTAGTGACGAAAATTTCAGTAATAGTCGATTATTTCCAACTTTGTGGACTGCGGTTTGCGGTTCAATCTTAATGACTTTTTGATTTAGCCATTATTACTGTTTTAACTTTATTGTGGTTTAGTATTTGTTAATGGGTACTCGTTAGTGGGTACATTGTCGAGTGCTACATAATTAGAATCAATAATTATTTGGTTAAGCTTCACGACATGTCTCATGTTTTAGTTGTAGTGATAGCCTAGTGTTATGACCGTTGGAATGTCAAGTCATAGATTTCAAGTTCGAACCCGAAACATGCACCTTTGATTTTACGGATTCATGTGCGTATTTTATAGTTGTCACCTGCTTCGGCGAAGGAAAACATCGTGAGGAAACCAGCGTGCCTGAGAGATATTTCTCGACGGCAAGTAAAGCCAAGTCAGCGGCCCATTGGCAGCATAAAAACTCTGACACCAAGTTAGGTACTAATCACACGATTAAGAAAACAGAAGATGTTTTAGAAAATGTCTCTTTTAATCACAAAATCCTTGTATTGGAGGTTGAGTCTGATGAAATTATCCGGCAGAAGGTGGGGCTGTCACTTCGACTGTCTTTCTGCACTGATGGCTGTGCACTAGGGTTTTAGACGAAACTGAAAAGTAGGACATAGGTAGAGCCTTACCCCGCTTTTTGGTTCTGTCTATTGAACCAATAAGCCAGACAGATAATGAGTAAGCAGTGTTCTTCTTCAAAACGTATCCACTTAATACTGAGAGTGTTTCCTCCATCACAAACCATTCTGCTAGTTGTAGGCCTCCTTCGTCCAACACTTTACTGCTACGACTAATAAGCCCAAATTAAAGTGCATCGTTGTCCACAGATCCAGCTGTATGGCTTCAACAAGGAGCTGTACCACAATATGTCCGAAGCGCAACACAAATCACAAGGAATTGTCGGCATTTCACTCATGGTGCAGGTAAGTCTTTATATATATTTTTTGTAGTCTTATAAATCATCATCATTATGATTCTTCTGCTCTATTTATTTAGGGTCAGTACAGCAAGTCTTCTTCTTCCATGCTACTCTATTAGTCATCATCTTCTTTATAGCCAAAATATCTTTCAACTTTCTTTTCTTTTCTTTAGTCCGTCTATGGTTTCTTTGGTCTTTTTTTTTAATCTTCATCAATCGCTCTTTATATACAAATCATTGCGTTTTTAAAAATTCGGTCAAGAAAGAACATTGTACATTTTCCTCTATGCCGGTCTCGTTTATAATATTTTTATTTGTTTACAGGTTGGGGAACCAACTAACACCGACTTTAGGTTGATCACAAGTGCATTCAACAAAGTTACTTACAGAGGTAAGCATAGGAACTTCAAAAATAAATAAATGCTTGCCACGGTTTGTTATATCTTCACCGTAAGATCGCGCTCCGTTTGAAGCATTTTTGACATTTTTACACTAGGGTTTGAAGCTTTACGAACCCTTCGATTTGAGGCGATTCCCTTCTCAATGTCCTATGAGGTTTATTTATGTTTAAAGACGGTTCAAACTGGATGACAATTTAAACACCTTCATCTTTTTGGTAACAACATTTTCTGAGAGCCCGCGAGACAATGATTTCCACTAGCTTCTTTCACAGTTTCCCAGGTCGATTTCTTACGAACCATTCCCTTCCAGGTGCGTCCTTCCCGATCAAGCACCTGCCGCTGAGTTCTCTCCTGCCGAACACCCAGCAGTACCTCACGTATGAGGGCTCCACGACGCACCCTGGCTGCTGGGAGACGGCTGTCTGGATCATCTTCAACAAACCTATCTATATTTCTAAGCAAGAGGTACCTATTAATTTTAGTACTGATTCTATAACTCATCACAATATCACGCCTGTAATCCCCGAAGGGTTAGGCAGAGGTGTACTTAATAGTACACCCACTTATTATAGCCAGTTATGTTTTAAGTCCCATGTAATAAGGAGCGAACCTATTGCCATCAACCGGGCACAAATCCAGACTCCGTGGCTGACACTGAGAAATTCCTAATGGAAAAACCCAATAACACTTTGCACGACCCGGGTATTGAACCCCAACCTCACATATAAATCAATAGTATAATCCATGTGGTTACACGAGTAGGTACCCATTTAAAGCACTGATCATTGAATTATCCACTAAATACTTAAGTATTACTTCACCGATTACTTTTATGAAATAAAAGAATCTTGATCTCATTAGAAGATACTTGACGGCACTGCTGAACTACTGCGTTAAGTATTCTATGTTTAACTTACACAATTTTCCCAGATGTACGCCCTCCGTCAGCTGATGCAAGGCTCCCAGCTGACACCTAAGGCTCCTCTGGGCAACAACGCCAGACCAGTCCAGCCCTTACACCATCGCACCGTGAGGACCAACATCAACTTCAACAAGCAAGGACTTCAGGTGAGGATATCATCGGTTGGAGACACCGCCAGATATACAGCCTGTCGTGAAACTATGAACGTGTACTGAATTATTCTCTGAGTATCAAATATAAAAAAATTAAGACTCAGGCTATAGGTAAAATCACATTATTTTTTCCGTAATTTGAAGAGTTTGGCAGAAACTGTCGACAGGAAGCATCTGGCAGTGTTAATAATTATTTTCACAATCTTCTATACAACACGAAAAATATCTCAGGCTTTAAGAAAAGTTACTATTATTATTTCCTTTATTAATTTTTATACATATTTTTTACATTTTTAAATATTCCTATATAAAATACTATGAAAAAAAACATTTAAAAATATAAAAAATAGTTGGCCACCAGCACTGGGAACAGGGTCCGAGTCGCCGGTGGTCAGGGCTCTTGAGAGAGGAACCTCCTAACAATACGCGCCGTGTTCAGGAGTACCGCTTTCTGAATCAAGCCCTTGATCCAGCAGCCAAGCGCGAGCCTCCTCAGGTGTTGGTCGAGGCTCTTGGCAATTAAGCCATTGGCATTGGCGGACACGACTATCGGCACAATGACTGCTGTACTCACGTCCCACATGTCGACAACCTCGCGAGCCAGATCTAGATATTTGAATTGTTTATCTTTCTCTGCTTTCACGAGGTTCTCGTCATGCGGGACCGTTATATCAAAAAAGTTACTATTATTTTTACGCAACTGATATTGAAATATTGGCCGTCGCGGCACAAGTTAGGAGGTATGCATACATTCACAGTTCATAACACTACTCGAAGCCACACATTTAATGAGAAAATAAGTGACGACTGGCGACCCGGGGATCCTGCTCTAACACCATCAAACTAAACAACTTTCTCCAAGAGGCTAAAATTGCAATCACGAAAAACTAATCAACTGTCCCATACAAAATTGCAGTACCTAATCCACCCAAATGTATGGGACAGCTGATTATTTCTTGATACACATTTCTGATACACGCTGTATAAATGTCTCTTTCTGTCATTGTGTATTTTTTAGTGTGGAATTTTGACCCTTAGTTGTGGTACGAAGAAAAAGCAATATAGCTTAAAATGCAATGGTGGCCATTGACTTTTTCACTAGAATTGAACAGAGCTGTACGTAAGAGACTGGAACTGTTATTTGAAACTAAAGAATTATCGCCATAACTATGCTAAGCTGAACTAAATGAACCGGTAGCTCAAAACCTTAAAAAAACGTCCAACTGCGAGTCTGACTCACTCACAAAGGGTTCCGTAGTACCAAACAATATAATAACAATATTTTTAACGCTCATTCATAGGTCAATTTACAGTCAACGGCAAAACTAAATTTGTCGTTCATGGTATGTTAATGAAAAACAAAATTACTGCTACATTTTCTCGATAAAGTCTCATAAAAGTCAATAGTCAAGGTAAGTCTTAAAAGTTATCAACAATAGTGTCGCTGGAATAGATACGTCAACATTATACAAATCCATAATGTTCATACAAGACGTGGAGAAATAAATAGCACTACTCGAATAAACATTAATTGTAAACCTACTAGAAACGTACACCTGTAAATCAGCAAGGTTTTCTCTGTACACAAAAGGAGTGCACAATAAAAACCTGGTTATCACAAAGTTAGCAAATAACCGTGATATAAACAGAGTTTGAACTTGTGCGTTGTATTACACCGCTTGCACCTTGGTGTATGAATGAGACCAGCTACAGTGCCCCGCTTAAAGATGAGTCAATATATTTTCAGGAGCCACGATATTTAACAGTGAGAAACGTACAAGGCGATTTTGATGTTTTATTTTTAGTTTAAATGTTGAAAAAAGTGTAAAATTTCATACTACATACATCACGCCTGTAAAACTCAAAGGATGAGACAGAGGTATAACGTAATTGCAGTACACTTACACCAGCATTTCGCTAGTTAAATATTTCAGTGTTGATAAATGATTACAAAAATAAATACAAAATAATTGTTAGAATGTTGTAAAGTGCTTTGCATAACGTCAGCTGAGTTGCGATTGTATAAGTTAAACACCATTCACGCAAATGCTGTAAAGAACACACAGGTTTCAATTTACGAATTTCATTCAAATGCTGTGAAGACAAACAGGTTTTTTTTTTGAGGGCTAGTAAACTGCCAAACTTTGAAATTGAATAATATTTTTCACTTAAAATGTCTACTTCACACATAACTAAAATTACCTACTAAATATTTACAACTATTTTAGTTCTCATTACTCTAGTTACTAAGTATTCATACTCCACGGTGTATACTTAGTTCGGAGATAAGACTTCGTGGCTCAGTGAATTATGTAGTCGTGTTTAGTGATGCGAATACCGGGGTTCGTAGTTGGATGCTGGCGATTATTTTTGGGGAAATTCATGGGTTTGTTATGGTACATTTTGGGATGATGATGTTTTTAATAATCTTGGTATTTAGCGATGTTAATTGCAGAATTAGAAATGCAATTAACGTTTTTTTCTGGTATTATTTATGACATAATATATTTATTGAAATGACTGTACCTAGCACTGAAATCTGTTTAATAGGTTTTAAAAATATCTTCATTCTACTTATAAACTAATGTGAAAATGAGCCACTTTGCTTGACAGGCGTTAGTGCCTTAACGGCTGAATGGATTTCGATGAAATTGGGCCAACATGAAGACCATGATCTTGGTTAGGACATAGGATATTATTTATATTGGTAATACGTTCCTGTTGGATAATTTCCAAACTCCAAGTGGGCAAAGCTGCGTGCATAAGCTAGTTATTTTTTTTTGTTTTTTTTTTAAAAAACGTTGCCCCACTAGGAATTTCTTCTGTATCGTAGGTGCGTTTACAAACATTCAAAACTCACATACACAAACAGCCAGACCCGGAACAACTACGTGTAAATCATACAAATATTTTGTTCCGTACGGGGATCGAACCCGCGACACGCAGCGCAGCAGCCAATCGCTCAGCCACTTCGCCAACCGTGTAATTGTTAAAGTATTTTTTAAAGAATTTATCAAGAACGTATTAAAGGCACTTTACATTCAAATCTACATGCACCTAGAAAAAAATAATTAAAAGACACTTAATTCAAAATGTAAGTATCAACAGTCCTAAGACACAATAACATTCAACGAATAATTCACTACAGCTACATACATTTATTTATAGTACCACCACTTGCAATAGACTTAAACACAACCAAATTGCATAGCCAGCAATAAATCTTGAACAAATCCCGGTTTAAGAGGACTTGTCCTACTCCACGGAGTAAAATAATTTACGTCTGGACACGACATGTTTAATCAAGTCGCTAGCTATAGCTTGAGACAAGCTGATTAGGGAAAAGAAAAAATAAGTAGAGTGCTCGTAATTATGTTAAGGCCCTTTTTGAGTTAATTTTTGCAGACTGGTAGGTATATTTGATTAAAGCACTATTTAGTAATAACGGATTATCATAAAAAAAATTGGAGACATGCAAATAAATGTAAAATACAAATAAAAAAGCATCACTATTATTATGATCAGCTTATTAGGAGTCCACTGCGGGTGCCAGGGCTCCATGTTCCTATAAGTGTCATAGCTAGAGGCTTTCAAATGAATTAACTTCTTCCAGGCGGAATACTAAAATTTTCGAGCTCGCTTCGCTCGCTTTTGCAACGCTCGCATTTAAATTTCTATGATAAATATAACAAACAGAACAAAGGAGCACTGTTCCTGTCTGAAGGTTTTTGCTATGCCATTTGAAGTTGGCGACTGGATTGAGAGCCTAAGTTGAACACCCAGACTGAGCGGAATATAAAAAAGGTCCATTAATGGATCTTTGTTTCAAGTTCCATATTTTTAAGTAGTTAAGTAGTTTCCCTATAAGTCTCAATTTATTTTGCAAGTATTTCAAAAATGGGCCCTCTAGTGAAAATGCACATGCTTTTACATACTACTTACATTTCCGTATGAACTTGTCACAAGAAAACCTATCAGAATCGGTGTGCAAAAATATTTGAGCTCGCTTCGCTCGCTCTTGCAGCATACAAGGGCCCCAACATTCTAACGTCCCCGGTGTGCTCCATATTATTATGTCAAATTACATGTTTTTTTCCAAAATTACTGAGCGTTCCAAAGAATGAAATAAAACAACTGAATGATGATTTTTTTTTGTTCCAGGGTTCAAACAACTGCCCAGACATGTACCGGAATATGCACTATACAGGTATTTTTACTTAATATAAATAAATTCATGAAAAGCACTTTAATAACACAATTAATGCATCTTGATTCTAGAGTGGAGCATGTTCTGGCAAATAATATTAATTCAAGCACTACGTTTTTACTAATGTTTCGTATCAAGTTTTTAATACTTTAAACGAGGCACAGATTTAGATTTGTGCCTCGTTTTGAGTTTTTTTTTAAATCTTCACAATCAATCTTATTTTTATATTTGTATTGTATTATTAAATTAAAATAAGTAAGTTAATTCCCTTTTGGACAATAAATGGAGTTAGCAGCTTAACACTCATAGTAGTTGAATTGTTAACTGAATCTCCGATTTTTTTACTTGATACGAAAAATTAAACCCTTCTAAATGAAAGCAAATAGTGCTTGAAAAAGTTCTTCTTCACTTTCCTATCACCGTTCTACTACATTTTCAGCACGTTACCACCGCAAGAGACGATCCAAAAAAAGTGTTGCATGCAAAAGGCACGATAGACCAAAGAAATGTCACAGGAATAGGTATAGTTTCATATGTTAGTAGAAATAGGGTAGTTAGAGACATTGAGCTTTAATTGTAGAATAGGCTCATGATGATTTTATGACCTCAAATTCTTGCACCTCAAATTACTAACAGAACATCGGCCTGTCGTTGCCATGTAAAATATGAAAGGGAGTCGTCTGACTTGGTATGGACATGTGATGAAGAGGGATAGTACAAATATGACTAAAAGAGTGATGAATATAAATGTTGATGGATGGAGAGGGAGAGGCAAACCAGAGAAAAGATGGATGGATTGTATGAGGAATGATATGAAGGAAAAAGTAATGAGATTGGCAGAGGAGAATGGACGTAAAAAACGTGTTGCGCCGCCCTCAAATAACATGGGACAAGGGCAGAAAGGATGCTGTTCTATCCTTGCCATCATCAAACGATTGACAGAAACGTAACGATGTCATTAAGATTAGTGTCAAACGCAATATGTGATGGTTTGTATATGGTGCAAGCGGGATTAAGATAATAACTTTGATTGAATCCACTATAATATCACGAAATAATTATGATTCTAATCTGCATCTTGTTGACTGCAAGGTAGACGTAGTTAAAGCGTGTTCGTTTCAATATACTGTTCAACTTTTGGAACATCGTAAATGTGAATGTCTTTGTGATTAAATCTAGTTTATTTTGGTGTCTTGTGAAATTGCATGATTGTGCTTTTGTGTTTATTCAAATATGTTTGTGAACAATGCTTTTTATTAGTTTTGCTGTTCTGGCTGTTCTTATTATGCATGCTTTAATACATTTTTTCTTTGTTTTATTTTATTTTCTTTTGTTATTATTTATTTTAGCCATAGAAGCGACAAATACCACAGATGATCTAGTGTCCATTTCAACTTCTAAACGACACAAAAAGACAACAACCACCACTACCAGCTTACCTCCTACAGTCTTATCTAACGATACCAGTTCCAGTAATGAAACCAGGTAATTTTATATATTTTCAACAAAAAAACCTTAACATTACACCATGAAGATAAAAAATAAATACAGAATTATTCACGCTCAATTAATTTTTAAATGAGAGGCATGTGGCAGTTGTGGCTAAATAATAATAGCCTCACGGGTCGATCTTAAAGATTAAGCCATAACGCTAACTGAAGTCGGTCCATGGTTGGGTAACTTCCATTACATACCAAAAACCCTGAAGAACAGAAAAAGCCATAGGTTCCAGCTGTCACATTTCCGTTTTTGACAGCCGTTCAGGTAACAAAAAAATATATATAAAAATGGATTATACATAATCATGTTAGTCCATAATTTTCAGAAGATGCTTAGTTTAGCGGGTAGATAATAACAGCCGCTCGGGTTGTTCTCAGGTTAAGCCGCGCTTGCCTAGGTTGGTCAACCAACAATTACGTACAGTTTCCTCCGTGCCTTGAAAAGCACGTTAAGCAGTTGGTCCCAGCTATCATTTGAATATCTTTGACAGTAGTTACAGGTAGTCAGTGGCCCAAAAGTCTGACAACCAGTCTAACCAAAGGGTAGCATATTGCGCAGTACTAATTGGTTTGTGGAGGTCAGATAGGCGATCGCTCCATGTAAAATACTGGTAGTCAGCTGCATCCGGTTATACTGGAAGCCGACCCCAACATAGTAGACGCTTAGTTTTAGCGGGTATTTATAAAATTAATCATTGTTTTTTTTTCACAGCAACCCAATGGCCCAAGGAGCACAGCTTGCGGTACAGAAGCGTTGATGACCTCTCTCTTGCGCACAATTAAATAAATAACTCTTTTACGTGCACCGTTTTTTACAGTCTATTGCCATTTTTGTATCATTACTGAAAAAGAGGAAAACAGCTTTTCATGTATAAACTCATTTTATAAATCAATATTTTGACATTTACAGCGTTGTAAAATGGAATATTAACTACTATCAGTTTATAAACCAGTGTTATTTTATAAAATAATAACAATATTTAAATACGGCAGTCAAACACGGTTCAGTACAAAAACGACAGATCCAACATTTTAACAAAAAATAAATATTGAACGTTTACTATTCGTTTGTAAATATAACATATATATATATATAACCATAGTGCATAGTTTGTTAGAAATATATAACTTAAATACAAAGTTCCAAAGGTAACCTTAAAAAATCGGACAGTAGTCGCTTAGCACACATATTTATCAAGCTCTCACTTCACGAATTGATTTAAAATATTGCTCATGTAAATAAAAATACCGCACTGCATATATTAAGCACAGTTGGCTATTTATTTGAAGATTATATAAAAAGGTAAACTTAGATACTACGCCTCACAATATGCAACTCTGTGCAATTATTACTCTCGAAAAGGCAGAGACTTAAAACGAGGCAATCGAGGCGCCTCGTTCGCTTAAATGTTAGAACAAGTAAATTAACTATACTAATCAAGCGAACCTGTATTCTACTTAGATATTTATGAAACTATGTAGCCATGTGTATCGTTACAAAGAAGCAAAGTAGAAAATATGTTATTCTTGCTATAGAGACAAATGAAAATCAGAGTTCGTGTCTATAAAGTTTATCTAACAGACATTTTCAGAAACTTCTAGAACTGTCAAAATAAAAGAGAATATACAAACGTATATAAAGATGCATTAATAAAGAAAAAATATATAATTAGTCCTAAAATAATAATTATAAATCGTCAATTGTGTAGACAATATTTCCCAGAAAACCTACTGTTAAAATTTAAGCAATATACAAATAAACAAAGCTTTGAAATCCTAATATATCTTGGCTCGTACCTTGTATTATAAAATAGAGGTTATGTGTAGAAATACAAATGTATATAGGAATGTATATACAAATCTTTTGGTTTAAAATGAAGTATCATAATTCGTCCACACTGTTAAGTGTATTTATCGCGAAAATATACGACTGTAAGGCTTATAATATATGTAGGGTATGCGGCATTTAATATACAAAATATATAACTGCAATTATAACTTTATAATTTACGGTAGCAAAATTTTATAAATTTCAGCCCGGATTTTTAAAACCAAACATAAAATTTAACCTAAAAATAGCTTCAATTATTTTTAATGATGTATAATTTTTTTTCTGCTTTATATGTAACATATAAACAATTACAAAAAGGCTTATGACTAGATTGATATACATATATAAATTAGACCGTAGACATAGAAATTGGCAAATTATAATTAATAAAATAAAATACTGTTTATATCAAAACTCCGGTAAATAAAAAAGCTAAACCTAGGTTAAAATAAATGTGTGTTTTGTTAACTTTTGGTAAAAAATATATAAATAACTATACGATTACTGTAAGTAACTGTAATGTACCTATGGAATTTAATGTAGTAGTTTAGATGCCTGTGTTGTCTTTATGAGTTAAATAATAAAATGTTTATCAGAATTGATTGTTTTTTTTCCTGGTCTGTCAATAAAAATGAGATGACACTGCAAATGGAAGCATTCAGCCATAACCAATAAAAAACACCCCCCTTTTCAAAAGGATTAGTCATCCTCTCCCTAGCCTGTTCCCAACTATGGTGGGGTCGGCTTTCAGTCTAACCGGAAACCAATCTGAAAAATAAAACTAAATAGATTCCAAATAAAATTCATTATAGAACATACTAGTTTTGTTATTGCCACAGACGGTCGATCTTTCAAAACATCCAATAAATAAACCCAAGAAAAACCCCACCAACATTCCTCAGGCCATATCTCACACTACATAATGTATAAACCTATGAATACACCACACATTACATTACACCGTCTTCCTCAGATAGTAGATTAGCCATGAAACATTCAGGGAGGAAACGCCACCGATACATATGTCCCTAGGACGGATGTGTCCGCCTGTCTACGACCCCCTCTTTCCTCCGGAACTCAGCGGCTGCTACGGCGTAGCGCTACGATGGCTACGGCGTAGCGCTACGTCGTAGCTATGCGTTATCGTCTGTGATACTGGGTAATGTTGGTGCAGTTATCATTTATTATATTGTAATGTGTTTGTGAGGTGGTATTTTTATTTTATCGTTTTCTAGCGAACTATTTCATAGGAAATGATCTCAAAAGGCTTTGGGAGATGACGATAATAGGCAGTTTAAAGTCTAGACACACATTATCTGTGTGGTTTTTTGTGGAGGCACGTGACATAATTAAACACTTTAAATTCTCGAATAAAAACTTACGAAGTGTTTTTCGTTTTTAATAAAATATTGAATAGTAGGAAAGCTTTAAGACTAGAACCATAATATTTTCAAAATAATGGTTCGATTATAAGTAGTAGAAATATTCGTCACTCAATTTACAAGTATCAGTATTTACTTAACTTAATAGGTTCAAAGATAAACCGATCCCGCCCAAACCATAACTCCATCTATCTTAACTAACTTTAACTTTACTTAACTTAGTTACCAACAACAGCATTCAAAAGTTACCCCCAGCCAATGACAACAGATTTCTATTTTTAAACAACATTACGCATTTTAAAAAGTTATTAATGTCGCTTGTGGCCCGAAGGCGGAAACTCCGCGGCCGGAAGTGGCCGGCGGCCATATTGTTTGCGGGTGAACTTCCGGTGCCCGTCGCCACTTGTCTGAATCTAAGTTGGTTGCATTACAGCACTTTAACATGTTTTTAAAGTTCTTTTGATGTTAGAGTTTGAATGTGTGATGCAGTTAGCTAGGGTTCGGGAAAAAACTGTAGATGTTATAAGAAATGGTTTTCTTAAAATTGTCTGAATAAAACTGACTTGTTGGTTACAAGCGCGACTGCTGAGCATGAGGTCCTAGGTTCGATTCCCGGGTCTGGCAAATTGTTTTTCCATCAGGAATTTCGCAGTAGCAGCCACGGAGTCTAGATTTGTGGCCGGTTAATGGCAATAGGCTCGCTCCCTAATACATAAAACATAACTGGCGAAAATTGGGTGAACTATTAGGTACACCTCTGCCTATCCCTTCGGAGATTACAGGCGTGATGTTATGTATGTATATCTGAATAAAAGAATTGATGGTGTTTGGCGATTTCTATTTTATTTGCTGATCGCGATCATTAACCGTAGCAGCGAAGCCGCCAAACCTCATTGCCAGGCTGCAGTACTACTGGGTTCTATGTAACTCAATGAAAACTCTTTCGTAGATGGTGATATCGGAGGAGCTCGTGGCTAAATAATAACAGCCGCTCAGGTCGATCTTCAGGTAAAGCTGCGCGTGCCTACGTTGGTCCATGGATGTCCAACCAACTCCAAAAAAGAGCGAAATTGTTGCTATGATATTGTAGTTATGATTCTACGACTATCTTATTATTAAATGAACTAACACTCGTATCGATGTAATTTCTTGAGTTTAGGTAATTACTAATGCAATCATTTTTATGCAATAGACTAGAATTTAAACGAAGTAAGAACCGTCAAAGGAAGCAAAACTACGAATTCTAACTTTTGACAGTTCTGACTTCAAGCAATTACTAAACTACAAAATACAAATCGAATCTTAAAAAATGACTTTTACTCAAGTAATCACTTTAACTTGTTTGTAGATCAGGCAGAAACTCTCTCGTTTTGTGATGTGAATGTAACTTACATTCAACTTTAAGGCGATAGATAGATAGATAGATAAATCATTTGTTTAGTGCACACAAAAGACATAGCACAACACACAGAAGCACAATTAAATAATACAAATTACACGACATAAAAAAAGGTGCCAATATACAAAAAGAAAAACATATTTACGAAAGAAGTACATAAAGCAATTACTACTTCGTGTGTACAAACTACTCAAAGCCTATCACTTGTTACACCAAAAATTAATCACAAAGCTTTCAAAGCTACAGGTTCCAAACCTAACACAATATTCCGCAATAACTGCATCAACTGTCTACCCCTCCAAACAAAAGGGGTGAAGTTAAAAGCGGCCCCAACTTTGGAACAACGTGAACTAGTAGGGACAGCAAAACAAGCGGTCATACGACAATTTATAAATTATAGCGTGCGCCCGCTAAAAAGCCGTCTCGGTAATGTCATTGTATCTTGGCGAGGCGACGAAGTGGCCCGCGAGTGGGACTGTCGGCAAAATAAGTTGGGAATATCGTTTTTAAACTTTTTTACTAAACATTATCTGAAGCCTGGCTTGCGCAGTATTTCGCCAATAAAAAAGCGTATATCCCGAAAACGTTACACTTAAGAAGATTTTGTCTCAAACAAAGCAGCTACTGATTTAATTATTTAGGTACAGGTAAAACAAAAATGGCGGAAGTTAGGCTGGCCAAATAATTCCAAAAACTTTCTACATTTTAGTGAAGTATATGGGGTAGGTAGGATCGAAAGAAAGGAAAAAGATAAAAACATACATTTGTAGCTGCACACGAAATGCATTGGCACATTTGGAACTGTCAGGAAATAAGGCCGTTCTACCGTGGTAATTCCTTGACCTCGAGTTGGCGTGGCGTACCACAAAGTTGCACTAAAATAGCTGCTAATAATACTTTCTCACTGCACCACATAAGCTTCCTACCAAAACTCGGACCAAACCAACTAACTTTAACTTTATATTCTTTTCAAACGTTTATTTTGATTTTATCAATCGCGTTTCATCTACTATCGCTACTCGGCGGCTTCCCATCGCGTCACAACTGAGTTACCGTTCATTGACGGCATAATGCACTGCGTACACCGTTTATTGCTCGAACAACTCACTTAGCGGGCTATATAGCTTCTAGGTAAGCTTGTTGCTGCTCAACCAAAAATTAAGCCTCAATTATTTTTACTTGTATCCGTTCTCAATCAAACTGTGTGCTAATTTGGCCTCACCGTGATCCTGATCAGTAAAAAGAGACCAGATTCTTAACCAAAGGGTTGGCGAAGTAAACGGAGGACCGATGCCATCATCCAGTGTTTGGGCAAGCCAGGACAAGACAACAAGATAGTTCTTGAACCCCAGCGTCTGTTCAAAACATATTTAGCTGTAATGTGTGTTTTAAGTTGTATGTACGGCAACAGTAAAAAAGGGCATCAATGTATTGTTTTAACATTTTAAGTCGCCATTTTTGTCGTAGTTGGGTTTTAGTTATATAGGTTTTTTTATAAAGTGTTTAGCAATACAGTACAATCAAATCTAATTACTTTATAATAAGGCTCTTTCTTTTTTCTTAAAATCGCCTTGCAGCGACAAGTATGGGTCGAATTTGAAAAACTTAAAATATCTTCGGTAATTTTTTTTTAAATCAATTAGATAGTTCCAAGACTGCAGATCAAATGGCTGTTATGCCGTGACGTCTGATACGGGAGAATGGAAGAAGAAAACGTGTTGCACCTACTCCAAAAAGAATGGGACGAGAGGAGGAAGATGATGATGAAGATAGCTGATATGATGAAAGGTTCTGCAGTGGTGACTACGAACTGGAAGACGCAGCGTTGGTAGGTCCCACACAAGGTGAACCGATGACCTGGCGATGGCCTCAGGAATTTGTAGGATACTGGTCGATGTGGTGTTGTATCAAGCAATGAACGTCTATCGGGACATACAGGGTGAAAACGGACCCTTCACGAAGCCGTCAAGCAAGCATTATTTACATCAAACTAAGTAACTTTACGCAGAAATTATTGCTTGGAAACGAACGAACTTTTTTTTTGTTGTGAAAAATCATGTTCTACGGTAGGACTCAATGTAACGCATTCAAAACTTTGCGCTGATAGATGGATTGAATACTACGGGGGTAGTAGAGGCGTTAAAAGTAAAAAAAATACATTATTACATGTATTTTTTTTTTTCAAAACTTGTGAAAATGTTGGAACTTAGACCCCCACTATTTCTGTAACTAGAAGGTTCCCAGGTATGGTCTCGAACAAAAAAAATACAGGGAGAACCAGTGCCTTTCGGCTTCGTTAAGGGTATTCTTACACCCTGTATGATGATGATGACTTGGATAGTAGGAATAATTTAATAGAAGTACTAAAAATTAAAAATCCTCGCTTCTGAAAAACCTGCTTCCAAGCCTTCCACTGAAAAAAACTGAAGCAAGTACTAAAACTCCCCACAAGATAGCACAAACCCACAAAGTAAACTTATATAAGTACTTAACTTGTCCATAAATAAGTCTCACTCACACCGCTCATCTGCCCACAAACCACTAATTAGGTGTTAAATCACTGAAAACGACTGAATCCCAACGTGAAAATGTGGACCTCACTGTTTACCGTGATTTACACTTGCGAATACTCTAACACAGATTAAGGTGCGGTTACATTGTGGATGAGAAAGCGATAATCCTTGATGTCAATAGGATTGACTTAATGTCGTCGTCACTGCAGGACCTTGTATCTACATTTCTTGGCGAAATATTGTTTTTTTTCATGGATTCGCCCCAACCATTATTAAAAATATTATAAATAATCTTTTCTAAACGAATAAACTAATTTCGATGAAACTTGGTCTTAATTATCTGCCTGTGGCTATCAATTACGATAGACAGACGTTGATCTTTGACCGCAAATTAAATGCATGGTCCATCTTAACGTAAATCCAAACATCAACAAAATCGTAATCAATTTGTAGGAGCTAATTGGGTGCTGTCAATACAGATGCAAGCGGTCAAAGGTAATTTTTTCGGATAGGAAATCATCAAATGACCCCCCCCCCCCCCTCTGGGTGGAGTGGAACGGAGTGTCAGACTTATACTGACTAAAATCATACATGTTCCTACTTAGCCCTTTGTGTTCCAGGGCCGCGGTATCACTTTCGAATAGTCCCGCAGACCCGACAGGCATCGGCCCTTGCGGACCCTTTCCTTGGTGACATCTCTTTGAGGCGCGCGCGGAACACGAACGCGTTGTCTACACGGCCTGTCGTCATAAGACAGCCGGACGGCGAGCCAGCCCATTACTTGCCGTTCACAGACGTCCGTATAGGAGACATTAAACCTCCTTCAAAAAAATATGAACAACCATGAAATTAAAAAAAAAACGCCTTCAAAAAACCGCAAATCGCTCCCGCTCCATCACAAACCGAACCCCTAACAACACGGTCCCACCTCCCGGCAGTCGCGGTCGCCTCGTCCAAATGGAATTGAAACTGTGACAATCCAGTTTGCACTTCCCCACTTTTTCTTTACAGCACCTAGATTTGATTGAGTTCGTCTCACTTTGTGCTGACATTCGTACGGAATCAAACGGATCTGGCTTAGTAGGGACGGAGAATCGATACCAAACAGCGGGTTTTGTTATATGAGGTTAGTTTTGTTTGGTTTTTATTGTCAGTGGTTGTTCATTTTATGGTGATTCAAATCCGCAGCCATGCTAATTATAATACGTTTTCGGTCACGGCGGCCAATCTTAGCGGAGATGAGCCATATCGGCGCGGGAGATATTATAGTGCACAAGTTTCGTGTGTGCGCTGGCACAGGTAACCTCTCTGATCCTTTACTCTCATAGTCCGATGGGACAGCAATTCTATCGGAGAGAGATCAGGCGTAGGATCATCGGCTTAGCGTGATCACTTTGCCCGACCCTGGAATAGAACCCAGGACCCCACGCTCTGCAGTCGCACTTGCAACCACGTGAGCAACGGGGAGCGAAAGTAATTCTCTGTTTTTAAGTTTTCACAGCTTAACCGCTGGACGGATTCTGATGAAATTCGGAGGAGGAGACCATTTTAATAGATACTTTTTATCTTCATAGCAGGTTTTCATGTGATAATTTCAGATATCCTCTCGAACGCAGCCAAAACAGACAGTGCGGATTAAAATAAATGACAAAGTATGGCGTCTAATGGAATGTCAAATGAAATCGAGAACTGAATCCTTCGGTCCTAATATATCCTACTAATCCTATCCTACTTCCTACTATAATATTATAAATGCGAAAGTGTGTGAGGATGGATGGATGGATGAATGTTTGTTACTCTTTCACGCAAAAACAACTTAACGGATTTGGATGAAATTTAGCACACAGATAGTTTATAACCTAGATTAACATATAGGATACTTTTATCCCGGTAGTATGATCCCGTGGGACAATTATCGAACTCAACGCGGACGAAGCCGCGGGCATAATCAAGTTATTTCATTGTCGGAAAACTAACAGGTAAGTTAAAAGTACCATTTTACTGAGATAAGCAATCGTGTAGATAGATACCTTCGTTGTACGAGACGAGCCCATTGTCTTGCAGTGGTACCAAACAGGCTGACAATAATACCCTTAGTTATCTATCCACGCTTAGACCGATCAATGTCCCGTCTGTATTTGCACTAGCCCAAGAATTTGTTTGTTTGTTCAATCCCTTGTTTTATTGACTGGTGAATAGGGTTACCGCCCGTCTTTTTGGTTACCGTCCGGACTTTGTCCAGCCATATGATTTTTAAGTTTTTTATAAATTTATCGGATGTAAAACTCCTTTAACGAAAACGAGAGTTACCTATTTTTCCCGTCACGCGTCGTTGCGATATTTTTTTATACCGGACCATACCTGAAAACTTTCTAGTTACGGAGATATTAAAGGTCAAAGTTGTAACACAAGTCTTAAGCTTTCACGGTTTATAACTACACTTATACTGTCACTTACAGGATATCTTCCGTGGTAATCCATTATTGTGAGCTCCTGATATTGCGGCGCCATTATAAGGGATGAATACACAATAATGGATTATCATGGAAGATTTCCCGTAAGTTGTGACAGTATGAAGTTGTAACAGTTCGTCACCTTTTTTTACGAATGCAAGTTCTGACACACCTTTTTTTTCACTTGGGAAATCATCAATTGACCCCCTCTGGGCGGAGCGGAAAGGAGTGTCAGACTCGTACTGACTAAACCCATCCATGTTCCTTCTTACCCCTTTGTGTCTAAGGGCCGCGGTATCTCTTTCAAACAATCCCGCAGCAGTTCTAACACCCCTCATGTTTGCTCAATGCTTTTAATTCATTAATATGCGCGTAGTGCTCGTTTTCCGATTTTTCAGTAATTTTCCAGCAATAATTATTGCTCAATGTTACCTTTGTTTGATGTACAGAATGCTTATATGATGGCTAGGTGTTGGACTCCGGACATTCCGGGTAAGCCAGGACTTTTGTATTTTTGCAATGGTAACCCTAATGGCGAGTAGGTACGTTAGCCAGTGCTATTTTGTATTCTTCGAACGGAGTATAAGACCACGTATTTGCACGAGGTTATTGACTCAATTTAGAGTTCAGAATTTAATATCGTGAAGGTTTAACAAGTTGCATAAATTTGTTACTTCGTTATGTATGTCCCGTTAATTGCATTTATTTTAATCAGACGTGTCGGTCGCTCTGTGTCGGTGACAGGCTGCAAACCGCTGTCATTCCGTTCGAATTATAGAGACAGAAACCTGCTCTCGGGAACTGCTTACAACAAAAAAAAATCCGGAGAAAAATTCCGGTGGAATATGATTCAAAATAAGGAGCTGAATGCACCCTGTCAGTTTGTCGAGGGCTGTCCCACACCTGCACTTTGGGCACCTTGTATATATACACCTTACATACTAACATAAATAAATAAAATACAATTAGAATTAGTAAATAGACCCTTAAAACTGCGCCGCTACCGCATCAGGTCTTCGGTAGTTGAGTCAAATTAAGTTTTAAGCGAAACTCCAAAGCCTTGATGGCTATTATAGTCACATTTAGATTCCTCCTGTCACGACGAGAAACACCTCCACAACCCAGTTAGTACTAGGTAATACGATACCCCTTGGTAAGACTGGTTGTCAGACTTTTTAGGCCACTGTAACGACTGTCAAAGATTTAAAAATGACAGCGGGTACCAACGGTTTACCGTGCTTTCCGAGGCTTGGATGAAACTCTGAGTGGTCACCCATCCACAGACCAACCTAGGCAAGCACGGCTTAACTTGAAGATCGATCCGAGCGGCTGTCCCACTCTTCATAAAGAACTGAATTCTCTTACAACCCCCACAAACGGAAAGGTATTATAATTTCAAAGCCATCCATTATTCGTGCTCATTGAAATTCTTATCATCATCTCGAACAATAATTTCAGCGAAGATAAAAATCTACGAAGAACATCTCGAAAAAATGCCGTAAACATGATGTTTACAGTACAAAGGTAAGGGAAAACAATTATGGCTGGCATTGAGATCTGCTATTAAGTGCAGGACACAAACGTATCAGCCAGTAATGGCGCGCACTTCAAACAGTGGGGACTCAAAGAAATCATTATTCCGCGCTCTTCCTACGCGACCACTTGGAAACGTAGGGATGGGGTCGTGTCGATGTTTTATTTTTTTTGTTTTAATAACGGATCTTTTTTAGTCGATAGTTAAAAGGAAACCCTGGGGAGTTTCTTCTTAGTATAGGTACGATTCATTTTGTATAGGACGTGCATGATATGAATTAGTAAATATGCTTTGTTAAAATATTGATGTATGACGCCAGTACATCAAGGTACTGCAATCTGTCAAATTTCTTTAGCAGATTTTCAACTTTATCGCTAAAGCATTAGGTTCCAAGGTTGATTGAGAAAGAAGAATGGCAAGAGCTTAAGCAATCTGGGGACCACACTTAGAGCTCGCGTACATTCGTAAAAATACTCCCAAAAGATAGGTCTCAGTCAAATTAAGATAAAAGGTAATCACAGCATATTTTTATAATATTGGTTTTGGCTAGAATAACATAATTTATAAACCCACTTGTTGCGTGGGCAAAATCAGAACTAATGCCGCCATCTTATTTTTTCAATACATTTTGCAAATGTTTAGCAAGAGCGCTCTCCTGTCAACCTCAATGGAGCTTCAAAAGATCCATGTAACACTGTAGGATAGACAATTACGTCAGCCGTAATGTCATTCAAAAATATTTTCATTATTATACATCCAATATACCTTATACTTTATTACAAGTACGTAGAATTTAAGGACTGTCTAGGTATTTAGCCTGCGGAGCCCGCACTTGCACAACCCATCACATTGTCTTATGATTTTGGTCGGCTTATTCTTTGATTGCGCAATTACACTAATCGAAAAACAAACAATGAAGCTGGACGAGTCTGCCCGAAGCCGGACGTACTCAACGGCGTTCTTTTACACTTGGTCGTTTGACGAATTCCATGGGCAATCGAATTCGGGCGAACGACCATGTGTAATTGCACCATGGACTAGGGCAAAAATGAAACATTAATTACAAGTTGGATAAAACATTTATTTTAAGCAGCTTAACATTATAATCTTATAACAACTTCTTGAAATAACTGAGCGACCGGCGGCGTGGGCATGCCATCATCATCAGCTTTACCATAATCTCTATATGATGCTCCTCGCACATACTAGCAGCAACTGTACTGTTTATGTTTATGGCATTGTTTTAGCCTCTATCATTTCTATACACCTTCACTGTACGTTTCTTTTGTTGTATAGTTCACCACGAAACAAATAAAACTGTTAAACTAATAAAATGCACAACTATCCACAACAAAACCACACATCTAGATTTTAATTTGATCAAGACAGAGAAGTGACAATATTTATGACATTTATGACATATTCTGTTTTCATAGATGACATAACTTAGAATGTTGCCATTTAAGCTAAATTCTCCAAAAAAAAACGTTACGTACGTACTTTACATTTTTAATATCAGCAGTCACTAATTAATCATTTATTTAGTAACATGATAATTTAGTATCATAAAACTTGTTGCGAATCGAATAAGAGGCTGACTTAGAAGCAAAGTAAACATGTGTTTCCAAAGATAGGAGGAGTCTTACTCAAAATGGCTTAGATTAGATGAGACAATACAGATAAAATATCGCAGCAATGTAAACGGCTTGTCTTATAATACTAGGTAGCAAACGTCTCAAGGTACTCACTATTACTACCAGCAAAATCATTAATTAGTATTATTATAGAAATTCCATTTTCTGTTGAATATGGTAACTCCATTGCTTCCGTCACTATTTCTACGTTTCGATTTTTCAAATGATTGCGTTTAGATGTTCAGATTTAGTAAAATATTTGTTTCTTCTTTTTTTACTTTGTGCAGCTTAGTAAAAAAAAGATATTACATGGAAAGAAACGCCCCGTAATTGCTTCATATAATGTACATACTTTCATTGATGAACGCTTCTGAAATTAATTGAGCCCCAAAAAACCAATCTTCTTTGACAGTTTCGGGTAGCTTGATGTGCTGGCGTCTGTACAAATAAGAATACTCTATTTATCTATCTATGGTACCTACAGCTGAAAATAAGAAATACTTACTTGATTTTTGCGTCATAATTGTCCAGAGCTCCAAATAGTGGTACTTACATGCCGAGCCGTGTTCAAGAGAACCGCTTGGTCCACTCCAACTAACTAACTAAACCAACAGCCTGACGAGAGCCTCTTCGCGTAATGGTTAAGCCTCTTGGCTACACTTACCAATAAAGTGTTCGCTGAACCACATGTCATAAATGGACTATCTCAATATATCAAAGCCACTTGATCTCCCTCTGAATCAATTTCTAAATAATATTAACTAAGTACTACTTCAGACTTATTTATAACCTCCATTCATAACATCACGCCTGTAATCCCCGAAGGGTTAGGCAGAGGTGTACCTAATTCTACACCAACCTAATTTCACCAGTTATGTTTTAAGTCCCATGTAAATGGGGGCGAGCCTATTGTCATCAACCGGGCACAAATCCAGACTCCGTGGCCGCAACTGAGAAATTCCAGACGGAAAAACCCAATAACACTTTGCCCGACCCGGGAATCGAACCCAGTGCCTCATTCCCAGCAGTCGCGCTTGCTACCACTCGACCAACGAAGCAGTCACCAACCAACCTCAATTTATGATCACAAAAAATAGCAAGTTAAACCGAATTTCATTTACCACACAAAAAAAAAGTATCGTAAAAAATCATATCGATATTTATGTTCCCATCCCTACAGCAGGTACGCTCCGCCGCGGGGTAACGAAGCTAATCTGTACTCTAGTGTCGACAATTTGAGGCGTAACAACAGAAAATAAGCAAAGACTTGAGCCGTGTTTAACTTAATCCGCGGTTCACTCACAGCTGCTATGTAATGAACGCTGTTTATAGAGCCATTATACACAATACCCTTTTAATTTGGGCATTTTGAATCATTTGTGAGGTTTGGTAATGATTTATGAGTCGTTTGGAGTCATTTGACTGCTGAGCATGAGGTCCTTGGTTCGATTCCCGGGTGGGGAAAAGTGTTATTGGGTTTTTCTATCAGGAATTTCTCAGTAGCAGCCACGGAGTCCGGATTTGTGACCTGTTGATCTGTGAATCTTCTATCTATACAATCTCGCGATTAGTTATTCGTCGACAATAGTCCACAACAAGGTATGGATCTTACTTACTATTAATAATGCGTAAGTTTGAATAGATGGATGGATTTTTTTTACTCAATCACGCCAGAACGGCTGAACGGGTTTGTAGAAATTTGGCACAGAGATTATAGTCTCGAATAGCACATAGACTATATCCCGGAAAAAACACATAAAAAATTCCAGGCAAACGAAACCACGGGCAACAGCTAGTAATCTATAAACACCAGATATTAAAAGCAAATATATCATCTACAGATTAATCACTAAAAACTCTACTGAATAATTACACACAAAAAGCCTAACCAACATCTACAAACTGCAACATGCAACGCACACACACAAAACATTATTCTAAATAAAGTAATTATGCTACAGTCCTCACAAAACAAAAAAAAGGGCGGCCCCCAATTCGATATATATTACTCCGGCGCACAATAAATCATACGAGCGACTAAAGCAGTGCCGAACCCAGTGTGGTAAGCGACAATATTAAGCTACCCGTAAAATATTTTTTACCCATAAATTAAACGAACGTAAGCGAGTTTTTCATATGCCAGTTTCGCTAGTACATCGCGAAATTAAACACATAAATTGCAAACAGTACAACTTGAGGTGCATATATTCAATTTGGTGTGTGCTTCGCCTTAATCACTTTGTTGGAGTTTGGGAAAGAGGAACTAATATTATTGTTGATATTAAATTCAAAATTAGTAAAATGAAATAAAAGTATATCGTATAGCATGAAAATTACATTCTAGTCTACCATAAGAGATCAATTGGCTTGTCTATAAATCAAAGTCCTTGACGGCCGCTCAAAAGTTCAAGTAAGTATTGTCAATTGACTAGATTCACACTTACTCAATAATAACAACGATAGTATACACCGTGACTTTTTAGTCGTCTTACAACGGCAGCCCACTTCATGTATCCGATAACTACCAACCATTCATGAAAAGAAAATAGGTATTTATGAGATTTTAATAAGTTGAAAATAAGAATATTATTCAATATTATGACGCATGACGTAGTTAAAACACCCTGTTATGAGCGATGATCTACTGGACTCGAGCTCTGGGTAGGTATATTCTCCCGTTTGACACGTAAACATCATTAACAGGATATTTCATAATTTTATCTAATGTTTATTTATTTTTCTTTGTACCTATTACGGTAGGTAAAAAAAAAAATCGCGCCTAGAACTATTTTATGTCGGGCACATTGAGTGGACCACCTTTGTAAGACGACTAAAAAGTCACGGTGTATACTCCTGTAATCCCCGAAGGGTTAGGCCGAGGTGTACCTACTAGCCACATTTCGCCAGTTATGTTTAAGTCCCATATGTATATCGCTTGATAGTATATTCTCTTCTTATGTAACGTCAATAACATAATATAAGTGTTATGTAAGCAAGGCTGCTCGTTTGACATAACTGTAGTTTACATAACTGTTCCTGTAAGAATGTCCAACAAACGAGAAGCTAAATATCCATGTCTAAACAATAGATAACTTCAAAAATAACTAAGTCGTTGACAATCTGCTAAACCGCCACAACCTGTTTACAAGTCCACGAGCGTAAGCATAGCGAGCACAAATCAAACAAAACATTCTTTCGATGGAAAAATTCAAGAACTGTCAACTAATTTGTAAACAGGGAGTTTATACTTGCTACTTAGCTACTTAGATATGTCGCCGACAAGTCAGTCGGTGAACAAACAGTGAAGAGACCAGTGCTACCTTCAAGTTAGCCCATGAAGAACAAATCACAGAAAATGTTCACGATGTCTTATCATATGAAAGAAATGATTGTGAAGAAGAATTATGTAAAAGGAATAATATGTTTCACGTTCGCAATCACAGCTTTAATCGTCATGATACTGCCGCATGTACTGACAACCCATCACATTCAGCATCGTCGACACGTAAGGTACGCTACAGATTTGAAATACATCCTCTTTTGGGGCAAAACTAAAACTCAGAAATCACGTCTGGCTCACCATAAAGCCCCAGAGTTCTTGCCCGGACAGAAAATGTTTATCGATCAAAAATGTCCATATATAAACTGTTACATTACTTACGATAAAACAACTCTAGCTAATGACGAAGATTTCGATGCTGTAGTCTTTGATATAGACAATGTTATCAAAATGGATGTAGACTTCCTCAATTTGACGAGGTCTCAAGAACAACTCTACATATTCAGATCATTAGAAACACCAGTGAAACATCCGCTATGTGATTATGATTTGGATGATTTCTTCAATATGACATGGACTTACAGATTAGACTCTGATATACCTCAACCATTTTTGGAAATCCACAGCGCTAATAAATCCCTCGTTGGACCAAAGACAGATATGAACTGGATAAAGAAAATGAAAAAGAGTAAAAAACTAAACAATAAAATCAGACAAAAACGAAAGGCGATCGCCTGGATTCTGACTAAGTGCAAGCTCAAATCGAGACACGAAGATTTTATTAAGGAATTTAGAAATGAATTAAAAGGATACAATTACACATTAGATATCTATGGGCCCTGTTCTCAGAAGAAATGTCCAGGAGGCAGTGCCTTAAAATGCTACAAGATGGTGGAAAAGGATTACTACTTCCAGATTGTGTTAGAGGAGTATTTATCGAAGGATTATGTGACGGAGGTTATGGTAACTGCAATGTCGCATGTAGCTATACCTATTGTTCTTGGGCCCAATGATTATTCGAAGTAAGTTTACTGTATTTTTTTCATTTGTAATGCTTTTAAGATTCATTTACAAAGGCTGGTTACTTGTCAATACTATTCTGTCAAGAAAGTACCGGGAAACAATCAATAATAGACAAAATGTTAGTTAATCATCCAAAGTTATTTTATCGCCTTCAAAGTATGCTCCTTCAGAAACGATACACTTACGCCAACGAATAATCCAATCATCAAAACATTTTTTAAATGCTTTTGCATTTTTTAAATTGAGTTCAGTTCTTGGCGCGAATTCTCCTCTATGTCTTCTACCGAATGAATACGGGTGCCACGAAGTGGTAATTTGGGTTTAGGAAAAAGAAAGAAGTCGGCTGGAGCCATATCTGGTGAATAAGGTGGTTGCCCGATGGTATTTGTTGAGTTTTTGATCAAAAATTGGGTTTCTTGCAATGAAAACACACTGGGTGCGATACACTGTTTCTATTAAACTAACAAATTCCTTGAAATTACAATTTAACACAATAACACGGGGCACAATGAATCGGGTACAGTTCCAGGACGTCTCAACTCCGCTGCGATCAGACACTTGAATGTCGTCCTCGCCTCGAGCTGTAAACATCACGGCTCTGTAGAAGCACGCTGAGGTGTGGGTAGACTTGTAAGTAAGTAGCATGATGTTACCACTGGCGTACTTGCGATTCATTCCAAGCCCGTACTAATGACCGGATCCGACACATATATAGTAAGTTTTGCAATAGAAGCAGTTGTGCCAATCTAACAACAACAAAAAACAAAAATTGAATTTGGAAAGTTAAACAAATCATGCATTCCCGATACTTTTTTGACTGAACTTATGTTTTGTTAAATACCACTGGCTCGTTGGTCAAGCGCGACTACTGTGCATAAGATTTCGATTCCTAGGTCTTGCAAAGTGTTTTTGGATTTTTCTATCGGCAGATTCTCAGTAGCAGCCACGGAGCCCTGATTTTTGTCCGGTTTATGGCAATGGCCTCGTCCCCTATTAACAACTAGCGAATTGTTGGTGTACTATTAAGTACACGTCTGTCTGACCCTTCAGGGATAACAGGCGTAATGTTTTGTTATGTTGAATTTATTATTCATTTATGGTCGTCTAAATGCTTAAATTATAGTTGCTACATTAATTACCGTGCATTCAGAAAGTTTGCAACAGCGCAAATACCGTTCAAATATTTCATCAATATTATTGAATATAATAATTATGACAAAGTGCTACATTGCTACTGCTCTGTGTTGTATTATAATATTGATTATATTTATGAATAGAAATAACTAACATCGTGGCATTAAATATTTAGTTTTAGCAAATGTAATGGCATGACCATTACATTTGCTAAATTGATTTTATTTCAAATGTTCGAAAGTAAATTATCAGTAACGATATTGATATTATCATTTTATCTTTCAGTTTCCTACCCCCTGGCTCCTACATCAACGCTCAAGCCTTCGACATGAAGAAGTTAGGAGCTCTCTTCGACTACCTGATCAAAAACCCTGATATGTATGAGTTCTTCTTCGACTGGATGAAATACTACTATTACCAAGTGCGCTCCAGGTCCCAAGTATGTGACCTGTGCACTAAGCTTAACCAACAAAACGGCAGTACCATTGTGAAATCCAATTTCAGGAAATGGTGGGACCCTGAATACAGGGATGTGTGCCAGAGGAAACGATTATTTAAGTTGTTCCATACTGAAAAAGGGGTTGAAAACCTTTTGTAAATTTTGGACAAGAAAAAAAGAAAAAAAAATCTTGTAGGACATCGAACATGATTTAGTTTAATATGAATGGTTCTGACAGATTGATGAAGTTATACATTGTACTGGTTACTCTTGAAACTATCTAGGAGGTGCTAACACGAGTGCACGGTGTAAGCACAAGGAAAATAGGAAATACGAATGATTTTTAAATCCAATATACCACTTTTCTTTAGCATTTTTGGTTAAATTTTTATTACATACTAGCGACCCGCCAGCAGTCTTCAAGTGATGCATATGTTACGGGTAATTCTAGAAGAAGAAGTAAACCCAGGTTTACTCGGGTAAACTTAAAATTATCCGAGTTTGTTGGGTAAAGTACGAAAAGTACCTATGTTGCCGCTTAAAGCTAAAGTACGGTAACGGCTAAAAGCTAAAGTACGGTAACTCCTATTAGTTTTAGTTCTAGCTGGCTATACCTAGGTGAGGCCTGTAACAATTAATTAAATTTAGGTGTATACTTTTTATTGTTAAGGGCGTTATGGCACACCAACCAAATTGGTCTGGTAAGATTAGAACTGTGAACGCACGCGAGTCGAGCGAGCACAGAGAGCGGTGCCGCGGTAGCGGCTGGCGAGCGCTAAATACAAGTCGGTTGCATCAATCGCCAGTTAAAAAGTAGGCTAGACCTCCAAATTTAAATTTATTTCAGTGATTATTTAACACGACTGTTATTATTTAGTCACGAGCTCCTAGGGTCGATCTTTAGGTTAAGCCGTGCTTGCCTAGGTTGGCCTGTGGATAGGTGACCACCCATTATATCCAGAGTTTCCTCCGTGCCTCGGAAGGCACGTTAAGCCGTTGGTCCCGGCTATCATTTGTAGATCTTTGACAGTCGTTACAGGTAGTTAGTAGCCTAAAAAGTCTGACAACCAGTCTTACCAAGGGAGTATCGTATTACCCAGTAGGTACTAACTGGGTTGTAGAGGTCAGATAAGCAGTCGCTCCATGTAAAATACTGGTATTCAGCTGCATCCGGTTACACTGAAAGCCGACCCCAACATGGTTCGGAAAAGCTAGGCAGATGATTAGTGATTATTCGGACTTTGACCAAAAAAACTTGGGTAATACTAAGTTACCCCGAGTAAACCTAAGTTTACTTCCTCTTCTAGCATTACCCGTAACTATTCGTATTAACGATACACTTACGCGGACTTGGGCTAGTGCCTCTACAAATGTGTAGACTGTTTGAGAAAAAGCCATATTATTATTAATCATTAAAAAAAAACGAGTTTTTGCTTTTGTAAAATATTATTCATAGTTAAGTTATGTTGGGTCCGATTTAAATTAAATTAATTAAGTCTGGTGTCTATTTGTGATACTCAAAAATAGATTTAGTTTTGTATTTTTTTCAGTTGACTAAGAAAATCTTTTGGTTCAAGTATTTTAAGAGTAATAAAAAATTATCTTAACAGTCTTTGTTTTTATTTTTCAAATTAATCTGAACATCACTCCTGTAATCCTCGAAGGGTTTGGCAGAGGTGTACCTAGTAGTACACTCACATTTCGCCAGTTATGTTTTTTAAGTCCCATGATTTATTGTCATCATCTGATGATGATGATCAATTGTTTTGCATTACTTAAAAGAAAAAAGTAGATAGATTTTAAAAATACATATGCAGGAGAAATTCCTAGTGAGGGGCGAGGTTCCTTTAAAAAAAAGCCTAATTATTGGTAGGTACTCAATCTTCTAAAACTAAATTACCTTGGTTCACGCAAATGTTAACTCCACATCGGCGTATGAATTTGCATTCTTTAAAATAATAATCTCTACCCTTATCCCTTATTGAATATCATCCAAAAAAATCCACAGCCAGCCTTTTCACCAACAAAGACGTTTTTTCCTCACATTTCCTTTCAATTTTGCATTAAAACGAATGCCGATATCAGTCCTCCAGGACACATCTGTGATCGACATCTCCCAACTCAGATTTATTATTGAATACTTTTTAGCTTTCTCATACAATGAGCCATCCATCTATCTTCTTTACATTTCAATGTTTTGTATGTCTTATAGCTATCTTATTGTATTGTTATGGTAAGCGTTGGCTTTGGAAGGAAGGCGTTTATTGTGAAAATGGATGTTTGTATTGAAGATTGCAATTGTGGTAGCGTTTTGAGCAAAGAGATTTAAAAGACTTTATAGAGCGAACATTGGGAATATTTTCATACAAAAAATTTGATTTTGACACACGAATGCTACTTGACAAGTGGGCGTATGACACTAGACAGAACGATTTGTTACTAAGTAGTAACAAGTATTGGATTACGATTTTAGTTCGTCTTGTCCCGTCTATCGCTCGTAAATATTTGAATGTCTTTGTTATTTTGTTGGTTGTAGTTTTCTTTGTCAGTCGTTACAAGTCACCTGACCTGAAACCGACCGTTTTCGTGACCTGAAAGTCTGACAACCAGTCTTAACAAGGAGTATCGTTTTACCTAGTACTAACTAGGTTGTGGAGGTCGGGTAGGCAGTCGCTCCCTGTAAAATACAGGTATTCTGCTGCATTCGGTTAGGCTGGGCGCTGATTTTAAGATTAAGACTTAATGATTGATTTAAAGATTTAACGTGACTCATATTATAACCCTATCAGGCCCGGAGGCACCTAAGAAGCCGATTCCTACCGGCTGCCCTTCGGGAACAATGCATACTGATCCTATATGATTCTGCTAAAACGTATTAGCCCCCCCGGATAAAAAGTATCCTATGTTCATACCCAGGTTAGGGGTAACCTAGATATGAAAATAGGATACTTTTTATCCTGGTACGTCGTTCACGCGGGAGGAATAGAATACCTTAAGCTTAGCTTCTTAATGACGCTCTTGTATGTGAGTATTTGAAGTTAAAATGCTTAAATTACATTCTTATAACAATAAACATAACATCACGCCTGTAATCCTCAAAGGGTTAGGCAGAGGTGTACCAAAAAGTACACCCACATTTCGCCAGTTATGTTTAAGTCCCGATATAATACGGGGCGAGCCTATTGCCATCAACCGGGCACAAATCCAGACTCCGTGACTGCTACTGAGAAATTCCTGATGCAAAAACCCAATAACACTTTGCCCGACCCGGGAATCGGACCCCGGAACAATGAAAAAACCTCAATAAAAGCTCACAGTACATCCGTTATCAGCATACAAATATTATTTAATCTCAATTTTACATTGGGGGCTTTATAATAAATTGCAAGCGAGCGACTCATCCATTACGGCCGCAAATAAATACCACATTACAGGGAAACCACGTCATCTGTAATTAAACGGATTGCCCTGATGAATTATAAGTTGAGGATGTACATGAATACACCTTGAATGAAGGATTTTGTCGATTTTAAACTTGAGTTTTTTCCGTTGAACGAAGAATTTAGATACAAATTAGATACTAGGCTTAGAGAAATAGGTTACTGCAACAGTGCTCTGGCCGCGCCACTTTCTGACGCAGCTAGGGCACTGTACAGACTAGCTATGCTGAGATGTAGTTGATTTACATTGTATTATTTGTTAAAAAATTTGAAGCCTACCAGGGCGGCATAATCGCATGTGTGACAAAGCCTTTTTTCTAGAATAAAAATAAAAACTTGAGTTTTTGCGACGCTTTCCACTGGATTATAGGAAGTTGCTGGTATGCAATAGTTGCTTTTAAATTCTGACATTACTGATTTACGCTGCTAGAACAGATCGTGAATCATCTGCCTAGCCTTTTTCCGAATTTATTGGGGTTGGCTGCATCTGAATATCAGTATTTTACATGGAGCGACTGAGTATCTGATCTCCACAACCCAGTTAATACTGGGTAATACGATACCCTTGGTAAGACTGGTTGAACAGTAAATGCCACTATCTTAATGCGCCACGACGTAAGAAGAGCCTGTCTCTTCTGGAAACTAGAACTTCTGGCTGACTGGCCAATGCAAGATAACTACTGGAAGAAATACCTTTAAAAAAAACTTTTCCCGCTCTAGGAATTTCTCCTGTATCGTGGGTGCGTTTACAAATATTTAGACTCACATACACAAACAGCCAGACCCGGAACAACTAACTGTAGGCCATATAACTACTTGTTCCTTGCGGGAATCGAACCCGCGACACGCAGCGCACCAGTAAATCGCTCAGCCTCTGCGCCAACCGTGCCGTCAAAACCTACTTTGGACTGTTACTGAAGATTTCCATATTTCCATAATCAGTTGGGGATAACTGTTTTAAATTTCAGTTGAAATCTGTCTAATCAACGAACTAAACAAACATACAAACATTGCAAGTTTAATAAAGCTTGTAAAAATACAACAATAATTTTGTCCTCGTCAAATCACAGTCACCCTAGCGGGATAATATCAGGAGCAGCAACTTTGTGCCCAATCGGTCGCAGGGGATGCAATCAGTTATTTAACGCTATCCGCAGTTTCAGCTCATACTCTATAGGGCGGGGGTTGAAGGTTGAGGGGTGGCGCTAAGGGAGGCTTTTGTCATTGCTGTCAAAGATTACTTCCTTGAAATGTCTGTATTTATGGCTTATTACTTTGTATGAATCGTAAAAGTTGAATGAAAATGTGACTCTGTTACGGTCTGTTCAATTCATCCGTCATGAGGAATCATGTTTTTATTTTTGAAGAGAATACTTCTTTTGATGTCGCTTTAAACAATTCGTGGTAACACTGTTTTAAGATTTCACGGATTATAACTAAACTTACACTGTCACTTACGGGGTGTCATCCGTGATTATCGGGAGCTCAGAATAATTGATAATCACGAAAGATATTCCGTAACTGACTAAATCACAAACCGAGGGTTTATAAAGTGACAAAAGCTACTATCAGCGAAAATTTAACTGTGATGAAAAACTTTAGTATTTAATTATTGAAGGCCACTTTAAAAATGCGAATGGCTTTGAAATCGATTACAATCGATTACTCCTTTTGGGATAAAAAATACAAGCCGTACATGTGTGAAGACACTGTCTGGCACTTTAAATAAATTTACACAGAATTATGCAGAAGCATTCAATTGAGACTTATAAAAGGTCTGAAAACCGGAACTCTGGACTGATGATTCACGGAGCCGTCAACCAAGCATTCTGTTCATCAAACTAAGTAACCCTACGCAAAAATTATTGCTGGAAAACGACTTTTTTTTTTGGGTGAGGTCACATTTTACAGTAAAACTCAATGTAACGCACTTAAAATATTGTGCTGATGATAGCATTGAATAGAAAACGGGTCATGGAGGTATTTAAAGTAAAGTTAGAACCTTAAATATTAGTATTTAAAAAAAAGTTGTGAAAAAGTTGGAACTTTGACCTCCAATATCTCCGTAACTAGAAGGTTTCGAGGTATGGTGCAGAACAAAACAATGATCGTAATGACGAGAGAACAAGTGCCTTTCGGCTTCGTTAAGGGTCTTTTGACACTCTTCATAATAATATTATCTTACAAATAATTTAATTGTACCGGGAATCCTTTCCTTAACAAATAAAAAAATCTTTTCAATTTCTTTAATTTCACAAAAAGTAAGAAGCAAATCATTTATTTATCCGCAATAAAAACTAGTTAAACAATTCTCACGGCACATTCTCAATTGCTTTGAAAACTAAGTTAAATAGACAGTGATGCTAAAAGTTTATTCGAAGCAGCTCTGTGGGCGCAGGTGTTTATTCGTATGCGAACAACGCACTGCTAATAGAACTAGCTAAATGAGCCAGAGCACTACTATTGGGCCAAATATGGACTAGGAAATGTATATGTTAATTTTCACTCCAAATACATTGTTCTTGGAAAATATTTATATTAGGCATTAACATTTACTTACTGCCGTGTACTTCATCATCATCTGCCTAGCCTTTTCTCAACTATGTTGGGGTCGGCTTCCAGTCTAACCGAATGCAGCTGAGTACCAGTATTTTACATGGAGCGACTGCCTATCTGACCTCCACAAGTTACTGCCCGGTATTCGTGTCTAGAAAAATAAAATTCATGAAGGAACTACACCTACTCACAGCGTATATGTAATTTCTGATTTACAGATTCAATTCAAGGTTTTTAACAACGTTTTATTCACTGTAAACGAGAACCAAGATTAACCTAAAAACAAAACTCTTGGATTAATTTCAGTTAGCTCACCGTATTTCACCAGATATTAGTGTCCTATACACTAATATATGGCGAAATAATGGCGAATGCTAAACCCACTTACTCAACGAAAGGTAATACACCTTCAGTCATCATAGAGCGATGATCTTCTGAGGGTAGCCGGTAGCAGCTGTATGAGAATTATCGAGGATTGAGTCAAATGCCGTCCAATTGAAGAGACTTATCCAACCCAACAGTGGATGCTGATGATGAGGCTAATATAATCTGCCTACTTTTTGAGGGATCACAGAAGAGATACATACATACTTAACATACAATACAATTATGTTGGGCACGAATCCATACTTCATGGCTGCTACTGAGAAATTCCTGATGGAAAAACTCTACCACTTTGCCCGACCTGGGAATCGAACCCAGAACGTCATGCTCAGCAGTCGCGAGGCAGGAGAGATATTTTGTTAAATAACTTTCGAGATCCACTAGTAGGGTATCACTGCATCGGGCTCAGGTGCGTGTTAGTTAGTTAACACCTATTGGCCGATATATCGCCGAATCTCATCGCATTGCAATTCAATTACACAATGTGCTTAGTTGTTTACTGCTTACCAGGTTCGAAATAGGCACGGTTATAGAGGAAGGAATATATCGGCATTGCCAGAAATATACGCTGATTTCTGATCATCCATACAAGTAACTAATCAAGATTATTTTATCATCATCTGCCTAGCCTTTTCCCAAGTATGTTGGGGTCGGCTTCCAGTCTAACCAGATGCCGCTGAATACCTGTATTTTACATGGAGTGACTGCCTATCTGACCTCCACAACCCAGTTAATACTGGGTACCCTTGGGAAGACTGATTGTGAGATACCAGGGATTACAAGAATAGAAAAGTAATCAATCTAATAGTAAAAAAACGTTTTTAAAAAGAAGCTTTTAAATATAGTTGTGACGATTTTTTTCGTATTCTTCTCAGCAAACCCTTTTAATTGATATCCATATCATGGGAGTGTATAAAAAATAATTAGCCGCCATCTTTGGGAGTCCGCCATATTGGATTTAGAATGATGTCACTTAGCGAACCATGCATTGTCATCCAAACTAAAAGTTTTTGCAAAATTTCAGCTCAATCGGTTGGGGATAACTGTTTTAAAATGCAGTTGTAAGATTTGACCTAAACAAACAAACATACAAACATTGCAAGGTAATAAAAACTTTATAATTAATATGTCAAATAAAATATCTCGACTTGACACACGAGGTTGTCGACATGTGGAATGTGAACTCGGCTATCATTGTGCCGATTGTGGTGACGGCCAATGGCCTTATGGCCGAGAGCCTCGACGACCATCCTTCGAGGCTCTCCTTATGCGGTTGGATCAAGGGCCTGATTCAGAAGGCAGTACTCCTCAATAAGGCTCGCATTGTGAGGAAGTTTCTGACTCTGGAGCCCTAACCACCGGTAGCTTGGACCCTGCTCCCGACACCGGCGGACCACTATTTTTTATATATTTTTTTAAGAAATATTTAAAAATGTTAAAAATATGGATGTAAATGAATAAACGCCATAATATTTCAATCCTTTTAAAAGCTGTTGAAGAAATTTCACTCTTTCTGGCACTTGTTAAGCGCTCTGATCTTCTCCTCATTCCACTTCAACCTAACCTATCCATATTTCCACCACCCGACCTTATATTTTAATTATCACCACGCCAGCTACTCAAGGACCTGACCAGGCATAATTCAAATCGCTAGCTCAGTGGCGCCCTCTCGCCAGGAGAAGTGTCGTCGAGCCTTCTCGAATATTCATCAGCCAGACTTGATTACTTCATAAGTATCTTTGTCATGTGGTTAACGGCTTGGAAGGTACATAGTTCTATGTGCTGGTTCTTTAAGACACGTATATACTATGTACGATAAGAAAAAAAGGTTAGTTTTATATATGTATACAGTCACGAGCACCAATATGTATACACTTTCCTAAATTTAACAAAAATTTTCGCGAGAAATAGCGATTGTAAATTGGAGATAGGATCTTTTTCATAAAAATATGAGTTCCAGAATTCAATGTTCGTAACAACATGAAATTTTAATCAGAACAGTAGGCGAAAAACACTTTTATAATTTGTTAAGTGTTAACCTATTGGTGCTCATGGCTGTACAGACACCAGCACATGAAGCTACTACAATCTGTCAAATTTTTTAAATTGATTTACAACTTTATCGCTAAAGGATTAGGTTCAAGGTTGATTGGGAAAATTTGACAGTTTTGGGTGGCTTGATGTGCTAGCGTCTGTACATATTAATTGGATATTCTTTATTTTCTTCAGTTCTTATAAAGGGTGTAAATAGATCCTTAACGAAGCCGAAAGGCACTTGTTCTCCCTGGCATTGCGATCATTTTTTTGTTCTGGACCAAACCTGGGAACTTTCTAGTTACGGAGATATTGGAGGTCAAAGTTCCAACTTTTTCACAAGTTTTATTTTTAAGGTCATAATTTTACTTTAAATACCTATATGACAAGTTTACTACTACGTCATTTTTCACCCCAAAAAAGTCACTTCCCAACAATAATTTTTGAGTTGGTTTACTTAGTTTGATGTAAGAACAGAATGCTTGGTTGACGGCTTCGTGGAGGGTCCGTTTACACCTTTTAGTTTTTTGAGGACATTTCGGAGTCCAATACTTCAGTCAGTTCCTTGATATCAGAAGATATATCAACCAACATCTGTCCAGGCGGGAAAACATAGAACTAAAATAAATGTACTAAGTTTGACATATCGATGCAAAATTTTCTTGACAATCCACGCCACCTTGAACTGCACACTTAAAGTGGTCACACTATATTGTGTGATTTCTTAAATGAAGTTTGATATGAGGGCAACAGACCAGTACTTTTCACAAAATATTTTCCGAAAGTTTTCTTCAAAAACCACCAACTTACTTCGGTTCAAAAACCCAACAGAACTAACTAGAACAAAACAATCAGTCCACACTCAAAGCTGATGAAACAAAGCTCCTTCCTCCCAAGTAGTAAATACTGAAAAATTCATACATTTCGTCAGTACCGTCGGCAAGTCAAGTGCTCGGCATGGTTAGCATATCGCAGAGATCGCCTGCTCGAATATTCAACAGCTCTTTGTTGCTGACCCTACTTAGGTACTACGGTATGGTAATGAATGGAGTCAGTACTGTTTGTTTTTGATCTGGTCTGATTTTGTAGCTGACGGTACGGAGAATGTATTTTTGTAAAGATGTTTTATTTAATGATGAGTCTTATAGGAAGAATTTGATTTGAGATACATTTATAGCAGCCTCTTTGAGTGGCATATTTAAATGGACGATTGGGACTAAATAATATGGATTTGATTTACAAGGATAAGATCAGTCCGTGGGTAAGAGATCATATTATATTATTTAAGTTTTTTATTGTGAAGATTTCTGTTTTTTGATTCTTCTTTTTCGTGGTTAGTGCCTAACCTGGTGTCATGCCGCCCATGGGCCTCTGACTTGGCTTTACATGCCGTCAAGAAATATCTCTCAGGCAGGCTGGTTTCCTCGACGAAGCAAGTGATAATTATACAATACACACATGAATCCGAAATTAGAGGTGCGTGCTTTGGGTTCGACGAACTCGAAATCTATGACTTGGGAGTCCGACGGTCACACCACTAGGCCATCACTGCTATCAGTGACCATGACCACGCGCTAAAAGAATATTACAGCACTTTGAGACCATTTTTGATACCAAGTAAATGTCACTGATCGATTCTTATTATACAAAGACTCAATAGGTGACAAAAGAGTTACCTTTTACATAAAAGAACCTTTGTTTTCTTAAATATTAAACCAGTGAGGTGTTACAGCATTTTCAGGGCGTCTTTTACGCTTGATTGAATATAAAACAATAAATACATTTATATATAAATTCACGCTTTTTTTCCCATGGGAGTAAGCAGAAAATACAAAAAGCCACTTGCTGGGTTAGGGCCTAATCTGGTGTGAGAGTTTTCGGGTGGGTGCCATGGGGCTCTGACTTGGCTTTTACATGCCGTCGAGTAATATCTCTCAGGCATACTGGTTTCCTCAAGATGTTTTCCTTTACAGAAGCAAGTGATAATTACACAATACGCATATGAATCCGACAAAATCAGAGGTATGTGTCTTGCGATCGAATTTGAGACCTATATCTCAACATGCCATCTGCTATGATCCTTATATACTCCTTCCGCTTGGTCCACGTTCATATATCTGCTCACAATAGCACACCGTTCTTCAGAAAGGTCGTGGAAAAACAATAAAACGTTTCAATAACAAATAAGTACACACCGTGACACAGGCATTGTTTCGTTGGTTATTTGCAAATGCTCACGAGTTTCAAATGCCTTTTGTCAATAAAACGTCATTTGAAACGCGTGGGCATTTGACGACTAAAGTGGGGATACTTTATTACTAATAAGGGAAGAATGAAAATATGTTTATTTGAAATTAATTAAGTTTCTTTGAAAGATTTTAATACAAGACAACCAAGTAAACTTAATGAAACCTAAATTGAAACAATTTCGTAGCTGATATACAAGGTGTCAACAAACTGTCTGTACTTCAAATGAAGTAACTCTGGTAGCGACTTAAAAATGTTCTTAAAAAATACTACCTCTCAGTGTGTCGATAGCCAATTTTGCAACTATGGACAATAGCTATTTTCCATGTGTGTTAAATGTGAGAATGTCATTGTTTCTGTAAACGCACTTTCTTTTAAAGAACGCTTTTTATAATATATTTTATTTATTTATTTATTTATTTAACAATTTATGTACACACTAAATACAGAAAAGAAGAAGGAACAGAAAATAGTACAAAGGTGATGCTTATTTCTAAAGAAATCTCTTCCAGCATACCTTTGCTTTTATTGTTTAATAATCATCGAAACTTGTAATATAGTGTGAAACGAGAACAACTGCCGACAAACTGTTTAGCAGTTTGGCAGACTTTTTAAATGCTTTTGTTATAAAAGAAAAAAAAATGCAAATTAAAACTCAATAATTATTTTTATTGTATACAGTCACGAGCACCAATATGTAAAAACTTAACAACTTTTAAAAGTGTTTTCCTCCTACTGTTCTGATTAAAATTTCAAGTCGTTACGAACATAGTATTTTGGAACTCATATTTTAATGAAAAAGATTCCATCTCCAAGTTACAATCGTTATTTCTCGCGAAAATTGCTTTTAAATTTAGGAAAGACTGTACATATTGGTGCTCGTGACTGTACCTACTAATATTATTTACAACATAAATATCAGTTACTTATCACATATATTTACAAAATCCTTTATAAGTCTGTTAGAACTCTACTATTAAATAAAATACGTCTAAAGTAATGCTATGCTTTACTTGCACTAGATTCAGAGAGATGGAAATATAAAATATTACACTACCTTTAAATTTAACAAACACAACATCACCCCTCTATAAACCGAAAGGTTAGGCAGAGGTGTGCAGTACATCCTTACTTCACCAGTTGGTAGTTCCATGTAATACGAGTCGAATCTATAAGGACAGGCTCAATCATTTCAAGCACAATGCTAGGGTCTGGTTTTTTTTTATCTCTGGACAAACTGAAATTAATCTGGCGCCAGATTAGGGACAAAATTCGTATACAATTGATAAAACTAGCACGAATGGCAGCATGACTTTTTTTTTTTTTTTCCGCACGCAAAATACGCGCTTTGACGTGGAGTTGCGGAAACCAGCCTGTTATACAATACAATACAATGACTTTGTAATCATTAAAACAATCAGATAGCAAGCGCGGTTTTTGCTTTATAGCCTGAAATTGCACACAATAGGCTATTTAAAACACCGAAAAAAAAAAATTTTGTCCGTCAGTTAGATCACCAAAATATGTTGGAAACGTATTTCTTCTTTTGTCACTTAATCAAAAAATGACGACGATACAGCGCATCAAACTGTGGGAACTATGCACAGTTCCCACCCGAAATACCTCGGCATAACCTTAGACCGGTCACTCACATACAAAAACAACTGCCAAAATGTAAAATTAAAAGTGCATGCCAGAAATCACCTATTACGCCGTCTTACATCCATCAAATGGGGGGCCTCTCCAAAAGTTCTGCGAACCACAGGGATGGCGCTCTGCTTCTCTGCTGGTGAATATGCCTGTCCAGTATGGGACCGATCTGCGCACGCACACCTAGTGGATACAGCTCTAAACGAGACGTGCCGCATGATTACTGGTTGTCTTAAACCGACACCGGTATGAATGCTGTATCCACTGTCCGGCATCGCGCCTCCTCAAGTTCGCAGGACTATAGCCAGCCGTATAGAGAGGACGAAGCTACAAGCTGACTCACGCCATCTAATGCACAGCTACGTCTCAGTGCCTCCGAGGCTGAAAAGTCGTAAAAGTTTTCTTGGATGCGTGGGCCTAACTAGCTCAGCCAATTTCAACGCGTCCACAGCGAGGTGCAATCTCTAGCGCGAGCGGTTTAAACCCCCGGACAACTTTAACGACCCTTCAGAAAACCTTCCACCTGGGCACGCGTCGCCGTGCCCGACTTGGAAATCCTTAAACAGACTTCGAACCCAAGTCGGCCGGACCAAAGACAATGTCTGTAGATGGAGGTTCATGGACGGCTCAGACCTCAAGTGCGTATGCGGCGTCTCCCCACAGACAATGGCCCACCTTCCATCTTGCACAGCATCACCTGCGCACTCGAAGATCTGCTTACTGCATCAGTGAGTGGGATTCGCGTGGCTGAGTTTTGGGCTAAACATAACATCTGAACTTTTTGCCATCGACACGCTAAGAAGAAGCGCATCAAAGTTCAAGAGAAGGGGCTTGAGACGTCACTGGACAGTAAAAAAAATACGTGTCCAATATTTTTTGATAATCTATTGGAGTCAGCTAATACACTTCATGCTCGCTTCTTCTCTGTATGAGTATGAGACAAATCCTTTAACAGAAGTGCCCTGTAGTGCCACCATTAACTCTATCCAGTTATTCAGTGCCCATTAAAATATTCAACGCAAAAACTACAAACGTCCAGGCTCTTTAAGATACTGCCTAATCTCTGATATGCTTTGCGCCCCTTTCGGAAGACATTTTTCCCTCAACGGCCCATAGTACCACCAGGACCTGAAATGACTGTATGTGCTGTACATTTGGTACTTCGTCTTATCATTCAGCATTTTGCAGAGTTCACAGTACCCTCTGTTTTCTTCTACTTTTTCTATTGTGTAGTAGTTCTTCCAGTTGAAGTATTGCTGGTAGACTGCTGGGTTCCTTATGGTGTAATCTATGAGGGCTGCCAGTTTCTCTTCTGTGTAGAACTGGTAGTTTATGTAGGAGTTCTCTGGCAGGAACCTGGGGAGAAAGAAGAGTCGTTAAACGTTGTGTTTTGAAAAGAGATGATGCAAACTTGGTAATACATGCTGTAGCAGAGTACAGCGTGTACCAGTAATTTGTGGTTCATATTCAAAGATGTGACTTTCGTCAAAGGGACCAACCATTTTTTCGCAATCACGATGTTGATGTTCCATAGAGAAAAATTTTCACTTTGATGGTCTATATCACACACTTAAATAAAGTTTGTTTAAGTGAGTTTAAATGTTTGTAAACGCACCCACGAAACAGGAGAAATTCCTAGTGTGGGGCAACGTTTTTTAAAAAAGAAGAAAAAAAACCTTAAGGAAGCCGAAAGGCACTAATTTTCCCCGTCATTCCGATTTTTTTTTTTCACTGGGCCATACCTGGGTACCTTCTAGTTACGGAGATATTGGAGGTCAAAGTTCCAAATTTTCTCCAAGTTTTTTTTAATACTAGTTTTTAAAGTAATAATTTTACTTTAATTTCCTCCATGACCCGTTTAGTATTCAATGCAGCCATCAGCACAGTGTTTTGAGTCCTACCGTAAAACGTATTTTTCGCCCACGACTTCGTTTGCAAGGCAAGGTGGTAATTTTGAGGTGTATGCGTGAGGAAAAAAAAAGACCGCCCCAAGATAAAATATCTCCTTGCCAAATTTCGTTACGATCCCATCAAAACAACAAACAGAGTTACTTACACATTTATAATATTAGTATGGAAATATTGATTTATCTAAATCAAACAAATTAGCTCACAATTTCATAGGGAACTCATTTGATTAGGGAGCAGTAAGTACTAAAAAGTGCCATTGGTTGAGGTTCACTAATGAAATTGAACGCGTTCAGTACATATAAACTGCGTTCAAAAGCTGTCAGTGTCATCTTAGCCATAGAAAATTGACAACGGCACTTGAACGAGATTTAGATATGCGTGATGCAAATTAGAAATGCCGTCTTACTTTGTGTAATCGGCGCCTCCAACCACCACCGGAACTGCGTCATGATGGTACCCCTTCAGCACTTCTGCCGTCACATAATCCTCAGACAAGCTCACTTCAGACGCTAAATAAAAATAGTAGTCTCTTTTAATAGCCTTCAGACACCCTTCTTTAGGACACTTCTTATTGTTACAGCCATATACATCAATAGTCAAATTAAATTCTCTCAGGGCTTTAGTTAATTTAGGAAGAAACAGCATACGTTTCAACTGCTTGTCATCAGGTACACAATCGTCCTTAACCCACGCTATAGCTTTCGTCTTCGTATTCACTTTTATGTCAGTTTTCGTTGTGGGTTTCAAATGTGTGGTCCACAGCACTCTCCTACTGGGAGCCACAACTTTACCATTCAGGTCCTTCACTACAATAAAAGGAGTGAATATGTCTGAATAAAATTTGTAAGTCCAAGTCCAGTTAAAAAAGTTCTCGACGTGAATGTTGCATATAGGATGGCTGTCGGCCGGCTGCTTGCCGTAAAATACAAATTTCTGGCGCTTGCTTCTGTTGCTTGGGAGTTTATGATAATATCCAAGTTTCGACATCAAACTCATGTTGAAAACGATGGCGTCGAAGTTCGTGTAATCATCGTTGAGTATCGAATGGTTTGTTGTTAGATAGCAATTGATGTCTGGACAGTTATTTTCAATGAAGGTAGCTTGTCCTTCGCTTGGTATCAGCTTCTCGTGTTTATGTTCCATTGTTGTTTTCGGCCGGTATTTCGCCCACACCAGAATATACTTCAGATCCTTCTCGAATCTGACTTCAGTTTCACTACTGTAACTCCTGGTATTATTGAACTGTTCAGGGTACTTCCCCGTTTGAGACACTGTGGTGTACGCAGTATGGAATGAATAAAACGCCAGCGCTACGTACATGAAAAGCCCGGTAAAACTGACTAAGAAAAATAATTTCGCGAAAGTTTCGGTTCGAGAGACCAGATACATTTTTTGTCGGTTGGTTCGCGTCGTGTCTCGAGAACAATGGAGAGAAACGACGGCTACATCTCGATAAATAAAGAAGAATGCATCCGCCGTCTCATTAGATGTCAGTGGTAAACAAAAAATTCTTTTGATAGCAAATAAACAAAGCGACTCAGTGCTGTGTACATAACTGCCCCGGTGAACAGATTCTTTAGGCATTTTGATTTGTTTTTACTGAAGATTTTTGTTGTGTTTTTGAGTTGGTACTGTTAATATAATTGTCTTTGATTTTTAGGTTGAAATTTAATTAATGACAAATAAAAATCATATCACGGAGTCCAGAAATACAGGGTTGTACCCTGAAATATGATCAGACCTTTTTGGTACACCCTGTAGAAAGTAAAATTACCTTAATTTTGTATAGAATATGTATTTCATTTAGCTAGATCCTAATAGTACCTTACCTGATATCTAGTTTAACAAAACAAAACACCATCTATCTCCATTATTTCAGCAAGGTAGCCGATGAGGTTACGTCACCGTCGACCAATGGAATGCAGACATTCTCCGTCAAATTCCGCGAATACTGATCGCTCAGAATCCTTGCGGCTACTGTCTTGAAATATTCATCTTAATAACGTGTCAATTAACCTTTAAGGTATTTTGTGTTCACAAAATCGATGGTTAGTTATGTAAATTGGGAACAACCGACTACTGAATACGAGTTTGTTAAGGTTTTGAAATGTCAGTGTTATTATTTCTCAGAAGCAGCCACGAAGTCTAGATTTATGCGCGGTATGAGATGGCAATAGGCTCGCCCCCTATTACATGGGACTAACTGGCGAAATACCACTATTACCACTAGAACCCACTATTAGGCACACCTCTGCCTTACCCTTCAGGGATTATAGGCGTGATGTTATATTATTAGTTGTTCTGTGCGACTAGTGATGTCTTGTTTTGGAAATTAATTCTTTGAAAAAGTATTTACATCCAATAAATACAAGCTGTTTGAACACAGTGCACACACAGTGTCACAGTGTACAATTGCAAAAATCGTAAGAAAATTTGAATTCGCGGTCTATCCTGGCGCTTCCACCTTAAGAATATAAGTGCCTGTTAAGGTTCAAACCACGACCTGTGGCACTGTTAGTCTTGGCTAACACAACTAGGCCACTAGGTATTTATACAAGATGTAAACGGACACTTCACGAAGCCGTCAACCAAGCATTCTGTAGATCAAATTAAGTAACTCTACGCAAAAATTATTGCTAGGAAAAGACTTTTTGGGGGTAAAAATCACGTTTTACGGTAGGACTCAATGTTGATGAATGTATTGCATAGTACAGGGGTCAAGGAGGTATTTAAAGTAAAATAACATTAAAAACGTGAATTGGAAATTTGACCCCCAATAATCTCCGTAACTAGAAGGTTCCCAGCATGGTCTATAATAAGTAACCTATGGTCAACATGTAACGGAGATACCGTTATTAGAACATTCCCAAGAATGTTCCAGAACAAAAAAATAATCGCAATAACGGGGAGAATAAGCGCTTTTCGGTTTTGTTAAGGGTATTTTACACCCATTATAAAAAACTAGTAAAGATAGCTAGATATACAGTACTGCAGGAATTTTTCGGCGTTTGCACGACATTGTCAGGAATTGCTGGTTGGCACAATTGTGAACTAATCTGTTAAAATTGTATTAGGTAATTATAGACACGTCCAATACACGACAACGACCAATCAAGCTATACAAAACCAGTTTATGCGTATCTCTCATAGTACAAGAAATCTATACAAAGCGAGACCATGTTCCACTGGAACAGTATAACTTGATATGTCGCCGCGTGTACAACTAAATATGACATCAGACGTCTGCGAGTGAATTTTGTACATACATTTCTACGAAACTAACTACAGTTATGGGTTCGTATTGACACGTCTTCGCCTGTCACGTGCGCAAAAGGGGTATATTTTTATGGAATACGTAATTTTGTTTGACTTCATACGCGGTGTCCATATTTGCCGAAGACTCGACGTCCTACATGCAAAGAGACTGGACTGTTTGCAATGTTTGATGCGGCACGGGATTTGTGTAGGCGGCGAGGTTGAAGGAAATCTTGTAAGTTATACCTGTTGTTTATTTAGTTTAATTTACATAAATAAGTCCTTTTTTGTAAATATTTAGTTTTAATTATTCTATGAGTAGCTTTAATTCATTGATATATTTATTTATTATGTAAACAAAGAAAAAGTAAAATGTGGATTAGTATTTACCATTATCATTACACTGAGTTGAGTATTTATTGACGATAGTGTCTGGGGATCCTCACTTTCTAAAATAGTGTGAAAGATGGCGAGGCCGAACGTTCCACCCTGCTCCCTATTTATTTTTACCGTCTCCGTCTCCGTCCGTCATTTTCACTGTTATCTACAGATGAACAGTAAAATTTCCTACAGTAGTAAGTGGTCAAATTTGACGTTGACTGACGTTTCTTTAATGCAAGTTTATTTTTATTATAATTTACGCATCTCCATAGCTCAGGATAGGTACGACCAATACGAGTGATCATTGAAACTTATACAACTGTTAACTTCATGACATTCGCAATTACGCTTAGTTGTTAGGCCGTATTCGGGTGGGCGAATAACTTCACTTGAATTCGGGCACCCGATGCATTTATTACTCTGGTCGACTGCGAGTAGTTTGAATGAAGTCGAGTACTTGCTCGAACTCGTTCATTCACACTTGTCCGTTTGCCCGAATTCCATAAACAATTGACTTCGGGCAAACGACCAAATGTAATTGCGCCATCGTATAATCTTACTTTGAAAGATCTAGGATATAAGTTTATTATCCCAATGTTAACAAATGCATCGACGATTTATATATTTTGTTTGACATACCATTCCTTACCGATGCGTTGTAGTTGGCTAAAAATTGACATATCATTCAAACATCTTAAACCCAATGGAAACACACACAGCCTCTAACGAAACAGGTCTTAGCAAATAGAGGGAGACATCGGCTGATAGAAAAATTTTCTCGAGAGCTTTTTGGCTGCGAACAGACAGACAGACGGATCTCTTTGAGAGTCTCCACGGAACATTTTATGTTTGGCATAAAGAAATAGGACAAATAACGTTCCCCTGAGCCTTTGAAGACTTGCCGGGCGAATGTTTAGTGGAACTGTTCTTTTTTTGAAACGGTTATTGATTTTATCCGTTGGTATTTTGTTTTTTTTTTTCTAATTATGTCAAATATTCAGCGGCATCAGATGGGACTGGAGACTGACCCAAACATGATTAAGAAAAGGCTAGGCAGTTGATGACTATTTTTTGTATGTGTTTTATTGCCTAGTCATGTAGTGGTCGCAAGCGCGACTGCTGAGCATGAGGTCTTGGGTTCGATACCCAGGTCAGGGAAAATGTTATTGCGTTTTTCCATCAGGAATTTCTCAGTAACAGACACGGAGTCTGGATTCTAAAAGAAATAAAATCTAAAGTCCGTGAAAATCCAAAAGCAAAAGCAAGCTCCATGTAAAATCTAGACTCCTTGGCTCACCACATAGTACATGGGACTTAAACATAACTGGCCAAATGTGGGTGTACAATTAGGTAGACCTCTGCCTAACCCTCCGAGAATTACAGCCATAATGTTATGTATTTGGAAGTTCTTAAAGGCAGTCTCTACATGTAAAATACTAGTATTCAGCTGCATCCGGTTGGATAGGTATACATAGTTGGGAAATTATTTTTAATATGTGTTGTGAATTCAGCTGAGCTCGTCATATGACTTTTATTAATATTTTCATAATCAAGGTTCAAATAACAATAAATATTTAAGAAATTCTTGTTGTGTTGACAATCGACGTCAGTCTCAGGGAAAGTGTCGTTGTTGGTTCGAATCTCACAATATTTATTGATAAAAAAAACATCATCTCATTATGATGTAACATGATATCACTTCCATAGGGATACGTTTCTTCGATAGTTGAAAATAAACGCACCATTATAAGAACTGCGCGGACCAGCATCGCCTCAACTTAAGTATACATACATACAAATATAATAAATTATAAACATATACATATATGATAGCTGAGCCAATCACAAGCCGGAATGGTCAGCCACAGCACACTATTTTTAGCACCCAATAAGACCACCTGTGACTATTAAAGAGATAAACTTCACCACCCAACATTCAAACGATAAAACGTTCGTTGTATTCAAGTCTGTCGCATCTACAGAGCACGGAACCGACACAGCGGCAGGCCCTCCAGTCTCGACATTAGATAGCTATAAAAAACGGGCGTTAAGTGTAATCGATGTCAAATTTCTTTAATAGATTTTCAACCTTATGCTTTCGAAATAAAGTAGAAAATCTATTAAAGGAATTTGACAACGATACGACTTAGCGACCGATTTTTGTCGCTATCTAATGTCGAGACTGCAGGGCCTGGTACCAGAAAGGTTTTTGTCAAGACCGAAGAGATTTAAGTTACTAAACAGGGTGGAATCGACATCGACGCACAAACGGTTACCTCGTATTCAGTCCTCATTCCGAACCCCACCACATAGAAATTTTTCATACGTGATTTAAAATAAAAAATCTTTTCTATGCATTTTGACCTTGTAGGTATTCCACTTTTGTAGGACACAGCTGTTTTTTTTTTAAATGACTACTTCCTCATCTATGTGGGGGGAGGGGGGAGTTCGGAATGATGTACTAAATACGTGGTCCCTTCCATTGTAGAGAGGTTTTCAAAAGAAATGCCAGAAAAAACGTGATCCCGTCTATCAATGACGCCTTATAGCAAAATCACATGATTGCCAATTTTAACACGTTACACTTGTACAGCAACCAGTTGTCTCTTGCAAGTAGATTACGATTTTGTTCATGTAGTCAAGTCCATCTTTTTTTTTGTTTAGTACCCTTGTAAGTCCCACAGCTGGGCAATGGCTTCCCCCATATCCTTCCAGGTACTCTTCAAAATTAATAAAGTCTGTTAAATTGCACTGCACAATTTAAAAGCACTAAGTCCGGATTTTTTTTTAAATGTCTGGTATTTTGTCCGGAAAAATATTTCATAGATCTGGGAGCCCGACTCTAGTCTGCCAGAGCGACGATTCCATACTCTATGGTAGTATCGTTTGTCATTCGCGAACATTGTTTCGGAAACAACCGATAGGATGTGTTATAAATGACGTTTCGGATGCTCGCACATAGCCCTTTGCTTTTTATTCTGTTCGATATAAATTGTGAATTGGTTTATCAACGGGTTGCTATCCGGCGGATATATATTTTTTGAGAGATTTACGAGTATTGGTTTTTGTCGTTTCCTTTGCGGTTTGCAGGTGAGTAGTTTTATTGATAAAGTGTTTTTTTTGTAGTTCCTCTATTAAAGGTATATTATGCTCTTCGTTTCAGTAATTATATATTTATTTATCGCACGATGTACACCCAGTTACAGGCTAACCTTAAAACTAATGAGCAAATATAGGCGGGTTCTCCAATGCTTCTTATGCCCGTTTTCACAAACACTAAGGAACACTTAAATGAATGCCTAAATAAATGTGTAATGTTCTAACAATTTAATAATACTCAGGCATTCATGTTACTGTTAGCCTGTGTCATGACTTCCAAATCCTTCGATCCAATGTGGACCCCTGGCCGTTGGGTTTCTCCAGGTCGTCCCTCTTAGTATAAAAAAACGGTAATTATTCCCACTTTTTCTGTCATCTTTGTCTTTCACTTTACCGAGGTAATTACAAATAGTAAGTTAAATAATAGGCCAAAAAACATACGAAAAAAATTATCTGGTTGCTAGGAAGCCACTTTATACCATACATCTCTAGACCATTAAAAATACCTATAAAAAGTTTTACCTACAACGTGTACCAGAAAGGTGTGGTCATATTTCAGGGTGTGATTCAGACCATTAAAGTCAAGCACTTTCTCCAAGGAACCTTCTTCAAAATCGCGAAAAAAAACCAGCTTTCCAGTACAAAACTTGACCCAAATGTATGGAGCAGATTTTTTTTCGATATTTAGGAGGTGGTCCCCCTGGAGAAAGTTGTTCAGTTTTATGGTCTGCATCACATCCTGAAATATGACTATACTCACCCGGTACACGCTATATAATCTATATCTTTAATTTGAAACATAAATCTATGTTTAACAATAAATATACAACTTCTGCAAACATGAACACCATCACAAACAAAACGTATAAACCACGTTTAAATAAACCAAAGATTTACCCAGTGCATGTCGGGCGCGACTAAAAAACTGGGTAATAAGCATGCAGCCCACCTGAGGGGAGTAACTCCAAACTTGGGAGGAATGAGGTAAAATCGAAGTTCTGGAGGTAAGTTTAAAAAGTCTAATTTTCCTTCATACGCGACTGGAGTACAGGAGGCTACGGTGCCGGCGCGCGGAAGAATATTGTGGATGTGAATAGTGGCAGTGCTTTTATACAAGCTTGTAAGCTTGTATAAAAGTACTGCACTGTACTGTATTACTCTTCATGCTGAACAGTCTGCTATCGTTATGGGCTTTCCGTATTTTTGGCCCCGAGGCACGCAACTGGTAAAATCAACAAAAATTAAGATATGATATAGACATGAATAAAGACATATTTAATAAATATGGCGTTCCACAGGGAAGTGTGCTAAGCCCAGTATTGTTTCTTATATATGCAAGTGAATACATACAATTCATAAGTTTTGAACTAGTAAAGAATCAGTAAAGCAGGTATGGATTGTCGAACGGCTACGGACAGCGGACACTGACAGATACATAATAATACCAGCCTGTCAGCCTTCTCCTAATTTTTTTTCGTTGCAGGGGGACATCCCCACACAGGCAGACAATCACCACATACACCACTATAACATACTCACACACCCATTTGCAACTCTCAGACAAACTCCTAAACACTCTATCACGCTGTACTCTTAGCAATGTATGTATAGCTATTTATGTAATTGGCTCTGTGTTGCCTATACAATTGTTATTCATTTGTCATAGCCGTTGGTTCTCCTATCTATAAATAAATAAATAAATTGTAAATCCGTAATTGGCTGTCAGATGTAAGAAGAAGAAACAAAGAGCTGTGGATTTTGTGAATAATAAATAAATAAATAAATATGCGCTTAAAAATATTAAAGACAAATTCCCAGGGTATGTCCACATTATCCTCTCTCGCAGGTAGCTCGCAACATCAGGCTATGCTATAATAAGGCAAAGTTGGCGATCTTACTAGTGAGATTTTCTCCCAATCATAACTTTCAAAGAAAAAGAAAATGTACCGTTGAATTGCATCTAATATTTTATAATATTAACGTTCCTTTGCCGTGATGTTCGCTGTCGTTGAGGCAAATAAATAAATGTAGACTTTGTACGGATTTACTGAGTTGTTTCTTGGTATCGTATGTGGTTTTTTTCCTATATTGGTGTTACTAGGTATGTGGGTATTTGTATTTATGGAAGCTAGTGTTCGCGCCAGAGTTGGAAGCAAAAGGTCTCGGCAGTACTGGAAGGAAATGCTCGCGGCAGTAGGTACTGGAAGCAAATGCTCGTGGCAGTACTGGAAGCAAATGCTCGCGGCAGTACTGGATACAAATGCTCGCGGCAGTACTGGAAGCAAATGATCGCGGCAGTATTGGAAGCAAATGCTCGCGGCAGTATTGGAAGCAAATGATCGCGGCAGTATTGGAACCAAATGCTCGCGGCAGTACTGGAAGCAAATGCTCGCGCCTGTTCGCGCCAGTGCTCGCGTTATAACAGGTTTGGCGCGTTTGCTGACATAACCCCCTTCACAAGCCTGACAGTGAAAACCAAGACAGTGACTGTTGACTCGCTACTATCCGATTGGCTCACACCACTGTCCTTATCTACCTCGCTAAACACTCGACCAATGTAAATCGAGCTTCACAGAGATGATGTTCTTAAATATTGCGATTTCGTAAACTCGATATTTACGGCCAGATACCAACTGTGAGTGAAAATATAAACATACACAGTGACCTAGTTCTAGTCTTCTAGATATCAAACTTCTATGGTTTACGAGAACCAGTAAACAAGTCAAACATTGTATTTTATTATTCTTCGTCGAATAATATTCCTATATTTTATAATACAAAGACTAAATCACTGATAGTTTTGTTGTATGATATTATACATAAAGTACTGTATATTTTTCTCAAGATATACCAATTGTATATTCGCAATCACAACTTAATCGTTGGTCATCTAGCTGAAACGTTTTCCCCAAAGAATATTATTTCCGCTTAAATAGTACCCTATGGTTGATAGAATTGGCGTGAGTTGAGTATAAAGGCATGAACAGTAAAGGAGCGAAATTAAACCCGTGCTGTTACTACTTAGTTTTAGTGGTTCAATGAAAAAGTATGAACTTCAACTATTATAATTATACTTAATTATATTCAACTAACTAACAAACTGTAAAAGGGCATCAAAAAACTACTCCTCAATGCTGTCAGCTGCTAAACTGCCCAAGAGACTGGCGTTGCCACGTTGTTTGGAAACACTTAGCCTCTGGCCAATGTAAATGCCAGCCCTTGGGTCACGGGAAGCGTGAACTAGGCGTTAAGAAATTTACTTAAAAAGACTATGAGCGGACTCTGACCCCTCCGCCACTGAGTTTCAACCTCAAATAGCTCAATATTTACGCTGCTTGAGGTTCTCCGCAGCCGCAGCGGCCGCGCCACAGCACGATGAAGTTGGAAGATGTGATGGCGCAAGAGTACCGACATATTGCATCCCAAGGCCTACCTATTTTCCAAGGAAACAAAAACATGCCGCCCGGTCATATGCCATCGTCGCGTACCATGCCATTGGGTTCTTAGACAGCTGAAACGCCGACGGTCACAATTAAGTAGGCAAGGTTAGGTTAGGACTTCAAATGCCATAACTTGCTAGGAAGATAAAAAAAATGGCTATTGGATGTAGCGTGTCAAGCTGCTGAACCATCAAATTCCCTAACTATACGTCTATGCAATTCAGACTTTTTCACACTGAAACATAAAACAATAACACACGATTTTAATATAAAAATTGCGTATAAAGTATTAAATGCACGGGGTGGTAGGTGCGTCATAAATCGTCGGAACATCTTCGCGTCGCGGACCAATTAGCACAAGATGGCGCCTCGCAACACTCGCGGGTGCGAGTCATGTGAGACGGAACCAGGCGTGCTGGGGAAGATGTGCTGAATTTAGAAATAGGATTATTGGACAGTTTGTAATGCTAATGAGGTGACCTTAGAGCTTTTGTCTCCTTTGATTAAGTATGGGTATAATAAAAAAAAAGTAGTTAAGACTGACCCAGCAGGCGGGTAATGTTGTAACGCACGCATGTATGTATGTATGTCAGTTCCATTGTGACATCGTAACTCCTAAACGGATGAACCGATTTTGGGCGCCATATTGCATTCAATTTTTTTTTGTCCAAACCAAACCAAAAATTTTTTTTGGTTATCAATATTAAAGGTTGTAAAAGGTGATTAAATAAAAGTTGGAAGCAGGCGGGGCCCATTTGAATATGAAATTTTGAAAATGGAATGATGGAATGGTCCTGCCGGCGTCCAAATTTTTTTGTTTTCCAGTTTTTTTTATACTTTTCATCAAAATTGTTATGGTTTACAATAAAGAATAGAATCTATTCTATATGTCTATAACATACCACGTAGAATCTTAAAAACCTGAGTACTTTTATAATATTTTTTGTAAAACGCGTGCACCCGTTTTACCTTAAAAGTGGTTACTAGTGCATAAAACCATTCTAACTGTCGGGTTGGCGGCAAGACTAGTTTTTAACGAATGCTATGAAAGCGTTAATTACTTTTGCAGTAATTAATATGATTTAAAGATCTCTAAAAAATAGATGTTACATATGTAGGTATGCAGCATCATTTTCTTTTAAATTAACTGTAGTTTTTCTTGAAAGAAAGCTGAGATGACCTTTTCCTGATATTGAAGACTTTTCCTCGTGGACTTGTACAATTTTTACCCAGTTAGAACTGGGTAATACCCCTTTGTAAGACTGGTTGTCAGACTTTCGGGCCTTTGAGTACCTCTAAGATAAGTATAAAAAGTTAAATTAAATAATATATAGATATAAAATTTAAACCCCTTTTGCGCTGGTCTTCCAATGAACCTTTGAGGGGTAAGTGACGGAACAACAGTTAACAACTACATTCAAAGCCTCGTGATCTCTATTAACCCATACTGGGCCCGCGAGGTGGATCGTGGCTCGCTTCCTCTAACCATAGAGTAAGCCCTGTGTCCCATCAGTGGGATAGTTATAAGCTGATTTAGTTTTAGACTAGGTATACTGATACTAATATGAAAGAAAAAGGAATAAATCATAGCGTGACGGTTGACAGAAGAGAGTGGAAGAAAATAAGTGTTGCGCCGTTACCAAGTAACAAGGCACAAGGGTATGAAGATGATGATGTTTTAAAATAGTTTGTAGGCGTACTAAAGTAAATGTAGTGTTCTAGAATAACTTTCTGAATGCCTCTTTTTACCCGACTGCGGCAAAGCCCAAAAAGAGGGTTATTTAAATTGTGGAGAACATGCAGACGTTTTATCTTTTGCCAATGTAGATTCGTGGCAAAAGTAGGTGTGTTAATAATCTTTCTTCACAGAAAGTTCTTCTATATTTTAATATTTTAAAGAAGTAATATTTGTTTGTAAGTTTGTATGTAAGGGATAATTTCGGAACTACTGATCCTATTGCAAAAATTCTTTCACTAACGGGAAGCTACATTACCCCGAGAGTCATAGGCTACATTAAATACGTTCCCGTGGGTTAATTTCCGTAGAAAACCGCCGCGAGTAAAAGCTAGTCATAATATTAAAGGCAATAATCATGTATGCTAGACTGTGAGCATGGTGTTTTGCTTCAATCCTTTGAGACAGTGGAGCCACCCTCGACCTGATTGATTACGTCGAACCATAGCGACGGCTCTACTGTAGAAGGGAGGCAGAAGATTAAGTCAGATTGAATCTTGTACAGACGCCAGCACATCTAACTACTATAATCTGTTAATTTTCTTTAATAGGAATTCAACTTTATCGCTAAAGCATATATTTGACCGTTTCGGGTAGCTTGATGTGCAAGGTCAAGTTGAATTAGCTAGCAAAACCCCGCAGATGTGATGAGTATCGATATAATTATGAAGATGTTAAATAAATAAAAAATGATTTGCAGCATGTATTTCAAACTGTCATTTTCTTTGAAACGTTGGTGAATCGTGATCAGAAAATTAACAAAGGTGAAGTCAAAAGTTTTTGACACATAAAACATACAGACGTAAAATTAGAAGTCAGTTGAATTTACCAAAGACGTGAGATACCCTTCAAGCTACATAGCATCACGCCTGTAATCCCCGAACGGTTAGGCAGAGATGTACCTAATACTACATCCACATTTCACCAGTTATGTTTTAAATCCCATGTAATAGGGTGCGAGCCTATTGCCATCAACCTGGCTATGACTGCTACTGAAAAATTCCTTACGGAAAAACCCAATAACAATTTGGGCGACCCGAGGATCAAATCCAGGACCTAAAGCTCAGCAGTCGCGATTGCCAACGAGGCAGTCTAATATGACAATAAAGGGGAATTCGGAGATGACGTAGGATCAGAAAAAAGGAACAGCTTTGTCGCTGGCGGTTGTCGTCGACCGCAGCGCCGCCGAAGTTTGCAGTCTGCTGCCTTCGGAAGAGTACATACCCTTATGGTCAGCCTATGACCCTTCTGCCAAACACCTACACACAGCACAACATCCGTATTCCAATAGCATATGTAATATATCGGAGAGCAAGGATTAAGCCACAAGCTATCAGGCTGATGCATTGCTTCCATTGTGTCGCTCGTGAATCGGCAGGCCAGAGCTTGGAACAAAGGTGTCTTACTGGCATAGATTATACGCAGTAGGTTCTACGCGATTGTCTATGGTCGTCCGTCTTGGGACATACGGACTTGGGTCAATGCTACAAGTATGTTTTCGCGCTTGAATGGCATCGACAGGGGAGCCGTTCTATCTGGGTTCAGCTGAATACCAATATTTTGCACGGAGCGACTTCTTATCGGACCTCTAAAACTAGCATTTAGTCCTCCTGACCGTTTTCGGTCACGGCGGCCAATCTCAGTGGAGACTATAGCCATCGGTGTGGAAGAAATTATAGTTCACAAGTGTGTGCCCAGTTACAGGTGCACTCTCTCTTCCCTCACTCTCATTCCACCCTCATAGAAAGTCATCGATAATAAAAAAGCTGTTTCCTACAATACCTTCGGTCAGTTTTTTGGTGGAGGGTTTCGGAATGATATACTGAATACGTGGTAACCGTTCGTGCGTCGATGTCCCTTCCACCCTGTATAGCATAATCCCACTATGTGCCTATAATGTTCCCACTGCTGGGACTCAGGCCTTCTCTCTATGACAGGTAATGGGCTATCATCCACCACGCGGGCCCGGTGCGGGTTGGTAGATGTCACATGTCTTAAAATTTTTGGTTCTAGGACAAGCCGTTACCTCACGTTGTTTTCCTTCACCGATTTGAGAGCAGTGGTGATGAAATAAATTACACAAAGTAATGCCTGCCTGGGCTCGAACCCACGACGTAGTGTTTCTTAAGTCGGGGCTGCCACCACTGGGCCACCGCTGCTATCACCACGCTGCCACCCTGTATAATAACGGGTCACCCATCCGTAGGCCAAGCAAGTATTGTTTTACCTTTCAAATCGCCCCATGAGACTGTTAATGCTTAGCCACGAGCCCCTCTTAGTCGTATTATATTCTAGTCATGTTATAAAATAGTAGTTACCCCTGCCAACAAGTTGAACATGCAGCTCACCATCCATCCCACCCGTATGTTCACCCCAAGAGGGGGAGCGCCTCAGAGAGGGGGGTTGTAGTGAGCATATCAATCTGTTTATTGACAAGTGCATTATTCAAGTGCTAAGGAGCTGTACTGCTCTGACTCGGATAGGTATTACCTATAGTTAGGTATGATGCTGTCACTGGAATTTATGGGTTTAGGATTATAGTGTGCAGAGGTTTAGGGTTGTAGTCATGAATTTACTAGCTTAGCCCACGGTTTCGCGCGTGTGGAGTTCGATAATTGTCCCACAGGATCATACTGCCGGGATAAAAAGTATAATTTATGTGTTAATTCCAAATCCGTTCAGTAGTTTTTGTGGGAAAGAGTTACAAACATCCATCCTCACAAACTATCGTATTTATAATACGTATTAGTAGAAAGTAGGATAGTAGGATTTCTTTAGTGATAAAGTGTTAACATGACTGGTTGGAAATGGATACTCTTCTGCCTAACCCTTCAAAGATTATGAGCGTGATGTTAAGTGTTATTTACTAGTGTCGTACTATTAGAAAAAATCTCGACGAATTCTGCTTTTTTGGTCTAGTGGTAAACACCACTATTAAGCGTGAGGTCCTGGGTTCGATTCCCAGGCTGGGCAGTATTATTGGGCTTTTTTACCTGGACCTGGTTCATTACCAACATGGATTCTGGACTTTACATTTTGTTACGTTACGCGATACACTACACCAAAATTGTTACGAACAATTTTGTCCATGTCACTTGGTTTGTTGTACATAATACTAAAATGGCGGCTATATAATGGGTCTACACTCTGTTTCTGTATCACATTTTATCCATCACAACTCGACAAAATTATTTCTAAGCGAACACACAAACCAACGAAAAAAGCCCTACAACTCATAAATCAAAACTTATATATAAAATAATTTATCAAAGCAATCTCACAAAGGGTACAAAATAAAATTCAAGTAACACGAATGGAGTCCCCGATGGTAGACTCGATTCAAAGACGTGTTGCCGCGAACGTGAGAGAGACCATAGACACGCCGTGAAAGCGTGACATTCATAGACTATAGAAGCGTGGGTACAGCTCTACACAAACATGTAAAAGGATTATGGAAGAAAATGTTCCTTTTTAAGATCTTTTTAAGAAGTTTTAAAGGTGAAAGCTGTATTAGGGCAATTATTTATTTATTATGTATTTATTTATTAAAACTTTATGCACATAATGTACAAAGGTGGACTTAATGCTTTGGGCATTTTCTACCAGTCTACCTTAGGGTGATGCTGAGACAAAACAGTAGGTGCAATAAAACAGAAAATTTCCGAAAAAAAAAAATACATTTATACATACATACAAACAAAATATACAAAGTAAAGAGATATATAAATACATAGATGAAGAAAATCAACAAAATTAATTGTGAGACGAGTCTACCAACTTCTTACATAAGTGTTCGCGAGCCTTTACCTTGAATGTGAACCGACTGGTGGCCACCCAAACAATCATCGAACAGTCACCCGGTCAATTATCGTATGTACAGATATTTTTTGTTTAAACACTGAGGTATTAACTAATAAATGTCTTTTAATTACAACACGCCTGTAATCCCCGAAGGGTTAGGCAAAGGTGTACCTAATAGTACACCCACATTTCGCCAGTTATGTTTAAGTGAATCGAACGGGAATCGACCCCAGGACCTCATTCCAACGAGGAGTCAAAGTTTAGAAAAATGTTAACAAAAGCGCTCTCCAGTTTGTTTAAAACACGGGGGTAGGCAAAAACAACCAGAACGCCACCTGATAGAATACTTACACACTCCTTTGGCCTTGTCCACGTTCATACCAAGTCATGCACGCACGCCGGTTGCGAGTACTAAGCACCTGACCTTTCTGAAGTCAGTGAGTTTGTATGTAGCTTTCTTAAAGACCATCACAGACACTAATGTATACTTATTATATTATATATAATAATAATATATAAATAATAATATAATATTATATTATATATACTCATTATATGCAGACTTTAAATATGTAGAACTGATCTCTCTGAGCTCGTCTCTGTGTTTCTTTTTCGCGCGTCGGATCGGAAACATGGACCTTGTCTAGTTTTAAAATATATTTTATTTTTTTAAACCAATTTACAGAAACTTTCTGGACACTTTCCCCGTTGACAGCGATGCGGACGAACTTTTTAACGCCGTCTAATTCTTTTCTACTTTTGAAACATATACATATTTTTATTATTATTTTAGGTCAGTATAATTATTGAATAATGTATATGTATTGTACAAATGCTGTGATAGGATTTGTAAATAAATATCGAATTACAGAAATGAATATGTAATATCATCAACAAGTGGCAATTTTGAAGAGGTTATTAATTATTGTGACCACATTCATAAAAAGATCAACTTATTAGCCCAGTACATGAAACGGGTCCATATTGGCTCACCTAAAGTTCTTTTCCCGAAATTGTTCTTCCTAACGATTTGTAATCCGAATCATCACTCTTCCTAAAATTTTTCATCCTAAAGTTTTCATTCATACTATTTGTAGTGCTACCGGCGATGTTCATAACACTCATGTTTCCGAAAATTGTTATTAATAATATCATTAATGTAAATATATTTAAACTCCTACTGTTTTTTATCATAACGCTTTTATCCCTAAATACAGGTCAGAGTGTCGTCTTGGGGGCACTATGAAAAAAAAACTTAGAAAAATTTCGCAACCAATTTCGAAGTAGTTGGTCACAGTTCTAACCTAACCTAACCTATGGATCCCTTCCACATCGTTTTTACGACAAACGGTTAGTCGGAGACAAAAAAAACACCAAGAAACTTTTATTCTTACATTTAGGTGTTTTATACGATAGAATCGAGAAAATAAACGGTTTGCAAAAATAACACTTTTTTGGCTAAATTTTTAAGTCTAAACAAAGAAATCTAAACAAAAAATATATGACTTTGAATAGTAGTGTAAAAGATGGTTATGTTGAGAAAATATAGGAAAACAAATAAAAGTATAACAGATGTTTATTGCTACTGACATTATGAAGTTGAATGCTTCGGAATTATAAAATTAGAGACAGAGTAGTTAGGAATTGTGATTGTTAGGATGAAAAATGTTAGGAAGAACATTTTCGGATTTCCAATAATTATCGGAGTTGAAAATTTAGGTGAACTTTGGCGCACCCACATGAAACTGCATCAAATTCAAGCGCTTCAGATAGTTTTCCCACTTTCCTTTAGTAAAAAGAACCCGAGGAAAGTACTCGCCTCTGCTAAAGCTTGACCTTTTGCCCCGAATGCGTCTACATAGCTAAAAATATAAATTGTCTCTCCCAGTCAACCTTGCACCGTTTAGTGCAGTTCTGGTTTATTTTTGCCACTCGTAGGTCAGGGTTAGTTTAAGTTATGTGTATGTATTTAAGATTAAAGAGTAAAATACTTTTACCTAAAGAGATTTAAAACACATACAGAGCGGACATTGGGAAAATTGTCTTACAATAATTTTCGTCCTGAATATTTTCGATTTTTACACACGAATGCTACCGACTTGTTACTAAGTAGTAACAAGTTTTGGATTATAATTTTCTTCGTCTTGTCCTGTCTATCGCTCGGAAATATTTGAATGTTTATGCTTTTACCAAACTTCAAGATTCTCTAGAGAACCTCTGTCAGAAGAAATATTAAAGACATCATTATTACATTCAGTGGCGTTTTAAAACATAAAGAAAAAGGACATCAAAATACTGGCCATAATGGCGATGTTCTTCAAAAAGGTCAGTTTTGTAGTACTCACAATATGATCAGAAAGCCTTAAAAGGCCGCTTTATAAGGATCATAATAGGATAATAATATGAACCACGTTATAATTCGGAAAGTAGTCAAAGACATGGTTTTAAGATAATATTATGAATTGTCAATTGGTGACCATTTTACGAATTGTAACGTGATTCTGCTCTTTCTTTATCGTGTGGCTAGTGCCTAACCTGGTGTCAGAGTTTTTATGCCGCCCATGGGCCTCTGACTTGGCTTTACATGCCGTCGAGAAATATGTCTCAGGCATGCTGGTTTCCTCACGATGTTTTCCGTCACCGAAGCAAGTGAAAATTATGCAATACGCATATGAATCCGAAAAATCAAAGGTACGTGTCTTGGGTTCGAACTTGAGACCTATGACTTGGCAGTCTGACGGTCACACCACTAGGCTATCACTGCTTGCAATAGGCTTTTTGTGTGTATATGTAAGGATCGTAGCAGATAGCGTTCTGTGGTTTCTGCCTATCCCCATGCGAAAAAGGCTTGAGTGTAAAATAATTGCCGACCACTTGCATTTGCATTTGTATTGACAGCACCCAATTAGCTCCAACAAATTGATTACGATTTTGTTAATGTTTGGATTTATGTTAAGATGGATCATGCATTTAATTTGCGGTCAAAGATCAACGTCTGTCTATCGTAATTGATAGCCACAGGCAGATAATTGAGATAGGATTAGGCGTGACACCCACAGTGACGCAAATCGGATCGACAGGTGTCGGAATGAGTAACAGCATCACATTGAATGCATTCTGTCGCGGAGACATCAGCTTAGGAGAACTGCCTTTGGATGGAGGCAGGTGCAACCAGTCAACCCATCAGTGTCTTTTGAGTAAAAATGCATCAGTGTCTTTTGAAAAGAGTAACCATGGAGTTTCTTGCTGGTTCTTCTGCGTAGGAAACGACCAACCCGAACCGTGCACCTTTTTGTCGAAGTTTTATAAGTGCCCATCTGGGCCTATGTGAAATAACACATTTTGATTTTGAAAAACTGTCGTGATCAACAATTATTTCACAGGCTCTTTTGTCCAACTGTATAACTCACAAAGCAACCTTTTCTAAGAGGTTTTTGCATATACTCATCATCTGACTAGCTTGTTTCCAACTATGTTGGGATCAGCTTCTAGTCTAACCTTATGCAGCTGAATATCAGTATTTTACATGAAGCGACTGCCTATCTGACCTCCACAACCCAGTTAGTAATAATATATCTGGCTAATACAATACCCTTGGTAAGACTGGTTGTCAGATTTTCGGCCCACTGATTACTTGTAACGACATGTCAAAGATCTATAAGTGAGAGCCCAGACGAGTGCTTTCCGAGGCATGGAGGAAACTGGGTTTATAATGTTATGTCACCCATCGACGGACCAACCTAGGCAAGCGCATAGACTCATACTGACTGTGATTCTTCAAAAAGGTCAGGTGCGTAGTTCTGGCAACCAACGTGCGTGTTTGATCAGATGCATGAAGTTAGATCAATCCTGAATACGTAAGGATCGTGATTCATGGTACATAGGTGACGTTCTGCAGTTTCTGTCTGCCCCCATGGGAGAAAGCTATGATGGTATGGTATGCTCCAGATGGTGACAAACTTTCTTATGAACCCCTATCAAAAATTAAATGGTCATCACAATATTGGAGTAAGACACATTGGAGAGGACTGTCTCATTGGTTTAGTGGTCACAAGCGCGACTGCTGAGCATGAAGTCCCAAGTTCGATTCTTTGGTCGGGCAAAGTATTATTAGGCTACGGGGTCTGAATTTGTGCCCGGTTGATAGCAAAATGCTTTCCCCCTATTATATGGGACATAAACATAACTGGCGAAATGTTGGTGTATTATTAGGTCTACTGCCTTACCCTTCGTGCCTAACACACGTGATGTTATGTACGGTTTATACTGGAGTTACTAGAACAATTAAGAAGGATACGGAAATTCCTCCTGACAAAATAACACCTTCAAAACCAACACTCAAATGGTATATTTCTTACCACGTCTACACCAGCCCCTACGGACCCTTGCAATACCCGTTCCACTCTCAACTACTCCTCAAAGAGTATCAACATCGTATAAGCATTAAAATCTGTGCCCATAAGGGGACTGTGAGACAGACAAATCGCACTCGCTTACACAATTTGTCAACGTAATCCTTCACAAAAGGTTCAGGAATAAATTCAAGTAACGCAGCCGTGGAGCGAATCCCTACGGTGGGGCCCGGGAGCATGGAAATGGGGGATGCGGCACTAGTTATCACGTTTCTGGCGATTATACTGATTAAAAAAGACGATGTTCCGTCCGAATATATTTAGTTACCAAACAAATAGGTCTTAAAACAAATGGAGTCTTTATTTCAGAATTCTTAGAACTTCTCACTGTTAATACCAGTTTAGCAAACATAATGTATAGGTCCCGTCACTTAAAAAGAACGCTGAGCGACAGTGGAGGAGAGGTGTTTGCGCATGTTATTCAGTCGCGTACTAAAGTACTAAGCTATTGTTTTATAATATAAGTATAATTGTTTCATTGTAGAATCGTAATAGGTACTTTACTAGCTTCTTAGTACTTTGGAAAAGGCAGGAATAAAAAAAAATTAAAAAGTTTGTTTGAGCGGTCAGCGTACTTTTTACGTGACGGGACCTATATGAATCATTGAATAATAACTATTTATCTAATTGCATAAAGGTGTAACAGCTACGTTTTTGGCGCTCTCCCATCCACAACATTTCTTACGACTCTGCTATCTTCAGGCCCTAAATCCGACTGGGAAAACGCACCACTGTGATTGAATAACATGTTCATAACAATGCATATTCCACCACATACTTATCACATTTTAAACACTGATAAGCACGTTTGACAACAGTCAAGCACTTTTCACAATAGGCACATTTTGATCATACCGCGGCGACAAGTTCCATGTTCCCAACAAATCTACCTCAGATCCTCCCTCCGCGCCTGAGACGAATACGTGTCACTACGAGAAGCCTCCGTGAAAGCACTGTGACGCTCATAGAGTTGTTCTTAAAGGCTGTACTAGCTTTACTGACTAGATTTTCCTAAAAGTGAAATATTGAGTTAGGAAATAATGTTGTGTTTAGACATGATTGTATTTTCTTTTCTGATGTCGGATAGGTACCAGAATAGTGTTCCGTTAGACGAGAAGACAGTAAGTGTTAAATGTCAAGAGTCACTGTAACTACTGCAAAGTATACAGTATGAAGCAAACGACAGAGCTATCTAGGTCGCTACGTTCTTGTTGGACAAAATCTGAGTTATCGATTGGAGAAGAAGTATACATTGATATTGTTTTTTTTTTTTTATAATATCAAAGTGATGTTCGATGCAGTTATATTCAACTCGTCACTGTTTCGGTTGCTCACAAATATACTTTAAAGGGAAGTCCCGAATCATTAGAAAAAAAAGACTTTTGCAAGAAGGAAACTAGTAGTACGAAAGAGCTGGTACTAGCGTAGAAACGTATTAGATATTGGAGGAATATAACAATAAGTCGAGGAAATAAAAAACTTTAGGAAAGAACCAAAGTCAAGTCAAGATGACAAGTAACTACTCATAAGAAAACAAATAAAACGAATAAATGAATGTGAATACTTAAACCTAAAGAAATACCCTTACCCACGCCTAATCTTATATTGACCAGTATACAAACAACACACCTTCTAAACAAAATCCTCCCCTCTTAGAAACCCAAACACACCTCACTCTATCTTCCTCCACTTCACACCACTTCCTCATCAAAAGAAACTCGCTGTCAAAATATATTCCCAACATGAAAGGGTTCACAAAAAGGAGCGGAGCGCACTGCAAGCCAGGGAGGCACTTGAAAACATGCTTTTTCCACGTAATGCCTTTGAGGAAATTAAATAAACTGCAACACCGCATCATAAGCATCCTTACGGGCGCAGCGAGGCGGAGCGAGCGTCCAATGTTGGAGACGGTACGGCAAGGATTTTAGTATGAGGATTTTGTTTTCAAATGGTTGTTTAGGGAACATGAAGAACATGGTGTAAGTGTGGTGTAGTTCTTCATCCTTCGATCAGATAGGCGTCGAGTCTGGTGGGCTACTGCCCTACAGTTGATGTCGGGTTTTTCTATATAGTCTAAAGCCGCGGATAACTTTAACTGCGGGATTTCGAATTTTGGTGTTAGTCCTTCATTTGTGTCATAGATGGCGTTGTAGTACTTTTTGTACTTTTTTGCTGTAGTACTTTTTGTAGTGCCGCTACAGTTTTATTTACAAAATGGATACTCCCAAAGACGAAGGAACATTTGTTGTCGCACCATATAAATCTTTCTCCAATCTGTTATGTTGCCTATCGTTTCTATGGAACGCATTCAGGTTACATAGGAGGAAGATAGTCATTACAAATTTGACATTAACGTCAATAAATGAGGCCCATATTGAAAAAGAGATAGATTAAGACATGACAGGAATAATTTTACTTTAACTATAAGTATTCAAAGAGACTCGTTGGTCTTGTGTAGGTATACTGCATATTGTATTCTATAATAACTGCCGCATTGATGCATTTTCTCTGCCGATATTAGCCGCCATGACCGGAATTCAGCCAAAAGGAATATTCTTATGAGAAAAAGTTAAATTAGATACCATTAAAAAATAAATCAATAATTTATAAAATAGTGTATTCAAAATGGTTCCATAATTCAATGAAATGAATTCAATAGTTCATTAGTTGTTTATTATTATTCACTTAATTTAATACTAACATTAGGCTAAATTACACCACAACTACTAACATTATATGCATTTCTTTCTGAAATAAAATATTTTAATTTTGAAATACATACAATTCTCTGCAAGTAGACTAGGTGTTTCTTATTCACGTGCCGTCCGAATCAATGGAACCGCACTACAGTGGCGTGCGCGCAGCGGGGTCGTACGTGCTGGCTTCCTTTTATTTGCGGCCAAATGCGATTTTATCTCGCTTGCCTCCCCGCTACTGCACTGTTATGAATATTATGCCCACGTTTTGATGTTCGACGTCATTAAAATGTTGAGATTATGATATTAATGTTTTGAGGTAAATGTAATTAAAATCTCAGTTTTGGTAAGTATTTGGTAGTGTTGGTCTGAAATTAAAAACTGTTCACTCTTACTTTCCACACAGCTATTTAATTGGGCCATCAAAAGACACTTTTGAATGTCAAACTTTATAAGGATTACACTTGATTCTAGTTGTGTGCTGAAGAATTAGCTAATTATCGTGACGAATTTTTCGACTGTAAATGTTGATGGCTGAAGAGTAGCGTTAGACAATTGAGAAAATAGAATAGCACAAGTGTAATTTAATTTATTTATCTGTTATTTTATTTTATTACCAATCAATATAATACATTTAATTTAATATAGTTCGATTATCTTGATTTGTTTGTTAATTTCTAGATTTATGCTTTGTTTCACATTAATTTTATTATTCGGAATTCACAATTATTGCAATAATGAAAATGTATAGTGTTATTTAAATAAAATAGTGCATTTGTTGTGTTAGCCTGTAAGTAAGTGTTGCACTTATAAATGTATATCGTGTACTTTTAAATGAAATGTAACGTGTAAACAATTGTAGGCTAACCTAAATAAATAAATAGACCAAAGAAATGATGAATGGAGTATGTGAAAGATGATATGGCTAGAAAGTCTAGGAAGTAAGGAAAAAGAAGACATGCTGCGCCGACCCCAAATAAGTTGGATCAAGGGCAGGAGAATTATGACACTGTAATCACGTGGTGGAACACGTATAATTTTTTTACCCTCCAGCAAGCAACGGCTTTTTAACCGACATCTAAAACGGAGGAAGTTCTCAATTCAGCTGTATTCTTTTTTTATGTTTGTAACCTCATAACTCCGTGATTACTGGTCCGATTTACGTGTTTTTTTTTTTTCGTTTGTTAGAGGAAGCACTTCTCATTAATTAATCTAAGAAATGAAAATTAACATAAATATTATTTCGCAATCCTTTTTCTCATTTATATTTTGGAAATTCTTATATCATTCACAGAATATCAATAACGAAATTCCTTTGAAACTGAATATTCACATACCTGTACTGGACATTCCCGTTCAAATCTGTTTCACAATATCAAATTCCAATTTGACATTCAAACGTATACAATGTCGCCCATGCGCATGTGACCGCCCGTAATTTTCTGAATATTCATGAAGAAATGTCGAAAATAAACTTTAAAAGGGGGGGTCTATCTACAATATTTTTCATGTTATTCGATTTTTAATTTTTTAAGTATAGTTTGTAGATTTGCTTTCTATTTTTTGACACATCTCCGAAGTTTATGGGTCGATTTGGATTCTGTTTATTATTTCTAAAAGCTTATGAGTTATTTTAACAGGTTAATTAACATTTTTACTAAAAAATATCGACGACGAAAAAAAAAACGGAATCGAAGTCATTTTTTCGGTGAAAAATTGTGTATTTATTTTGAAAAAACTAGTGTAAGTCCATAAATTATCCCGATAGGACGACTTTTTTAATCATTATTTGTAATCTACTCCATAACAGCTACAAATTCACAGAACATTATTGATACCTAACTGTAACTAAGTCCAAGGTAATACTCTTAAAACTCTGATGAGTCAAATTAAGGAAAAGATAATGTGAAAGTCAATTGAATGTTGCTCTTAGCAGTGAATACCAAAAGGTTAAACTAATAATGGGGATGATAATGGAATTAAAAACAAACAAGCAATAGCCAGATTTTTACTAAAAAAATAAAAAATACAAGAATTTTAATTAATTAGATTTTCGAAATGGCCCTCACCCTCCTGTAAACAAACCAAAGCCCTCATGGCAACACTTTTGATTGTACGACGTAATTCTTCACGGTTTTCTTTTATTTCCGCAGCAGCAGCAAAAATCCTAGCCGTTAATTGCTCGCGGCTTTCGAAGGGCACGGCATACACTTTTTGTTTCATGTAGCCCCAAAGATAAAAATCTAAGGGTGTAAGGTCGGGAGATCGCAGCGGCCAAGCAATGGCACCTCCTCTGCCAATCCGCCACGGATAATTTTGATTTAAATAATCACGAACTAGTCGTGCAAAGTGTGCTGGAGCTCCATCTAATTGCAGATACATCCGCCTTCTTGTTTCCAGCGGTACTTCCTCCAAAAGCAACCGCAACGTATTGACTATAAAATCTAAAAACGCGTGTTGATCTAGTCTGTTTGGTAACACGAAAGGGCCAATAAGTTCACCGTCAATCATTCCAGCCCATACATTTATGGAAAATTGTGCCTGGAAAGTTGTTTCCCTAATGATGTGTGGATTTTCAGTGGCCCACACATGAAGATTGCGATGATTTGTTATACCCGCCCTTGTTTTTTCTTTAGAGATAGGTATCAACAATGTTCTGTGAATTTGTACCTGTTATGTAGTAGATTACAAATAATGATTAAAAAAGTCGTCCTATCGGGATAATTTATGGACTTACACTAGTTTTTACAAAATAAATACACAATTTTTCACCGAAAAAATGACTTCGATTCCGTTTTTTTTTTCGTCGTCGATATTTTTTAGTAAAAATGTTAATTAACCTGTTAAAATAACTCATAAGCTTTTAGAAATAATAAACAGAATCCAAATCGACCCATAAACTTCGGAGATGTGTCAAAAAATAGAAAGCAAATCTACAAACTATACTTAAAAAATTAAAAATCGAATAACATGAAAAATATTGTAGATAGACCCCCCCTTTTAAAGTTTATTTTCGACATTTCTTCATGAATATTCAGAAAATTACGGGCGGTCACATGCGCATGGGCGACATTGTATATTCGACTGTGTTTCATTGAGAATATCTATAGAAAAAAATGAATCATCACAATCAAAAGAAAAAGTATCAGAAATCATGTACCGATTGACCAAGGCCAGTAATATCATCTCTCTCATTTATCTCGGTACTTTCGGTACCAGATATAATTATGTATATAAATATAATAATAATAAATAACAGCCGCACGGGTCGATTTTCAAGGTTAAGCCGCGCTTGCCAAGGTCGGTCTGTGGATGAGTGGCCATCCATTCATACCGAGTTTCCTCCGTGCCTCGGAAAGCACGTTAAGCCGTTGGTCTCGACTGTAATTATAGATCTTTGACAGTCGGTACCGATAGTCAATGACTCGAAAGCCGTCTCAGTCTTAACAAGGGGTATCGTATTATCGAGTACTAACTGGGTTATGGAGGTCAGATAGGTAGTCGCTCCAAGTGAAGTACTGGTATTCACCTGCATCCGGTTAGACTGGAAGCCGACCCCAACATAGTTGGAAAAAGGCTGATGATGACTCGGCCGGAGCCGCGGGCGATAGCGAGAGCAATATAAAAATAACAGTTTTCAACAATACAGCGAGTATTGTTGAAAAGTGTGATTTTTATATTGCTTTCAACTAATACACAATGACATTGATTACAATTTAATTCCTATTCAATAAACACTTTCATTGTATGGTTAGAACAATGAATTCAGTTGTGCGTGTGAATGAGGTGCCACGATGATAGTGTCATTTAGTTGTAGTTCTACAATCATTGATACAACATGCATCAAGCTGGTATAGTTGCAGCTGCAGTACTAATATTGGTGAGTACCTTTAATTTTTAATGTTGTTTTGAGTGGTTGTCGAAATTGTTCTTAAATAGTGATTCAAAAATAAAAGTGCCCTTGATAAACCTCAAATTATTTTAGGTCTTTTCATTATAAGTAATGTATATGCCAAGGCTTTAAGTCCGCCTTTGAACATTATGTGCATAAAGTTTAATAAATAAATATGTTACGGCTAAAAGCCGAAGTAAGGTTACACCTACTTCTAGCCGGCTGTACCTACATGCGGCCGGTAACAGTTTGTTATAATGCAACCAATTTGGATGTAGCGTATGCGCGTTTGGGTGCATTATATTGAGGCCTACAGTAAACCATGATTTTTCACCCAAAAAAAAAATCGTTTCACAGCAATATATTTGCGTAGAGTTACTTAGTTTGATAATTATACAGAATGCTTTGTTAACGGCTTCGTGAAAGGTCCGTTTACACCTTTCTGCGATTAACCTGAACTATGTTTTCTAGATAAGCGTTCCATGCGATGGAGACTCGTCCGACACGTTGACTGATAACGAATCACCAGGTCCTGAGACACCTTCTGCGCCGCCAGAAACCAGGGTCTTTCCTCGAGGAGCTAACGACGATTCAATAACCTACAATGTTGGTGACTCGACCTATGTTTCCCTTTGGGATAAAGCTCTATATGTATGTTAAGCTATTTCTTTCCGTCAATTCATTATTCAGAATAATAATTCAAGCTGTAAGTGGAAATTATGTTTTTTCTACTCCTCCGCTATTTTTTTCTGATTAATTCCGTTGCGTAGTTGGTTATCAAAAGCCTAAAAGTCTAACAACCAATCTTTAAGGTTATAATGTTCCACAGTAACTGAGTCGTAGTCAGACAGACAGTCACTCCATGTAAAATAATTTTAATTAGCTCCATTCAGGAAAAGCCTAGGGAGATGATTAATTATTTATAGATGCTACTGGACATTGTTTCAGTAGGCATAAACGAGGCACGTCCAATACTAAGCTCTCCCGAACTTTTTTTACCTACACAGTATAAAATGTTCAGTAGAGCTAAAAATCAACACAAAAAGATCAACGCGCCTGCGTGACTTAATACATCAGTTCCTTCACAAAACTCAAAGAAAAAAAGAGAACCGTTTCAAGATTTAAAAAAATGCTGCAATAATCCATTAATTTCTCTCCCCCACAGCCACTAAACAATGGCGAATCAACGGAAGAACAGCAAGGGTACAATGCCTACAACGTACCTTCAACTGTGAACTTCCACGACATATATAGCAACAGCCTGGCTCTCTTAGCCGAGGATCCAGTCGGCTCAACAATTAAAACGGAAATAACAGAACCTTACAAAGAGCCAGAACCGACTACTCTAAAAGACGATGAATCGTTTCACTTGAGCAACGTTCACACACAGTTCGTGGAGTTCCACCCAAAGACACAAACAATCCCACCGAGGACAACCCCCCCACCGATGTTCGTACTGAACGTTACATACGTGAAGGAGGTGGAGAATAAGACGACTACGACTACGACAACGACTACTGAAGAACCGGAAGAATTAGTAGAAGTCATACCTATAAAGAAGGAAAGCTACCAAAGAGGATTGTTAGATCTTCTCTTTCCTGCGGCCAGAGTTAGAACTTTTAAATCAGTGTTTGATACGTTTCGACGTATAATGTCTCATACGTTTAGGTAATGTTCGGGTTTTTTGTTTTATGTCTTTACTTTGGTTTTCATGTTATCATCAGTTGAATAAAATGCGTAAGTTTTTTTGGTGGTATTATTTCTTTCTACTTCTTTCCAATTCTCAAGGAGGACATCCAGTTCGTCCCGCCATCTCCTTCGTGGTCTGCTGCGGCCCCGTGTCTCTGTTTCAGGGCACCAATCCTGAGCTTTACGGAAAGAAGTAGCATAGAAGCGTGACCTTTGGAAGGAATGAAGGGAGTCCTTTGCCCAGCAGTGGGACGATGTGGGCTAGCTATAATAATAATAATGATAATTTGCTTCTAATATCATCATCATTTTACCCGAACACCCAAAGTTCATCCAGCGCTGCGCTCGTCCACTGGATTCTCGCAACCTTCACCAGGTCGTCACCACACCTCGTGGGTGGGCTGCTAACGCCGCGTCTGCCGGACCGGCCCCATTGGCCATCTTTTCTGCGAGCTATGTGACCCGCTCACTGCCAATAATTCTATAATATAAAATAATGTAAAAAAAACATAACCACTAAATAGATTTCGATGATAGGATAATTTTTATCCTAATAGTACGTTCTCGTGGAATAAATTCTGAACTCCACTTGGGATTAGCAGCGGGCAGGAGCCAGTAATACCTCATAATGAAGCTTTCAGTTGAAAACGTTCAGAAATTCAAAGCAAATAACTCCCATGATTCGGTTGTTAATAAGTATTTAAGCGGTGTTACTGACGAGCTAGTTAAAAGCGCAGTAACAGCCTCTCACATGAATGGAGTTCGTGAAATGTCGAGAGTTTCTGCTACCAGGGGTCCATGTGTCATAAGAGGTATTAACTGTACAAAGCGACACACACGTAAAACTTTCTAAACTTCGTTCGTATTTCGAATCGTTCTATAATTATCTAAGCCACCATATAACTATTTCAGGTGTATCTGAATTAGTTCTAAGGTGGTTTAGAAAATTATTATTAGATATACTTAGGCCTACTGGCACCACCCAAATTTTTGAGAGCTTACATAACTTACATAACATCACGCCTGTTATTCCCGAAGGGTAAGGAAGAGGTGTACGTAACAGTACACCCACGTTTTTGTATTGCCATCAACCAGGCACAAATCTCGACTCCGTAGCTGTTATTGAGAAATTCCTAATGAAAAAACCCAATGACACTTTGCCCGATCTGGGAATTGAACCCAGGACCTCAAGCTCAGTTGTCGCCGTTTGCGAGCACTCGACCAACGAATAATAATAAAAATATATTAATATATTGATAACGCTTTATTCCTTTGTTCATCTTGACCACCTTGAGGACGAAGAAAAGTGATTATCCGTTTCAAAAGGCTTCGAATTTCAACAACAACTCAGCAGGATTTACAAAGGCTTCTCGATGGCTTTCGTCAATTTAATACATTCTAGACTTTTCCATCATCTTTACACTTGAATCTTTGTGTAGACCCTCTGCCTGGTATCAGTATCAACAATACTTAGACCTGATAGGGGCTCGTCCGGTATATGGTATGGTATATTAGCCAGTAACGTCAATCTATGGGCTAAAGTAGCCTGAAAATGAATATACATATGTTACTGTTTTATGACACAAAATAAACCCTTTGTCATTACCCGTGGCTATTTCAAGCTACCTCGATTTTCTATATTTGTCTTTTTTCTTTATCGTGTGGTTAGTGCCTAACCTGGTGTCAGAGTTTTTATACCACCCATGGGCCTCGGCTTAGCTTTACGTGCCGTCGAAAAATACCTCCCAGGCATGCTGGTTTCCTCACGATGTTTTCCTTCACCGAAGCAAGTGCTAATTATACAATAAAAATGAAAAATCAGAGGTACGTGTATTGGGTTCGAACTTGAGACCTACATCATATGATTTAGCAGTCCTATACTAGTAGAACCGCACCAACGCACCAAATGTACTCGCACCAAATTCGCCCAAAATCCGCACATGCGCCTATAGTAACGACATAACTACTCGGCACAACAGCGCACTTGACTAAAACGTGATTCACACTGATTGCACTAATTACACTCGACACGCTTGCACTTGAGCCTTGAGCGCTTTACAGCGCTTCACAGTGCTAAAAGCGCTGTTGAGCGAACGCTTTTCTCCAATTAATTTTTTGGATTAACGCCAAATGTTAAGAAGGCCATTTCTTAGCAGATAAGTTTTAGTGCTAAGTTCTGATGGTAACAGTTGTGGGTGTTATTAATTCGTTGTTGTTAGTAATGGTTTAATTAAACATTGAGGCAAGTGTAAGATGAGTTGTTGACAGCATCGATTTATGCCGTGAGCACTATTGAAAATATTTTTGTCTAATTCGTCAAAACATCATCCTACTTCATACTAATATTAAAAGTTATGCGAAAGTTTGTGAGGATGGATGGCTGGGTAGATGTTTGTTAGTCTTTCATGCACATACTACTGTCCGGATATGGATGAAATTTGGCACACAGATAGTTTATAACCTGGATAAACACATAGGATATATCATAAGCTAGACAACCGTAATATCACAATCATGACATCGTACATCTTTAATTGCTATAGTATGATAAATAAATGATTTTTGAAGACAGCAAAAAATATTGGCCAAATCGCACCTCTTCTATTTTATCAAATCAAAAAATTCATCGAATTCAAGCAAAAATCTATTTTAAAAGCGTCACCCAAAATCAATTTTATTAAAATAATAGCTACAGTCAGCTGAATAACAATCAATTTTATTCAAAATCAACGTTTAAACTTAATAACAAGAATCAATTGAGTTTACGAAGATTTGCAATGGCGGACAAAAAAAGGCGACAAAAAAAATGGCGCCCAGCATTTACGCGCGCTTTTTTCTTTTTTTTTATTAAAATGAAGCAAACGCGCCGACTCAGGTCGCGAGGTGATAATTTTATATTCACGATTTATCCGAGGGGTGCTGACAGACAGACTTTCAAGTCAAAATTATGGTTACAATGTCGCCGTAATAAGGTGAAGAAGTTATCTAATATTATTTCACGGCTGGATTGGTTGGGTTTTTTGTTTTATTAAGTGCTTTCTGTGACTTACTTATTTATTTTTCCGTGGTTTTTTTACGTCAATTTAGGTATACCGATTTTTTTGATGTTGTTAACTTTTAAGTTTTTTTTTAATACTAACTCTATGGTTTTTGGGCCGAAATAAACACTTCGTGTTTATTTTGGCCAAAAAACTATAGACTTATATAAAAAAAATAACCGGACTTTAATTTCTCCGTACACCTTCATTTTTTTATTCTGAACATTCAGCTCAGGTATTATAAAACTTTGATAAAATTTATAATTTTATCGAGTAGCTTTTGAATTTTTGAGGACCTCAAAAACCACCTGGCTCTTTGAATCTTTTGTGAACAAATTCAAAGATAAACAAAAATACGCTAGGTGTGTTTTTTTTTTTTTACCTTGCCTGCTTATGTCCCACTCCTGGGCGAAGGCCTCGCGTCCTCCTTCCAGTTCGGACGGAACTTGTCCAGTTCGTCCCGCCATCTCCTTCGTGGCCTTCCACGACCCCGCCTCACTGTGTCAGGGCACCAGTTTCCTTCTATTTTGGCCCACATTTTGTCCGGCATGCGGCAGATATGACCTACCCAGTCCCATTTGAGTTGGGCAGCCTTACAAAAAAAAAACATAAAAAAGTGACAAAAGTTTCTCAATTTATTAGTTCATTTTGAATGTGTAACTGACGTAAAATTACCAATGCGAAACAGTCTGGTTTCATCAGACTGTGTTGGTAATTTTACGTCTATAAATGTCATGAGTAGTGACAACTAAGCGAAAACGAACAATGCATGTCAAACAAAGAATATGCGGGTAGTACACACCACAATGAGTTTATATTTGAATCGATTATTTACCTATTTTGTTTCACCACTATGTTCCTATCAGCCTATCTTTTTCCCAACTATGTTTGGATCGGTTTCCAGTCTAACCGGATGCAGCTGAATACCAGTATTTTACATGAAGCGACTACCTGACCTCCACAACCCAGTGAGTACTGGGTTATACCATACCCATTGGTAAGACTGGTTGTCAGGCTTTCGGGCCAGTGACTATCTGTAACGACTGTCAAAGATCTATAAATGACAGCCGGGACCAACGGCTTAGCGTGCTTTCCGAAGCACGGACGAAACTACGTATATAATGGGTGGTCACCCATTCACAGACCTACCTAGGCAAGCGCGGCTTGACTTGAAGATTGATCCGAGCGGCTGTTATTATTAAGCCACGAGCTGTTCATTATACCTATTACCCAGTATTATCTATTCCTCAGTATTTACCTGTTTTGTTAATTCACAGTATTCTGACTTAATTACTTTTTTGGAGTAGAAATGCTGGTTGTCTACAAGCCAATCAAACTTTCTCAGTCCACTGATGGTCACAGGCCTTTCCCAGGCTTTTCCATTCTTCTTTCCAGTCTTCAGTTACATTATTACTGTCCCACCGCTGGGCAAAAGCTTCTTTTCATTTCCCAAGGCTGTTGGCTGTTGTGGTCCAATGTCTCATGTAGACGATTCACGACAGTTCATCTCTCCATCTTCATCCAGGTGTCCAGTTATATTGGTTGGTGTCAAATCTCACATTGCGTTGACAGATTTTTCGACTGAAAAACAATCTCTAAACAAACCCCCTTGACCTTTGAGGGCGCATTCTAGAATTTGGCAACGTGGCAAATAGCTGACAAATATTTCACTGTTTGTTTTCTTAAATTATGATAGATCGCTCTGTGTTATACTAAAATATTGACCGTGAAATTTTACATCGAATCGTTCAAAATATTGAATAGGTAAGAAACTATAAAGGGAATTAAAAAAAATTGCTATGACATACTCCGTTTTCCAAAAAACAGGACTTACTATCTTTTAGATGTCTACGAAAACCCCGAATAATTAATTACAACCTAGATTAAAGTCTAGACCACAGTTCAAAAAGCGAATCTCACACCTTAGACTAGACTTAAATCAAACAAAAACATAACATAACATCACGCCTGTAATCCCCGAAAGGTTAGGCAGAGGCGTACCTAATAGTACACCCACATTTTACCAGTTATGTTTAAGTCACATGTACTAGGGGGCGAGTCTATTGCCATCAACCGGTCACAAATCTAGACTCCGCGACTGCTACTAAGAAATTCCTGATGAAAAAACCCAATAACAGTTTACCCGACCGGGGAATCCAACCCAGGACCTCAGGCTCAGCAGTCGCGCTTGCGATCACTAGACCAACTACAACAAAATACAACCTAGATTTATAGTCTAGACCTTTTCTTTCAAATTGAGTCACTTCGAAACCGTCGTACTGTCCATGACTTAGTTTTTCTCCATAAGGTTGTTAATAGTCAAATTGAATGCGAACAATTTCTAGAACGTGTCATGTTGTCAGTCCCATATAATCGTTCTAGACAGCCAATTTCTAGACTTTTTCAACCGCCAGCCAGTAGAAGTAACATCGGGAGACACTCGCCAGTATCAAGAATGTGCATTCAATACAACGAACTCAATTCTAAATTGCCTGACTTGGATGTGTTCTTTGGTTCCCTACTGAAGTTCAAAAGTATGTTGCGCTCTCATTTGAACCGACAGTTAAACGGCTATAGTTAGTTTTTATTTGGTTATTTTGTATAAACTACTATTGTTGTTACTAGTGTAAGTCATTTTTTTTATCTCTTCTTCAAGTCCAAAATGTCTTGTTTTCTATTTTATGTTACATTTTATTTCTATAAATTTATAATTATATAGCTATATTATACTTAAAAGAATTTTGTGTACACCTGTAACTGTAACTACATAAGAACTCTAACCTGTATACTTCTATTGCTCGCGACATTCGTCCGCGTGGAGTTATTTTCCCCGCTCCTATTGGGTAGTAGCGTGATGTTATATAGCCTATAGCCTTACTCAATAAATGGGCTATCCAACACTAAAATAATTTTTCAATTCGAACCAGTAGTTCCTCAGATTAGCGCGTTCAACCAAACAAACTCTTCAGCTTTACAATATTATAGTATAGAAGATACAAAATTTATGTACTGTTGGCGTACCTATTTTAAATAAATAAATAAATAGACACAGTTCAAAAAGCCACTGTCAGACTTCAGACTAGACCTAAATCAAACAAAAAGTATTTCATAAATCCTTGGATCACCACAAAACTCAACTAAAGTGGTAATTACACAGATATAATGCCGTCAGAGAGGTCGAAACATTAGCGAAGTTCAGCCCAAAATGAAATTTAAACCTCGGAGTACAAAATCAAAAGTTAGATTTAATAATCGGTAATACGATAAACTGATGGTGCGGAAACCAAGTTTAGAGTTGAATAAATGGATTAAAGAGTTTTCGGGCCTTTGAGAAACTTTACTTTTCGACCATTGTATGCTTTTAAAGTAGCTTTTAAGATTGCCTGTTTAAATTGTATTGGTCCATTTGTGATAATCGTTTTGATGTATTTTATTTTAATTATTTCGTTAGTGGTTAAGTTTTGCTGTAACAGATAATTGAATAGTCATAGAACAAGGTCGCAGGGCTGGCAGAAATGATTTATTTTCTGATTAAAAAATGTGTGGGAGCATCTGGCAGAAATTTCCACCAACAGGGAGTGTCCGGCAGTGTTGATTCTTATTTTTAACAATATTCTTCTCAACAAATGTAAAATCAGCGCTCGGGCTTTAAAAAAAGTGAGTAATATTTTAAGGTAACTTAAACCATCTTCCTTTTTAGTTAAAATGTGTTGGTAAAGTTACCCAAACCTTTTGTTACTCAGAAAATAAGTAAAGTCTGGCGACCCTGGGATCTTGGACTATTAGTTTTAATCGAGCTGGCTGGCATCTTCATTACATGAATTCTCAATCTATTGTTGAACGAAGAACAATCTTTCTGTAATACACTAACATGGAATTTCCTTAAAAAATTGTTAGTATCTAAATAAAGAACGCAAAGTTTGGTAAGTTTTTTAGTTTTGCCGCTAGAGTTGCGCTTTTTTGGGTGCTTTTTGTGGAGGCGGTTTGCGCCGCTCGTCCGCGCGGTTGGGCGGTGAAGCGGATCTCACGTCACATTGGCTTGTTTGAAATCGGCGAACTTTCTCATTTTCTTGACCTGCAAAAGTCTTGGTCACATTTTCCTCAACACACCTTTTTAATAAAACAATATAAAACGATTTCATAATGTACTTGACAAAAATAGTCACTCAAAAAATATAGTTTGAAAAAAAAAAAAACATTGACACATTATTTTCTATCATTTATTTACTTAAAACACTTTCTTTATTCCCCTTCTTTCTTTATCAAAGATCTCTCCTACAATTCTGTCTCAAAGAAAATAACACCAAACCGTACACTGTACCTCACAAAATCCGGCCCACAACATTTATTTATACGTGTTAAAATTTGAAATTCAGCGACCGCCCCACGAACGCATACGACCGTTAAATGAATGAACTTTTTAACTTAAGATCCCAACTTACCGTTTAATACTTACTTTGAAGCCGGTATGATGAACACCGCCCTTACTTTTAATGACTTTTTGCTAATATCTAGCGGCTTTCGGCTTTTGAGGGCAAAAGTTTTGGGACTTCGATTTTTTTCGTGAAGATCGGTGCTGTTTTCTGGTTTGAGTTGTACAGGGTGTGGATGGGTTAGGGAAAAATTGTGGTGAAATATTTGGTAAAAAAAAATTGTTCTTAATTATTTCTGGAATTATCACGAATTTCTGGACAGAAACGTTTCTACAGTATCTCCTCGCCTTAAACAGGTAAACACTAAGTAGTAGCGTTATTTTTATTAAATAACTAGACCCTCGACCTTCGTCCACGTGAAATTAAAAAATAAAAATAAATATTTCCCTATGTGAATTTTAATTCTTTTTTTTTGTAAAAGTAAGCCTAAGTTACTCCTTATAACATCAGCTATATCCCGTTAAAATCGGTCCAGCTGTTTCGGAGATTAGCTGGAACAAACAGACAGACAGACAGACAGACAAAATCCAATGCAATGCATCTGCATAGAAAAGAATCTCAACAAGCTCCAAGATTAAAGCGCATTATTAAACATAAAAGCAAAACATAAATAAAATTAACCCTCAACAAACAATCAGCATATTGTGTTGTTGAAGAACGTACCACGTCCCGGGATAGAGGACACTCTGTTATGCAAATTCCGGGACAAGATGTCACGCAATCCCGGATCATAGTCCACCGTTAACACAACACCGCAATTTTATTACTTTACCAGGACATAAAAGTAACCAGCCTGTTATTCCTTCCTGTTAGCCTGTTAGCCTTCTATGCTATTGACGAGGAAATTCTTCTGTGTGAAGAGTGTTTGAATTTCGTCTAAGTACTTTTGACTTTTTTTTTTCATCTCTGCCTACTCTTGTCCACTGCTGGGCAAAGGCCTCCCCATGGCTTTCTAATTTTTGTTTACAATTTGCCTTTTTTTAACTAAAACTTATAACTGGCCGATAACTTATTTATATTTTTATTTATTTATTTATAACCAACTTATACTGACAGTTTACACCACACATACAAGTTATTGGTTGAACATAAAAACCAAGTAAAATTACAGAAAAATTAGAATTAAAAATAGAATAAAAATAGTAATAATATTAAGTAAACAATATGGTATATGTAAGAATAAAAGCAAACAAAACATTTTTAGTAGACAGAATTAGAGTAAACACAATGAAATTAAAATAATAACAAAATAAAAAAGGGGTTTGAAAAAAAAAAAAGAACCCGAATATGGCGCCCAAATCCGCCATTTTTTTATTTTAGTTTCCAGTCACTAAGACCAATCTAACGACACGGACGTATAATTTATTCAAACCGGTTCATTCGTTTAGGAATTACGAGGGACCAAAGAAGCAGACATAACACACTACATACAGGTCAAACACATAACCCACCTTTAAGGCTTCGCCGCAATCGGTGAAAAAATGCATATTTGTCGGTTATTGTTTTTCTCGCAAAGGCGCTGATGATAAACTAAGCAATTTTTTCTACCTAGTACACTACCTCCTTGTATTTTTTACTACTCGGCCACCTGCCTACTACCTACCTACCTACTGCCTACTACCTACCTACTGCATACCTACTGCCTACCTACTGCCTACCTAGTGCCTGCCTACTACCTACCTACTGCCTACCTACTGCCTACCTACTACCTACCTACTGCCTACCTACTGCCTACCTACTACCTACCTACTGCCTACCTACTACCTACCTACTGCCTACCTACTACCACTTAGGGGTATGAAAAATACATACTAGCCGATTCTCAGACCTACTGAATATGCCTATAAAATTTCATAAAAATCGGTCCAGCCGTTTCGGAGGATTATGGTAACTAACATTGTGACACGAGAATTTTATAATTAAGACGAGAATTTTATATATAAGATGAAATTCGAGAATCACATTATGAAGCTTCTTAAACAAAAAAACACTGTTCTAAGTAATTCTAAACATTCAAGTTTTATATTTTGCAATTTCATATGCCAAAAATCAAATAACAAATGACTACAAACAATACAACAACTAAGGAGGAGCATATTGTAATGTTAAGCAGTCCCGGAATCGGACAGTGTTATGCAAATCCCGGGACAACTTGTCACGCGAACCGGGATCATGGTCGGCTGACGTTGTCGACATCAAAGCGACTAAGATTGAATGGGTATAGATTTATGTAGATGGTTTATGTAAATAATGACACATACAGAAACATAGAAAGTTGCCTCGTTTAACTCTCAGAAAAACATTTGAACTGGATCAACGTCGACGAAGTATAATTAAAATTAAATTTTAAAACTCCCAACTAAAAAATAAAAAATGAAATATAAATACTCACTTTCATCCCCCATATCTAGTAAATGGATTTTGATAAAGCATGTCTTATTTTAATATACAAATCGTGCGCTTTCATTTGATACCCCACCTGGGTATATTTGAATTTATTTTCGATTTTAATACGCACTTTCATCCCCCATATCTAGTAAATGGCTACACCGATTTTGATAAGACGTATCTAAGAACCATCGCCAAAAAACTAGCTTTCAAATTAAAAAAAATGCATCCAAATTGGTTCAATCGTTTAAGAGCTACACACTGCGGTCAAACTTATGACACCCCTCTTTTTGCGTCGGGGGTAAAAAAGGATCGCAGCAGGTGTCGTTCTATTGTTTCTGTCTACCCCCATTGCAAAAAGGTGTGAGTCTAGTTATGTATCACTTGGATTTCCTAAAACTGACCAAAACACGAACTATAGGTACGTATAAAACTTATGATCTTACAAAAATAAAAGTGATCCAAATATTTTCATAATAAACTAGAAGTTTACCTCCAGTTTTGTCAAACAACGGTTTTGCACGAAACGAGGATGTTTTTTAAATTTTATTCTCTTGACGAAAGTCGTACGTACGTATCACATTTCACTGCTAAAATAAATCTCGGCACGGCCACCGCAAGTGGGGGCGCCACTCGTCTATTTATAGTCATTTGCATACCGAACGTCGAGTCCACCAGTCCACCACACGCGCGCTAGCGCAAACAAAGACATTTTCATATTTAATATTCTATTTAGTATAATTGCCAGCATATTTAGTTTTCTGACCGACGTTTTTAGTTCGTAGATTTCACAATGCGTAATACATTTTTGTTTAAACATCCTAAAGAGATACGTCTCTTAGTTGACGTCAGTTAAACATTTTTCTTCGAATTTCTCCATAGATGTTTACACACATTGTGTCCATCTGTAAACAATCAGTCCTTTAAGTATTCTCGTTTCCTACGTACACCATCACAATCATGTTTAAGCCAGTGAAGATATTAATAGTATGCGGTTACGCTTATTTGCTCTTTCAATATTTAAGAATATCACTAACGCCAATGACAACAGAAATCGATATAGAATATGTGTTCACAAGCCCACTATATATGACGAAAAAGCAAAAATTAATGCTGTCTAAAAAACATTATAATTTCACTACTTATGTTAAATCGTATAAAAAACTTGAGAGATTTGAAAGTGATCTTAAATTCGTGCTGAAATTCACGAGTGCATTCTTGCACTACTCGACGCCAATGTATGGGAGCGGTCAAAGACCTTTCATTGATAACAACTGTAAATACTTCAACTGCTATTTGACGACCCACAGAAATTTACTTAACGACTTCCGTAATTTTGATGCAATACTGTTTGACGTGGAGAACAGCTGGGATGCACCAACCGTGTTGAGAGAACCCTATCAAAAATTTATATTTACAGCATCTGAATCAGCAATGAGGTTTCCACTATGCGATGCCTTTTATGATGAGTTCTACAACTTGTCATGGACGTACAGACTGGATTCTGATCTCCAATGGGCTTACTTTAGCATTGTTGACCAGGACGGTAATTACGTTGGTCCTAAGATTAATATGAGCTGGATTTCTCCAATGAAGCCTACTCCTCCTAGGGTCAAGAAGGAACTTGGGAGGAAGACAAAGGCAGCAGCGTGGTTCGTCTCCAATTGTTATGGAGGAGGTGGAAGAAACAATGTGACCATTGGGATACAGAAGGCATTAGCGAAATATAATTTAACAGTGGACATCTATGGTCGTTGTGGATATAAGAAATGTCCAAAAGACAGGATTGAGGAGTGTTTGTACTTGCTTAAAGCTGATTATTACTTCTATCTAGCCTTTGAGAATTCGGTGTGTGCCGATTATGTGACTGAGAAGGTTTTGTATCCGTTGAACAACTATGCTGTTCCTATAGTGTACGGTGGAGCTGATTATTCCAGGTAAGAATAATTGGGTACATATTATCATTCACAATTTTCTTACGCCTTGTATTTATTTTTGCGCGGCCGGTAACTACCTTATTTATTGTTAGGACACACCGACCAAATGGATTCGGTTAGGTCAGAACTGTAACAAAACGTGCGCGAGCCGAGCGAGCGCAGCGAGCACTGCCGCGGTTGAGGCACGCGAGCGCTAAATCCAAATTGGTAGCATTATAACAAACTGTTACCGGCCGCACCTATGTATAGCCGGCTACAACTAGGTGTAACCCTTCTTTGGCTTTTAGCCGTAACATAGATACAAATATGTCAGTAAACTTAGTTACTTGGAGCGTTCTTTAATTATATTATGACGTCTCAGTTACACCAAGCAATTAAAAGCACTTTAAAACGATGTACAGTCGCCAGTGATTTCGTGTGTCGATTTTGAACTTAACCTTCAACATTTTATGGTATAAAATCATTTGGAGAAAGTTAGTTTGTACTAACTTGGTGTGCTAACGACTGTACTACCGAGTTCACTGATGTTCTGCCAATATTCACCCTTATACCCTAAGAAATAAAGTTGATAATTAGTCGACCATCAATGAACTCGGGAGTACATACGTCCTTCTGTTCTAGATTCCTGCCTCCTGGATCTTACATCAACGCCTATGAACTAAATGCCACACAAGTAGTCGAAGAGATGATGAAAGCGATCAAGAATCCTGATGTATATGAGGATTATTTCAGGTATTATTTCAATACTAACTGGGTTGTGGAGGTCAGACAGACAGTCACTTACTACCATGTAAAAACTGGTATCCCGCTGCATCCGGTTACAACGGACCGACACCAACGTAGTTGGGAAAAGGCTAGGCAGATGATGATGTATTCGTAAAGTGCTTGTTAGTACTGGGTAATACGATACCCCTTGGTAAGACTGATTGTCAGACTTTTTAGGCCACTGACTACCTAACGACTATCAAAGATCTACACATGACACCCGGGACCAACGGCTTAACGTGCTTTCCGAGGCACGGAGGAAACTCGGTATGTAAAGGGTGGTCACCCATCCACAGACCAACCTAGGCAAGCGCGGCTTCACCTAAAGATTGACCCGAGCGGCTGTTATTATTTAGCCACGAGCTCCTCCACTCCAATTTATGAATACAGTACGTCGGTATTTTAAACGAAGTTCAGTATGACTTGACTGACAATTTTTAGGTGGAACAACTACTACATTTACGTGAAGAACCCCGCCGATCCAGATGTATGTCGTCTCTGCAAGCTCCTCAATGAAAATGGTGACAAACGGTCCTGGTACAAACACTTCAGGGAGTGGTGGAACCCTAACTTCGACGAGGTCTGCAGCAGTGGCGTCGGCACCAGGTTTCTCATGAGGAAACCTGATGTCCAAGGACTATTGGAATACAGGACAAATGTTAAGGGGGATATGAAACGTTGAGAATTTTAAGTAAAGAAATTTTTGTAATACTCTTTTTTTAAGTAAAGCTTGGTCTAAATAAAATTAAAGAAAAATGTATAGATACTTGATGAACCAAGAATTTTGTTTTTTTTCTGTCTCATCTTAGGTCTAGTGGTCGCAAGCGTTACTGCGGAGCATTAGGTATGGGGTTTGATACCCAGGTCGGGCAAAGTGATATTATGTTTTCCCATCAGGAATTTCTCAGTAGCAGCTGTGAAGTCTTGACTCGTGTCCGGTTGATGGCAATAGATTAGGCTCGCCCGGGCTCCTACATGAGAATAAACATAACTGTCGAAATGTGGGGATTCTCCGTATGGGGATAATAGGCGTGAACAAGGTGAAAACGGACCCTTCAAGCATTCTGTGCATCGAACTAAGTAACTCAACGCAAAAATTATTGCTGGGAAACGACTTTTTAAAGTAAAGTTATAAAATCAAAAACTCGTGTATAAAAAACTCTCTCTAAAATAGATCAAAGAAATATTGCAATGACGGTGAGAACAGGTGTCTTTCGGCTTCGTTACGGGTACTTTTACACTCATTATTATGTTAAACTAAACTAACACGACACCTAAAACATTCTCCACTAATATCTCTAATAATTAGCACTTCAACTCCCAACTATGAAGCTTACAATGAGTCACACCCACAGTCCCACACACCAAAATATTACTGTAAAAGTACTGCATTTAATGCGCATACTCGTGCAAATAATATTAGTTTTTTTTTCATCGAAATCGGGCAAGGATTTCCAAAGTTACAGCGTTGTAAAGTTTCACCGCTTTTTTAAAGTGTTCCTTCGCGCGCTACTGTGATGACGTCACGCTGCGAGAATCATGTCCGATTGCGGGTGATACGGAGTGTTTACGTTCATACAATTTGATTTGTAAAGTGATTTGCACTTATTATTTTAACTCTACGAGTGTTTACGTTCATGAAATTTGATTTTTAAAGTGGTTTGCACTTATTATTTCGACTCGCAACTCGCAGCGTGACGTCACAGGTTAGTCGGATTTTGCCTCGGATTTTTTTCTTTAACGTTTAATATCTGTCTTTTTTGAAGATAGGAAAAAAAACAGGTTCTTTTTTTTCGAATCACTAATTTTTTAGACATTACATTACATTAGTTTTTTGATAACAAAAAACATTGGTGTGACTCATTGTATAAAACAGTGAAAGGACGAAAGGCGGAAAGGCAATCCTCTTAGTTTGCTCGTTATAGGGACTCATTATTCAAAGCTTCGAATTTTCACCGAGATAATTCCAATTAGGCTGCCACGCGCAAGAAAAGGACAGAAGTTCAAGTAAAACTACGGAATGTTTTCCTGATTTCTTGGAAAGAGAAACACATAAAAGGTTTTCAAAGGTTAAAAAAAAACCACTAGGTGCGATTCAGTCTCTCTAAAGGATCACGAAAAAAAAATTTAGATTACTCTGTTTTCTAAACCACATTTTCAGTTAATTCTAAACGTCGTTGACGGAATATCTCGTAGGTCGAGAGGTCGCAAGTGCCTGCTGAGCATGAGGTCCTGGATTCGATTCCTGGGTCGTGCAAAGTGTTATTGGGTATTTCCATCAAGAAATTCTCAGTCGTCGCCATGGGAGCCTGGATTTGTGCCCGGTTGACTGCAATAGGTTCGCCCCATATTACATAGGACTTAAACACATAACTGGCGAAATGTGGGTGTACACACGGCGGCACATCAAGCTGTACATTTCCAGTATAAATTGGCCTCGCTTTGTATGGATTTCCTATACAATGAGCGATCCGTATAAAATGGCTTTGTATAGCTTGATCGGCCGTCGTGCGTACTAAGTATTAGGTACACTTCTGACTAACCCTTCTGGGATAACAGGCATGATATTATGTTATTTTGTCTTCGACGGATTGATATACTTAAGTCAAACTTAGTTGTTTTTGTGTTAAAGAAGCCTTTCTTTAATACAAAAACACAGCAAGAAACGATGGGTTAGAAACTAATTTTACCTTTCACAGTAGTGTATATTTTGTCTTTTATCCGCAAAAAACTTGGCCACCTACTAGGCCCATCCGAAAGAAGGGTTTAACTTGCAGGATTGGGAACAATCGCTACAAAATCTGTTAAAAATATTATAAAAAATAAATAATATACATGTATTTTATTTTATTTTTTGTATTTTTTTTGGAGGCCTTCGCCCAGCAGTGGGACAGGACAGGCAATTAAAAAAAAAATGTATTTTATTACCTTAAATAATTGTACAAGAAACACTTATCTAAGCACTATGCAGCGTTACAACTAGAGAAAAAAGTGTTTTCGATAAGCTCAGGCACCAAATGTTAGATTTAACATGTTCAGGAACAAAGTCATGTAGTCCTTCTGCTCTATCCTTTCTATGTGGCTTCACAGTCATCATCGCCATCGGCATTTTTTCGAGTGACATAATTAAAATTTCCGCTGACACCTTGCAAAGATTAAAGCTATTAAATTTTGATGACTAAAAGCCACCAGCATTAAATTTGGTGAAAAATAACCGTTTTTTTCGTTTAGGCCTTTTCTACGTCTGCACTTTTTGATGGCTCTGTTTGAGGAATTGGAGGTTTTTGGTGGAATTTGGATAGGGATCTAGATAGATCTTGGCCCTCTTTATTGTTTCTCATGCATTATGCACATGCGTTAAAGTCTTGCAACTAATGTCATGTGCGTGGGTGATGGTCTGTTGGGCTCAATTCCGGGCAAGTGCAAATGTGTTTTTTTCAATTCATTATGGGTGTAAATCCATCTCAATGTTTTAAGTGCGTTACATTGGGTCCTACCGTAAAACGGGATTTTTACCCCAAAAAAAAAAAGTAATTTTCCAGCAATAATTTTTTGCATAAACTTCCATCAAAAACAAGATATTATAAAAAAACTTCTTTTACCATTTTTGAAAAACTAAAAGAACTTTGACCCCCAATATCTCCGTAACTAGAAGGTTCCCTGGTATAGTCTAGAACAAAAACAAAAAAATGATCGCAATGACGAGGAAAACAAGTGCCTTTCGGCTTCGTTAAGGATCTTAGTACATCCTTTAGATGACTCTCTTCTATATCAAACTTTGCATGAATACAACCAACTTATTTTTATTTTAACTTAGTCAATCTAGAAACACCATGAATTAAATAATAACACCTAAAAGTGAAGTCTTTAAAACTTAACCCGAACTTGTGCTTACTTAACACGTAACCCAAAAGTATTCGCACTAACTAAGCTTATGAAACTTCATCAAAACTTAAACTTAATTTTAAGTTGGTGTTACGAGCGTGTTTAAAATTTAAGTTGTAACTTGGTTTATGATTATGAAGTCACACATCATCAGTCGTTGCGACTTGCGACAAACACATGCATCTTAAACAAACTTTATTTAACTTTAGACGAGTCTAAAACGAATGCAACTGAGATGAATATGGCGGTGGGTAGAAATTGTGGACATTCCAGACTTACGGATTACGGATATTTGTCAGATCCGGTCGTTAGTATGGACATAAAATAAATCGTAAGTACGCCGGTGGTGACATAACGCGACCTACTTACAAATCTACCCACACCACAGCGTGCTTCTACAAAGCCCTGATGTTCAGCTCGAGGCGAGAGCGACATTCAAGGTCTGATCGCAGTAGCGTTGAGACGTCTTGGAACTGTACCTGATTCATTGTGCGTGTTATTGTGTTAAGTTGTAATCTCAAGTAATTCATTAGTTTTGCTAAAAACAGTGTATCGCACCCAATGTGTTTTCATATCTCATCTCATCTCATCATCATCCTGACATATCCGACATATTTGTATTGAAATTGACTGGCTATTGACTATTAAGCCAGTTCAACACTAATAAAATTATTCAAACCAGTTAAAAGGCTCCAAACCTAAGTTAAGTTAAGCTGCATGGGAGTTGCATGCGTGTCGTTAGTCTGGCCAGCTCAACTCAAAGCTATAATAGCTCATTCTTCAACAAGCAGACTGACCCTGCGTTGTCAAACTCACATCATCATCTGCCTGGCCTTTTCACAACTTTGTTGGGGTCGGCTTCCAGTGTAACCGGATACAGCTGAATACCAGTATTTTACATGGAGCGACTGCCTAAATAACCTCCACAACCCAGTACTGGGTAATTCGAAACCCCTTGGTAAGACTGGTTGTCAGACTTTCGGGCCACAGGCCACTGACTGCGTGTAACAACTGTCAAAAATCTACGAATGACAGCCGGGATCAACGGCTTGACGTACTTTCTGAGACACGGAGGAAACTCTGTATGTACCTGATGGTCACCCATCCACAGACCGACCTTGGCATGCGTGGCTTAACACAGAAGATCGACACGTGTGGCTGTTAGATTTACTCTATGCTCCTCCTCTCGAGCTCATGGTCAGAGTGAGTCTGACTTTTTATAATTAAAAAAAAATCTTTTCTTATCCACAACATTCTTTCCAGCACCTTAAAAGAGGTACGGATCCCAATCATAAGTTCAGCACACTTTCATGAGTAACTTGTTTGAATAAAACTGCAAGTAGTCGCCAACTTGGTGAGTTCATCTTAAATATTGCAGCACAATTTATTTGCTTAGACGTTAGCGGTAATGAGGTAGTGTTTTGAACCTCAGTTTTGCGTGATTTTATAACAGAGTGGGGACAATTATACAAAAAAAATACAATTAGAGCAGAATACGAATATTAAACCTAACTACGACTGTCTGAATATAAACGTGGTGCAAAATGATGAAGAAAAACATCATGAGGTAACCGGCAAATCCTAGAACTAAAAAAAAATTGCCGTCACGGGACGTCCGGCAGATGTGAAACATCTATGTTAATATAAGATTAGAATTCATAGTTAATAAAAAAACCTATAACGAGATATGGAGTATAATAAAGAATAAATATTACGTTAAAGTATTTTCTTTTATCGATATCTATCGATCAAATCTCCTTACGACCTAACTACATCACTAATTGAGTAGCGTGGAACTTTCGAAAACTGAATATTTAGATCAACAATCGTTCCAAAACAAAGTTTATTCCAATTGGGAAAAGTTGATTTTACGTGGCATAGAGGAGGCATCACGCCATGACAGCGTCATGCCATCTTCCGTCACGGCATGCATACGAGTCGGTTTTACTGCCTAGGCGCGTATATACGGGATGCAAGGTACACCGACGCGAAAACGTTTACCACGTATTCAGTACATCTGGGGGGCTCAGAATGATGTACTGGATGTGTTTTTTTGCACGGAACCCTGATCCTTTTTTAACCGACTTTAAAAAAGGAACAGGGTTCCGTGCAAAAAAACGCATGAAATTGTTATAGAAATAGGGATATTGAAATAGGGAAGTTATATTTCCTAAAATACTATAATCTATTTTGCAGCGCAAAGGAACACCTCCGCCCACTAAGCGATCAAAATGATGTTAGGCTTGACCTTTCGCCTTTTATTGAATTTGCTGACACTTCTATTTAAGTTAGTACTTGGGTCCCGTTTTATTTTTACTACATTGCTTTTAAGTACTAGTACTAAATTAAGCTTAATGCTTGATGACATATTTTTTTGAACATCTAGAAAAGCCCTAAGCGATAGTCACGTTATTTAGTAACAAATATTGTTTCCAGAAGGTCTGCATGTCTGTCGCTCCGTATATAATACTGGTATTTAGCTTCACACCGTTACACTGGAAGCCGAAACCAACATCATGGGGATAACAGTACCTGAAAGGCCCTTTTTCTCCCCACCATTGCGATAATTCCTTTGTGCCAAACAAGACCATACCTGGAAACCTTCTAGTTACGGAGATATAGGAGGTCAAATTTTATCTTTTTCATAAGTTTTGAATGTGATAACTTGACTCTAACGACCCCCGTACTATTCAATGCATCCATCAACACAATGTTTTGAGTGCGTTGCATTGAGTCCTACCGTAAAACGTGATTTGTCACCCCAAAAAAACGTCGTTTCCCAGCAATAAATTATTGCGTAGAGTTACTTACTTTGATGTACAGAATGCTTGGTTGACGGCTTCGTGAAGGGTTCGTTTACTCCTTATATGTAGTTGGTAAAATGCTAGGCCTATGTGATAAATACCCAAAAGTCTATCATCACGCCTGTATTTCCGTGAAGTGTTAGGCAGAGGTGTTCCATATAACACCCTCATTTCGCCAGGTATGTTTTACTCCCCTTGTAATAAGGAGCTAGCGTATTGCCGTCTATAGATCACAAATTCAGACTCCGTGGCTGCTACTGATAAAATCTTGATGGAAAAAAAATAACACTTTGCCTGGCCTGAGAATTGATCCTGCTTCTTTGCTCAGCAGTCGAGCTTGAGACGCAAGTTGATTTGACTACTCTAGAGAAAAAGTTAATATTAAAAGAGCCTCAGAGCAAAACTCTGGTTGAAAAGTTTACCTTTTAACATCCATAAAGATTAATAATGTTGGTTATTTACCCAAAATAGATTACTCGTTCACCGCAGATATTCATTAGCTAGCCCTACTAACAAAATAAAGTGCGTAAGTACTACCGAACTGAGGGGGAAGCGAAGTTTTGTACAAAAATAGCTGTTCGCCTAACGAAATCTCGGAGAAGCGATGTCTGGTGGAACTTGTTAATTAGTTTCGCAGCCACTACTTTCTGTGGGTACGGATTACGAGTACTGTTTCAGTCATCCACGTTTTATACAGGGTGTAAACAGTACCTTCACGAAGCCGTTAACCAAGTATTCTGTACATCAAACTAAGTAACCTTACACAAAAATTATTGCTGGGAAACGACTTTTTTTTTGGGGTGAAAAATAACCTCAGTAAACTCAATGAAAAGCATTCAAAACATTGTGTTTATGGGTGCATTGAATAGTAAACGGATCATGGAGGCATTTAAAGTAAAGTTACAACATTAAAAAATTGTATTTAAAAAAAAAACTTGTGAAAAAGTTGGAACTTTGACCCCAATAACTCCGTAACTAAAAGGTTCCCAGGTATGGTCTAGAACAAAAAAATAATCGCAATAGCGGGGAGAACAAAAGCCTTTCGGCTTCGTTAAGGGTCTATTTACAACCTTTAGATCGGGGAGTCTATAAAAATGGCTGAGGTGTACTTAATTTAAAGGATGTTTTTAAAGGGTTGGGGAAGATTTTATTCTTATGCATTTTATTAAAGAGTTAAGTAGAGTTCAAAACGGGTTCAAACTAAACCATCCAAGGGTTTAGTTTGAACCCGTTTTTAGGATTCAATGTAACGCACTCAAAACACTGTACCTACTGATGGATGCATTGAATAGTAGGACAGGGGTCATGGAGGTATAGGCCTGTTGACGGTGAGTAATGAGCTAGCTCGCCGTCCGTCCGTCTTTTAACGACAGGCCGTGTCGACGGCGCGTTCGTGTTCCACGCGCGCCTCAAAGAGATGTCAGCGAAAAGGAAGGAGCCCCGCAAGGGCCGATGCCTGCCGGGGCTGTGGGACTGTTCGAAAGAGATACCGCGGCCCTGGGGCCTGGAAGACAAATGGAAAATAGATTGGTTTTAGTCAGTAAAAGTCTAACACTCCCTTCCACTCCGCCCAGAACGGAGAGGGTCATTTGATGATTTTCCATCCAAAAAAAATGGAGATATTTAAAGTGAAGATAAACCTATGCAGAAGACAGAAGAAAATAACCTCTGGTGTTTGTTTAGCTTAGTTAAATATTCAAACACAATTCACACATAACTACACGTTCTTAAACATAACTGGCGAAATGTAGGTGTACTAGTAGGTGCACCTCTACTTACCCCTTCTGGGATTCCAGGCGTGATGTTATGTTATGTTGTTAAATATGCAAGTACACGAATAGAGTAAACATTGCCCTGTTTCTCTGCCTCCAAATAGGTTTCGTTAATATTCGGAATTGCAAAATTTGTTTCTTTTTCGTATTTATTTAACAATTTATGTACACGCTAAATAATATATTTCGGATATGTCAGAATTTATTCCGTAAGGCTCGTAAATCATGTGGGCAGATGATGGGTTTCGTGCTATGAAAACACACTGGGTGCGATACACTGTTTCTAGCAAAACTAACGAATGTCTTGAGATTAAAACTTAACACAATAACACGGGGCACAATGAATCGGCTACAGTTCCAAGACGTCTCAACTCCGCCGCGATCAGACACTGAATGTCGCCCTCGCCTCGAGCTGAACATCAGGGCTCTGTACAAGCACGCTATATTGTGGGTAGACTGGTAAATAGGTCGCGCGCTGCCACCACGCACACAGGTGCGCTTTCCAATTCATTTTATGTCCATATTAATGACCTGATCCGACATATAGAAAAGAAGAAAGGAACAGAAAATAGTACAAAGGTGATACTTATTCCTAAAGAAATCTCTTCCAGCATACCTGTGCAAGGAGATACTAAAAACTTCTTCTGGCAGTAGTGGTTATCCGGACATTGTAAAACATGTGGCGAAAAGATTAGTAAGCATCATTCGTGTGGTTAATGTGTTGGCAACCGCTTTTGAATTGTTTCGTATTTCCACAACATTTTGGTAGTATAAGTATGTCAATCCAATGCATTTTTGAGATGTCGGACGTTCAGTTCCCCAGTTCAGGGATATTTAAAAACGGACTAAAAACACTGCCTCGTTGGTCGCGTGGTCTTGGGTCCGATTCCCGGGTCGGGCAAAGCGTTATTGGATTTTTCCATCAGGAATTTCTCAGAAGCAGCCACGGAGTCGGTATTTGTGCCCGGTTGATGACAATAGGCTCGCCCCTTTTTACATGGGGCTTAAACATAACTGGCAAAATGTGGGTGTATAACCCTTTGGGGATTAAGAGTTAAGGGAACTACTTGTGAAATATGGTGTACTAACTCAGAAACTCTCGCCTACATTTTTACATTTTCCGGTTGACCATTTTGTTATTTATTTCTAACAACCACGATGTTCTAAAGCCACCAACCCTGTACACTCACGAACTAAAGCCAAACGAGTCGGCGATGAGTTGCGATGGCTCGATAAGATAAGCTGATGTATCGCTTAACGTGTTCCAATGAAGAGCTACAGCCAAATGTTTGTTAGCTTTCAAGGGGTAGTTAGCACATTATTAATAGAGAGCGTTTAATGGTTTACTCAAGTGTTATCAGTGGACCTAGTGCACGTTTTAAACACGCTTTTATTTGCTTCTCATGTAACTATGTAAAAAAATCTTAGAAGTTAACTTTGACCCACTTCTCGGTGTCCGATTGAGCTGAAATTTTGCATAGATGTTTTGTTTGGATGACAATGCATGGTTAGCTAAGTGATTTTATTCTAAATCCTAAATGTCGGACTCATAAAGATGGTGGATTAGTTATTTTTTATTAATTCCCATGAAATGGGTATCAAATGAAAGGGTTTGCTGAGAAAAATACGAGGAAGCGTGTTTTTTAAACAATAATTATCATCAATAACAAAATCTACTCGTTAACAATGTGTTTGTGTGGAATAAGCGTGTTTTTAGGGTTCCGTAGCCGAATGGCAAAAAACGGAATCCTTATAGATTCGTCATGTCTGTCTGTCTGTCCGTCCGTATGTCACAGCCATTTTATAACGAAACTATTAAGACTACACAGTTGAAACTTGGTAGGTAGATGTATTCTATGAAGCGCTTTACGATTTTTATACAAAAATAAAATAAAAAGATTGAGGGGGGGCTACCCATACATGGAACAAAAACTAAAAAAAAACCATTAAACCTATACGTGCGGGGTGTCTTTAGATAGGTCTTTAAAAATGACATAGAGGTTCCTAAAACCATTTTTTCTCAATCATTTGAAAGATAGACACTTCCAAAGTGGTAAAATGTGCATGATAATAATATAATTTCTCACGCCACGGAAATTGAAAATTGCGAAATTGTGCCTTATTAATGTCAATAGGCTCGCCCCTTTCGAGCCACTGACTAACTGTAATGACTGTCAAAGATCTACAAATGACAGCCGGGTCCAACGGCTTAACGTACTTTCTAAGGCATGGAGGAAACTCGGTATGTAATGAATGGTCACCCATCCACCAACCAACCTAAGCTAGCGCGGCTTAACCTAAAGATCGACCCCAGCGGCTGTTATTATTGAGTAGAGCTCCTCTTTATGAAACATCTTCCATTTCTTTTTCCTATTGCAATTTATCAAACTAGACTAGTTTGGCCTAGGTTGAACTTGAAACAAAGCAGTCGTAAGCATCGGTTCCAGCTTCCTCAGTTATTGTCAAAGCTTTATGTCTAGATCTAAGTGTGCCTAGCCTCGTAAAATAAGCTTCGTCTAATGCTAAGCGTTCTCTGTACAAAAATAGTGATGTGCTCGTGTTTAGAAAATCTTATCGATATGTTTCTCATCGTGGGATAGTTTCCTTTTAGGAGGTAAATGATGAGCTTTGCTACGCTTCAACACACGTGTATAAGATGTGTATGAAGACTCTTTAAGAGAGCATGATTGTGAAACAAAATTAAACAATTGATGAAATAAACAGAACTGTTCCACTTTTTTCTGATCATCCTAGCCTTTTTACAAATTTCTTGGAGTCAGCTTCCAGTTAAGCGGATGCAGCTGAATTCCAGTATTTTACATGGAGGGACTGCCTATCTGACCTCCACAACTCAACTGGGTAATTGGCGGCTCTGAAGTTAGCTGCGAGTGACAGTCTGCGCATTATACAGTCAAGACGATGCGTCCTATGCGCCCCGCTGATATCAAAAATTGTGTTCTACGCAGCTTTACGTTAGATGTTCCGAGTCCCCATAAATTTTGAACCGCTATACCTGCGCAGATCGTCATTCGCAGCTAATTTCCGAGCCGCCATAAAGTTTGAACCGAACTATACCAAATAACTAATACTATGTTTTTTTTATTTTAATATTTGTTTTACACAACAGAGTATTTTTCAAGTTAAAATCTTTATAACAAGGAACTTAATTACACTTCCCTATAAGTTATCCGTATAGTGCCTAAAACATCGATCAATATATAAATGCACAGCCCTACTTGTTTAGCATTCCAGGTTACGTATACATGCTGAATTCAGTATCGGAGACACTTCAAAGTGAATCTTGGGTGTCGCCTACGCTTAGATGCAATTTGCAGATACATCCATTTGGAAAACAAAATGGAATAATATAAAGGGATTTTCCTCGTTAAGATTCGTAACTATTTTAGATAGATAAAGGGTGTAAAAAGACCCTTAACGAAGCCGAAAGGCACTTGTTCTCCACGTCATTGAGATTTTTTTTTGTTCTGAACCATACCTGGGAACCTTCTAGTTACGGAGATATTGTAGGTTAAAGTTTTTTTTTAAATACTACTTTTAAAGGTTTTAACTTTACTAACTCCATGCCCTTTTACTTTCAAATCATCCATCAGCACTAAGTTTTGAGTTCGTTACATTGAGTTTTACCGTAAAACGTGATTTTTCACCCCAAAAATAGAAGTTTTTTCCCAGCAATAATTTTTGCGTAGTTATTTAATTTGATGTACAGAATGCTTGGTTGACGGCTTCGTGAAGGGTCTGTTTACACCTTGTAGATGCAATTTGACGCCATTAGATTATTTTCTCTAGGGGTATGTAAAGTCGCATGTCCAGGTGTCTCATGTCTAATGTATTTGCCCTTAGTGATATTGATTCATCCTAATCCTAACTATCCTAACTTCCTAACAAATATTATAAATGCAAAAGTAAGCTTGTTTGTTACCTTTTCACGCCTCACCCACTGAACCGACTATCATGAAATTTCCATATACGTTGTCAGGTGTACAGAAACGGACATAGGGTACCTTTCATCCCGAAAATAAGTACTGTTCCCGAGGAAAATAAATTAACGTTCTTGTGATAAATAATAGATGGCGCCACGTGTCTTTTGAGTCATGATTGAATAACATTATTACAAGCAGAGTACAACCCGAATTTATTGTCAAATTCGAAATTAACGCGAGCGAAACCGCGGGCAAAAACTATATAATTAATATTAGAAAATTAGATAATTGATATATTAATATTTACTTATATGTGTATTTATATCTCATATTTAAGGTTAAGTTAGGTAAGGCACATAAACACATTATTCTCTTCCTTATCTCACACACTATTGTCTACATTTCTTTTTCATTTCTCCTTTTGCAGGTCTGCTGGCAGGAATTTCTTAAGAAATAAGCAGTACCTATGTACTCATCTATTATAATGTTATTTTCCTGTGTTGTCTACTGTGTGTACATAAATAGTAAAATAAATAAATAATCAATACAGCGAAATATTTGACAGTTATGTGCGTCGTTGCCAACTTTCACACACAACCTTAGATATCAGATAAATTAACTCGTAGACGTAAAACCAAAAGCTTTAGCAATCGAGAAATAAAGCCACATAAAGCAATACATTTCATTCCTTCTTGTTTAAAGTGCTTTCCAAGCGTATCTATTTTATTAGACCGAGAGGATTCGAACCCACTGACTCATCGGTTCCGTGGTAACGCCCCTTCCATGTCACATGCGGAGGGATGGACTTTTCCAATCCATACGGTTGATGAGAATGGGTTGTGGAAAAAGTAAATGTAGCTCCATATGTGGGGCTTATTGCCGTTGGTGAAACTCTGCGGGAGAACCGTTGGAATCGCATTTGTTTATTGCCATTCCAAAAAGGCAGTGTCTACATGATTTTTGAACTAAGCAGTGTTTGGTAAGTGAATATACAAGGTGTAAAAATACCCTTGACGGAGTCGAAAGGTACTTGTTCTTCCCGTTATTGCGATATTTTTTTTGTTCTAGATCTTACCTGGGAAATTTTTAGTTACGGAGATATTGGGGGTTAAAAGTTTCAACTTTTTCACAAGTTTTTTTTTTTGTAATGCAAGTTTTGAATGTTGTAACTTTACTTTAAATACCTCCACGACCACCGTACTTTGCAATGCATCCATTAGCACAATGTTTTGAGTGTGTTACATCGAGTCTAACCGTAGAACTTGATTTTTCACCCAAAAAAAATCGTACCCGAGCAATAATTTTTGTGAAGAGTTACTTAATTAATGCACGGAAAGCTTGGTTGACGTCCTGTGAAGGATCCGTTTACTCCTTGTATTTACTCATTGCCATACAACGCACATCACAGAGCCTAAACCCCTAGGCCTAGAAACTAGCAATTGTGCAAGAGTTCCTTATAAAACGAAAGTAAGCGCTAAAGGATTTTTTTTTAAAAATCATCCCCAAAAAGGGAGGAAATCTCAATAGGCACACGGCTTATCAAAGAAGAGAGATAAAGACAGGAAACTGCTTGGTAACTGAACTCCCCACTCGACTCTTGCTCGAGCCAGCCTGTGATGCGGAGCCAGTAGTTTTAAATCAGCACCTAAATAATCTCAGTCAGATCCAGCCTGTCCCTTTGCTGCCCTCCCATAAGCCGAGGCTCGTACCCCACAGGGGGTGCTCTTTTTTTTCGGATGGGTAATCATCAAACGACTCCCCCTCCCCCCCGCTCTGGGCGGAGCGGAAGGGAGTGTCAGACTTTAACTGACTAAAACCTATCCATGTTTCTTCTTTGCCCTTTGTGTTCCAGGGCCGCGGTATCTCTTTCAAACAGTCCCGCAGCCCCACAGGGGGTGCCCTTAACGCGCTGTAGCTTAGTTTATAAGTTATTTGCCCCTGGCTGGACGCCTTAAACTCAAGGGACCCACAGGATAGTCCGGTTAAGCAGAAGCCAGCCTCATAGGTAAACCTGCGAGATGCTATCATCATCATCTTCCTGCCCTTGTTCAACTCTATTTGGGGATGTTACCTATGAGATGCAATGCCAAATTTTTTTTTAAACAATATCATTACCGTGTCATGCATATTAAGCTCTCATAATTTTGTTTACTGAAAAAAAAACGAATTAGAAGTAATTTTAAACAACAATGACGTCATGTTAAGCCCATTTCAAGGGAAGATACAAAATTAAATAGATGTCTTCAGGCGCACAAAGGATATCTCTTCAGTTGGACATGTAACAAACAATAGGCATAGGTAAGGACAGCAGAAAAAAACCAGCGCTACAAAACCAGGTGCACGATAAATACACGTAACCCTTGGATTACGCGCGTCTGACGTATCTGTTGATATGGGTGCGGTACCGTCAGCATGGCGGCGTTATTAAAATCGTACCTAATATATCATTTAAAACGGGCATGTAGTTGGTATTTTATTCTGTTATTGTGTAATTTGTGGCTGGTTTTGTGAAATGGATAGAGGCAAAAAAAAGTGAAGGTTTTAATTTTAAAATAAATCTTTTTTTGAATAAATGAGTGAAACAGAAAAGCAGCGCTGGGAAATATGATTTCTGTCAATACTATTGATTCACATGGTGCTATTGAATTGAACACAAAAGGAAGTATTTATTGTATGAGGGTGAATATCACGGCAGCAAATTTTACGTGTCCACGTTGAGAATCGAGGTGTAAAATGACAGGACGTTTCTTATTTTTTTTTATAGTGAACTACGTAACTTGGTTTAATTAGGGCCACATTTTTTGTTTTTATAAGTATATATAAATAATCAGGAAAAAAAAAATCACCTTAAAATTCAAGTTTGGTGGCTTGTCCCAGTTCCATTTTTTGATATAATTGCATTCACCAAAGTAACAATTTGGGGTAAAATAGCAAATAAACGATTTCTTTAGTATATGCATAAGGCACACTATCTAAAAACAATTAAACCATATTAGAAAATCTAATTTAAAAGCACAGGACACTCGATCAAAGTTTGTCCAAGCAAAAATCAAAATTTTGTTCGCACTTTTTCAATTTACTATAACCTGAAGCTTCGGGCGTGTGTGATCAATAGTGTTTTATTATTTCGCAACTCTAAGTCTTTGGCCAGCACTTGCGCGTAACAGATATGTGATTAGTGCTTTGATTACCCCCCAAAAACGTAAGTACTCACCTTGAGTGGGACGGGGGACAAGAATTGTTCAATTTTTGGTGGATCGATTTGCTGTCGATTTTAAAGTGTTTTAATAGTAAGCTACACGTTATAGCTAGTGATTAGGGTTTCGTATAAATCAGTAACATCAATTTAATTGGAACTTAAAACCCCTATTTTTAAAGATTTTTTTTATGCCTGGTCCCAATTTTGGTGGCTCAATTTTGGTGGCTTTGGTGGCGTTTTCCCACCACCAAAATTGAAAACGAGCCACCAAATTTTAAGTATGTACTGTATATGTATGGTTTGTACCTATATAGCCAGTTTTTTTACGTTGCAGGAGAGTTTGATTAGCAAACAAATAAATGTTATGTACTTGGCAGTAAGTAAGACCAATTATTATAAGGGTGGTATACTAATGATCAAGTTTCTTATTAATATATTTTTATTTTGTTGCTTTTAAGAATGCCAAAACAGACTAGCGAAGAGAGGCTGGTTAAAAAGAGAATGGGAGAAAGAAGAAGAAAGGCAAAAATAAAGAGCTATCCCAAACAGGCTGAAACACTGCGAAAAAGAGTTATGAGGAAAAAAGAAAACGAGTGTTTTCTTGTTTTTAAGTTTTTTTTTAGTAAAGATGAGAGAAGATTAATTATATTTGAAAACTAAAAATTCCTTTCTTAGATTTAAAGACTGATTGTAGAAACCATTGATCTAGTCTGGTGATTAGCATCCAAATATTGAGTTAAGGTTATTTAGTTTAACTGAAATCTGCAGAGCGTTGGTGAAATGGTAATGATCTGTTTGTTGTTTCATTGTGATCCTTGGATTTAATATTTTTTATTTTGTTTGGAACAACAAAAAATTACATAATAAAGCATTGAGTCCAAGAATAGCCCTTTCCGTAGCTCGCTGATCAACCTCGAAATTATGGACCAGCCATATCGAGAGTGTCCACGTTTCAGCCCTCTAAGTCATAACAGGCAGGACGTACTGGTTGAAGACCGTAGTAGGCGTAGGCTCTGTGCAATACGCGACGAGAAGACCGTACGAAGTTTCCCAAAAGTTGCCCAGCCCAGCTGAATTCTTCTGTCAGTCTCCCTCTTAAAGTTGTTCTTACCAAACTGCAGAGTTTGTCCTAGATAAACATATTCTCGAACAACCTCGAGAGGACTGCCATTGACAACAATAGGTCCTGGTTCCAGGTAACGTGATCTTTGAACATCACCTGGGTTTTGTCCAAGTTCACCCTGAGATCAATGCGTATTGATGAATCAACTAGGCCATCCAGCATCTGCTGCATGACGATTTCATCTGCAATGGATATATCAAGTGTGAGATGTACTCGCCGTTGATGTTAATGCCAGGTGCGTTGGTGAGGGGCTGCGGGACTGTTCGAAAGAGATACCGCAGCCCTGGAACACAGAGGGCTAAGAAGGAACACGGACACAAGTCTGACACTCCCTTTCAATCCGCCCAGAGCGGGGGAAATCATCAAATGACCCCCCATTGGTCATTTGATGATTTCCCATCCAAAAAAAAAAGGGTGCGTTGGTGAACCATTTCGGCTAAATTACGTCCCCTTGGCTCACCCCCTGACGCAATGGGATATGCTCTGTTTGCTGGTTCTGAGTTTGGATGGTGATTGTGATGTTTTCATAAGGAGTTCTCAGCACTTGGATGTATCGCCAGTCAACTTAGCATCGCTGCAGAGACTCCAGAACTGACCAGGTCTCGATAGAGTCAAAAGTCTTCTCGTAGTCCACGAATGTAAGACACAGCGGCCGATTATACTCTTCGAACTTCTGTATGATCTGCCGCACTGTGTGGATGTGGTCTATGGTGCTGAATCCTCTTTGAAACCCGTCCTGCTCTGGTGGCTGGAAATCGTCGAGTCTTCGCACTAGACGATTCGTGATGAATTTTGAAAACAGCTAGTACACGTGTCTAAGGAGCGAAATGGGTCAGTAATTCTTGAATAGGGCCTTGTACCCCTTTTTAAAGCAAAAAACGACCACGCTCCTTTACCACGCTTCTTGAGTTCTCCCAGAGAACAGGACCGAGTTGAAAAGCTCCCGTAGCTCTCTTAATACAGGACTTCCTCCCGCATTCAGGAGCTCAGTTGTTACCCCATCCTCACCAGGCGCTTTTCCATTTTTAAGCTGTCTAAGTGACGCCCCGATTTTGTTTTGGCTGAATTCTGGTAGGTTTTCTGTGAAATGGCGGGTTAAGGTGGCTTTGGAATCCTTATTTTCGGGATCAGGTCGAGATGCATGCGATGCGTACAACTTGCCGTAGAAGTTTTCTACTTCCGACAGAATCTCCGGCTTCGAAACGACCTTATGTCCACTAGATTTGGACTTTATTACCACTTGGTCTTTATTATTAATTTTGTTTACAATAAAAATATTAATGTTTTTTTGTTTTCGTTTTTTTTTGTGTCATAAACTCATAATGATAGATCAGATAAATAATAATAAATATTTTTTAACAACCGATGAAGTTATTGATGAGAATGAGTATTTGTGAGATTAGTTACATTGAGCTTTATTAGTGAGATTGAGGTTTGTGACGGAGAAATTAAATTTTGGTGCCACTGATTTTCAATTTTGGTGGGCACTGTCGATTTTGGTGGGCGATTTTCAATTTTGGTGGCCACACTAGACTTTGAACTAAAATATCTCAAAAAGTTATCGAGATTTTCTCAGACCTCTTGAAGATCCTTCCAGCTTGGAGTTTCTATTCTTATACCAGCCCCTTATTTTTCACGAATTATGAAGAAAAAATTTCGCCACCAAAATTGAATAAAAATGCACGTTGTTGATATTCACCCATGAGCACCCATACAAAATAATTGAGTACGGAGGTTTTTATTCCATTGTTCGTGCCAGTATTTCATTTAAAACTGTTGCGTAATTTAATTAAATACTAATCAAAAAGACAGTCATGATTGGTATCGATACCTTTCTTCTTTATCGTGTGGTTAGTGCCCAACCTGGTGTCAGAGTTTCTATTCCACCCATGGGTTTCTGACTTGGCTCTTCATGCCATCGAGATTAATTTTAAATTTAATATCTCTCAGGTATGTGGTTTCCTAACGATGTTTTCCTTCAGTGAAGCAAGTGATAATTATACAATACGCACTTGAACCCAAAAAATCTAATCTTGGGTTCGAATTCGAGACCTGTAACTTGGCAGTCCGACGGTCACACCACTAGACTATCACTGGCACTATCATCAACCCCAAAACTAAAACCACAGAATTATTAGGTACTTTTAGATTTTATTTGGTAAAAATATCAACACACATCACTTTTAACGAGTGTCGCTAGCTAATTCATTTGACCCCGTATAGTACACGTTTATTTACTTCCAGCAAATGGCGGAAAACATAAATAATAACCAAAACTATATCACAAAACAAAAAACGAAATATATAAGTAAGCGTAGTCCGAAAAAGCGAGTAAACAACAGCCACATCTCGAATTAATGGTGGGTAGTTGTTTTTTTTGCTTTTTTGCGGGTACAACACAGCAAAGCGCATTCGTGCGCGTATCTATTCATCATTTAATTTACATTTGAGCGGCCGCAGTGGTGCTGTGCACTCGTTGTTAGTGAGTAGGACGCGGTTGCTGGCGAAAATCATTGCAATAAATTGCATTTTATTTTTGAGGTTTTTCTTTTGTATTGGTACATAATAATACCAGCTTATTGTTGTCTCACTGAAAGTGCAAAGGCCTATTATTTTACTGAAAAGGCATGAGCATTGATCATCATGCTGGCTCAAGGCAATTTCAGACTTATATTGATGAAATTACCTTTATATTTCGTCTCGATGTTATCCTCCAACGATGACGTCCTAGAAAAACTCAGAAAGATCACATGTGGCAACACGAAGTTATGCTTTACTTGCGAAGACTGAGCCTTAAAAACGTTTTGTATTGCGCAAACACTGTATAAAATGTGATATTGATAAATCAAATTTAATCTGAGGGCAAATATCGTGACTAATAAGATTGCTTGAAAATTAAATTAAATTAAATTTTCACGAAAACTTTTCTACGATTACATTAATTTCTTCTCAGTTTTGACTTACCTTTCTACAATTGTACAACTGTGCTTCGCTATATTTTAAAATTAGCATTGCCGTATTTATTGTAGTGCTATCTTCTATTTGTAATCCTACTATTACCCCATTATCATTTTACTACAAATAATTTTCCAAAAAGCACAAGTTCTGAATCCATTTACCACGTTCTACCTCACCACAGTAGACTCCTGCGCTCTATACGTTTTTGTTTCAGCATGAATGTGTAAAATATTAGTTGGGAATCGATGGGTTCGCGTTCGACTCCCAATTCGCGCCTTTCGCCACCGCTGCACAAAGGACTAACGTATAGCTATTCTGTTATTATATTGATACCGAGCTATTTGCAGCTATTTGGGCTGTCTCCTTTGTCTTTTTCGTTCGTTGTGTGTGAATTCTGGAATTGCAAATGGGGTTATTTGCGTGTGATTCCTGGGAAGAATGGGTGCAGTTCTTATAAAGATATTATTATACAGGGTGTAAACGGACCCTTCACGAAGCCGTCAACCAAGCATTATGTATCAAACTAAGTAACCCTACGCAAAAATTATTGCTGAGAAACGACTTTTTTTTTTGAGGTGAAAAATCACGTTTTACGATAAAACTCAAAGTAACGCACTGAAAACTTAGTGCTGATGGATGCTTTGAATAGTAAACGGGTCATGGAGTTAATTAAAGTAAAGTTAAAACCTTAAAAAGTAGTAATTTTGTGAAAAAAATAAATTTAATTAAAACGGGGAGGACAAGTGCCTTTCGGCTTCGTTAAGGGACTTTTTACACCCTTTATACTATTATAATTATGTTGCTCGCTTCTTCTGTTGTTGGTTTATCGGTTGCAGGCGCTAATGCTGCGCATGAGGTCTTGGTTTCGATATCCCGTTTAGGCATAGTGAGCAGTGTTCTTGGCTTCCTACATTAGGAATTTCTCTATAGTGTCTGGATTTGAGCCCGATTGACGTCAAAAGACTCGTCCGCTATAAAATGTTACTTACACGTAACTGGCGATATTTAAGTGTAGTAAAAGTACACCTTATTCTTCGGGGTTTACAGGCGTTCTTATATATATTATGCTACTAGATGATGTGTTAAGGAAGCCCAAAATAATTCGTTGTAAAGTAATTTGTATGACCAGCTACGTCTGGTGACGTAAACACGTCGTTTTTGAATCCAAAATACATTTCTCATTCCATATCATTTTAGTTAAATTGTTTTCAACACGCAGAATCAGTCTCATCCATAGATATGAATACATTCTTAAAATTATGAAAACACTAGCTTTTGCCCGTGGCTTCGCTCGCGTTAATTTAGAATTTGACAATGAATTCGGGTTGTACTCTACTTGTAACAGTAAAATTCAATCATTATTCGAAAGAGTGGCGCCATCTATTATCATAAGAACGTTATTTTTGTTTTTCTCGGGAACGGTACTTTTTTTTGGGATGAAAGGTACCCTATGTCCGTTTCTGTCCACCTGACAACGTATATGCAAAATTCAGGATCATCGGTTCAGTGGTTTAGGCACAAAAAGGTAACAAACAAACAAACGTACTTTCGCATTTATAATATTAGTTAGGATTATCTGTGATACGGGTATTTTAAATTTTAAAATCGATATTTTTAACACCGCGGGTCTCAGCTACTAACAATACTGTTCCCTTGGTGCCACAAAGAATTCATGTAAATACTAAGTAGCAACATATGTACATGTATGTATGTGTGGTATAGTAATCAGTCAACATAATATCGATTACAGATGTGATGTTAACACATTATTAAGTTCCGACAACTGTGACCAAAGCGGACCAGTTAGATTCAATTTCAACGTCGTGCTATTAGTATTGAAATAAACTGGAATACGTTAACACCTAATACGTTTGAAATATATTTAACAATGTCTCGCTTAGCAATGTGTTTATTTCTTATTGCGGTAAGTACTATTTGTTGCCCACGACCTTCATTCGCGTGAAATTATTATAAAAATTATTACTTTCCCTTATTAATCGGATTTTGTTAACAATTTCAAGAGTTTAAATTTTTTTGAACGGATCCCTAATTATTCTTCTAAAAAGTAGCCTAAGTAAGACCTTATAACATCAACTATCTGCGAGTAAAACTCCCGTCAAAATCAGTTCAGCCGTTTCAGAGATTAGCCGGAACAAACCGACTGACAGACAGACCAAAATTGAAAAAAAAATTGTGTTTGTTCTAAGTGATTCAAATATTTTCATATATATTCAGTAAAAAGCTGTTCTTCAATTTACTTCAATTTTATTTATTGTGTGGATGCCCGAGAGCAGCGAAGGAGAGTAGAATCCTGAGCATAGCAAAGGATTCTAGACAGAATCCTGAGCGAAGTGAGGGACACAAAGACCGGGATTTGTGTACCGAATTGTGTACTCTACTTTTTACCATTGACTGCGAGAAAATAAATAGAAGTATAGTATTTATAGTTCTCGTGGGTTAATAATAACAGTAACTCGGGTAGATCTTCAAGGTTAAGCCGGGCGCTCCGCTCAGGATTCTACTCTAGAATCCCTAGTTACGATCGGGATTCTACTCTAGAATCCTTCGCTGCTCTCGGGATCCAACTTAGTCCCTCGAATTAAATTCCCTTTTTTTTCACTTGTTGTATAATCTACTTTTATATTTGTCACATATTATATAATCTATAATAAAAGAACAAAGGATTAAATATAAACATTAAACATTTATAGTGAAATTGGAACTGTTTCCGAAATTCAATCTTGTCGGCACGTTTCATTTATTTTTTGTTCACAATTCGTGCTTGTTTCAAATTCAAAATGTTTTCTTCACTCAGTGACTAACAGTTTTATTCACTGTTATCGATGAATAAAATGATCTTTTTCGAGTGGCAATGGTATACCTGGTGTGACTATAAACATTACTCATCCGTGAAATCCAATTGTTGCATTGGCTATGAAACCTCACTGCTAATTATATTTCCTAGTCGAAAGTATAAAATTTCGATTTAACACCTCAGTATTTAATTTAACTTTGTAAATTCATTAGATTCACCTTTTTTGAAACACCTTACGTTTTCTTGATCATACATTCCAATACAAATCATAACATAACATTACGCCTGTAATCCCTAAGAAGTTAGGCTGAGGTGTACCTTTTATTACACCTACATTTTGCCCATGTAATAGGTGTCGAGCCTATTGCCATCAACTGGGCACAAATCTAGACTCCATGGCTGTTACTATGAAATTCCTGATGCAATACGAAAACTCTGAAAACATTGTGCTGATGGATGAATTGAATAATACGGGGGTCGTGGTGGTATTTAAAGTCATCATCTGCCTAGCCTTTCCCAACTATATTGGGGTCGGCTTCCAGTCTAACCGGATGCATCTGAATACCAGTATTTTACATGGAGCGACTGCCTATCTGACCTCCACAAGCCAGTTAATACTGGGTAGTACGATACCCCTTGGTAAGACTGGTTGTCAGACTTTTTGGGCCACTGACTACCTAACGACTGTCAAAGATCTACAAATGACAGCCGGGACCAACGGCTTAACGTGCTTTCCAATGCTCGCCATCTTTCTCAGTTTCAAATGCACCTCAGTTACAAAACTTTTTGTCGGTTTTCAGATTTTCCACAACGGAATTCTAAAAGTTGCACATGCAAATGAAACAACTTCAGAAGATTTACCGAAAACTAATGAAGAAGAAGAAGTAGAATCAAAACCAATAGTAGTTGAAGAACCAAAAGATGAAGAATCAAAAGTAGAAGAATCAAACGTAGAAGAATCAAAAGTTGAAGAATCAAACGTAGAAGAATCAAAAGTTGAAGAATCAAAAGTTGAAGAATCAAAAGTGGAAGAATCAAAAGTTGAAGAATCAAAAGTTGAAGATGAAGTTCCATTGAAATTAGAACCACAGGCAATAAGTGAGGAACCATTGAAAGCAGAACCAAAAGAAGTTGTTCATACTATTGTTCAGAAGATAGCATTTAAGCCTATTGAAGAAAAAGATGCGAGTAACAAAGACGGCAATACTGAAGATACATTCCTTGGACCTCCTCTGCATACGTTTCCATCAATTCCAATGAAACACACACAAGTTTTTTTTCAGATTCCCGTTGATGCTCTTGGGCAGTCGGCCCAGGCCTTAAACAGTAAGTTGTTCTTTTAATTTTGGAAGCCATTTATGTGGCAGTGATAGTTTCCTAACGCAGAACGCATGCAGAACGGATGGCCGATGGGGCCGTAAAGTTCTGTTGGAAGGCCTCCCACTAGGTGGACCGATGAACCTGTGAAGGTTGCGGGGATCCGCTGGATGCGAAACGCACTGGACTGGTAATGTAGCGACACTTGGGAGGGCCTATGTTCAGCAGTGGAAGTCTTTCGGCTGAAATGATGATGATGATGATAGTTTTCTAGAAAAAGATAAAAAAGGAGAGGCATGGAGAAGATAGATGGCAGAAGAATCAAAGGCATGCACACTAGGCTGCACGCTCTTAGAAGACGACCAGAGTCTAAGTTACTAATAGTAACAGCCTATTAATGTCCCACTGCTGGGCAAAGGTCTCTTCTCATACAGAGAAGTCCCGAACATTGATTACCACGCTTTCTCAAGACGGGTTGGCGATATCAGGCTTATATTGGTTTCCACACGATGTTTTTTCCTGCATCGATGTCTGTGATGTCCCTGATAAACAAAGAATATGATATATATGAATTGAAAAAGTCATGTTGGTACTTGGCCGGATTAGAACCCACGCCCTCGTGCATGATTGGCGAGGCCTTAGCCTCTGGGCCATCAGCTACTACAGGCTTGGACGAATATTATTCAGTCATATTATATATTATCGCTGACAAATTCATTATTCTCTATGATTATCCTTTAATTTGGCTAATACCAAAGATGTATGTTATTAAACTCTCTCGACAACGTCAAAATACGGTGACGTTTCGTTGACATTTGAAGAATGGTGTCTCCCTCACTCATTCCTGTTGATTTCTGAAATCGTATCGAACGCAAGTCAAACGATTTCAATTTTTGACAGACACCTAATTTTACTTTTTTTTTAATAATTACAGTTGTCAGCGGGCATCTTGGAACAGCCGTTGCCAAATCCTTAAATACTGCTAAATTACTCTTAACTGCACCATTTGGCATGTTACAGACGGCCGTAAATACTGACTACAAATAATTCATTTATAATTTATAAAAAAAAAACTTCTTAAAAAAAAACTGGAACATGTTTGGCTCAAAACCTATATTACTATCGCACGGCGACAAATCAATCTATACATTTCCAGTATAACATAACCTCGCTTTGTAAAGATTTCCCGTACAATGAGAGATACGGATAAACTGGTTTTTTATAGCTTGAATGGTTGCCGTGCGTCATCAGGTCCTCACTCCTTAGAAAAGACGAGCATTGGTAAATTTTATTTAAAAGTTAATATTGAACTGTAATTATTGGCCTACCGTTTAACTATGATGATGCTTGAGGTAGCTGCGTGATGCTGGAGAGGTCTTGGTCTCATGAAACAACACCACATCGCGCAGGTCACACCACCAAGGTCGTCTCCGATAAATGATGAGGCTTTTGATTGCACGTTTTGTAATGAAAATTACTCACACCTTGTTTCTTAAGACCTCAGATAAATTCTATAATATAATTATATATGTAGTTATTGATTTGATATACTATTGTAAGTATTTTAATAAAGACCACTGAACCAACTTTTTGTGAAATTTTCCAGTATGGTTACCACGGTTAGTATGGCCGCCTTTTTATATTGCCACATCACCTACTGCAGAGGCGTTATTCCACAAATCCCCCCCTGAAAGTGCCCCTTAGGGGGGAAAAAGTGGTACCAATACATACATACATACGTGGTCTCATCACTTCCCTAGCCTTTTCCCAACTATATTGGGGTCGGCTTCCAGTCTAACCGGATGCAGCTGAATATCAGTATTTTACATCTAGCGACTGCCTATCTGACCTCTACAACCCAGGTACTAGGTAATGCGATACCCCTTGGTAGGACTGGCAGTCAGATTTTTGGGCCAATGACTTCCTGAAACGACTGTCAAAGATCTACAAATGCCAGCCGGGACCATCGGCTTAACGTTCTTTCCGAGACACGGAGGAAACTTGGTAATGTAATAGGTGGTCACCCATCTACGGACCAACCTAGGCGCAGGTCTAATAAAAATAATTGGCTGAATAAGTATTCTTCATACCTGTACCTATGTACACTTTATAGGATACTAGTGTAGATCTCTGGTTATTTGTACATAACATCCAATCTTAAGTAAATTAAATATATTGTATTCACACGCTTTAATATTCAAGAGTAATGTATGTAACAGCTTTGCACGATAGAACCCAAGAATTAGGATCGCAATTACACGAAACACGGCCCTTAGTAGCATCATTATTTTATGTAATTATCTAAATATACTCTCTGGAATTATCTCTAATTATTTTTGAGATTATATGGATCTTATTTACAATGTTGTAGGAAATTATGTGAAGCTTCATAATTTGGGTTAAAGTTTATTACAGACTAGCTGTTTCCCGCGAGCGTGACCTGCATCCGCGTGAAATTATTATAAAAATAGGACTTCCCTATTCGAATCGGATTTGGATAACAATTTCAAAGGTTTTAATTTTTTGCACGGAACCCTAATACTTTTTCTAAAATAAAAGTAGCTAAAAGCGAAGCCAGTAAAAGTCCTGTCAAAATCGGTTCAGGCGTTTCGGAGATTAGCCGGAACAAACAGACAGACAAAAATTATAAAAATTGTTTCTTTGCTATAAGTACCGTATATACTTACATATGCATTCAGTAAATAGCTTTTAATTTGAAATTAGAAACAAACACTCCAATTTTATGTATTTGTATAGAAGACTCTCTTATCTCACAGACTCACTAATGTTTCTGATTAGATCACAATAAGACTCCAGTTTCAGTCCGAAACTAGACGGAGTAACCCGATACATGCTCATTACTTGTTACAATTTTGTACCTATATTTTACGACAAGGTGGTGTGTCGTAGCTTTGGAGACTTATGTCCAACAATTTTTGTTAGGCAGAGGTGTACCTAATAATACACCCACATTTCACCAGTTACTTTTAAGTCCCATGTAATAGGGGGCAAGCCTATTGCCATCAACCAGGCACAAATCCCGGCTCCTACTGACTACTGAGAAATTTTTAATGATAAAACCTAATAACAATTTGCCCGACTCGGGAATCGAATCCAGGACCTCATACTCAGCAGTCGCGATTGCCACCACTAGACCAAACGTGGCAGTCCAGCAATAGGCTGTGTCAATTGACTGATTGATGTCTTACGAAAGTTATACATTAAGAATGTTTTCAGAATTGCCTAACAATGCAAAAAGTGCAACCAAGTAAGACTGGATTACTCTTCGTATATCGATTAACTTATAAAAACACCACGGTTATCCGAAAACACAGCTTAAAACACCATAAAACGTTAATAAATATCATAAAGTGTGCATGGTGGAGAACGAATATTTTCACTTAACACTCGTGCTATCTTATCTGCGACGCCATTTTGGAGCAAGTGCGAACATCTCGCTACACGATCGCGTTGATCAGGGCTGGCAAACGTTGGGGCACGCGCTATAAATTGCACGCAAATTAATGTGGAATGTTTGTTTGGTGGGGAAAAAAGATATGCCATGAAACCATTCACCAACTTGTAAACCATCTAGCTAAAAACTACCTAAAGACAAATGAAATAATAATAAATAAATCTTTATTCAGAATCCCAGAAGGTAAAATACAATATGAATCTAAAAATAACAATGTAGGTATAATAATGTATGATGCCTGTACTAAGTTAATCCTGTATCATAGGCTGTAGGAGTTCTAACAGTATGCTATATGTAGGACAGTAGATTTTTTTGTTGTTTAATATTTAACATTACATAATGACAAACTTATTTGCAAGGCACACTACTCGAGTGGCCATCCGACCGTGGCGCTGAAAAGTTCTGAAGTGGTACCCACGAACAGTGAGGTGCAGCGTTAGGAGACGGAGGTCTCCCAACGTTGTGATGGTTGTAAGAGCACAACCTGGTGGTGCAGGAAGCACAGCATCAGTTAACGTGGCGACGCTTGGGCGAGGCAGTCCAACAGTGAGCCTGTTTAGGCTGATATGACGACGATGATAGATTGAAAGACCAGTCAGGCGAGAGCTCTATATAAAAAATGGCAGCGAAAGCAGTAGTTGTCTTTAAGGATTTTCCACCAAGGTGGTGTGTGATCATTTCTAGATTAAAAATTTTAGTTAGTACTAAGTTTTACACTGCACGCTACATAAATGTAAGAAATATAATACGATTAAAAACTATACTGCACACACATTTATGCACAGACGCGACGATAAGTCTACTAAAAGGTTTGACACCCCTGCCATAGAGCAAAGGTTATGATGTCAAGCGTTCAACGCGATAGAAAATGTACGTGAAAGTGCATGCCTTAAATGGAATCTGAAAAGCTAACGATGTTGTTCAATTTCTGTTCACAGTGGTGGTTAGGTATTTATCTATTGGTTTTATTTATGAGGTTAGTAACGTTTGTTGTTCTCTTATTTGATATCGGTTCCTACAGGGTACTAACGAGTTACCAGCAGTGATTTACTCACTCACTCTGTCTTGCCTCTCTAGGCAAGATTTTACAAAGAAAACTTTAAAATAAATAAAGGTTGGAAGGTACATAGGCGTACAAACGATTACCACGTATACAGTAGATCATTCTGAACCCCTCCACATAGAAATTTTACAACGATATTTTTTTTTAAATTTGCTGTTTCCTACACGGTCAAAATGCCGTGACCTATCTATCAGCTGTTAGCCGCGTGACGCCGTTCTGTCTCCCACTGTACTCTGCCTACCCACTGTTGCACAGTACGGTACTAATGAGATAGAACGGCGTCACGCGGCTAACAGCTGATAGGTCACAGTACCGCGCGCGCGAATTTCATACGGCTGTTGTGTCATTGTGATAAAAGTGAACGAGCAGGTATAAAAAAAATGTTTCTTTGTGAAAGTTGTTTGTTATCTTGAGTATAATCATGTGTTTAAGTCTCGGTCACTACCACCAGCTATTACCAGTCACCCTATATGTGGCCTTCGGAATTATGTAATAAATACGTGGATATCGTTTGTGCGTCGATGGCACTTCGACCCTGTATATCGAGTGATCCATACCTACTATTTTCACCAGAAATACTACCGCACATACCTCCAATATGTCCTCAAACGTATTATCCAGAATAATCTAGATAGAATCTCCGAATTATCCAAAACTCAGCATAGCAAGATACGAACACTGATACAAGCGAGATACAAGCTAGATACATCCTGCACTATTCAAGCCTGTATTCAGACATTGCATTGTACCTATCAAAGGCAAGTAATACCTCTAACAGCTTTGCTATTATAGTATTGGAGCTAATATTAGCTGTATAGGTAAAAGCGATTCAGTCTCCCATTGATCGGTAGTGTGATACACTCATAGTGTACCGTGAGCCTGTAGAAGCGATTCTTGTAAATTGATCTAAATGATTTTCAATATAACTAGAGAGAGACTTCGTAATTAGTGACCGGATTGTCATCAGTCTCCGGCCCTTATCCTAATTTAATTTGGTTCGGCGTAGCACTTCTTCTTCTTCCATACTTAACTATTACTCTTCGTCTCATCAGACACCTCCTTTCTTGCCAGTGACCGGATTTCCATATAGGAACTGAAAATCGTTGAAATATGCAAGAAAAGTGTCAAAATATGGAATAAGTACTACAAAATAATGTTTTCTGTCTAACTTACTACATTTTCGATGAGATCTTATCATTTTTAGGGTTCCGTACCTCAAAAGGAAAAAACGGAACCCTTATTGGATCACTCGCGTGTCTATCTGACTGTCACAGCCAATTTACTCCGAAACTACTGGAACGATTGAGTTGTTTGGTACACATATGTAAGTCGGTGACCCAAACGCGGACGTGTAACGTAAATGAATGAATATTAAACGTGGGGGCCACTTTTGGGGGGCAAATTATAAAATTAAAAAAAAAAAGTTTTGCTAACTTTATCGTGTTACGTAATAAATGAAAGGGCTCATTATGAGCATTATAGTATTTCATTATCTCTATATTTTTTTTATAGTTATGAGATAAATTAGTTTTGAAGTCATTTATGAAAATAGGCGAAAATTGACCATTCTCCTACCCGTAACCCCGAAACGAAAATTTTGAAAAAAATACAAAAAATAGTTCTTTGCCATAAAAAAGAAATAACAATTAAAGGAATAAAAATTAAAGGGGGCTCGCCTAATACGATGGTACGGAACCTTTCATGCGCGAGTCCGACTCGCATTTGGCTGGTTTTTTTTCTTGAAACTCGAGTAATGTTCCAAATTGCCTGTAGTACGACGGACTACCGAACACACCTACTCTTTTTTTTTTTTACGGGTGGGAAATCATCAAATGACTTCTCCCGCTCTGGGTGGAGTGGGAGGGAGTGTCAGACTCTTACTGACTAAAACCCATCCATGTTCCTTCATTGCCCTTTGTGTTCCAGGGCCACGGTATCTCTTTCGAACAGTCCCGCAGCCCCGGCAGGCATCGGCCCTTGCGGGCCCCTTCCTGGTTGCTGACATCTCTTTGAGGCGCGCGTGGAACACGAACGCGCCGTCGACACGGCCTGTCGTCATAAGACGGACGGACGGTGAGCTAACCCATTACTCAGCGTCCACAGGCCCGCGCCTACGGTGGCCGGTGCTGGGACGTGAGATTCTCTCCCTCTCACGTCCCGGAACACACCTACTTACGATGGAAACTATGATATTTCTTCTGATGGCCTCTCCACTCTATTGTACCTGCAATCTCTTTGAACACAATGCAGCAAACCTGCACACAACATCTCGATTATTTGATTATTTCCAATTCCAACGAAAACTCATCTTATCGAGCCATAACCTAAACATCTAATACTGTAGATATTGTCTAAATATTTGAAAGTGTACGGTTCCTATCTCTTGGAGTGTTGCCAGCGCTTAAATACGGCAAAATCATCTTGCAAATGCAGCCCCAATAACGTACTACAGCTAGATATTACAACTGAATGTACGAAATGAGAATATTGAGTGCACTTAGTTAGAATGTTTATGAGTGGGTCATAAAATTGAGTTAGGGGATAAAGATTTCGGTAATCTGACGTATGTGTTTGGTTTAAATATATATTTTTTTAAGTGGCTGCGGGACTGTTCGAAAGAGATACCGTGGCCCTGGACACAAAGGGCAAAGAGGGAACATGGATGGGTTTTAATCAGTACGAGTCTGATTAAAACCCATTCATGTTCCTTCGAGTCTGACACTCCCTTCCACTCCGCCCAGAGCGGGAGGGGTCATATGACGATTTCGCATCCGAAAAAAAAAAAGAAGCGGTTTAAAGTAAAAGTTGGATTTTAAGAAGTATCTTCCTAAACTATCTTATTACTATTGTGAATACGAAAGTTTGTTAGGATGAATGGATGTATGGATAAATGGATGTTTGTTACTCTTTCATGCAAAATAGTTTTTGCATGAAAGAGTATCAAACATCAACGGATTTATGTGAAATCTGGCACGCAGATATTTTATAACCTGGATTAACACATAGAATATTTTTTATCCCGGAAGTACCTACGATTCCGTGGGACAATTACCTATCTCCACGCGGGCGAAGCCGCGGGCGAAGCCGCGGGCATAAGCTAGTGTCTTCTTAATTATTATAAAACCTTTGAGTGTAATGTGCGTAAGAACGCAAATAAAGTATCATCTAGCCTATACCCAACTATGTTTGAGATCGGCCTTCAGTCTAATCTTCTGCAGCTCAATACTAGTGAATATACCAATATTTTACACTAGCTGTTGCCAGCCGCTTCGCTCGCGTTATGTTCGGAAATTATCGAAAGGGAACGCTTTAAAGAATAGCCTATGACACTCGGGGATAAAGTAGCTTTCCATTTGTCAAAGAATTTTCGGATTCGGATTCGTAGTTCCGGAGATTATCCCCTACATCCACACTCATAAACTTTCTGTCTTTATAATATTAGTATAGATTAGTGTAGATAAAGGAACTGCCTATTTAACCTCCACAGCCCAGTTAATGGGAAACACGATACACCCTTGGAAAAGACAGGTTGTTAGACGTTGGGCTTCAGATTACCCCTTTTCTTTTAATTTAGAAAATCCTCATGAATACCCTCAGTCTGGAGCGAGCGGAAGGTTATGTCGGACAATAACCGACAAAAAACCCACTGTTCCTACTACTACCAGGGGCCCGGGAGATACGAGTAACTTCACGCGCACTACCGACTGGTATCAACCCACCATTCCCCGCGGACCCCATCACCAAATGCGGCCCATCTAGCGACCGCACGTTCTCCACAAATCGCACAGGAACCACTCCGCGCCACCTCTTTTCAGACTACTCCTAACGGCTATCTACTAAAAACATCCGGGAATTACTGCTTAACTTGCACTCAAAGGCACAGAGGGGTCTCGATTTGAAAGGAATGGTCACAAATTCACGGATCACAACTTTGTATTCTTTACTATTAAAAGCTTCACGTGAAAAGGGCTTAGCCAATCTTTACACTCCCGAGCTGACGCACACAGTAACAAAATGCATATGCATCTAACACAAAAACGACAGTCGTATCGTGAGCTAAAACGTCAATACCATAATTAAATTACACCTCTAAAACGAAATAAAAAGCGAAGTTAATATCAACACATGAAGCAAAAGCAAGCCAAGGAAACATAACAAATTAATAGAACATTCGTAACGCTTGGTTCACGACCCCGGGCGATGCTACTTGCGACACGCGTGTGCGTCGTTTGTTTGCTTCACGTGATTACCATCGCGCAATTATTTTCCTTTGTTTTTTTCCGCAGTCGCTAAAAGTACGGTCAAACCACAACCGAGCGGATCGGACAGCACAGTTTAACTGGATACTGTACCTGTTGAAGCCATCGTTCTCCTATCATCTTCATCTTGCCTTGCATTTTCCAAACTATGTTCTGGTCGGCTTTCAGTCTAACCACCTGAATACCAGTATCTTAGATGGAGGGACACATATGTCAAAATTCATAGTCCGCAGTCCAAACCGCTCTCCGACCGCACCTTAACGCAAGACGCACGAACGTGTAGCTCGTGGGCAAGCCTTTAAAACACGTATTTTTTATCAAAGCGTCCGGCCGGACGCCAGACAGTCGGACAACCGGACAGAAAAGCTTTCGTTTGACGACGCGATGCAACTTATTTCCTGTAACGGACTTTAATTAGTTAAAAGCACACTACTCTTTGAAATTGTTGAGACAGACTAATGCTGTTAATATAAAGGGACCATTAGAAGAAAATGGACACTGTACGGTATTTAGCTCCGTATATATTTGCTGTTTGATCTTTAAAAGATAGTGGTAATGGTATTACCTAATGGCAGCGCACGTCTAGGAAATGATAGAATTCTTTTAAGACTGGCTGGTCTTTACATGGATTTATTTTGACAGAAATATTTGAATTACTGACTTGTTGGTCTAGTGATCGCAAGCGCGACTGCTGAGCATGAGGTCCTGGGGTTCGATTTCCGTGTCTTTTACACGTAATTTTTTTTCTAAAGTAATAATTCGGAGATTCCCAATAGATAACTTTGAGAAATAACACCGAAACCAACTCAAAGATCGCAGTCGTTTTCAAATCCAGAGATTGTCTTGGTCATAAATTATGTGACTATCATGCAGATTAGCGTTTGAGATGGTCTTTTGAAGAAGATTTAAGTGGCCCTGCCCTATGATTCTACAAACGCAAGTAAACAAAACATGAATTCCAAAGTACAGAATATTTTATCGATCTGTTAAGGCAGTGATAGCCTAGTGGTGTGACTGTCGGACTGCCAAGTCATAGGTCTTGAGTTCGAACCTAAGGCACCTCTGATTTTTCGGATTCATGTGCGTATTGTATAATTATTACTAGCTTCGGTGAAGGAAAACATCGTGAGGAAAACAGCATGCCTGAAAGATATTTCTCAAAGACATGTAAAGTCAAGTCAGAGGCCACCAGGTTTGGCACTAACCACACTATAGAGAAGAAGATCTGTTAATTGGAGCTTAACCAAATTGAGCAATATCACACTGTACATACAAGGTTCTGTCCAAGGAACCATACAACTCGATTCCTACCAGCTTCCCATTGAAAACGGGCACAGTGAGAATTCCATAGACAAATAATTAAATCACATTCAAGATTATGTACTCCGGCTTACCTCTTAAAAAAACTAACCCTTCGCAACTGCCGTCCACTTAACATAGCAATGAATAACTAGTGTCCAAAGGATTATAATCACATGTGACCGCGATTTACCCGGATTAGAGTTCCTCCGAAATAAATGAGTTACTAAAACCCTTTTACAAATGATATCGCGTATAATTCTGTGATGATTATAAGTAATGACGAATAAAGGGACAGGATTATGGTGAAATATAACTAAGTTTTAATCATTTTTGACCTCGTTATCCATCAAGGTGCCTTAGCATTCCCGTTTTCCAAGTGTGTTGGGGTCGGCTTCCGGTTTAATCGGAAGCAGCTGATGACATAGGTGGTAATACTGGTTCTGATGGTTTGGTACTGGTGGACTGCCTCGTTGGTCTAGTGGTCGCAATCGCGACTGCTGAGCATGAGGTCCTGAGTTCGATTCCCGGGTCGGGCAAATTGTTATAGGGTTTTTCCATCAGGAATTTCTTAGTAGCAGTCACGGAGTCTGGATTTGTGCACGTTTGATGGCAGTAGGCTCGCCCTTATTATATGGGACTTAAACATAACTGGCGAAATTTGGATGTACTATTAGGACACCTCTGCCTAACCCTTCTGAGATTACAGGCGTGATGGTATGCTATGTTCACATATAAAGGGTGTAAAAAGACCCTTAACGAAGCCGAAGGATACTTGTTCTCCCCGTTATTGCGATCATTTTTTTGTTCTAGACCATACCTGGGAACCTTCTAGTTACGGAGATATTGGGGGTCAAAGTTCCAACTTTTTCACAAGTTTTTTTTTAAATACATGTTTCTAATTATTTTTTTTACATTAAACACCTTCTCGACCCCCATATTATTCAATCCATCCATCAGCACAATGTTTTGAGCCCGTTACATTGAGTTTTACCGTAAAACGTAATTTTTCACCCCAAAAAAAAAAAGTCGTTTCCCAGCAATAATTTTTGCGTAAAGTTACTTAGTTTGATGTACAGAATGCTTGGTTGACGGCTTCGTGAAGGGTCTGCTTACACCCCGTATACTATACCCCTTCGTTATTCTACCCCAAATATTCCCTTTTTGCTAATGGAAATATTGAAATGAATGTATGTAGTTTTAAAACAGAATATATTTTTATAACAGACATAAAAACTCTTTATGTTTTTGATGTTTCTATTCGACTGCCGATGACTTTTTAGGGTTTCGTACCCGAAGGGTAACCAACTGGACCCCATTACTAAGCCTCCACTGTCCGTCCGTCTGTCTATCAGCGGGCTGGATCTTATGATCCGTAATAAGTAGACAGTTGATATTTTCACAGAATATTTATTTCTGTTGTAATTTAAAAATAATAAAAAATAATAAAAATAAATTAAAAATTAAAGGGGGTTCCCCTACTACGATGGTACGGAACCTGGCGCGAGACTTCTGACTCGCACTTTAGCGGTTTTTGTTATTTTAAAAACACAGCCAGAATATTGCATGTTGAAAATATCACTAGCCTTCATTTTTCACTCACGTTTTTTTCTACGAATAGGAATTACTAGGAATAAACAAGAACAAACTACACAAAAATATATAAAAATGGAAGTGTCTGTTTGTTATTTCAAAATAACAGCTCTTTACTGAATGCATAATGAAAGTATATACGGCACTTATAACAAGAAAATATTTTTTAAATATTTGTCTGTCTGTTTGTTCCATATAATCTTCGAAACTGCTGGACCGATTTTGATGGAACTACTGGCAGATAGGTGATGTTATAAGGAGTAACTTAGGCTACTTTTATTTTAGAAGAAAAAAGGATTAGTGTTTTGTGCAAAAAAATAAAAACCTATGAAATTGTTAACAAAATCCGAAGGGAAAATTCAATAGGGAAGTAATTTTTTTATAATAATTTCACGCAAACGGAGGTAGCGGGCTACAGCTACTCAGGCTTTAAAAGGTGGACGTCGTTTTTTTTGTATATTCGTTCCATAGCCAAATGACAACAATGGAAACCTTATAACTTCGTCATATCCATTGTCCGTCTGACAGTCTGTCCGGATGTCACACAGTGCACTATATTAATGAAAATTGGAAAGGTGTATTCTGTGTGAATTTAATTACATATTTTTGTAACTGGGGAAGAATAAAAGATGAATAAGGTTCATTGAAGCTCAAAAGCGTGTAGGATAATGTAAGGTCCCATAGGTACAAAGACTACTTGATGATCGTTAGTGACTTCGCTATTTTAATCTATATTTTTTGTCATAAATGCGTTATTTGCGGTTACAACCGTGGACAAATACCTTGTATATCACATTTTTGCGCGACTGCTGACTATGAGGTCCTGGGTTCGATTCCCAGGTCAGGAAAAGTGTTATTGAGTTTTTCCATCAGGAATTTCTCAGTAGTAGCCACGGAGTCTGGATTTGCGCCCGGTTGATGGCAATGAGCTCGTCCTCTATTACATTGGACTTAAACATAACTGGCGAAATGTGGATGTACTATTAGGTACACCTCTGCCTAACCCTTAGGGAATAACAGGCGTGATGTTATATTAAATATTATAAATTACAAACTTATTATTGCAGCCGATAAAAACAATATTTTACATTCATCCCAATTTCTAAACCTTGAGCGAGTCCGACAAGAAACTTGGCCGGTTTTTTAAAGCTACTGCTTCGATAATCCTTTCCTTATCCTTACTAATCCTTACTTCCTTACTAATATTATAAATGCCAAAGTAAGTTTGTTTGTTTGTTACCTTTTCACGCGTTGTCAGGTGAAAAGGACATAGAGTAACTTTCATCCCGAAAAAAAGTACTGTTCCCGAGGAAAACAACAATAACGTTCTTATGATAATAGATGGCGCCACGTCTCTTTCGAATCCTGATTGAATTATATTGTTACAAGCAGAGTACAACCCGAATTGATTGTAAAATTCTAAGCAAATGCTATTATTAAAATAAAACTTTGACAGCATCATTCCGGTGTTCTGGATCATTTCTACCAAGATCTTTACAGCACTACAGTTTGGTTTCAAAGACCGACACTTTCGCTTTAGCCCCCGTATTCACAAACGCTTCGATTTGATTTCGATTCGAGAAGTCGTATGTCTATCTCGCTCGCTTTGGTAATGCCACTAAGAGATAGACATACGACTTCTCGAATCGAAATCAAATCGAAGCGTTTGTGAATACAGGGGCTGATCTCTTCCTTGTTCTATTCAAGTTCTAAGTTCTATCGAAATCACTGACCTGTCCACCACTTTTCACCGTTATGATCTGCGTAATAAGGTTGAAAAATGGTTAACCGTCAGGGAGCGGTGTAGTACCAGAAAAAAACTTTGGGCAACGGTACCTGTCAGGGGTACGCACCTAAAACTCTTTGTTTACCTTTCTTCCTTTTCAGGCAAACTTTGCCACATCAAATGGCAAAATAAAATGTGCTAATGAGAGCAGAAACTGTACTTTGTGAAGTGGCAATGAGGTACGGGGGATCATCTGTTTTCTGTACGTTACATCACCTGCACGCGTTTCATGACTACCGTAGAAACGGGTTTTGTCAACCAATCGGAAATCGTATATATCCTTTCACATAAAAAAGAGTTTTTCAAATCGGTTCATAAATGACGGAGTTACGAGGTAACAATATAAATAATAAATAAATAATACCAGCCTGTTACTGTCCCACTGCTGGGCAAAGGCCTCTCATACAGAGAAGGCACGAGCATTGATCACCACGCTTGCTCAAGACGGGTTGGCGATTTCAGAGGTAACAAATATTTGGAAAAAATTCAACCGAATTGAGAAAATGCTCCTTTTACATTTATGCGCAGTGTGTTATTTTTCATACAAAAGTATAATTAGTACTTATAAATAAACTATAACTAAAATATATGCAACAGTTGCAAGTAATGATAATTTCCAATTCAGATGTTGTAATAAATGTACCAAGATTGAAATTGACAAACAGCGCCATCTTCAACTTTACACTTAAAGTGGTCATACATTTTTTTTTTTTTTTACGGATTGGAAATCATCAAATGACTTCTCCCGCTCTGGGTGGAGTGGGAGGGAGATTCAGACTCTTACTGACTAAAACTCATACATGAAAAAAATAAAAAAGTGATCATACATAACTCACTGTGGAGTGGATCAAATGTAGTTTGAAACGATAATAAGAACGTTACAAGCCCTTAACATCCAGGTACCATTTGAGTAACAAACAAAAGGGCATCCGTCCAATAACCTTCACTTAATCCAAGCCCACATCCCGGCAATCAAAGGAAAGTTTAGCACAAAAGAAAGTAAACAGGAGTCTCATTGGAAGTTAGCTAGTTAGCGCCGAAATAGGGGATCGTCGGCCAGCCAATATAACAAAGTTGGACCAAACTTGTTATTTATCTAATCCTTGGCGGTCTGCGGACGCGCTGTTGGTCGCTTTCGACTGTTGTGGGCCTGAAAGTGAGAGGTTTTTGTGAAGTTTCTAATGGAAAATTGGTTTTTAAATGTGTTTGTTTTGTTGCTTATCGCCTATTACATCATCGTGTAAGATTTAGTGAGATATAAGCCGGTGATGTGAGCAAGCAAACTATTGCAGTCAATAGAAGCAATTTATTCTGACTGGCCATCTCTTAGCAACCATGGTTTATTTTTATTTTTGAACTGTTGATTGCATCTTTTTACTCTGGACGCTCTTAACTCGCACGTCTTTGTACATCGTTCTCACATAAATGTATAGTCTCAACATCAATGATGTAACCAAGATTTTTAACAATATTTTGATTGAAAAGAGTGTCCATGGAGTTTCTTGCCCATTATTCTTCATAGAGATCTACGCCTTACAATGGACAACTACAGTACTTTCACAAGTTATTATGCGTTGTGTATGTGACTGTAGCTTCACTTTCTTTGTTTTTCTGACATTTAAAAGTGCCTGTAATGGTCTAATTGAAATAAATGCTTTGAGTTTGAGTTTGAACTCTTAAGCAAACATTAGAATTCGTTTTGAACTGAAACTAAAGAGCTTTTCATTTTAATTGTATTACTTGCATTTGAGGTCTTGAGTTCCACATAGATGTTTCTCAGTTTGGAGTCAGGACTTGTGCCCAGTTAATGGCAACTTATTAAAAGGCTAACGCCTAGTGCCATTACTAGAACATAACAGGCTAAATATGAATGTACAAGTGGTTATAAAGTATAGATTATTAAGACTTGATTAAAACTGTCACCATTACTATAATTTCGAGTTTGAACCTTTGCATGTCATTAAACATCATTCTAGAATGATATGCCTAACTAAATCATCAAGGATTCAGTTCCCAAGTCCCGAAGTGATGTTTAGAGAATAGCACAACGCGCTACAGCCTTCACTCTAGTGAATGAATGAGGTTCCCTTGTCGGGCGGGCTAAGTCTATCGATCACCGTTGATCCGGTCGTCTCTCCGTTTGTTTTGGGTTCGATTCTAGCGATAGCAGGCTACAGTGGGGGATCAATGATGGATTCTTGCTAAGCGAATTTATTGAAAATGGGGTGGAATTTTATTTGTTTTTTTTGTTAAACGAGTGTCGCTGTGACTTGTCGTTGTTATGTTTTTTGAAACAGTTTCGTTAATCTGCTGATAACTGATGTTTCACTTGAGTGAATGCAGTTTTTTTTTTCATTTCACTTTCAAACGACACCAATTTTTTTTCGGAAATCGAACTTTTATTTAATTTTTCGATTATTCGGTTAGTGAGTAAAAGATCGGTAATCCAACATCGTAGGATCGGTTTATTTTTTTTTACTTTTATATCACCGTGTTTCATTTAGATGCCCAGTAAAAGACGAAAATAAAGCTAGCTGGAATATTTTTCGCGCCATATTAGAGTTATCATGGTGCAAGATTTCAGAAGCAAACCAAAGCTAATAAAAAATCAGAATGTTTCTAGTTATCATAAGATTGAACAGTTGAAATTTTCTACTATACTAGGTTTGCTGTCTTACCGAGGGGTCATATAGCCAGTCACTCCATGTGAAATACTAGTATCCAGCTACATCTGGTCAGACTGGAAGACGATCCCAACATATATAGTTGAAAAAGGGTTAAGCAGATGATGACTAAAGCAGTCAAAAGAATGTCTTCTATTTTTAATCTTGATTCCATGCCTTGGACAAACATATAACTAATATACAGACCAAAATAATTATCTAATATAGGTCGATTGCAATGCAAATCGAACCGCGTAGCAAACGTAGAAGCAATATCGTAAACATTGTCTACGAACCTCTACGAACAGTCTACGACGGGTCTACGAAACAGACCTCGGTGCTACGCCGTAGCGCCGTAGGCATAACAATGTTAAACTAATTGTTTATGCTTCATGTTAGTATAACGTTGTAGCTGTTAATATAATTGTTATTGAAATAAACCGATGTTATGTAGGTTAATCGTTTATGTATCGATAGTTTTGTTAATAAATTGATACATGTCACTTAGGAAAACACCATCTGTCTAGCACTTTCTCGACTATGTTAGGAACTTGCAGTGTGTCCGGATGCAGCTGAATACCAAGGCAGTATTTCACACAGAGCGATTGTCTATCTGATCTCTACGAACTGGTTCCTGTATAACACGATACCCCTTTGCAAGACTGGTTGTCAGACTTTTGATTACCCGCAACGGCTTAAAGGATTTTCCAAGGCAAAAAGGGGTCTCGGTGCAATCTATGGTCACCCATCCATATATAGACCTCGGCAAGCGTTGCTTAACCTTGAAGATTGAAGATTGCCCCCCGCCCCCCATACGCCTGATATTTTTGTAGCCACGAGCTCATCAAGACTCGTACCTATTCTTCTAATGGCAGTTTGCGTTAACACTGAGCAAAACAACCCCTAAGCTGCTCGACCTACTATATCGGCCGTCAGGGAATATTGCCACCACACGACTATGCATACATGTTACATTTGCATCACACACGTCTTTCTAAATAGCCACTATGATAGCCATATAGCCTCACAGCCATATGACCGCATAGCCTCGAACAACGCGGCTATATTTAAGCCGAGCACAGCGAGTAATCACGTCAGAATACAGATAGGCGCATTAAAAACAGGTTTAATCTGACGCAAACTGACACAGACATCTAGTCAGTGATGATTTCCGGAGCATTTGTAGCTGTGACTAGCTTGTGGACATTATTGGGTCTGTATTGTTTAATGTCACATCAAACTCTGTTTTAAACTCTCATGGTTTAAAGCTTAACTTGTACAATACAAACCAATAACAAATCAAACCAATAACTTATACATTTCAATCGAGAGGATGGCTTCAAATTGTCAAGTATGTGGAATCCAGTTTTGAGTAAGCTCAAAAGTAGCAGCCAGCATCGTAATAAGGTCTCCACAAAACCTGGTGATACTGTGAGTGTGTTTAGCCGTGACTTACTGTATTTTATTATCTACATCACTGCTAAGAATTACCTAAGAAGCAACTGCAGACTGGACTAATAAAAAAAAATTCTTTCCAACAAAATTAAACTGCAATACCCTACCTATACACTGCTTTAATCATAGAACATGTCCATACAACATAACCCGAACCACCAACCTATCATTATTTAACCGCGACACCCTCAGTCCCACAAGAGCCACATGATTATGTATCTTAACCGCATGGCCACGAACTACACGCTCTGGCGACATGCGCGCGACCAAAACCGCGGAGAAAACAAATAAAAAAGTTACTTTCACTTTGCCACATGTGCAAGTGCATGTGTTGCATGCGCTTATTGTATAATTATCACTTGCTTCGGTGAAGGAAAACAAGATAAGAAAACCAAAAAAACCATGTTTGAGGGATATTTCTCGAAGGCATGTAAAGCCAAGTCAGAGGCCCATGGGAGGCATAAAAACTCAGATACCAGGTTAGGCACTAACCACACGAAAAAGAAAAAAAGGAGAAGCTTGCCACGACACACCGTGACGCGATTTGCGATGCGACGGTTCAGTCCTTCACAGTTATTTTAACTTTGATTTGGCATCACTGTCAAAATTACTGTAATCTTTTTTATTTTGATACAAGAAGATTGTGGTCCTTGTTCTGGCAAGTCTGTCAAAATCACATTGAGATACATACTATTCTGGTACCAATAAACCTGCTGTTGGTTTACTGCTGCCAGAAGTTAAATAATTGTGAAAGATCTGTACTCACCTGATAGAAACAATTAACGTTCGCACGTGTTGCTTGACGCATATCCCGTCGCAAGTTGCTTCGCCCGAGGTCGTGAACGGGGCGTAAAAGCAGTAGTGTCACTCCGCCACTATTTGTCATGGAACTAAGTGATTTCCCTCGTAACATACAGATTTGTTGAATCATTGTTGTGATATATTATGTTTCCGACAACTATTGTGGCATGTAGGATGTTTTTTGGACTTCGATTAAAAATGAAAGTTTTTTTGTAGTTGGTGAATGGAACTAAGAAACTCGTGGCCAACTAACTACATCAAAGGATAAGTTAGCTAGATTGGTGATCTGTTGAAAATCGAGACCCTCCGTCCGTCCGTCGAGACCTTCAAAAGCACGCTTACTAAGGTTGGTCCCGACTGTCATTCGTAAAACTTTGACAGGCGTTACTGATAGATAGAGGTCCAAAAGTCTAACAACCAGAATGTTGCCAAGATGTGTGTTAGAATTTGTCATCTTTGAAATAGATCAGGCTACAGGGTCAGGCTAACCACCCTAATGTTTTTCAAGAATCACAAAAATAAGATTTATAAAGTCGACTTTAAAATAATTTATAATAGTAAAGACATCAATTAATTAAAACTAAATGTTTACAAAAAAAGAACTAATTTATATAAAACAAACTGTTTTATTTATGTATTTACTAACACTAGATATAAGGTACGCTACTAAACACTATGGATTTCTTTTATCCTAGTTTTGAAACAAATTATTATTATATAAAACTAACTGTAGCCCGCGACTTCGTCCTCCTGGAAATTTTGATATGCATTGTGAGAAAAAAAAAGAGAGCCCATGTCCATCTCCAGGATATAATCTATCTCCTTGAAAAATCTCATTACGATCCGATCAGCCGTTTAGTCGTGAAAAGGTAACAAACAAACTGAGTTACTTTCGCATTTATTAAAGATGGATAAACTAACTAAATATAAAATAACTAAGTAAACAACAGGACGCTTAGGCGTCAAAGTACTCCTCCACATTGCTGTCATCCAGGAACGTGCCCAGAAGAGTGGCAGCATTGCCACGTTGAATGGCAATGCTAATTCTTTGGCCAAAGAAAGAGCGAGCCCTCTGGTCACGAGAACTGTCAATCAGTCTACGGGATATTTCCTTAAAAAGGCCTTTCCTTTAAAAGACGCTCAATTATTATTAAACTAGCTTTTGCCCGCGGCTTCACTCGCGTTAATTTAGAATTTGACAATCAATTCGGTTGTAAGTACTCGACTTGTAATAATATAATTCAATCATGATTCGAAAGACACGTGGCGCCATATACTATCATAAGAACGTTATTGTTGTTTTCCTCGGGAACAATATGTTTTTTTGGGATCAAAAATACCTATGTCCATTTCTGTACACCTGACAACGTATGTGCAAAATTTCAGGATGATCGGTTCTGTGGTTTAGGCGTGAAAAGGTAACAAACAAACAAACAAACTTACTTTCGCATTTATAATATTAGTAAGGATAATGGTTAATTAATTTTATACTCAAACTTGTTATTATTTATTGCTAAAACATGCTACTACATTGAAAGCTGCATGTCGTGTATACAGTTAGCAATTGCTTGGTCAAATGAATATGCATTGACAAGTCCGGTTTACAATTTAAATCAATATTTGCATTTACCGATCTCTGGTAAACCTATACCTTGCTTAGAATTAGAATCTAGTACACGGTATAATTTACAGTTGAGTGAAGTGTAGAAATTGTCATCATCATAACATCACGCCTGTAATCCCCGAAGGGTTAGGCAGAGGTGTACCTAATTTAGTACACCCACATTTCGCTAGTTATGTTTTAAGACCCATGTAATAGGGGGCGAGCCTATTGCTATCAATCGGGCACAAATCCAGACTCCGTGACTGCCAAGAAATTCCTGATGGAAAAACCCAATAACACAAACAGGCAGTACCCGATAGCACACGCAGACAGTTAAGTTACTTCGACAGTAAGTCGAAGTACACGAGTCGAAGTAGTCGAGACACGAGAAACCGGGAAACCCATTACGTAATGGGTGGTCACCCATCCATGGACCAGCCCAGGCAGATTAACCTGAAGATCGACCCGAGCGGCTGTTATTATTTCGCCATGAGCTCCTGCGTAAACAAATGGAATGTGGTTAGGTAAACAATTTACTAAATTAAAACAGTGTAAACGGCCCAATAGATCTACAAGTCATGACTATTCGACTAACAGTGTTTGCGTGTTCGATAGTAGCAATTACAATAATTCAAACGACAGGGCCTGACCTATCTCTGCGAGTACATTAGCTAATACTGGTTATGTTAATGTTGTCGGTCTGTGTGACGAATGTGGCGGCCATGGTGGTTGGGGACTGTTGGCCATTGTGTGATGGGTTGTGGGACAATACGCTGGCTTCTGTGTGCGTTTGTGAATATTTAATACTGCTTTTGATATTTATTACATTCTTCAGAGGCGTGACGATTTGGACTCGTCCCTGAATGATTGGATGGAGAAGGCAAAAGATCAAGAGAATAGGACAAGTATTGGGGGACACTTTCCCAGCAGGAGACCATGTACGAGCCACCACTCGATCCAGGGCCATCCAAAACCTCGTTGGGTTGACGATATCGACATAATCACTGGAAACACCTGAATGAGGGACGTACAGAATCGAGAAGTGTGGCAGAAGATAGGAGAGGCCTATACCCAGTGAAAGTACCCTTAAAGAAGCCGAAGGCACTTGTTCTCCCCGTCATTGCAATTTTTTTTCTAAGACCATACTTAGGACCTTTCTAGTTACGAAGATATTGGAGGTCAAAGTTCAACTTTTTCTCTTTTCTTACTTTTTTTTTTAATACAAGTTTTTTTAATGTTATAACTTTACTTTAAATACCTCCGTGACCCCCGTACTATTCAATGCATCCATCAGCACAATGTTTTGAATGCGTTGCAACAAAACGCTTGGTTGCCGGATTCGTGAAGAGTCCGTTTACACCTTGTGTAAACCAAGTTCTATACAAAACTACGATAAAATTTAAATGTACTACTTTGTCATCGCCCGTCCAATAGTTTTGAACACAAACAAACTTGTTTGATTTATAAAAACCAAAACTCGTGTAAACCGACCATTTAAAACGCTACCAAGACAAGCCAATAAATTGCTCAAAACAAACTGAACTCGATGTAAACTCAGTCGGTTCGTTTCACCATTAAAAAATAACAAGTTGGCAACACTGTCGCCCCAATATGGCGGAAGGCAGAGATAGCAACTGTCAGACTCACGATACTAAACGCCGACGAAAAAATACGTGAAAACGCGACGAGGAATACGGGGAAAATAAACAAAATGGTCGAAAAACTGTTTGTTTGTATGTGTAGTCGTAAATGTATTGATGTTTGGCTTTGGTGGGTGAAAATGTGACGTGAAATTCCGTCATGTGAACTTGATTTTTTGACTTCAAAGTAAGTTATATAAGCACGCTTGTAGCTCGAGTCACTAAATACATTTTAACATCTTATCTTATCTCAACTGAGTCTCCCAACACTGCTTCTGGATACCTGGAGTCCATTGCCACTCCCAGTACTAACTCCTCGGGGTAAATAAAGTGTATCCCTTATGAAAGATATAGTTTTATGATGATACTACTTTTTTTATTTTATTGTAATTTCATTGTGATTATTCTAATCCTGTCTACTAAAAATGTTTTTATTACTTTTAATCTTGCATCTACCGTATTGTTTACTTCCTAATATTATTACCATTTTTATTTTATTTTTAATTCTAATTTTGACTAATTTTTATGTGGTTTTACTTGATTTTTATGTTCATCCAATAACTTGTATGTCTGGTGTAAACTTTTAGTATAAGCTGGTTATAAATAAATAAATCTTCAATCGATTGTTAGAAACACAATAATGTTTTAAATTGTATAGCATTGAATGTGTTTAGCAATTGGGTCTAAGTTAAGTTAGTAAGGTACAATCATAAACATAACATCACGCCTATATTGCCGCAAAGGGTTAGGCAGAGCAGCACAAAGTACACCCACATTTCGCTAATAATGTTTAAGACCCATGTAATAGCGGGCGAACCTATTGCAATCAGCCGGGCACAGTCCAAACTCCGATCTACTAATGAGAAGAAGCACATATTCAGCAGGAGACCACTGGACCAAGAATGTAGGCCAGTAAGCAACTAGCATACCTTCTTAACAGATACTTGGAATCATTTCAACGATTACAAAGAAAAGCAGTTTTTTTTAACCACGAATAATATAACATCATCACACCTGTAATCCCCGAAGAGCTAGGCAGAGATTGTATCTAATAGCACACCCACATTTCGCCAGCTATGTTTTAAAGCCCCATATAATAGGGGGCGAGCCTATAACCATCAACCAGGAACCTATGTAGACTGCTACTGAAAACTTCCTGATGGAAAAACCCTATAACACTTTCCCCGACCTGGGAATCGAACCCAGGACCTCATCAGTGACCAATGAGGCAGTCACAAAGAAGACAAAGAATAACATTCTCACTCAACCATAATCGACGTACAAGATAAGCACCACAGACACTCAAGTCTATAAATATCTAATAGTCCAAAAAGTATGCTATTGAATAAAGTCTCTTTCCGTAACATTCCAAAGTTACCTCTCTGTAAGCTCCCCTAGCCAAAGTTAGGCTTCAACTTGGTATCCTCGACGCGAAACTTCGAGAATTTTTTAAACATTTTTATTTTTTAAATCGCACCGTCTGAAACTTAATGTGATGGGGATTTGGCAGGCTTTCAGTTAGCCTGTTAGGAGGCTGCGACAACCGGAAATATTGATGGAATAGAAATATACCCTAATAAAAAGTTAGACGGGTTTTTTCAGCGGTTTTTTGGCTGACTGGATAAAGAAACGGCACACATATAAACTCGCAAAGGCATCGTCAATAAATGAGATGATTTGATGTCCATTTCCATATTTGAAAAATAGAATAGGTTTTTATGGCTAGATTTCATTCAAGGTGGAGGAAAAAAGATTTTATGATTAGTCCTATTGTGATCACGAAAAGAAAAAGCAAGGAGTGAGTTAGCTTAGCACAAAAACTGAGCACATTTAGTAATAAAGTATGGACAATAATCCTAGAAGGAATGATATTAATTAATATGTTATTTAAAACCTGTATTTTAGTTAAGTCGGTGGAGCTCGTGGCTAAATAATAACAGTCGCTCGGATCGATCTTCAGGCTAGGCCGTGCTTGCCTAGGTTGATCCGTGAATGGGTGACCCATTACATACCGCGTTTCCTCTGTGCCTCGGAAAGCACGTTAAGCCGTTGGCCCCGGCTGTCATTTGTAGATCTTTGACAGTCGTTTAGTTTCAGTGGCCCGAAAGTCTGACAACCAGTCTCACCAAGGAGTATCTTATTACCCAGTACTAACTGGGTTGTGGAGGACAGATAGGCAGTCGCTCCATGTAAAATACTGGTATTCATCAGGTGAGACGGAAGCCGACCATGGGGTCGGCTTCCGTCATAGTTCATAGTTGGGAAAAGGCTAGGTAGATGATTTTAGTTTTAGTCATAATTAAATCTTAAAATAATGCTCTTTTGCTGCTTTTCATGTTAGCAAATATAAATCGAGGTAATTTCTATGGCATAAATACTATGTTCTGACGAAAAAATACAAATGTTTGATACAAAGTTTTCCACATGTGACGCTCTGTTATTTATGCGTCTAGACATCGCCACTTGATATACAAAAACGGTAAGTAAGTACAACGTTTTAGGTGACATAAACTGTACCTATTTGTATGACTAAGTTGTAATATATTTACATAAGAAACATACTGTGCCGTTGGTATATTACTTACAATGTGGCTAGCGTAAGTGTGGTATGCTTCAAGATTTAGTTAACAGACTGCTAGCGCAATTGCCTGATTAAAATTATATTTTAAAGCCTCGTTGGTAGCATGAGGAAGAGGTCTTTTTTTATAGGATGGGACTGTGTGAAGGATGATATGGCTAGAAAGGAGGTGAGTGCTGAGATGACTAGTAATAGAGAAGTATGGAAGAAGAAGACATGCTGCGCCGATCCCAAGTAAGCTGGGTTAAGGGCAGGAGAATGATGATGGGAAATCATTAAATAACCCCTCCCACTCTGGGCGGAGCGGAAGGGAGTGTCAGACTTGTACTGACTAAAACCCATCCATGTTCCTTCTTTAGGGCCGCGGTATCTCTTTCGAACAATCCAGCCAGGCATCAGCCCTTGCAGACCCATTCCTTATGATGAGGTCTTGGGGTAAATTCCCGGTAGCAACCACAGAGTCAGAATAGAGCCCGGTTGGTAGCAATAGGCTCGTCCTCTATTATTATTATTGTTCTGCGAAATGTGGCTGCCTACTATTAGTTGCAGCTCTGCGTAACTCTTTGGGCTTTACACGTGTTATGTTATGTAAAGTCTTTGATGGCATCAAGAGAAACAACTGTCTTTTGTAGGGTCCTTACTCCACCACCAAATTACAGCAGGAATAATATACCAATTTTGTGTAGCTGATAGATTTCGGACTTTTGGTTTCACGTTCCCATTCAAGAACTGATACACACTGGACACCATAGATAATACACTATTTAATATAAGACTGGACACCAGTAGCGAAGGGTCAATTTTTATAAGAGGTAAGCCGCGGACATATCTTTAATGTGATTATATTATTTGTCCATACAATAATGACTGTGCCATTTTTCAAAGGGAATCCGGTTGGAATCGAGTTGTATGGAACCTTCGCCACTGCTGGACACTGCATTTATTTGTACAGTAACTCCCTCAAGCAATTACAGTACCAAATCCAACAAAAAAAATGAAACCACAGATTCACAACACCATAGACAATATTTCCCGCCATTATCCGGTGCCTAACACGGCGCCAAACAGTCTGTCTTTGAGTTCGCGGGTTTTGACATGGTAATAGGGTTGTGCCCGCTCCGATGCAAATTACTGAATAATCGACTTTCGGCTTATTGAGATGCGTCTACAATGAACCGTCTGTTGTTCTCGGCTTGCCATCGATCCAAGTATTTACGGAAAGTAATTCGGATGTTGTATAATTAATTTTGACTTTTGATGATTATTGTGGAACCGCTTTGGAGGGAAAAGTTTGAGATGCAGCTGTGATTATATTAATCGCCAATTTGTTCAAGTTCTAAGTAGTTACCCGTCTAGGTTTCGCACAGGTGCAATCTATTAATGTGGTGACTTGTCCATCCTCTAGATTTCTGTGCTACACATTTCTACGCAACTTTGATTATATCACAAAAAACCGGCCAAGTGCGATGTGGGCTCGCGCACCGAGGTAGGGTTCCGTCCCATTTGTAGGCATTTAGTTATGAAACTACTTATTTACGGTTATTTTTCTGTGCATGTGCTTCTTGCCAAATTTCATAATTCTAGGTCAAATGAAATTTCAACGGACTCTACGCGCTCCTGAGGAAAAGGGACTTGACAGACAGACTGACAGACAACGAAGTGTTCCTGTAAGGGTTCTTTTTTCCTTTTGAGGTACGGAATCCTAAAAAGACTGGCACCTTATTCTGTTCTAAGTATTTTAGGTTGGATGTGTTGTTTTCCAGTTTTAACATCGCATCCTAACGAAACTACAAAGACGCCATGGGTATCGATATCTTAACATGATAAAATAAAATAACCATTGACGTCGATTGACGATTATTTTTTTAGGTCAACGATCACAAAATCACGTCTGCACAATTATTGTGCTAGCTAATTAAAATTAAATCTGTATAATAGAAGTGGCAGAACCCCGTTAATACATACATTTAAAACTGTATAAACAAAGCCTTCTTCCTGTGGGGGGGTATTGCCTCGTCCACGTTCAGACATACAATCTGGTCATGAGTATGACCAGATTGTATGTACACGCACGCCGGTTCATCTCATCTTCTGCCTAGCCCTTTCCCAACTATATTCGGGTCGACTTCCAGTCTAACCGGATGCAGCTGAATACCAGTATTTTACTTGAAGCGACTGCATACCTGACTTCCACAACCCAGTTGCTACTGGGTAATACGATATCCCTTGGTAAGACTGGTTTAGAATTTTTGGGCCACTGACTACCTTACGACTGTCAAAGATCTACAAATGACACCCGGGACCAACGGCTTAACGTGCTTAGGGTGCCACGAGCTCCTAAAAAGGAGCTCGTAGCCCGCTAATACGATATCCCTTGGTAACACTGCTTGTCAGAGTTTTACTACTGTTTTTAGACGCGTACTACGCACCTGACCTCTACAAAACACTTCAAAATAATACCCACCAAATCACCGATTAAACATCAAGTTTAAACACACTATAGCACGGTATGACGGTATTAGGCTGCCCCGCCGTCACTCAGCCTCCCTGATGCGGCGCGTACATCACCGAACACATTGAACTAAGCCCATTAAACGAGCGAAATCACGAGTTATGAAGTAACCCATCGGTACCCTGGCAAGTATGCTATATTAGCGTACTGGAGTCAGCTTAGTGGCTGTTCAAAATAGGGGGCGAACGTATATTAAATATACCTAAAAGAAATTTTCTTTTTTAGGGGTATTTTATACACCCAGGGATGTAAACGGATCCTTCACGAAGCCGTCAACCAAGCATTCTGTACATCTAACTAAGTAACTGTACGCAAAAATTATTGCTGGGAAATGATTTTTTTTTTGCGGTGAAAAGTCACGTTTTACGTTAGGACTCAATGTAATGCACTCAAAACATTGTGCTGATGGATCGATTGAATAGTACGGGGGACGTGGAGGTGTTTAAAGTAAAGTTAAAACCTTTTAAAGTGGTATTTAAAAAAAACTTCAGAAAAAGTTGGAACTTGTTGACCCCCAATATCTCCGTAACTAGAAGGTTCCCAGGTATGGTCTAGAACAAAAAAATGATCGCAATGACGGGGAGAACAAGTGCCTTTCGGCTTCGTTTAGGGTCTTTTTACAACCTTTATGTAGGTATAGTTTAGATGACAATGCATGGTTAGCTCAGTGATGTCATTCTAAAGTGTTAAAATGGTGCACTCTCAAAGATGGCGGACTAGTAATTTTTAATGCCTTTCCATGTTATGGGTATCAAATGGAAGGATTTGCTGAGAAAAATACGAGAAATATAGTCCAGTCATTATAGTAAGTTCACCTCGGAATTCGAGATACCCAGCTGTAAGTCTGTAAATACTTGTATATTGACACCCTAAAAGTTGTCTCAAAACCTACATAGATAGATAGAGGCAGTCGCTCCAAGTAAAATACTGGTATGTTCAGCTGCATCCCGTTAGACTGGAAGTCGACACCAACATAGTTAGGAAAAGGCTAGGCAGATGATGATGGTGTCCTACTGCTGGGCCAAAGTCTCCCTGTTTTCTTGAAATTTTAGTGGCCTGGCGTGGAAAAGTATTTCGTAAAACTATCTGAAGACTGTTAAAGATTGTAATACTGTGTAATCAAAACTGAAACCCATCAATAAAAAGTATGTTGCAACAAGATATTACAAACAAAGCTATCAATGGAATCAATTGTAAAAAGGTACCTTAAAGTAAAACAAAAATCAAACATCTGAATATTGCATAAAAGAATTTAATTTGAGTACATTTCGACAAACGAATACAAAACCCAATTTAGATATATTCGAAACTTTTAGATTGCATTTTTCTGATTTAACATCGAATGTGCATCAGTCTAACCGGAAGCAGCTGAAAACCAGTATTTTATATGGAGCGACTGCCTATCTAACCTCCACAACCCAGTTAGTAATGGGAGGCCAATGACTACTTAACGACTGCCAAAGATCTACAGTTGACAGCCGGGACCTACGGCTTAACGTGCTTTCCGAGGCACGGAGGAAACTCGGTATTTAATGGGTGGTCACTCATCCACAGACCAATCTAGATTGGTCTGTGGAGCAAGCGTGGCTGAACCTGAAAATCGGCCCGAGCGGCTGTTATTATTTAGCCACGAGCTCCTTTTTAGGAGCTTGTAGCACGTTAAGCACGTTAAGCCGTTGCGTCTTAACCAGTCTTACCAAGAGGTATCGTATAACCCAGTACTAACTGGGTTATGAAGCTCAGATAGGCATTCGCTCCATGTAAAATACTGGTATTCAGCTGCATCCGGTTAAACTGGAAGCCGACCCCAATACAGTTGGGAAAAGGCTAGGCAGATGATGAGCTCATAAAAAGATATCCACCGTATCCTCCAATGAAAAAACCACATAGTAACTAACCTCCCTCATGAAACAAAATAGCCAAGTCAGAACACGGCTCTTGCAAAAGTTTCGTCGTAAAATTACGAATAACCACAGGAAGATCACTCAAACTTATAAGAGGAATTTATATTTTATGAGGAAAAATGGCGAACCCTCCGCGCCCGCCGACAGCATACCTAATAACTGGGGCCTCTACACTACAGGCTTTTGAAAAATACAATCGTATTTGTCTAGAATGTTCTGAGATAGATGCTGGACTTGTTAGGGAAGTGGGAGATTAAGGGGGTTAGAAATAGGAGGGGATTTTGTCTTACGGCGAACATAGAAAGCAGTCGCCCACTATACACCGTGACTTTTAGTCGTCTTACAACGGCAGCCCACTTCATGTATCCAATGACTTCTAAATATTCATGAAAAAAAATGGCTATTTATGAGATTTTAATAATTTAAAAATTAAAAATATTATTTAGTATTATCACGCATGACTTAGTTAAAACGAGTGTTGCGAGCGATGATCTACCGGACTCGAACGCTGGGTGTATTATTATTTGGTATGTATTATTTATTTTTCTTTGTACCTATTATGGTAGGTAAAAAAAAACGCGCCTAGAGCTATTTTATGTTGGGTACATTGAGTGGACCACCTTTGTAACACGACTAAAAAGTCAAGGTGTATAAGGGGAATAAAAATATTCATAACATAACATCACGCCTGTAATCCCCGAAGGGTTTAGGCAGATGTGTACCGAATAGTACACCCACATTTCGCACAGTTTATTTTAAGTCCCATGTAATAGCAGGCGAGCTTATTGACATCAACCAGGCACAAATTCTGACTCCGTGGTTGCTACTGAGAAATTGCTGATGAAAAATCTTAATAACAATTTGCCTGACCTGGGAATCGTACCCAGGACCTGATGTTCAGTATTCGATGAAAATATTCGTGGTGTTAAAATAAATGAAGGGCATGCAGAAGTATGCTGACATCTAAGCTCAACCAACTGAGTGAGTGTGTAGAAATAAGTGAGTGAGACTACGGTTACGGTAGTACATACCTACATACAGGGTGGAAGGTACACCGACGCAAAAACGCTTACCGCGTATTCAGTACATCATTCTGAACCATTTACCATCATTTTAAAATTTCAATTAATCAATTTGATTATTTTTTTTATTAAAAATAAAATCAGCTGTTCCTTACATATTGACCGTGTTGCTATTGCAGTTTTGTAGGACACAGCTGTTTTTTTCTATGTAATAACCGACGAAAAAATTCTATGTGGGGCGTTCAGAATGATGTACTGAATTCGTGGTAAGATCAGGGTGGTATATTCCGTCTATGGGGCATAACCGTCTAAAGTCTGTTTTTAATCCCTGAGACTCAGTCAATGTCAGTTTGCCATTTTTACTTGTCAATTTATTCTCAGGGATTACAAAACAGACTATAGACGGTTACGCCCCCATAGACGGAATATACCACCCTGACCTTACTCGTTTTAGCGTCGGTGTCCCCTCCACCCTGTATACAATAATACATTGTTTATAAAGTATAGCATGATAAGCCAATAACGTCCCCACTGCTGGACCATAGACCTTGACTCTGTGAAAATAGTTAAATTGAACAGATTACAGTACACATTGATTTGTTAAACATTAGATACAGTTTTCAGATATTCTCGCTTTGCTTTGCTTTGTTTTTTTTTTCGCTTTGTTTGCCAGAAAGTCACTTACTCACTGCGGTCTCTCTATAGATTCAAACATTTTCTCCCATCTAGCACTAAATTAACTTTGGTCCAGTCACTTGTGGTTCCCATTATCGACTATGCTGATGTTTGTTACTCTGATCTATCCCAAGAACTTTTAAACAAATTGGATCGTCTTCTCAATAATTGTATTCGCTTTGTTTTTGGCCTTCGCAAGTACGATCACATCTCTTCATATCGTTCTCAGCTTAAGTGGCTGCCTATCCGACTCAGGAGGTCCCTCAGATCTCTCTGTATGCTCTTCACTATTTTGACGGATTCTCGTGCTCCCGATTACCTAAAAGAATATTTCAAAGTGTTGGGCAGTTCACACAATCGTAACCTTCGAGCTTCTAAAAACATACTCCTTGAAATTCCCTCACATCGTACTGGTTTTATGTCCAATTCTTACGCTGTCTCAACTATAAAGCTCTGGAACGCGCTACCCCTTGGCATTAAAAAAGCTGAAAGCAAAATGGCTTTCAAAAGAACAGTACGGAAGTACTATTTGAAATCTGACTAAATTGCTCACATGCTTGTCATTAGTAGTCATAGTAATTATTATGTTTCTCGTATTTTGGACTATTTGTATGTATTATAATATATACTAGCTTCTGCCCGCGACTTCGTACGCGGATCCTGTTGCTTATGCCAGCGACAACGGGGTCGTCAAAATCGAAGATCTGAAACGTCTGATGTCGAATTCTAAGAGCCCGGGGACGGGAAAACAACGGGATGCGCGAGACGATTCGAGATGTTCTATATCTTTCATTTTTGTAAGTCAGAAGTCGATGCGTAGATACGCTTGGAACTCAAGCGTAATTCTCTATCCGTGAACGTCTCCGACTCGCGAGACAATGCGTGACGTTCACGATTAGCGGTCAGTCACGCATCATATTCTTCACAGTTCTCTAGAAACCTGGATGTAGATGCGTAAATACGCTGAGAACGCGTGCTTCGTTATCCAAGAGGAAGAGAAGTGAAGAGAGGAAGAGGTTTCCACGGAGCGAGTTGCAGCCTGATGTTCTCGAACAGCATCAAGTCTCTCCTGACGTTCTTCGGTAGATTCTTGGGATCTTATGATCCTCAATCTTTTAGCTCCTTAGGAACATTGGGAAAGATTTGACCTATTTCTAGGCATGGTTATAGTTTTATTGTGAAGATACCTGATCAATTAAAATCTAAGTGACTGCTCCCCTGCGTTACCGGGTAGGCTACCGTGTCACGAAGATAAGTGGAAAAGGAAATTAAACACTCAAATAAGATAAGCCCGAAGGCATATTTATTCGAAAAGATAAAAAAATAAATGGGAGTTTTGTCCAGTAGAGTCAAATTTTCAATGATATACCGTCGTCATCGAAAATCAGTCTTAAACTGTTACCGCCTTCACCGCGTGGAGATACTCCCAGCTTATGTTATTTTATAATTATACAGTGAAATTAATGATAGCTTTGATTTCTACATCAGATGTTTCTGATCTTCGATTTTTATAAGTTAACAGAAAATGACCATCAGACCGAACAACTTTTGCTAAGATGTCATTCCTATATGTGTTATGGTGTAGCTGGGCTCTTGGAGTTCCACAACAGGTGTTCCAGATCTTTGATTTTTATAAGTCAACAGAGAGTGTTCATAAGATTGAACAATTTTTGCTAAGACTTCATTCCTATATGTGTTATGGTAAAGCTGGGCTCTTGGAGTTCCACAATAGGTGATCCAGAACTTCGATTTTTATAAATCAACAGATAGTGCTCATCAGATTGAATAATGTTTGCTAAGACGTCATTCCTATATGTGTTATGGTGTAGCTGGGCTCTTGGAGTTCCACAACAGGTGTTCCAGATCTTCGATTTTTATAAATCAACAGAGAGTGCTCATAAGATTGAACAATTTTTGCTAAGACGTCATTCCTATGTGTTATGGTGTAGCTGGGCTCTTGGAGTTCCACAACAGGTGTTCCAGATCTTCGATTTTTATAAATCAACAGAGAGTGCTCATCAGATTGAACAATTTTTGCTAAGACGTCATTCCTATATGTATTATGGTGTAGCTGGACTCTTGGAGTTCCACATCAGGTGTTCCAGATCTTCAAATTTATTCTCTCAGCAGAAAATGCTCATCACGTGGAACAATTTTTGCTATGGTACCATTTTTGTATCTCTTATAGTTTAGCTATTCTATTGCGGTTCTGCATCAGGTGTTCAAGTTTCCAAGATAAATTATAGCCTATATGTTGCCCAGACTTAATACCTATACAACACAAAAAAAATCTTTCAAATCCGTCTAGTAGTTCCGAAGATTAGCGTGTACAAACAAACAGACAAACAGACAAACAGACAAACAGACAAACAGACAAACAGATAAACAGACAAACAGACAAACAGACAGAATTTTTTTTTTGGATTCGTGCTCTATTACTGTTTCTAAACCCCCCTCAATTTTTTTTTTTTTAATATATTCAATGTACAGACACAGTTTTTTTACTGTCTTATTATATGTATAGATTAGTTTATTTCATTATATTTGTATATATGTATTAGTATGTGCCTATTTATGTATTTCAATTTATGTTAACAAAATGATATTTTTCTTATTTTTTTTTTTTTGTACTCTATCACTATGCTGTCCTATTTGACCCCAAGGTTGACTGGTAGAGAATGCCTTGTGGCATTAAGTCCGCCTATGTACCACTTTTGTACATGAAGTTTAAATAAATAAATAAATAAATAAAAATCAAGATAATAATATTAAAAAATACCGACGTACTACGGCTAACATTAGCACATAATTCCACCATCCTTTATGCACACAAATCTTCGTACAATACAGCCTACAGGAACGAATTACCCATTCTATGTGTGCGTAGTCCCAGTAATAGTTGAAACACGTGAAATATTCAGAGGCGGCGCGTGCACGATGCATCTAATTAAAGCTTGGCTATACAGCAAGCGGGGATGAAGTGGTGCGGTTGTCAGCTACGCGGCTGAAAGAGCGGGAAGTGGCAAAGCCTTGAGATGAAGTCTATGGAATATGGGAGTTGAGGGCGTAGAAAATGCGACTTAGAGCACTGATGGCGGCCCTTTCTCAACACAAATGATACGTAAATTGATACTTGTAATTAATTGTCAAATGTCTTTTCCAGGGTAGCCAGCGAAATACAAATTTTCTCACTTGTACGATGGTTTTACAGAGTTATAATCATCAATACAAGTTTATTTAATCCCATTGAATGACTTTTTCATCCAATGGTCATTGAATGGGATTAAATGAACTTACAGCCAGACACTGGTCTGCAAACTGCAAAAAATGTAAGAAAATTTTAATTTGACGGGCTACCCTTTCGCTTACAAAATGTAACGTTGAACTAAACGTCAAAATATCCCATGATAAGTGATTGTAGCAACGAAAACCACTTGCGTAGGTCCTCTAAAAAGCAAAAGAAAGTGAATAAGTTCATTTTCATGAGTTAGGCATACTTGCAAAGTGCTCCAAGATCTAGGACAAAAGCAGTACTGTACACAGTTACACTCAACTGCCACTAATCAAGGCCGACTCTCTAACCGCTTTCTGTATAGCCGAGGGTTTATAGGGGCCGAAGACTTAAACAGAAGCAGCAATGTCTGATAAAATATTTATAATATTTAACGAAGATAATGATGCACGCAGTGCGCGGAATGTGTACGAGAATTTATTGGAAGAAGAAAATGGATTTTCATGCTTGAGCTTTTCTGTACAGATTGGTATTTTTGAGCTAGGCAACTTTGAATATACTTTTTTTTTTCAGACGGGCAATCATCAAATGACCCCCCGCTCCCCCCGCTCCCAGCTCTGGGCGGAGTGGAAGGGAGTGTTAGACTTTTACTGACTAAAACCCGTCCATGTTCCTTCTTTGCCCTTTGTGCTCCAGGGCCGCGGTATCTCTTTCGAACAGTCCCGCAGCCCACGCATGCATCGACCCTTGCGGACCCCTTCCATTTGAATATACTTCAAATAGCATTCGGTTATTGGCTCAATTTCTGAAGACCCACTCAATACCACATGGAGGAGCCCCGAATCCCAGCAGTGGTGACATTACAGTGAATGGTGCTTAAGTTTCTCGTGCAACTGTGGGATTTAAATACGGTGCAACCAAATTGGTGAATCCAATATGTTAATATTGCTAAGAAAAAATCTAAGATGCTATAGCTAGAAACGAGGTGACTATTATGATGATAAAAACGGACATACCCACCCACATCCAGGTCAAACATGTAATCCTTCTTTTGAGCTTCGCCGCAGTCGGGTAAAAATAGATGCTGCGCCGACCCCAAATAAATTGGGTTATGTGCAGTTGAATTTTGACATTCTATTGCTTATGCGTTTCTCTAGTTAACTATTTCAAAGTACCTATGAGAAACTAATTCAAAAACGTTACCTAACTCAATATTTCCATACAAAGTTAGCTTCCCCAAGCCAGCGCCTACGCCACGTAAATCAATTACGAAAAGCAATGTTAAATAGTTGACAATATTGCCTAGAACTATGTGGGGAAATTATATCAGGGCAATAACTGAATATAACTCTGAAATAACGAGGATACCCGGCAAAGCGCTGGAGAGGGGGGTCGTTGAAAAGAGAAAGAGCAGAAGGCTGAGCTTAGTACATCATTCTTCTGCCCTTTTTTTTTCGGATGGGAAATCATCAAATGACCCCCCCCCCCCCGCCGCTCTGGGCGGAGTGGAAGGGAGTGTCAGACTTTTACTGACTAAAACCCATCCATGTTCGATCTTTGCCCTTTGTGTTCCAGGGCCGCGGTATCTCTTTCGAACAGTCCCGCAGCCCCGGCAGGCATCGGCCCTTACGGAGCCCTTCCTGGTCCTTATCTCCTTTTGTCCTCTGTTAGTCTTCATCTCTTGAGTCACGCACTTTCTAGCCATATCATGAGTCTGCTCGGGTCGATCTTTAGGTTAAGCCGTGCTTGCCTAGGTTGGTCTGTGGATGAGTGACCACCCATTACATACCGAGTTTCCTCCGTGCCTCGGAAAGCACGTAAAGCCGTTGGTCCCGGGTGTCATTTGTAGATCTTTGACAGTCGTTAGGTGGTCAGTGGCCCAAAAAGTCGTTTACTCAGCACTAACTGGGTTGTGGAGGTCAGATAAGCAGTCGCTCCATGTAAAATACCGGTATTCAGCTGCATCCGGTTCGACTGGAAACCGACTCCAATATAGTTGGGAAAAGGTGCTTGTATTTATGGAGCAGGACAGTGCTACTAAAAATTAAATATTCTTAAGTAAGTATCAACGTAAGATATACGTCGCCCATAGGATTGCAAAAGTTTGTAGACTAGAATTTCTGCAAGTTTATTACGATGTGACTTGTGCTGACGATATTGCATATTTCCCTGTAACACTGCCTAATATCTACGCGCGCTTGATATCTGCGTTAGATAATACTATTTACTGGGCTCTCGTTTAATTAGCTTTTGGTGAAGGCGGGTGTGAATTTTTGGTGAAAGATTTTGTGGTGTAGCATTTTTTCAACACGATGTTGTAAACATTTTGCTAAGATGGTCTGCCTTAATTTAGATATAAATTAACCTTTACTCTTCTTTATCTCCACTTTTTCTTAACCGATCAAAAATTTCTATGTAAGGCGCGAATTACACAGAAACGGCGTAAGGTGAAGGCGCGGCGCAGGCATGATGCCGCTTCAAAACGTTTTCATACAAAATGTATGTAGACGACGTGTCGTGAATTACACTTCAGCGGCGCGGCGCAGGCACGCCGTTCTTTCGTTTCCTTATAAATTCCACGTCTGCGCTGTGCCTGCGCCGCACCTTACGCCTTTTCTGTGTAATTAACGCCTAAGGGGGCTCAGAATGATGTACTGAATACGTGGTAACCGTTTTCGCGTTGGTGTCCCTTCCACCCCGTATGATACTCATGGCATTGACAATTGCCTCATTCAAACCAGCTTCGCTTACCAGGCCCTCTTCTTTTACCAGATCTCTCAAATCACAATGTGGTATTGATAATGAATTGCAGAAAAACCCTGTCAGGAGGGTTTTTTTTTCTTGTCAGATATTTTTACATTTAAAATAAAAGCTATTTAACTTGCTTCGTGTCTCCAAAAATAAACATTCAATCAGCCAATTTATCTCAATCTGTGCTACTCAAAAAAGTCAATCAATAACGTATCCATCTTGTCGACTGAACGATGTGTTTCGTCCATCGATCAGACCCGAAAGAGTAGAACTAACTTGTCAGATTGGAGCGTGATCACTCAATGCCCCCATTACACGGGACTATCAGTCAATCTGGGGAGGGAGTCCAGTGTCTCACGACACGGGATTGGAGAGAAAATTGAGTCAAGGTGATATATTTTTCAGGTTTACGTTTTAAAGTAATTTCAGTTGAGATGGCATTTACTTTTTTACATTTTGCGGAGCCGCCTACTGCTGCTTCTTTGTTTTAAATCCCCTTATTTAATGACAACGCGTCTTTTTTTTTATTTAGCCTGTCATGTGTCCCACTGCTGGGCAAAGGCCTCCCCTTTTTCCTTCCAAACCTCTCTTTCTTGTGCGATATCTGGCCATGTGCGCCCCGCAAACAAGATCAGATCGTCACACCACCTTCGCCGCGGTCTATCTGTTGTGGTTTCCGCCATTAGGCGTCCAGTGAGTGACGATCTTTGCCCACCTCTCTGAGTGCATTCGCGCTACTTAGCCAGCCCACTCCCACTTCAGCTACGCTATTTTTCCTCCGACTTCTTTACGCGTCTAACACCAGAAAAAATGACCCTACAAATATTTGAATAGCATAACATGCTGCTCGATACGCGCTTAGTTTCACTACCAAACTTGCGGCCACCCTCATCAATTCATTCACAGAAAAAGAGTTACCTAATTGATACTAGCTATTCAGACTATGTGTTTAACTTATTACTACCAAAGCTAAGTGTTTTAGTGCAGCAGATAACGAACTATGAAGGTGCACGTCGCGTATTGAACTATTATCCACATGAACTACGCCAGGCTACGCTATGAAAAACAAACGATTCTATAAGTTGATATCAAACCTCTTTGAGCTAGCTATTAACTTCTCGAGGCAGTGAATCAGATTCTTCTCTCTGCAAATTCGTCAGAATGTGTGGGAGGATAAACAATGGACACAGCATCACACAACTCAGTGCTCAGATGAAGATAGATCGCGACGAGACGCGTGGTCACCCTGTCCGCGCGCAGTTAGTCGTAGTTCCTACAGTGATCGATGTCTTCGCTCTCATGCTAGCCTAGTACTCTGATTCGTTGTTCGATGTATGTACATTGTTCATTGGTTATGTATCGATTTCTGGGATATTAACTGAGGATATTCAAGTAACCCAGAAATCGATTGTCGCAGTTGGCAGTTAGAAGTCAGTTACTTAATTACGGACTTTGTACAAATTATACTCTCAAAACTGTGAAGGAAACTTTCTAACTGAAACGGTATGTCCTAAAGCTGAATAAACTATCTAGATATGTGACAAAGTGGCGCCTTTTATAGTTAGTCGAATTTCCTGCAGTGACTGATGTCTTCACACTCATGCTCGCCTAGTACTTTGATTCGTTGTTCGATATATGTATGTGTATACAATTTTTTATCGTTTTTTGTTTTTTTTTTTTTTCCTTTTCCCAACTCTGTTGGGATCGGCTTCAAGTCTAACCGGATGCAGCTGAATACCAGTATTTTATCTGATCTCCACAACCCAGTTAGTACCTACTGGATAATACGATACCCCTTGGTAAGACTGGTTGTTAGACTTTCGGGCCACTGACTACCTAAAACGACTATCAAAGTTACAAATTACAGCCCTGAACAACGGCTTAACGTGCTTTCCGAGACACGGAGGAAACTCGGTATGTAATGGATGATCACCCATCCACACAATCAACACCTTGACAATCGCCCCTGGAGGCTGTTATTACTTAGCCTCGAGCTCCTAAGTGTGAACAATTGATCAAGCGATTTAAGACGGCAAATCTAAAGATTTAAATCTTTGTGTCACCAATCACCATAGTAAAATGACAATTATTTCTTTCTTCAAACCACATTCCTTCATCAGCATTCTTCAGGGTTATTTCAATTATCATTTACACATATTTGCAACATAATCCGGTTACCAATAGAAATATTCCAAGCACGACCTCTTTGAGGCGTGATTTAATTTTACAGTTCGGGCTTAACTGAACTGAGTTATATTTGGTTATAACCATCGGACTGTGATAGCATACTAACATGTGGAATATGTTTTATTTACAAAATGTTTCATGGTTGGATTGATCAGTCAATAACCGGTATCGGTGTGGGTACCACGTATTCGGTACATCATGCTGAACCCATAGAAATATTTCATTTTATAGAAATATATACGTATATACACCGTGACTTTTTAGTCGTCTTAAAACGACAGCCCACTTCATGTATCCAATGACTAATAAACATTCTAAAAAAAAAAATGGTATTTATGAGATTTTAATAGTTCATTTTCAAAAAGGGAAAAAATGCTGTTCCATTCATTTTGACCGTGTAGGCATTGTACTTTTGTAGAAAACACCAACCGACACCGACTTTTTCTTAAATTACCGATGAGAAATTTGCCTGTGTGTCAGGGTGTCCCTTCTACCTTAGAATCTTTTCACATGAGATATTTTGTGCGGTTAGACAACCTCAAATTAATATCTTACTTACATGCCTAAAGTCACAACACTGACCAATTCTGTAAGCAACAACATCAATCAACTGATTACTATCGCCTCATCAGAGGAACCAGAATAAGTCAATGAATCTTCCAATAATAACATGTTTATGAAGGGTTTACGTGCCTATTTTGGCATCGTTACGTTGTATCTTGGTGACCACTGGAAACCAGCGCTGTGTGATGGGCTCCCCATAGCATCATGTTGAGTGGAGGTCACATCCACGAAGTGCAACTGCAGACTATTCTTCAGTGCTAAGTTTTTAGAAATATTTAGTTTTTGTTAGTGAATCTGTCATCATCTGCCTAGCCTTTTCCCAACTATATTGGGGTCGGCATCCAGTCTAGCCGGTTGCAGCTGAATACCAGTATTTTACATGGAGTGACTGCCTATCTGACCTCCACAACCCAGTTAGTACTGGGTAATACGATGACCCTTGGTAAGACTGTTTGTCAGACTTTTTGGGCCACTGACTACCTAACAACTGTCAAAGATCTACAAATGACACCCGGGACCAACGGCTTAGCGTGCTTTCCGAGGCACGGAGAAAACTCGGTATGTAATGGGTGGTCACCCTTCCACAGACCAACCTAAGCAAGCACGGCTTAACCTAAAGATCGACCCGAGCGGCGGTATTATTTAGCCACGAACTCCTCTTTTTAATGAATCTGTGTGAAAATAAATATTTTTACTTTCTACACAATGCCGTCGTTATCTGAAACTAACGTTAACCCTTTAATATCGGTTTTGTTAATAATCCCACATCATAACGACCACGGAAAGTTTTATAAAGTTTATTTTAGATGTTTCGCTTCGTTTAAATTTTTTAAAGCCAATTAAAAGTTGGCTAAAATAACTTCTAAGTATCTTATTTTAAACGCATTTGTTGTTCAATATTCTTTGGCTCTAAAACTTACTTTAATACTTTATTATTATTCAACTTCGAAGAAGCACTGTTGAAAAAAAGGAAGTAATAATTTGTGCACGCTTAATGGCAATAGGTTCGCCCCCTATTACATGGGACTAAGACATAATTGGTAAAATATCAGAGTACCATGATACACCACTGCCTAACCAACCAAGTAACAGGAAATACAGGCGTGAAGTTATGTTATGTAATACCCCAAATAAAATCAAAGTAACGTAATATTTCAGAGTGAATAATAAAACGGAATAGTCCAATACGCAGAATAGAAACAAAACATACTCGAAAAAACAAATGAAATACAAAAAATATGCATAAAATATTCCAATAAATTCTACAGTTACAAAAAAAAATGGCGGCCAAATACGACGTGCGAAAAACTAGCTATCCGTGTCGCGCATATGGTGACAAAAGGCAACATCTCATATCGGATGGGCAAATATATTCAGGGGGGCCATTTTAGAGGCAGTCCTTCGCATATGTCATAGACAGTGGCCCCCAGGAGACAAGGTAGAGGCAAAAACTGAATGTTGCAGATATGTACGCATTATTGCTGCGAGTGACCGTTGGACGATACGATACGGGATTGGGGTGCGATATTGTCGGACGAAGGTGTTAATAGCAGATGTTACTGGTGATATTGGTCATTGGTGTATTAATTGGGTTAGATTATTACGGTAACTTTGTTGAAGTAAACAGAAATCAAAACATTAGGGTTTTCTGAGAGTATATTGTGAAAATTTCAGTTATGCTGTGCCGAAATGACTAGACCTTTAATACTTCATGATACTGAAAATATTTGCGAAAAGTCGTATCCCAAAATCACCTGACACAAAGGATTGTCACAAAAGAAAAGGCAGATCAGACGCGACACTACTCTGGCTACAGAGAAGAAAACAAATGAAAATAGGATATTTAGAGCAGACACGAGTCATTATGACGCGACTTAAGGAGCAACTGTACTTACTACCTAGAAAGGTAAAAAGTTATGCACGCTGTCGCTTAGGTACCGCAAGCGCCAGGTAGCCCGCGAAATTCAAATTTGCAGGCCATTGTCAGATTGTATGTTGATTACAATGAATGACTTTTTCATAAAATAGTCATTCGATGGCATTAAATGAACTTAAGAGGGTTGTATTTATGATTTAATTATTATAATTCACATGTATTACGGCCGCGAATCTTATTTTGTTCAACATACAGCTTGAAAATGTTTCTTTGGGAAAGTTGTTTGTAAGCATGAGCACAATCACGTGTTTAAGTATACTGGCCGGCAAATTGCAAGAAAATTTTAATTTCGCCTTAACGGTGTTTTTAGCAATGTCGTCAACCTTCAATGGTTCTACAGTTAATCCAACGTTTGACAAGAACATAATATAACTGGACCCCAACGTTATGTCAACGGAGATGAGCTCCCAAGTACCTAATACATAATGGATAACGGGACCCATCTAGTTTCAATAAAAGGATTTTTTGTATGCCTCTCATACACTCGCGACGATATTGTTACATTTCCACGCTAAATTTATTCCTTTTTTACACAAATCATATTTTAAATGACATATTCATGGGATGAATGACATATTGTGTGATCTTTTATAGATGGACTTACATTACTGAACCCTCGTTATTTTATTCTTATTTGGAAAGTTACTATCCGTTTTCCTTTTGATTAAATAATGTTATTGCTGTATAAGACAGCCTCGTTGGTCTAGTGGTCGCAAGCACGACTGTTGAGCATGAGGTCCTGGGTTCGATTCCCAGGTCGGGCAAAGTGTCATTGGGTTTTTCCATCCGGAATTTATCAGTAGCAGCCCCGTAGTCCGGATTTGCGCCCGGTTTACAGCAATAGGCTCGCCCCCTATTACATGTGACTTAAACATAACTGGCGAAATGTGGGTGTACTATTAGGTACACCTCTGCCAAACCCTTCGGGGTATAAGCGTGAAGTTTTACTATGTTAGTGCTGTATAAGAAAATATAATACGAGACTTAGATAAGCTCTTAGAAGTCTGTACAAACATATTATGCAGCCTTTCAAGGGTTTAATAAGAAAATTTAATACGCTTTAACCAGAGTTCAGCCAAGCAATTCGATCCATTATTTTTTCAATCTCACGGCTAGAAGTCGCTTTGTGAAGTAATAAGATTAAATCTGACCTCTAAAGAGATTTTTTAAAGAAAGGTTTTGAAGACAATGTCCCTGTAGGTGGAAAGATAAGTGACGTGAGATAATATCATCGCGAAATTCACGTGAAGGAGCATAGCAAGTCATCAAGCAATCAGATTTCAGACTCTATAATTTTCGACTTAAAAACAAGTATAGTTATATGTCTTAATACGACTGACCAAAATCAACTCTATAAGTCCAGTACCTATTGCAACTTTTTTAAAACTTATAGGTACAACGTCCTTTAATTCATAATTATGTCTATCTTGCGACAAAACTTTAATTTTACTCCAACCATCACAGCCTTAACTGAACTGAAAAACTGCATTAGTAGTGGCATGAGTGTAGCATGAGTTCAAACGAAAGAATCTCAGGCGCAGATGAGACCAAAAACAACAAAATAGACATCTTAGGTAGTCATTCGTCGCAGCTTGTCTTCTTTTTCCATTATTGTTGAATCCAGGCAGGATAGGCAGACAGAGAGATAGACAGACAGACAAGACCACTCTGTCGTGATGATCACAGTTTGGCTTGTCACAATTTTAGTTGAGACAGCTTAAGCGGTTTACAGCTACGAACGCAAAAAGTTAATTCCTAATTTAACTCTTTATCTACAACATCTATCGTACGACAAAATGTCTAAACTAAACTCGGAAACTGCAGTAGCGGTACGTTACTAGAGCATGAGTTCAGTGGAACAAGGCAGACAGAGTCGGCGTCGAGACAGGCTGATCTGAAATGCAAACCGCGACCCAAAGAATCTCATTAGCAGACGGGACTACGCTACCTTGTCGCGGGACTATTCTGGATATGCGGCGGTGGATTTCGTTTCGTCTCGATGTACTTTTTAACCCCCGACGCAAAAAGAGGGGTTATAAGTTTGACCGCAATGTGTGTGTGTGTGTGTCTGTCTTTGGCTCTGTAGCTCTTAAACAAGTGAACCTATTTGGATGCAATTTTTTTTGTTTCATTTGTTGAACTTTGAACTTCTTTTAGCACTCGTTCAGAATACCGTACAGTCGACGTTGAGATATTGCTAAAAATAAAGCAAAGTGGCAAAAATCAAGAAAGCTTTGTACAGACGCCAGCACATCAAACTACCCGAAACTGTCAAATTTTCTCTATCAACCATGAACCTTATGTTTTAGCGATAAAGTTGAAAAATTATTATATAAATTTGACATATTGTAGTAGCTTGATGTGCTGGCGTCTGTACTAATACTGTATTTAATAAGTTCCTTTTACAGGTTTTGTGCTAACAGCTTCCATCTTGCCGGGCAGAGCTATGAACCACTGCTTGTTGATTTGGTGCAGGTCAACCCGCCATCTTTTACGTGGATTTATGAGAATATAAAATATGCTAATCAGAAATGGAACCTTGTCATGATGTATGGACCTTTTCATTGATGTATGGATCATGTAATGTTACGATGAGAATGGTTGGTACATAAAGGGTGTAAAAAGACCCTTTACGAAGCCAAACGGCACTTGTTCTCCCCGTCAATTCGGTCTTTTTTTTTGTTCTAGACCATACCTGGGAACCTTCTAGTTACGGAGATATTGGGGGTCAAAGTTCCAACTTTTTCACAAGGGTTTTTTAAAATACATGTTTTTAAAGTAAGATTGTTACTTTAAATACCTCCACGACTCTCGTGCTATTCAATCCATCCATCACATTGTTCTGAGTGCGTTTTATTGAGTGCTACCATAAAACGTGATTTCATTCACCCCAAAAAAAAAGTCGTTTCCCAGCAATTTTTTTTGCGTAAAGTTGCTAAGTTTGATGTACAGAATGCTTGGTTGACGGCTTCGTGAAGGGTCCGTTTACACCCTGTATAATAGAATCTAAGATACAGATGCTCGCTTTCTATCAAGGGCAAGTTTGAGTTGATCTCTCTTCACTTAAAAATATGATCTGGCATTTAGTTAATGGGAATGGGTGACTATTATACCAAGAAATTAACTATTTGTCCAGTCATTGCGGCAAGGAGAACATAGGAAGCAAGAGCGAGCGAAGCGAACTCGGAACTTGTGGCACCACGACTGGACAGGTTAGGTTCGAAGGAGATGGCGGGGTCAGTGAGCAAGCGAAGTGAGTGAACTAAGTAACCCCTTCGTGTTAGGTTACTTTAAACCCTGCAAACAGAAATAGGAGCCCCGCGCAGCAGGGCTACGTTGACTACGCCTTATCTACAATCTAGTGGTTAAAAAGCTTGTTTTTGTTTTTTTTCTGAATCCTTGAATAATTACACTGATCGTACCGAACTAGTAACTCAATTTTTTGTATTTTTAAGTCGCCGTTTTAAACATTTTTCAGTACCATATTCAGTATTTTTGACACCTTAAATTTGAATTTATTTACGCTCGTTTAAATATACATATATACCATATATACCCCAATTAATAACAGCCTGTTTAAGAGCTTGCCAAGTTCTCCAACTGTTTAAAATGAAGTAAGACAGGTCTCCCAACAGTTCAGGAATTTTACGAAAAATCGAATTATCTTATCCAGAATACGTCGTCGTTGTCCGCGGCACTGAAGACATCGCGTCTTTGCATTCGTACCAGCCCGCTCATTGGAAAATCACTCCCACCCCTTGAATACTAAACAACCACGACAATATCTGCGAATCTCTGTATTAAATCTCATATAGAACCACTGACATACTGTTCATATCGACCCGGGTTGTATTCGCAATGCCGGTTGAATATTGCATGATATTCCATGCACGGAATATTCGTATTTATTGAATGGTTTAATGTATATAGATACGCTTTTGCAGCTAAATCTGAATTCTTTGAATTCGCTTTTAGTACTCAAAGCGGATTAAATGCTGATTTAGGTAGTATCATTGTTCAAAGGTTATTGTAACATTGAAACTAATTCACGGACAAAAATACACGTATTTTTGCTTTTGATAAATGATTTTTTTTAGAAATTCCAGAGACACCTGTGTTGTAGGTAGCGCTCACTATTCCTGGAAAATTCATGTAAATTCCATATCAGGTATTTTCCAATATTAGATTTACTACGTTACTTTTTTTGCTCGTCTCCTAAGGGTAGTAGCGTGATGTTTAATATCGTACATTCAAGCATTGGGTTAGTTGAAAATGGGTTTAACCTTCCTCAAGAATTGAGCTATAAAATCCAAAAAAAAAATCGGTGTGCTTAGACAAAAAAGTTTGTAAAGGCAATTTCCGATAATTGTGAAATTTTGGCAAAGGCAAGTGCTTACCTACAGCGGTTCTTACGTTTGGTTTTTTTCGTATTTATTCTCCCCTAACACATTCATACATCACATTTGAAGCACAAAAAATGTTTTCTAAAGCGTCCATCAAAATGATTTCCTTGTTGAACAACATTAATCGGACAAGCCATTCAAAAAACACGGACAATTTTGTTGGCTGTCCGTCCGAACCCACATCAAGTGCACAATAAGCGCGCGAAGCATTGTCGCCATTTTGGAAAAATGCGCGCCAAATCATATTGTGACAAATCAAATAATGAATTTATTTTTTTCGGATTTTGCTCCGATTCAGCTTCTGTATATTTTATTTTAATATATTTTTAATTTAACGCCGAAGTCTTTCATTCAAGGAAATATTCAGTATGAAAGTAAAAATGCTGCACAAAATAATTCAGCGCTAGAAAATGTGAAAATATTGCGAAACCACGTTAAACTACTGAACTACAAAGTTATGCAATGCATCTTGACTACGCACATCTTTCAGAAGTTTCCAGACGTATTTCTGGAAATTATTTTGACGCCAGTAAGCGAGACAATCAAAGTCAAAACAAGCAAAAAGTAAACAAATACGGAAAGTGTTTCTAGAAATCTCTGTGTCAACTAACTTCATCACAAGCGTCAGAAACTCAGAACAAATCATAACTTATCCAGTTGTCGTAACGAGTGCTTCGACACCACACATTCATCTACCAACTGCGATCTGCTCATCATATAGAAACATCAAATGGCTCGAATAACAAAGTGTTTTAAATTAATCATGCATATCGCCATTTTGACACTCATCAGCTACTTCGTCAGGAGACAAGAACCGATAGCAACTGTGAAGAAAATTGAAAGATATTTAGCAGACATGAAGCATATATTATTGTGGACTCATGTTCCTGGTATAGACGAGGAAGGACAGAGATATTTTATACGGAATAGGTGTGAACACTTTAACTGTTTTTTTACAACGAATAGAAGTCTTTTTCCTGATTTAAGATACTTCGATGCTATAGTTTTTAATGCCCAGGATGTTAGCAGACATGCGAGATTGACACGATTGCCAAAAGTAAGGAGTTTGGTTCAAAAGTATATTTTTGCTTCGAACGATTCTGCTCATAACTACCCTGTTTGCAGTTCTCAGTATGATGATTATTTCAACTGGACCTGGACTTATAAGTGAGTCGCTTTGTTTTATAATCTAAAGAAAAAATCTGTGTATTTTGTTTTATTTAAGCGTTTCGTTATAGATTAAGATTAGGGATTTTAGTTTGAATGTCTATAATGATAAGGTACACACAGCGTCAGTATGTGCTAACTTCTCAATTTTTTAAATTTTACTCGGCTCTCCTCTTATAAAGCGGATCCCGAGTAGACTCTTCAATTTTTTTTTGTGCAAAGTACTTATTATCTTGAACAATCTCATGAAGTTTCAAGCTTAGGAAACAAATACTTCCTGAAATGAAAATATCAAAACAATTAATTAATTATGATAAAGCGTTTTTGAAAAATACAAAAACCAACTTTTTGGAGGGGTAACCACTTAATGGAGCTGTATCTACTAAGTGACCCGATGACCAAGAATTTAAGTTCAACTTTTCCAAACGTTGCGGAGACACGGTGAAAAGTTGAAGCGGTCATTTTATAAGACCAATTTTTTGTCGAAGGACATACATATTTTCATAGGTACAATAAACTGCATTCCATTGATTTGAGAAAAAAATGGTCACATGAATATTTATTTTTGACGGATGCCTTTCCTTTCAATGACTTATTTTTAGTTAAATTAGTTCTAAAAGTCTTAGCTGATCCTCTCAACAGACTATATGATTTATTTACAACCATGAAGATTTTCCATTTTGTTTTAAATTTCCAGATTGGACTCCTCAATACCCTACAGATACATCTCCGTGTACAACACGCACAACGAGGAACTAGGCGCAGATATCCACTGGAAATACGACATGAAGCCAATCTCGCCACAGTTCCAAAGCTCCCTCTCTTCGAAGACCTTGGCTGCTGCTGTATATCTCGATAAATGCACCACAAACAGCAAAAGAGAGTACTTCATTCGCAACTTGCAAACTGCTCTAGCAAAATACAATCTGACTGCCGATATCTTTGGTCCCTGTGGTACCAAGAAGTGCGGAAGGACCTCCATGAAACCATGCTTCTACAGGATCAGGACGACTTACTACTTCTACCTAGCTTTCGAAGATTCGTTAGCAGATGATTTTGTCACCCGTTCCGTGTTGCTCGGATATCAGAATAATGCTGTGCCAGTTGTGCTTGGTGGAGCGGACTATAAAAGGTATTTTGTTTTTTCTTTGCGTCTTTATTCTTTAATGCGTAAACTTTTTTGTGTTCTAGAATTAAATTGCACCTTTTATAGTCAAGGGAGCTAATGGCTAAATAATAACAGCCGCTTGGATCGATCTTTAGGTTAAGCCGTGCTTGCCTATGTTGGTCTGTGGATGGGTGACCACCCATTACATACCGAGTTTCCTCCGTGCCTCGGAAAGCACCTTAAGCCGTTGGTCCCGACTGTAATTTGTAGATCTTTGACAGTCGTTACAAGTCAGTCTGTGGCCCGAAAGTCTGACAATCAGTCTTCAAGGGGTTTCGTATTACCCAGTACTAACTGGGCTGTGGATGTCAGATATTCAGTCGCTCTATTTAAAATACTGGTATTCAGCTGCATCCGGTAAGACTGGAAGCTGACCCGAACATAGTTGGGAAAAGCCTAGGTTGATGATGATGATCAAGCGACGACTTATTAGTTAAGCCACCTACCTCATATTTCATCCAAAATGATTTCCGTTTTACTTTCACAGATGGCTTCCCCCAAATTCGTACATAGATGCCTCACTCGCGGGAGAGGAGCTAACAGCAAAAATGATGTACGACCTAATTCAGAATAAGACGAGGTACTACGAATACTTCAGTTGGAGGAACCACTACATGATAAAAGAATCCACAATATTAAACCCATGCACTCTCTGTCAGTTCATGAACCACGAAGGCTGGCTGAAACATAGTTCGAGTTACAAGACTTTTAGAAAATGGTGGAATCCATTTTTTGACGAATATTGCGGCATATCAAAATATTTGTAGGTCTTGAAAAAATTGAAATGAAAGAATACTGGGGAATTGTCATTTAGCTTTTTAATATAAAGGGTGTAAAAATACCCTTAACGAAGCCGAAAGGCACTTGTTCTCCCCGTCATCGCGATATTTTTTTTGTTCTAGACCATACCTGGGAACCTTCTAGTTACGGAGATATTGGGGGTCAAAGTTCCGACTTTTTCACATTTTTTTTTAAATACAACGTTTTAATTTTGTAATTTTACTTTAAATACCTCCACGATCCCCATACTATTCAATGTATCCACCAGCACAATGTTTTGAGTGCGTTACTTTGAGTTTGACCGTAAAACGATATTTTTCACCCATAAAAAAAACTCGTTTCCCAGCAATAATTTTTGCGTAGGGTTACTTAGTTTGATGTTTGATGTCAGTATGAATGCTTAGTTGACGGCTTCGTGAAGGGTCTGTTTACACCTGTATATTTGAAATATTATTTAGCTTACTAGACCAAAATACGAGTAACATCTTTATCTCTATTTGTATATTTCGTCAGTGAAGTTCTAACACCACGTAAGTCAAAAATAGCAAATTCACAGGAGAGTTAAAAGCCTGCGTAATCATACCTAGGTACCACATTTTTTAATTTGTGTCCACTTAAAATTAGATTGAGAGTTGCTTGTTTCTGATTGGCTGAAACAACGCGTCTTCCGATTCTCTAGCAAACGGCATCAAAATGTCAAAACCGCCAAGTATTGACTTATGTGGTGTTAGAACTTGTACGACGATTTGTAAACGTCCCAACAAAAATAAAATAAAACAATAAAATTAAACAGACAAATCTGGGCCTTATTGACAAATAAAATCGGACAGTTATTAACCCTTTTTTTATAACAGCCTCAAAATTATCGCCAGCAATAATGGCATCGAAAGCCGACCGACCAAATTCACATACACAAACAGGGATTAAAGAGTTTAAATTATTTTAAGAGATTAAAACGCATGATAAAACAGTATATCCGGTGTCGACACTCCGGTCCAATGTTAATTTAACTTTAAATCCTGTTTTTAAGCAGATTGCTCTGGCGCCCATATTGTATTTATTGTTCTTAACACATTAAACAGGATCAGAGTTTTGTACGTAAATTGTGTTTTGGACATCTGTGTGTGTTTTGTTTTAGTAGATTAAGTAGTTAGGGGTTTTGTGATTGGGTTTTTAGTTTATTTGTGAGGCGAAATTGTAATTGTGATTGTGTGTTTTGTTGTTCTTTTGTAATCAGTGTAAATTAGTAAGGGCTCCTAAATACATACTGCTATATATTATCTTTTATGGTTGTATAGTTGTGGACTGGGTATTTAAAGTAGTTCGTTAGTTAGTTTATTTTATACTAGTACTTCGCCTATGACTTCGTTCGCAAAAAAGGTGATAGCTCGGCTAATATGCATTAAATAAATATAATTTATAGTGTATATTATGTATATAGTATAGTATCCACGAAAAGTATCTTTCTATCAGCGAAAAATTTTTTAGAATTGTATCAGTAGTTCTCACATACAAACTTACAAACAAATTGTATCTCTTTATAATACATATTAGTAAAGATAAATTAGTCCCTTTTTTTGTAAATATTTCGTTTTAAATATTCTTTAGCTTTTTGTTTTAGCTTTAATTCATTGATGAGTTTTTTTTAATGATTACCTACAATATAATAAACTATGACAAGATCATTATTATTTAAATAAGGACATTCAAAGTTCAGAAATCACCAATTAACCTCCTGGCAATCAAATTCTCTGTATCTAACTCCATAATGCTTTCTTACGATACCTGAAGCACTTAAATCCGCTCCTTTAATTTGAACATACATATATCTTCCCAGTACTTTATTAGGGTTCCGGGTTTCGTTGTCCGTCCGTCCGTCCGTCTGTCTGTCAGCGGGTTGTATCTCATGTTCCGTAATAGGTATAGGTATTTCTGTTGCCACTATAACATAATATATAACAACAAATTACAAAATTAAAGGGGGCTCCTACTAAGATGGTACAGAACCCTTCATGCGCGAGTCTGACTCACATTTGGCCGGTTTTTTCAAATCCCTTCCTCGGTACCTAATCTTAAACAAGGTTAAATAATGTTAAAGGTTTAAGGTTGACTGGTAGAGAATGCCTTGCAGCATTAAGTCCGCCTACGTACCACTTTTGTACATGAAGTTTAAATAAATAAACCCGAAATAACGAAAACAAAATATTTTTCATCCGAGACCAAACATCTCTCTGAACAAAACGCTTCCATACCACACATATCAGCTATCTAGAAACAAACCTGTAAATAACTAACAGGAAACCAAAGCCGTCAGCAGACTTTATATTAAGTCTATAAGTCAGAAAAGTTGCTAGTGGTGGAGGCGGGGCTCTCCACAACTAAGCTAAGCCGCTGGCTGAATACCACCACATTTTTAATGAACCGTCCGACTCTTCGGAGCTAAGAAATTGTTTCCTGAACGCTTCTGGAGTACTTTCTGTATTTTGTTGGCGTGATTTTGAAAATAAAAGTTGGTGGAGGCGCCAATCTTTGGTTTTATGGATTAGGGTTGTGGATTTTGTGGAGAAGAATGGCCAATTTACTGTGTTGGTGTAAAATTTTGAAATACTCATTTATATAATTATGTCACCGTTAAATTGTAAAAACCGTTAGATTATAATCTATCTCGCGAGATTGTAAACTATCGGAAGATTGTGTACCGTAACATACTGTTAACAATTTAACGCATTACTTTTCGGTAGATTATAATCTATCGAAGTGAATCAGTCAAATTGTGAAATGGCATGTGACAGAACGCACCTCACGCGCTGATTGGTTGAACGTCATGCGCTCCGCGCCGCCATATTTATTTGTGAAATGTTATGGTAATTGTAAAATGATTGCGTGTTGAAAATAACTCAAAGTTTTAGAATTAGTGATATAAAATTGATGTCCCCGTGTTAATCCCCGAATGGTTAGGCAGAGGTGTACCTAATAGTACACCTTCATTTCGCCAGTTATGTTTTAAGTCCCATGTACTAGGTAGCATATTGCCTTCAACATTGGCACAAATCCAGACTCCGTGGCTGCTACTGAGAATTTCTTAATGGAAAAACCCAATGACACTTTGCCCGACTTGGGAATCGAACCCAGGACCTCATGCTCAGCAGTCGTGCTTGCGACCACTCGACCAACGAGGTAGTCAATAAAATCGAGACGATGAAATATATTTATTTATTTATTTATTAAACTTTATGCACATAATGTACAAAGGCGGAATTAATGCCTAAGGCATTTTCTACCAGTCTAACTTAGGGTGATGCAGAGACAAAAACAGTAGGTGCAATAGTACAGAACATTTTCAAAAATAAAATATAATAATAAATACATATCGACATCAATTACGATAAGTATCAAAGAATGATCCACAAAGGATGTCCAATTGTTGAATAATCCGTTTAAAATTACACGAAACAAAATTTAAACTAGAATTTGACTTGAACACATACTTATTTTTATTTGAGGAGCTCGTGGCTAAATAATAACAGCCGCTCGGGGCGCTCTTTAGGTCAAGCCGTGTTCGCCTAGGTTGGTCTGTGGATGGGTGACCACCCATTACATACCGAGTTTTCTCCGTGCCTCGGAAAGCAAGTTAAGCCGTTAGTCCCGGCTGTCATTTGTAGATCTTTGACAGTCGTTAGGTAGTCAGTGGCCCAAAAAGTCTGACCAAGTCTTACAAAGGGGTATCGTATTACCCAGTACTAACTGGGTTTTGGAGGTCAGATAGGCAGTCGCTCCATGTAAAATACTGGTATTCAACTGCATCCGGTTAGACTGGAAGCCGACCCCAACATAGTTGGGGAAAGGCTAGGCAGAGGATGGCATGCTTATTTTTAGAGAACTAAGTTTGGCAAAAAAAAAATTAACATTTGAACGAGCACAATTGTACAACAAAATACCCTCATGTATTAAAAATTAAACTCATTCAATGCATTCAAAACTGTATTAGCTGAATACTTGATCACAAATAACACCCTACCGAAAACCTGAATTCATTGGATGGGTGTATTATAATATAATATAATATTTGCTACCGTGACGTCTGTGACGAACTGTTATATAATTTATTTTAAGCAACGTCTCATGTAAGTGACTTTGTGCCTTTTTTGAGAATAAATATCTTTAAACCGAAGCCGATTTTGATAAATCCAACGCGATGATCGAGTTTCTGCAAACAATGGTGGTTCTAAAATGCATGAAACGTCAATCGCTCACAGTTTGCGGGCACATCGGCTATCGACGCTGTAGTACCAAAGAAACTCTTTTCACAGTCTACTTTTACGATTCAAGGGGCTGATTTTATATGTTAGTAAGTACTATCTTTTACGGTCACTGCAATCTGGTGGAGTAGATTCCAAGTTGTCCCTTATAAAAAGAGACCGACCCCACTCGTCTGACCATATAAAAACGGATTAAGAAAAAAAATTAAGTATTTTTTTTTTATAAAAAAAATAAAAATAATATAAAATTCATTTATTTCAGGCAAGATGCGCCCTACGAAAGCAAATTTAAAAAATATATATATAATTGAGTGGAATATAATCATAAATTCTAATATTACAATTGCATTTAAAATGATTAAAAATAAAATAAATAAAAATGTTAATGAAAATGAAAAATTGTTAGCAGGAACATAGACAGCCATATTCAAACAAAAAGTTAGCTTCTTAATAACCAGTGAAAAATTTGTATGGGGATGAAAAAAAAAAAATTTTTTTTTGCTCAGGTTGATGTACTGCATACGTGGTAACCGTTTTCGCGTCGGTGTCCCTTCCACCCCGTATAGTTTCTGCCACTTCCATGGAAATAGGCGAATTATGAAGAAGATGCAAATAATTCGTTAAATCGAAACGGCACAAACCCCAGCTCACAAGCAAGATAATAAAGCGAACGCATCCCCATTATTAATTCCGGCACATCCAAAACACTTAATTACTATGCTAAACGCTTCCTCGGTCTATTGAGCGTAGTTTTTGTCCCCCTCGATCTACATTTCTAATCACTAAAGACCGGTTTATATGCAACTTTAATGTGCCTGCAAATATGCATTATGAGTACTCGAAATATGCAAGAAAATTTGTTAATATGCAAGATATTTGTTTTCTTGAAAACCGAGCACTGTTCCAAGTTAACACTAGTACATTTAGTATTAATTAAAATATTTTTATAACTTGAAAACGATCGTTCTACATTCACTTATGTCAATGGTGGGAACTATTTTAATTTTGATGCTTTGATATTGGGCACATCTGGCACATTTTTTCATGTTCCTAGTTAGATACAGTCAAAATTAAAAGAAACATGCCCAAAAATGCACAATATGCCGTTCTTAGCTAAAATATGAGTCTGGATTTGTGCCCGGTTGATGGCAATAGGCTCGCTTTCATATTACATGGGACTTAAACACAACTGGCGAAATGTGGGTGTACTATGACGTACACCTCTGAGAGAAGGGTTAGGCCCTTCTGAGATTACAGACGTGATACTATGTGTATGTAATAACATCAAAAAACAGCCATAATCCGCAAATGCATATACAAATATGCATTTCCATATAATCCGGTCCCTACTAATCACACTGCACACCCGAAGTGCTAATAAATTCAACTATAGAGCATATTATAGCGGATAAGACGTTCGGTAAGATGGAGATAAGGAATACGTTGGCTTTGTCGTGATTCAATTGTTTTTTGTAATTATGTGCGTATGGAAATTAGGTTATTTCATTACTTTGTGGAGTACTTACTCCGTGTACATTTTAATCAGTGTTTTTTTACATACAAAACTAGTCGTTCCCGGATGTCTGAAAATCTGACAACCAGTCTTGACAATGGGTAATGTATTACCCAGTCTCTTACTGGGTAACACAGTACCCCTTGTCAAGCTTAATGTGCACTTATGTATCTTTCTACATCGTTCTCACATATATGTATTATCTCAACATGAATGATGTAACCAAGATCTTGTAAAAATATTTTGATTGAAAAGAGTGTCCATGGAGTTTCTTGCCCATTCTTCTCCATAGAGATCTACGCTTTGGAATGGGCAACTACAGTACTTTCACAAGTTATTATGCCTTGTGTCTGGGACTGTAGCTTCGCCTTCTTTGTTTTTCTGACATTCAAAAGTGCCTGTTATGGTCTAATTGAAATAAATGCTTTGAATTTGAGTTTCAGTTGAGGAAGTCAGATAGGCAGTTGCTGCGTGTAAAATACTGCTACCCAGTTGCATTATGGTATAAAGGAAGCTGACCGTAACATAATTGGAAAAAGGCTAGGCAGATGATCAGAGCCTTCTGCACACAGAATCCACATCCAATCTCATTCTACTTTTGTATAGGTTCAGTTACAGTTCCCTATAGCCCAGTTGCGCAGTCGCAGTAGATAAGACTTTTTCCGGAATAATTTTTTAATGCTACTTCAGAAACTTCTATACAGGGTGTAAACGGACCCTTCACGAAGCTTCAACCAAGCATTCTGTTCATCAAATTAAGTAATTCCACGCAAAAATTATTGCTGGGAAACGACTTTAATTTTTGGGGTGAAAAATCATGTTTTACGGTAGTACTCAATGTAACGCACTCAAAACATTGTGCTGATGGATGCATTGAATAGTACGGGGGTCGTCGGGGTATTTGAAGTAAAGTTATAACATTAAAAACATGTATTTAAAAAAAAAAACTTGTGAAAAAGTTGGAACTTTGACCCCCAATATCTCCGTTACTAGAAGGTTCCCAGGTATGGTCTGGAACAAAAAAATGTTAGCAATGACGGGGAGAACAAGTGCCTTTCGGTTTCGTTAAGGGTCTATTTACACCCTTTATGATCGAGTCCATAAATAACATCAATATTCGAGACGGAAATTTTAGCCAGTTTACTTTATCAGTCTTTACGGGACAACTTCAGACACTGCGACCTTTACTCTTATCTTTTTTATTCTTTCCAATTTAGCTCTAAATGCTAACAAAGCTAAATTCGTTCGCAGCGCAAATTGCAGACAAGAACGTTCGAGTTCATGACTCATACAAGGTGCAGGAGATCAAAGTCCTTACAACAAAGAAACATCACTATATTCCAAATCGAGTGACATCATTCTCTTTGTGATACATTTTGTTCAGAACGAAGCAAAGACGTTCTCATTAAAGCAATGAGGCATGACTTAGTCACTTTAAAAAAAGTAGGTACAAAAACTAAAAAACCCGACTGCAGTAAAAAACTGAAAACCAAAAAACAAATAAATATTACAATCGATATTACACTCGCGATCATTTAATATTACCCTCGCAATATTAGACAAATAGATGCGTAATTAGACCTGTCGTACTGTGTGGATCAGAATGCTGGGCTGTGAAGAAGATGGATGAAAAAAGATTACATGTAGCGGAGATGAGAATTTGATTTGAAAATGTGGTGTGACAAGAAGGGATAAGGTAAGGAACGAGTGTTAGAGGAAGTTTAAAAGTGGCGCCATTTACATAAAAGTTGAAAGGGAATCGACTGTCTTGGTATGAACATATGTGTTGAGGAGGGACGAATCGCATGTGACTAAAATAGTGATGAATATAAATGTTGATGGATGAAGAGGGAGAGGAAGACCAAGGAAACGATGGATGGATGTGAGGAATGATAATTATGAAAGAAAAAGGAGTAAATGAAAGCTTGACGGTTGTCAGAGGAGAATGGAAGAAGAAACACATTCATTTCAATTCAACTAATAACGCAACGATATGGATTACCCAGGCAAATATTGATTGCATTGAAAAGTGAAAGTTGTTGTGGCAATACGAAACGCTTTAAGCGATTACCACTTGTCTAGCCCTCTGCTAGGTTACTAATAAAGAAGAATAAACAGAAAAACCATCATCCAATGACTATTCTTCACCAATTTTAGCAGTCAATCAAACTCCAAAGGCAGTAGCCGGTGTGGCCCATACTTTCCCAACAGCACATGGATTTAGCTTCCTACTTATCACAATGCAATTTCAAAGCTGTTTAACTTGCCAACAAATGCACTAAACTCTCTAGTAGTCTAGTTAATCCAACACTCGAACTATAAGTAAATTCAACCGAGGTAATTCAACTGAAGCGGATTGGAACGAGCGCCGATCATAAGTCCGCAGTACACTCTATTAGATAAATATTGTGGTTAACAATATCAACCGTTCGTGCTTCTACTGTTTCTGATTCTGATTTAATTTGTGTTGAAGTTGTAATCATAATATTGGCCGACTGCAATATTGTACTTTTTGATAATGTATAAAGGGTGTAAAAAGACCCTTAACGAAGCCGAAGGGCACTTGTTCTCCCCGTTATTGCGATCGTTTTTTTGTTCCGGACCATCCCTGGGAACCTTCTAGTTACGTAGATGTTGGAGGTCAAAGTTCCAATTTTTTCACAAGTTTTTTTTTTAAATACTACTTTTTAAGGTTTTACCTTTACTTTAATTACCTTCATGACACGTTTACTATCCAAAGCATCCATTAGCACCAAGTTTTGAGTGCGTTACATTGAGTTTTACCGTAAAACGTGATTATTCACTCCAAAAAAAAAGTCGTTTCCCAGCAATAATTTTTGTGTAGGGTACTTAGTTTGATGTACATAATGCTTGGTTGACGGCTTCGTGAAGGGTCCGTTTACCTCCTTAACGATTTCGGTAACCGCGACCCTTTAAAGCTATTTCCTTGCGTGTGCCCTTATATGACTGGCCAGACCGAATTTGTTCTTAAATACCCTTTCTTAAATTTACTCTTGATAATGTAAGCAGTAATGCAAGATCTTAATTTTCGGTTTGATTAGGTTAAAACATTGAAAAGTAATTGTCACCAGCGCAAAATAGAAATTAAATGGCTATAAAAACGTCTTTAGACTGCACGTAATTAAACAAAGGTCTATGATAACTGATTGACATTCTGTAGGAATTTATGAATGTGAGAAGCTCGTGGCTAAATTATAACAGCCGCACGGGTGGATCTTCAACGCCAGGCCGAGGCTGCCTAGGTTGGTCAGTGCACAGGTGACCATCCATTACATTCAATGCTTCCTCCGTGGCTCCAAAAGCACGTTACGCGATCTTTGACAATCTTTACATGTAGTCAGTTGCCTGTAAGTCTGACAACCAGGCTTGCCAAGGGGTATTGTATTATTTATTCATGTGGTTGTGTTAATACTGGTATTCAGTTGCATCCGGTTAGACTGGAAGCCGACCCCAACATAATTGAAAAAACGCTAGGCGATGATGAACTGAGGATATTGAAATTATCCTGAAATCGAACAAATTGTATACACATATATCGAACAACGAATCAAAGTACTAGGCGAGCATGAGTGCGAAGACATCAATCACTGTAGGAACTACGCACAATGAGGAATTTATGGAAGTCATGACCTAGACCCTTCCGGAAAACTCAAAATAATCCTCTAAAAAATTAAATAGTTGTACCTACGTATTTCTCTCAGCCCGAGCAACTTTAGAAAAACATTTCAATTAAAGTTGAGGAGAGGCCAATGCAATGCCGTATGTATTCAGTTAGTAAAACAGAGGCACAAAATTAAACTCGTTTTTATTTTTAAGCCATGTTGATACACCTACGGTGACTTTCAGTCGTAATTGAGAAACTACAGTGGAGAAATCTATAACATAACATTACGTTTGTAATCTTCGCCTATCACCATCAACTGGGTACGAATCTGAATTCCTGATTGAAAAACCCAATAACACTTACAATAATCTTTAGCTTGAACCACAAAATCTTCAAAACAAACACCAAGCCCACATTTATTTCTGTTAAAGCCAAAAGCAATTTCATAAAACGCAAAAACTTGCAATTCAACTACTAAGTATATTTCAGAGAAAAATTAAACAGTCCTACGGAGTCAAGGAGGCAATCTAACTTGCTCACACACAGAACCAGCAACTAATTTACCTAGGCAAACGTACTACCGTGCCTTTAGCGAAGCGGATTGCTTTTTCACAACTATTTCATTTTAAACTTGAGAGAATTTACCTTCGTTTCGTTGCTGCCTTTGCCTTATCTCCAACGTTATAATAGGATTGATTTAGTTTACTTTTTGTCTTTGTTTATGCCGTTTGTGTTAAATGGAAAATGAGGGGTTAAGGAAGTTAGATCTGATTGTTTTTTGTGAAAGAAATAAGGGATTTTCTAATTTTTGTTAGCAGAATTGTTTACCGAATATAATCTTACTGTAGAGTGTGACAGATGGCCAGAAAGTCCAAGACTGGCCACTATGAACCAGGGTACCTACTGGAAGGCGCAACGTGACTAGGCCCCCAGATTGTGGACGCAGCCACGACCGTGAAGGTCATGGGAATTCAGGACTGGCTGCTCTGGCGATTGGCGATCATAGCTGGACTGGACATAGTCCAGTAATGGACTTCTTTCTGTTGAAATTGTGATGATGATTTTGTGTTAAAGCGATTATATTTGAGTTAGATGACAGTGAGCCAGCAGGTATTTTTAAGTTTTTTAAGTTTGACCTGTCAATCTGGTAATCTATATAATATATAAAAGGAGAACTGACTGACTGACATATCAACGTACAGCCGAAACTACTGGGGCTAGGAATGTGAAATTTTATACACGGCTTCTTATTATAATGTAGGGGAGCACTAAGAAGGGGTTTTTGGAAATTTAGCCTTTAAGGGGGTGAAAAGGGGGAATGATTGTCAAATTCTAAATTAACGCGAGCGAAGCCGCGGGCAAAAGCTAGTTAAATATAGAGTCGTTATTTCCTTTATTTATTTCTATACAAATCGATTACATTTTTAAATATTCTTAAGAAAAAACAATATAAAACATTTAAAAATATAAACAATTGTAGCTTAGGGCTCCAGAGAGAGGAACCTCCTAACAATACGAGAGCCTCCTCAGATATTGGTCGAGGCTCTTGGGAATTAAGCCATGGGCTGATACAACTATCGGCACAATGATCGCTGAGTCCACATCCCACATGTCGACAACCTCGCGAGCCAAATCAAGATACTTGATTTGCTTATCTTTCTCGGCTTTCACGAGGTTCTCATAATCGAGTCGTTTTTATTATTAAAAAACAGATTTTTTTTGGGACAAGTTTCCACACTATTCAAAAACCACTGCAACTCCTGAAAGCCAGAATGAACAGACACCAGAGAAGCGCCGAGACAATGAAGCTCGATGAAGTCGCAGAGAAACAATTTAACAGTCTTGGTGCCCGGCCCGCGACGAAATTAATCAGAAAAGAATAGTGGAGGAGAAGGAAATTAAACATACAGCAACAATATTTTAATTTTAAGTTTTTTTTTACCTATCCCAGTCGTGAGTAAAGACCTCACTCCACTCCTTCTACCTCTCACGAACACACGTGTCCTTCCAGTTCTTAACAAAAAATGATACATTACTACATTTTTTATTATTTTTAAGCATCATAATCGTAACGGTACTGTTAACGGTGCTGTTAAGCTGACCCTGAAAATGCATCATTCAGAGGTGGTAAAGGTAATAAAACCAAGCCTTGCCTCCCTTGCCATTTAGAAGAGTGGAGACTAAGACTTCATGTTACGATTGCTATGGTATATTACGGTGACTCAACTGCTCCATTGGTCCTGGGTTTGATTCCCAGGAAGTATAAAGTGTTATCGGATTTTTGGATTAGGATTTCTCCGGTAGACCGTAGTTTGGCAATGGATTGGGTTATGGCTGTCTTGCGGCTGATCTATCCTCGATTAGCGGTCCGTAACTGGTTTGCCATCTCATCGGAGTTTGTGTGAGCGAAGAGCGAGTGCATCTGTGTCTGCACACATACTTATGCACCCTGATATCTTCTGTTTAAACTACTTTGATTATGATAATAAGGTAACCCACAGTTATTGTTTTCTTTTCATAAAATTAATTTTTAGGCTGTATGAAAAGTGACGATAAGTTCGAGTAACGAAACGTTAACAACGATTTTGACTTTGACAATCAACCAAATTGACAAGTAAACGAAAACATCTGTTGAATTTCTTACGAAAACATCACAAAAAGTCGTATAAATTAATCACAAATACATTAAAAAACCTAATGCGCAGTTTTTGTTTAAAATCTTCGCGTGGAAAATCGAAAAACTTAGCGTTGCTTTATTGTAAAAGTTAGGTTATGTGTTGTTATGACTCAAAGTGATTGTGTCCAGTGATTTGACCGTTTTCATGCTGCGCCTTTGAGTAGGTAGCCTTATATGGGTTAAGGAGATTGCTGCTTTTACCTCAGCTCAGTTTGTGTTAAGTTTTCGTAATGGGCGACCGCGAGAATCCTAGTGGATCGGGGTCCCAGGGATCCGGGAGCGACAAGAATATTCGTAGTTCATCACAGCAAATACCTGGTGCTGCTGCTTCAAGGTTTGTAGTTTCTTTGTTTTGTTTTAGTATCTAGGACACTTCCTAGATGTTTAGATTTTAATATTTAAGAGATTTATATAAGAATTTACATCCTGTTCTGCTCAATATTTGTAATTGCGTAAGTTTATGTAAATAAACAGTTTTTGACGCAGTTAAGTGGCAGCTTTTTTTAATTTATATAACACAGAGTTATTTGAAATAGTTCTTAATGTCTGATATAATACATAACATCTGAAAAAGAATTTTATTTTGTCATCAATGTTTATCCTATGACTCACTAACCACAATAGATGTCATGTCATAATTACAAATAGAGTTAACAATATTATTATGATGGTCATTGTTTACTTGCAAAATAATTTTATGCAAGTCATAGTATTAGATATTATCTGCTTTTAAAGGTTATGAAGTGTGATAAATCTTTAACAGTACAATTCAATATTTTATAGTCCTAATTAATCTTTCCTTTGTTTCTGATTGATAGATTTTAAAAGATAACTCAATGAAACAAAGAGTTATTTTAAATTACAGACCTGAAGTTTATTTGTTGATGAATTTTTATTCTTTATTAACTAGACTTATTAGGTTTTACAATTTAGCTTACATTGAGTCTTATTTATTAAATTTAAACATGAGAAACAAAGATTACATTGACTTTTTTTAACTTTTAACACTTAGCCAATGTTTTCAAAACTCAAACTCAAATGTAAAGCATTTATTTCAATTAGACCATAACAGGCGCTTTTGAATGTCAGAAAAACAAAGAAGGGGAAGCAACAGTCACAGACCCAAGGCATAATAACTTGTGAAAGTACTGTAGTTGCCCATTCCAAAGTAAATTTTGTTGAACCAAAATGAGGGTGACTTCTAATCTCCATGGAGTATTTAATCAATACTTCTTCCCCATGACTACTCTATGTTTAAAAAACATAGTTACCTGTTAATAATCCTCTTTCTCCATAGTTACTATGCCAATGAGCCAATACAGTTCAGAGTGAGAGGTTCCACCATCACTGGTGCCTCTCCACCCAAGTTTGTGACTTTGGAAGACATCATGAAGGCAGCCCACGGCATGCAGAACATGGCGCTAGCTCATGAGATTGCTGTTGACCAGGACTTCAAGTTGGAACCTTTTGAACCACCAGATAATAGGTAAGCTTTATCTATTTTATTTCTTATTTTAACATAAAATAAATTTTATTTTTCAAGTAATTTTCAAAGCCATATTCAGGGTTTACAAAAAATAGATGGATAATTATATAGTTGTCTGTTTTTATCTTTTGATAGGTTAGACATATTCCTGTATTGGGCTTTTACTAAAATGTATCAGCAGTAATAGCCTAGTGGTGCGACCATCAGACTGCCAAGTCATAGGTCTTGTGTTCCAACCGAAGTCACGTACCTCTGATTTTTCGGATTCATGTGCATATTGTATAATTATCACTTGCTTCAGTGAATGAACCAGCATGCCAAAAAGATACTTATCACATGCATGTAAAGCCAAGTCAGAGGCCCATGGGTGCCATAAAAACTGTACACCAGGTTTGGCTCTAACCACACGAAAAATAAATAATGAAAACTAGTAGATTGTCAAGGGCATACTATTGCACATACTACAAAATGAAGCTTCCTGCATTAGTGCATTGTAATATTAGAATACTTGTGACTTGTTTACTTCCTTTAAAGAGCTTACTAGGAAGTCATGCACTTCGAAGATTACTTCCGCATGTCCTATTTGATTGCCATGTTACTCTTCACTTCCTATTTCACATTGCAGCTATCAGAAACTAGTCAAAGAGACGATGCACAAGGCATATTTCGATATTCTAAGAGAGCAGCTGGACTCTGACCCACCTGAATACAAGCAGGCTCTTGTACTATTAGAAGATGTCAAACAGGTTTGTGTACAAAATTATTAGCTATTTAAGGATTGACCTTCAGAGGATGGCTGGTAGTAAATGGATGATATTTTTTGAAGATACAGCATGCAATGAATTGGCGTCTATTTAAAATGAAGACAAAGACAGTTATCTAGAACTCTTAATATTTTTTCAGTTAATCTGTTGTTATATCACATCTAAAAATGTTTCTGTAACATACCAAAATCAATTTCGACGATTTGGGTTGCGCTGCGTGTCAGGGGTTCGAAACTCCCACTGAACAAATATTTGTATGGCCTACAGGTAGTTGTTCCGGCTCTGGCTATGTGTGTAATATAGGAGAAATTCATAGTGTGGGGTAACATTAAATAACAAATTACTTGATCGGTGATTTAATTAAGATTTAAAATACTAGAGCCGATTTACCAAGCAAAAATTGTAAATGAAACTATACTATGGGCCTAAGCTCGACTAAAAAGTAAACAAGCAATATAAGCCAACATGGCTACATCACAATAATATTATTATGTGACCGTTACACTGTTCTTAATTATTTCATGCTCTGAAATCCAGCGACTGTCTTATGCAACAGTTGGCACACATCCAAATGCATAACAGTTATTTATAATTATAACATTTGTTATTTTTAATGAACTTTACTGAACTCATTTCCTTGATATTCTCGGAATCAAGATTCGGAAATAGAACAAAATAGTACTTACAAAGTAGGTTTTATATTTATGTTTTTTTTTTTAATATGAAATCATCACGCTTGGTATCACCGAAGACTTAAACAGAAGCAGCTATGTCTGAAAAGTATTTATAATATTTGACGAAGATGCACGCAGTGCGCGGAATGTGTACGAGAATTTATTGGAAGAAGAAAATGGATATTCATGCTTGAGCTTTTCTGAATAAATAGCTATTTTTGATCTAGACAACTTTTAATAAACATAACATCACGCCTGTAATACCTCAAGGGTTAGGCAGAGGTGGACCTAATGGAGGACCCACACTTTGCCAGTAATGTTAAAGTCCCGTGTAATAGGGGGGAAGCATTGCCATCAACCGGGCACACTTCCAGACTCCGTGGCTGCTTCTGAGAAATTCTTGATGGAAAAACCCAATAACAATTTTCGACCCGGGAATCGAACCCAGGACCTCATGCTCAGCAGTCGCGCTTGCAAACACTAGACCAACGAGGCAGTCTATTCTACGTCCTGATAATCTATTTTGTTCATGGAAACAAATGATATATCTCGAAAGAAAATACCTAATGTGCTGCATTTTTGTTTTTTGTTTTTGCCTCAGTGTTTTTCTTAATTAATCAACCTTGACGATTTTTAAAAAGTAATTCTTTGTGCCTTACAAATAAAGTTCATTTTCCAGGGCCTCTTCGCAATCCTCCTCCCGCGCCACACCCGCATCCGCGAGATGATCGAAGAGGTTCTAGACTCGGACTTCATCAAGCAGCAGGCTGAGAACAGCAGCCTGGACTTCCACAAGTATGCCACCTTCGTCATAGATCTGATGGCGAAGTTAGCTGCGCCGGCGCGTGATGAGATCATACAGAATATTACCACGCTTACTGATACTGTAAGTAGGAAAACAAGTTGTTTTTCTAGCTTAAACTGGTTTATTTTTATTGCTGGTTCGAGGAGGCACGGGAAAAAAGCACATGGAGGAATTGGGGGAGGCCTTTGCCCAGCAGTGGAACAGTACAGGCTAACAAAAAAAATAAAAAATCTGGTTTGGATACTTAAGTTTTTCTGATCTGTTATACAATTAATTTAAAAAAGAAAAAGACCATAATAAAAATGTCACCTTGTAATATACCTAACCTACATAGTGGATTTTCAGATTACAATCTGTCAAATTTCATTAACACATTTTCAACTTTATCACTAAAGCATTAGGTTCAAGGTTGATTGGGAAAATTTGATAGTTTCGGGTAGCTTGATGTGCTGGCGTCTGTATTTATATATACCTGTATTTTCTTATTCCATTTAAAAAGTATTACATCATCGACTTTACTGTTTACTTTTGAAGTTCTCGAATCCGATCAAAAAACACCTTTGACCCGCGTTTGATGGTCTTCCAGGGTCAGTATAGAAAAACCTTTTAAAGTTATCATTATTCCAGTGCGAGAAAAACAGCGTTATTCTTTGTGGATAGCTCTGTCCCTTTCTCGCACTAGAATAATTAATTTGAAATTATGTAACACTTGCATCATTCCGGTGCGAAAAAGAGATGGCGCTATTCGTCCTGTAAACCTGCATCTCTTAATTCTAACTCTTTTTTTCCAGGTGGATGTATTCCGTGCGATATTAGAAACGCTGGAAATCCTTAAACTAGATCTGGCGAACACTCTGATCGCGATGATCAGGCCTCATGTGCAGCAGGAGAGTGTACAGTATGAGAGAGCCAAGTTCGATGAGATACTCAAGATTTCTGAAGGTTAGTATAACAACATGCCTTTTACTTCGTAGGAATTAGTTCGTTGGTCTAGTGGTCGCAATCACGACTGCATGGGGGCCTTCGTTCGATTCCCAGGTCGGGAATAGTGTTATTGGGTTTTTCGATCAGGAATTTCTCAGTAGCAGACACGGATCCTGGATTTGTGCCCGGTTGATGGCAAATTGACTCTCCCCATTAAATATAACTGGTGAAATGTGAGTATACTATTAGGTACACCTCTGCCTAACCCTTCAGAGATTACAGACGTAATGTTATGTTTGTATGTATTTCAAGTAAAAAAAAAATTAAATAAATTAGATAGTTTATTCTTCACACAGATTTAAATTTATTTTTTCCTATATCACAACAGATGGTCTCCAACACACTAAAGAATGGATGAAGCGTCACATAGACTTGGAAGGGCTGACCCTCCCAGTCACAGACAAGACCATCATCAGGAACGTGACGGCTCAGACATTAGCCAAGGCCTACCTTGAGTTGCTGGAGTGGGATACGTCTAAGGACTATCCCGAGGTAAGCTAATCTAAACCTTATGTCTTTGTAAATGAAAGTCACAACTAAGGGTGATTACATAAAGAAGCAGGTTTCCGGTACAGACAAATCTGTGCGGGTCGGTACCGATCGGTGCAGCTTTAACTTACATATTATAGAAACAGGTAAATCTGTCCGTATTGACCATCCATCATGTCCTCCACTTCGTCGGACGACGATTTTTTACTTTAGGAAAATGTTTATTTTAAATACAGAAAGAAAAGAACAGTTAGTGTGTCTAATATTAATAGGAGAAGAAAAAAATATGGATCATATTATCATTTCTAAAAGACTTAAAGTTCATCAAAAACCAAGGCTATTAAAAGTTCGTGGTCCACATCCATTTTCCTGAGTAAATACACAGCCTACACCGACTAGGCTTGAACCCTTATAGACTCGTTCCAGGTAGTCGGCACCGACAAGTTTAGACCTGTTTCTTTATAAGTGATCGCATAAGATAACATAGAAATTAATACCTGCACCGATCGGTACCGATCCAACCGTACCGGAACCTGCTTCTTTATGTAAGCACCGTAAGGCAAAGTTCGATGCCTTCGTCGGTGGTCGCGAATTCATATGACCCCGAACTATTTAAGTCGCGGGTTAATAGGCTTCTTTTGGCGAGTTCCATCGTCGGCCTCATCTCTGTCCTCAGGACAAGATTGAGGTTAAGACTAAGCTAATTTAAACCTTATATCTTTGTAATTAGAATTCATAACTATAGCAAAGTTTCTACATTTAGCTAAAGCCTACCTTGAGTAAAGCTAATCCCAACCTTAAGTCATTGGGAATAAAAGTCATAGGTAATTATAGCAAAGTTTCTACATGTAGCTGAAGCTTTCCTGAGTGGGATTCGTCTAAGGCGCGAATTACACAGAAACGGCGTAAGGTGAAGGCGCGATGCAGGCATGATGCCGCTTCAAAACGTTTTTATACAAAATGTACTAAGGCGACATGTCGTGAATTGGGATATAAGGAAACTTAGGTGCGGCGCAGGCACGCCGTTCCTATGTTCCCTTATAAATTCCACGCCAGCGCCGCACCTTACGCCTTACGCCGTTTCTGTGTAATTCGCGCCTAAGAAGTATACTGAAGTAAACTACCTTGAAATAAGTTGCAATTTTAACCTTATTTTAGCCATATTAGATTCTTAATGCGAAAATAACTCTGTCAGTCTGTAACCATTTTACGCCTTAACGGCTGTACGAGTTTTGATGAGATTTGGCACAAAGGTAGACCATGATCTGGATTAAAAAATAGGATACATTTTATCCCGGAAGTAGTTCCTCTACGCGCGTAAAGCCGCGGGCAAAAGCAGATTTTCATATATTTTGGTTGATATACTAATTTCTTAAATATTTTTCTCCTATTACAGACAGTATCCCTCGACGCTCCCCGCTTCGCCGAGCTGGGCACCCAAGTCTACCGCCTCATATGCGTCGCCTCAATAATGCTGGCCAGTCCAGCGTGTGGCAGCGACCCCAATACAGCTGCTGCACACAAACAGACCTTGAAGGAGAAGATATTCATCATTATGGATAGAGCTGAGAACGATATGTGAGTTCCTCATCTTCTTAGCTTTTTGGCATCTAGAGGGTGTAAAAAGGCCTTTAACGAAGCCGAAAGGCACTTGTTCTCCCCGCCATTGGAACCTTCTAGTTACGAAGATATTGGAGGTCAAAGTTCCTACTTTTTCACAATTTGTTTTTTCATCTGGACTTTCTCAGTAGCAGGCCAGGATCAGGATTAGTTTCCGGATGCTAGCTCTCTATCTATACAAATAAATAAAATTGAAGTGTCTGTTTGTAATACCAAAATAACAGCTTTTTACGGAATGCATAAGAAAGTATAGACGGTACTTATGACAAAAACACAGTTTTTTCCATTTTTGTCTGTCTATCTGTTTGTTCCGGCTAATCTCCGAAATGGCTGGACTTAGAAAAATTATTACGGATCCTCGTTAAAAAAAATTCAAAGCCGTTTCAAAAAAGCAAGTAATATTTTTTATAATAATTTTGCCAACAAACGTCGCGAGCAACAGCTAGTTATATCATATATGGGACTTAACGACATATCTTGCAAAATGAGAGTGTAGTATACCTATAGGAAAACCTCTGCCCCTTCAGCTCCATAGAATACGTGTGACTTATGTGATTAAATTTAAGGCCGGAACACACCGGAACCGTACACGTGGACGTGCACGTGCACGTAACTACGTAACAAGTTTAACGAAATAACAAAAAAACGTTTAACGTTCTTGTTTTTTTAACGTTTTATCACGCACACGTGTACGTCACGCGGGCGGTGCGCCGTGTCTCTATAAAGTTTCATAAAGGGTGTAAAAAGACCCTTAACGAAGCCGAAAGGTACTTGTTGTCCCCGTCATTACGACCATTTTTTTGTTCTAGACCATACCTGGGAACCTTCTAGTTACGCAGATATTGGGGGTCAAAATTCCAACTTTTTCACATTTTTTTTTAAATACATGTTTTTAATGTAAGATTTTTACTTTAAATACCTTCACGATCCCCGTACTATTCAATCCATCCATTAGCAAAATGTTTTGAGTGAGCTTTGCCGTAAAACGTGATTTGTCACCCCAAAAAAAAAAATCGTTTCCCAGCAATAATTTTTGCGTAAAGTTACTTAGTTTGATGTACAGAATGCTTGGTTGACGGCTTCGTGAAGGGTCTGTTTACACCCCGTATATTACATCGTCATGGTACGTGCACGTCTATGAGTACGGATCCGGTGTGTTTCGGCCTTTGCTACAAAAAAAAATAACATTATGGTTTTTACAGCGAACTTAAGGCAGTCCTCCCATCCGTGGCTGAGGAGATAGTTCTAGTGACAGAACAATTCCTGGAGAACCTCAATCAGTCGCCACTCACGGCTGAAACCAAGGAGATCATCAGAACGCAGATCTTGTCGCTCGGAGACCCCGAACATAGAGTTCGGGAGATTGTTCGTAAGTATACAAATATGACTGATTCGCTGTTGAAACGTTGAAGGAAAACATCTTGGGGAAACCGGCATGTCCTAGAAGCAAAAAATCAAAGATAGGTGACATCGACCCGGGCCGTGTAGCAGTGGCGAAGGTTCCATAGAACCCGATTCCTACCGGGTTCCCTTTGAAAAATGGCACAGTCAGTATTCTATAGACAAATAATATAATCACATTACAGTTATGTACTCCAGCTTACCTCTCACAAAAATTGACCCTTCGCTACTGCCGTGTTGTCACAGCTCACTTGCTTGCATCGAGAGGAGACCTTTGTCCTTGCAGTAGGAACATGATACGTCGATTATGCTTAATTTAAAAACTGATTCAAACTGCAGATGACTGACAGACTGTCTTATAAGCCTCAAAATTATAGAGCGACGAGCAAGAAACAGATATGACCATTCTAGACGACTTCAACACTGGTTTACCCAAGTTATGTGTAAAGGAATTTCTCTTCCGTTGTTCCTACTGCTGTTCTTTAATTCTTTAGGCTTAAGGAAACTTTTTGTAGGGTTCCGTACCTCAAAAGGAAAAAACGGAACGCTTATAGGATCACTTTGTTGTCCGTCTGTCTGTCAAGACCCTTTATCTCGGGAACGCGTGGAGGTATCGAGTTGAAATTAAAACCATACACTCAGATCTACGGTCCCTTGAAGCTGTGACAAAATTAAACTTCTAAGTTAACGTTAAAAAAAGAAACGGCCGTTTATGCAGCAAAAAACGTCTATTTCGACACTCAAGAGAATCAAAATGTATAGGGTACTTCCCGTTGACCTAGAATCATGAAATTTGGCAAGAAGCAATGTCTTACAGTACATGTAAAGGAAAAATCTGAAAACCGTAAATATGTAGTTTAATAACAAAATACCTACAAGTTTATACAGAGTCCTCGGTACGCGAGTCCAACACGCATTTGGCCGGCTTTTTTTTTTTATGCGCCAGCGATGTATTGCAAGCCAAAAATGTTCAGTAGTTCCTTTCGGATCCACACTGTCAATCAAATCACTAGTCATAATAATATTTTTGCTCCCCAGGTCAACGTGTCCTAGAATTCCTCAAAACGATCCTAGTCTGCGGTGGAGGTTCCCGTCAGATCCCGGTGGGTCTGTCCGCCCTAGCGCGGGAACTGACGTCAGTGTCCGGTACGCTACTACGATACGTCATGCATAACAAAGCGGTCTTCACGTCACACTACATGGATATTGTCGGAGAGGAGCTGAGTAGAAGTTAAGCTTTATTTCTTTAGTTTTAGAGCTGGTTTTCCAATGGCAGATGTACAATGTTGCAGGGATGTTTTGGCACTTAATTGACTGGGAGGAGTCATTAAATGTCTTCGTATAATTGTGTTGAAAAAACAAAGACATGATGACTTAGTTCCAGTTGCAGCAAAAGACCCTTGTACAGTCACGAGCACCAATATGTATACACTTTCCTAAATTTAACAGCAATTTTCGCGAGAAATAACGATTGTAACTTTGAGATAGGATCTTTTTCATAAAAATACGAGTTCCAGAATACTGTGTTCGTCAACAACATGAAATTTTAATCAGAACAGTAGATGAAAAACACTTTTAAAAGTTGTTAAGTGTTTACATATTGGTTCTAGTGACTGCTTATACTATTTGTCCGTGGAGTAAAATTGATGTTTGAGAGATTTTGAATGAAATGTCAATAACTCATTTTTATTCCATACATTGGAAAAATCAGCCTTTAGTTTGATGGAAAAATGGAGAAAAAAAAAAAAGTGTACTATGTAGACTTGAATACAAAATCTTAGATCACTATCAAGTTTTCGAAGATGGTAATTCTAAATGCCGTAACGGACATACATAAACATAACATCACGCCTGTAATCCACGAAGGGTTAGGCAGAGGTGTACCCTAATAGTACACCCTCTTCAGTTATGTTTTAAATCCTATGTAATAGTCCCCTATTGCCATCAACCGGGCACAAATCCCGACTCCGTGGCTGCTACTGCGAAATTAATGGAAAAACCCAATAACATTTTGGCCGACCTGGGAATCGAACCCAGTACCTCTTGCGCAGCAGTCGCGATTGCAACCACTAGACCAACAAGGCAATCTACATACGTATTTATGCTGTTGAATTTACAAAAATCCAACAGCGTTCACAATGTTCCGTTCGGCTTTTCAAGTTTCTACAGTCGTTTTGAAAGATTAAACTCAATATCTTACGTGTCAAAGTTCAACTTACATTGCAACCATTTTGTACATTGAAACAAATTGTCTCCAAATTGAATAAGTGGCAATAAATTCATCTAAGATTCTGAATTCAAGTGTTTAACCAATTTTCTCTCTTTATAATGGACTTTAATGCATTTGAAGTAACAAGTAATATGCTTCCTAATATTTTGCACGAGATAACATTTATGTAGGTACTATTTAACCGTATTTGGTAGTAAAAAATTATATAAACAAGATTGTTATATAATTCCCATTTATTCGTATATCTTGCGATAGATTCCAGAAATAATATACTGCCGTTGATACATTCGTACAATGTTCTAGTTGCGGTTGTGTTCGGTTCGGCATTATACGGCACAACCGGTCGGCAAATTTGAAATAAATACGTTCAGAAAAAAGCCACTCGGCCGAGCTCGAATTCTGCAGAACATGATTCAGCGATAAGTAAATGCCGAACGGAGTTTGCCGACTTTGAGGTCGGCTTTGTTGTACAACAAAAAATGTATCGACCCAGGAAAAAGTTTGTATTTAGGTCAAAATTGTGACACAATTATATGAGTGAGCAGAACGTGTGTCGCGCCCCCTTCCACTAGGCCCAAACTAGAAGGGGTATTCACATCCTTTGTAGGCCTACTGCTACTACTACTGGGGGGGGGGTGACGACCGTCAACACACCTATGCCTATGGAAACGATTATCCATTCCTTAGATTTCTACCTAGTATTTATATCGTAAATGTTCAAAGTAGACTGTTGAAGATATAGACTATTTTATTCTGACTTATAATTATTAGGACTAATTCAATAAATAAATAAGTAAATGAAATATGACTGGTTTCCGCCTAAATCACAATATATGATGAAAATTAATAGCAGTTTCATGAAACAATAACAATAATGTTTTTAAATTAGCTATTAGTCAATGTATCGGTGCTTAATATTTGTCTGAAAAAAAAAACAAAAACAAAAAAGTTAATAAATAAATATATCGTGTAATAATCTAAAGCAATTATAAACATATAAATATATTATTGAGAATTGTAACCATGTTAAAGAAAAAGTATTTACCTGACTCGCGGGACAAAACAAAATACTTAATCAAAACTACGAAAAAAAAAATAAGACACATTAATCTAAATGATGTTAATCCTCATATTGTCTCCGTCACTTAGAGGTATATTGTAGTGTCAGAAATGCATTTGAAATATCTTAAAATTTTGTGGTGTTTAAAGTATTTTGGGTAAGACTAATATTCATGGAGTTTCTGGCCGGTTCTTCTCCATAGGAAACGACCAACCTTTTTCTCGACGTTTCATAAGTGCCCATGTAGGCCTACGTGAAATAAAACATTTTGATATTTTGATTAATACCATAAATCCAAATAATTTGAAAGCTTTTATTAAATTTCCTTTTAAAACACCAACATATATGAGATTATTTTCTTTTTTAGGTGACACTCCAATTAATAAATTAAATATCAAATGAGGAAAAGATTTTTGACAGTAATTTAAAAGTGAGCTCCGAGCGAGCTTGAATAATATTCCTAATATTCGTAAAAAAATGTTAGGCAATCATCGGATTTTTAGCAATCAAGAATTCAAATCATATTACAGTGAACACGTTTAAATTACAAATAATTAAATCTGTGTAGGAAATTCTCTTGCATACAATACGATTGGTGGTGGGTATGTAGGACTCCTAACGAAACAAAAGACACTGCAGAAAAAACAGCAAATGAAATCCATACTTTATTTACCTTGTTTAAGTTAATTCATATACAATTATCATCTTTATGAAAGTGTAAATTAAGTTGATTTCAGAATGACTACCTACGAGAATAGTACTTGGCGCCAACTGAACTTCTAATCATGAAAAAAAACACATAATAATATTGTTTACATCATCGGGAAGTCAATTACGAACTGCAGGATCCTAGGCCTGATTTAAAAATGCCTTCGAAATAACAAATTATAACATAATATACATACATTATTTAGCATACAGACCTAAAATAAAAATATGTTCATGAATCAAAAACAGAAAAGAATTAAAGGGCGTCAAAAAGTTCGTCCGCATCGCTGTCAACGGGGAAAGTGCCCAGAAGGCTGACAGCATTACCACGTTGTATGGCAATGCTGATTCTTTGGCCGAGAAATAGGCTAGTCCTCTGGTCACGAGAAGAGTTGACCAACCGTAACATAATTATATTTGTGGTATTTTTGCATACAGTACAATTTTAGGGTAGCATTGTATCAAAATGAAGTTTTTTTTATCTGTAGCTCTTTGCTTGAGTGAGATTTTCGCTATAGGTTAATTTTATTTACAATTTTAATTTACTAATAATATTATAGAGTTAATGCTTGCTGGGTCATGCATGCTGATATCGTTTTTTTTATTATTATTTGTTTATAAACTGAATTAGTGTTGCAGACAATCCATTTTTATATTATGAGTTTGAAAAAAAATTATAATCTTGTTTTTACAATTAATATTCAAATGACACAAATACAGTTACAAAAAATTGTGTATCCAATTTTTTTATTATGCAAATTGTTAAGACTCACGTTGTGCAAAAAAGGGAACAAATTAGTTTTATTTGTATGTTTATCATCATCATCATTTTCCTGGCATTGTCCCATGTTACTTGGGGTCGGAGCAACACGTTTTTTTCGTGCATTCTCCCCGATCACCTTCACTCTTATCATTCACTCCTTTTATCTCTCATTTCGTTCTTCACACAAAAATCCATCAATCTTCTCTTTGGTCTCCCTCTCCCTCTCCATCCGTCAATAAAATGATAATTATTCGTTTCGAAATATTCGTCCAATGTATTTTTATGTAATCAAGTGAATGTTGCACTAATAAAAGTATTGAAACTATGAGGTTTGGTTTGATTTCTAGTCTTAGCAAATCCTTATCTTCCTAGCCTTTTCCAAACTATGTGGGGTCGGCTTTCAGTCTAACCAGGTGCAGCTGAATACCAGTATTCTACAGGGGGCGACTGCCTGTCTGACCTCCACAACCCACGATATCCCTTGGTAAGACGTGTTGTCAGACTTTTTGGGCCACTGACTACCTGTAACGACTGTCAAAGATATACAAATGATAGCCGGGACCAAGAGGCACGGAGGAAACTGGGTATGGAATGGGTGGTCACCCATCCACGGCCCAACCTAGGCAAGCACGGCTTAACCTAAGGATCGACCCAAAGCTTGTAAAAGAAACGTCAAATAATATCTTTAACGCTTTATTGTGTTTACATTTTACACGTCAAACTAAAGCAACGAAGATATTGGACAAGTAGTGAACACATAGTCTGAGGTTTTCTCGGTTTAGTCGGAGCCGCTGTGGGCGGATGACGCGCTGGATGCCGACGCACTGCGGCTACGGGAGGCCTGGAAAAATTGAATTAATTAATTTAAACAGGTGTAAGCAACACACACACACAGTCACAACAACAGTCACTAATTACATAATTCGTCACTCAAAAATGAACTTGAATTACGCTAAAGTTTCAGTCAGTGGCAACATTATGAATGACATGACCATAGCTAGGTTTTAATCTGACCAATGAGGTCAAGCTGGGATTATAAAAATGGCTAACAGATTTACAACCAATGGCGATGCTTGGAACTAGCTACGCTAGCGCCATTAGTTTCACAATACCTTCCCCATGAATGTTATGATCATGTGTAACAGAAAGGTCCTCAATACATATTGATGCAAAGGAAATTGAACATTGTCATTTGGCATAACTAGAGATTGGATTGGATTGGATGCATATTTGCCTAAAATTAGTGTTGACTTGTACGGAGTGCAATTATGAGTATCAAAATAATCATTGTGAGAAGCCTAGTCATATTTTCCATTTTATTCTATTAGAATGTTTAGCAGCAAAATTTAAATTCGGTTATTTAGCAGCAAAATTTTTAAGTTAAGTAATTTATATTTGGCCTTGTTTTAAACAGAAGAGAAATATTTATTATTCTTAGGAATACTAAATTTTTTGCACAGTATTTTTTTTTATGAAATCCCGCGAATTCGGGAAAAAAAGTATTATAAGAAGCCGCTTCCACACTTTTGTACCCTTTGCCGGGAAAAAATGTACTTTAGTCATATCTTTGAGCTATGAGAATGCTACTTTTTTTTTGGTATAACCCTGCCACACTATTCCCAAACCACTGTAACTCCAGAAAGCCAGAATCAACAGTGGCGACCACCAGAAAAGCGCAGAGACAATGAAGCTCGACGAAGTGCCAGAGAAACAATTTAACTGTCTGAGGAGTAGGAAAAACATAATCTCTATGAGAGAATCATAACAATCTGTCATACGTTCAAATTTAGAAGGCTAACATAAAAACTCCTTCGATAATCAAACTCACCTTCCTCGACCCACTGCCAGACCTGCTCCTTGACCGATCAGATCCACTTCCAGACGCCGAGTTTCTTCTGGAACTGGCTTTAGAAGACGCCTTAGAACCTGACGCTTTGGACTTGGATGAGACACGCGAGGCTCTTGATGAAGCTCGTGAAGATCGCTTGCTTGCACGGGATGAGGCTCGAGAACTTGCGCGGGAACCCTGGGGAAGATTATAGAGTTTGTGTTAATTACTTGGTAAGAAAGTCTAGCATTGTGATTTTTTTATTAATTTAACTTAGATATACTGATTAATTCCGACACATCAAGCTATAGATTCCCCATACAATAAGAGAACCACAAACTGGTTTTAAAAATATTTGCAGTTTTTTTTTTATAATATCGTGCTTTTTGCTACAAATAAATATTATCAAACAGGAAAAAGAATATGTGGCGTTAAAATATGAATGTATTCTAAGTTCTACCATGCTCCGGTGCAAGGACAAGCGAATTATTATTACTTCAACACGTACCTTGCCGCTAGCCTTAGAGCTGGCTCTAGACCCTCGTCCACTGGCAGAACTGGCGCGCGAACCCTTCCCACTCCTGGAACTTGCGCGGGATGACGCCCTTGATGTTGCACGGGATCCAGACTTTGAGCGGGATCGAGATCTACCGGAACCGGATCTGTGAATAAATGTTTAGAAGTCGACTAATTCGTCGTTTGTCGGACTGCCTTGTTAGTCTAGTGTTCGTGAGCACGATTGCTAAGCATGTGGTCCCGGGTTCGATTTCCAGGTTGGGCAAAGTGTTATTGGGTTTTTCCATCAGGATTGGACTTCAACATAACTAGCGAAATGAGGGTATAATGTTTGAGACTTAAAGGGAGTTGTTGTGTTATCAATCAACTCAGTCTTCTGCAGTCCAACGCTGGACATAGACAGCTCCCAAGCTGGTCTAAAACATCCTGTCCTCAGACTTCCGTGTCTAGTCCGACGAGGCCCCCTTTTTAAACTCATAGGTCCATCTAGCTGGGGGAAATCCCACACTACGCTTACTGATGCGCCGTCTCCACCGGTTCTTTCTGCCACAAAGCTATAGCTTTTTAATATTAATAGTTGGCCAGTTTAAATGTTCCCAGACTAGTACTTTGACCGTTATCATGATAAAGAATTTTAACTGTGTTGGTGAAAAGGTATTCTTATTTCGTGAAGTTTACATTGAAAATACGCTTGGACAGTGTTTTGTTAAACAATGACAAACCAAACCGACCACCTGATGGTAAGTAAACTGTCTATGGACATTCGTAATACCTTAGTGTATCGCAGGTCCCTTGCCCTTCTTATATTTTTAAGTTCTGTTGCTTACCTCGCAGACCCTGAGCGTGCTGATCCTGAACGTGATCTAGATTTCCTGGAGCCAGATCCAGACCGTGACCTACTTCTGGATTTAGATTTTGACTTAGACTTCGACCTGGAACGGTCGCGCGATCCTGATCTTGATCTGGACTTGGAGCCCTTTGACCGATCTGATCCTTGGGGAGATTTGGAGGCGGATTTTGAACGAGACCGCGATCTGAAAATGTATAAAGGTCATTGTAATGCTAGACTGTTTGTCATAAGTTCTGGAACTAATTGTTTTTTTTTTCACTGTCTAGCACTCGCTTCGGCCGTCAAGGAAACCGGGGTTTCGAAACTGGTTTCCATGAAGGCTTTTTTTATACGTCTACGTAACTGGTTTCCATGAAGGCTTTATTTATACTACTATGTAACTGGTTTCCATGAAGGCTTTTTTTATACGTCTACGTAACTGGTTTCCATGAAGGCTTTTTTTATACGTCTACGTAACTGGTTTCCATGATGGCTTTTTTTATACGTCTACGTAACTGGTTTCCATGAAGGCTTTATTAATATTTCTACGTAACTGTTACATAAACTCTTTCGTATGTCTGGCCATTTATCATTTAGAAAGATGTCATCTATCAGATAATAAAATTGCACTTGATATTGATAGAATGTCAATAGTTAATAGGTTAATAGGGCCGATGCCTGCCGGGGCTGCCGAACTGTTCGAAAGAGATACCGCGGCCCTGGAACACAAAGGGCAAAGAAGGAACATGTATGGGTTTTAGTCATAAAAATCTGACACTCTCTCCCACTCCATCCAGAGCGGGGGGGGGGGGTTATTTGATGATTTCCCATCCAAAAAAAAGGGATATTGAATTCATTTCAACGAGAAGAGGAGGCGTTGCTGCCCTACATGGAGGACACAAATACCATCGAAAAAAAAGTACACGAATGGTAATAAATTTTGGCTATCTATATACATATAATAAAACAGTAAAAAAACTGTGTCTGTACATTGAAGATATTAAAAAAAAAAAACTTGGGTGTGGTTTAGAAACAGTAATAGAGCACGAATCCAAAAAAAAAATTCTGTCTGTTTGTCTGTTTGTCTGTTTGTTTGTACACGCTAATCTTCGGAACTACTGGACGGATTTGAAAGATCTTTTTTTTGTTGTTTAGGTATTGAGTCTGGGCAACATATAGGCTATAATTTATCTTGGAAACTTGAACACCTGATGCAGAACCGCAATAGACCAGCTAAACTATAAGAGATACAAAAATAGTACCATAGCAAAAATTGTTCCACGTGATGAGCATTTTCTGTTGAGAGAATAAATTTGAAGATCTGGAACACCTGATGTGGAACTCCAAGAGCCCAGCTACACTATAACATAAATAGGAATGACGTCTTAGCAAAAATTTTTCAATCTGATGAGCACTCTCTGTTGATTTATAAAAATCGAAGATCTGGAACACCTGTTGTGGAACTCCAAGAGCCCAGCTACACCATAACACATATAGGAATAACATCTTAGCAAAAATTTTTCAATCTGATGAGCACTCTCTGTTGATTTATAAAAATCGAAGATCTGGAACACCTGTTGTGGAACTCCAAGAGCCCAGCTACACCATAACACATATAGGAATGACGTCTTAGCAAAAATTGTTCAATCTGATGAGCACTCTCTGTTGATTTATAAAAATCGAAGATTTGGAACACCTGTTGTGGAACTCCAAGAGCCCAGCTACACCATAACACATATAGGAATGACGTATTAGCAAAAATTGTTCAATCTGATGAGCACTCTCTGTTGATTTATAAAAATCGAAGATCTGGAACACCTGTTGTGGAACTCCAAGAGCTCAGCTACACTATAACACATATAGGAATGACGTCTTAGCAAAAATTGTTCAATCTGATGAGCACTCTCTGTTGATTTATAAAAATCAAAGATCTGGAACACCTGTTGTGGAACTCCAAGAGCCCAGCTATACCATAACACATATAGGAATGACGTCTTAGCAAAAGTTGTTCGGTCTGCTGGGCATTTCCTGTTGACTTATAAAAATCGAAGATCAGAAACATCTGATGTGGAAATCAAAGCTAACACTAATTTAACTGTATAATTACAAAATAACATAAGCTGGGAGTACCTCCACGCGGTGAAGGTTTATCGAATAAATATGCCTTCGGGCTTATGTTATTTGAGTGTTTAATTTCCTTTTCCACTTATCTTCGTGACACGGTAGCCTACCCGGTGACGCAGGGGAACAGTCACTTAGATTTTAATTGATCAGGTATCTTCACAATAAAACTATAACCATGCCTAGAAATAGGTCAAATCTTTCCCAATGTTTCAAAGGAGCTAAAAGATTGAGGATCATAAGATCCCAAGAATCTACCGAAGAACGTCAGGAGAGACTTGATGCCGTTCGGAACATCAGGCTGCAACTCGCTCCGTGGAAACCTCTTCGGATCGCGAAGCACGCCTGCGTTCTCAGGGTATTTACGCATCTACTGTGAAGAATATGATGCACGACTGACCGCTGATCGTGAACGTCATGCATTGTCTCGCGAGTCGGAGACGTTCACGGAAAGAAAATTACGCTTGAGTTCTCAGCGTGTATACACATCGACTTCGAGGTATCTAGAGACAAGTGCGGAACGTGATGCACGACTGACCGCTGATCGTGCAAGTCCATGCATTGTCTCGCGAATCGGAGACGTTCAAGGATAGAAAATTACGCTTGAGTTCCAAGCGTATCTACGCGTCGACTTCTAGGTCTCTAGAGACAAGTGGGGAACGTGATGCGCGACTGACCGCTGATCGTGAGGGTCACGCATTGTCTCGCGAGTCGGAGACGTTCACGGATTGAGAATTGCTCTTGAGTTCCAAGCGTATCTACGCATCGACTTCTGACTTACAAAAATGAAAGATATGGAACGTCTCGAATCGTCTCGCGCATCCCGTTGTTTTACCGTCCCCGGGCTCTTAGAATTCGACATCAGACGTTTCAGATCTTCGATTTTGACGACCCCGTTATCGCTGGCATAAGCAACAGGATCCGCGTACGAAGTCGCGGGCAGAAGCTAGTGCTGTAATATTTATAATCGTGGTCCACAATTCGTGGATGCCATGACAGCATTACTTTAAATGAAAAAAAACAAGTCAACAGTTACAATTCATATAATGAGTGTTTGCCAAACAATGAACAGAATAAAGTTTTGAAGGAACTTGATAAACTGATACACGCAACAGGATCTAATTTTGAGTTGATTCAAAAACAGTACAGTGAAATGGTGTATAAATTGGAATGTGATGGAATAATTTCATGGCTGACATTCCTCCATCCGAAAATAAGAAAACGGGTCTTTTTAATAATAAATATGTACAAGTATCAAAACGGTTACATGGCGTCAAAAAATTTGTCCACATCGCTGTCAACAGGAAAAGTGCCCAGAAAGCTGGCAGCATTGTCACGTTGGATGGCAATGATGATTGTTTGGCCAAAAAATAGGCCCACCCTCTGGTCACGTGAAGAGTCGACCAAGCCTGGCGATTTCCCGAAATACTAGGTGGGCACTCGGAAGTCAAGAGTAGCCCTAGAGTTTCAACCCCAAACGGCTCAAACATATGACTACCAATTAAATTATTGTATTTGCGCCGTTTGAGGTTTTCAGCACCTGCAGCAGCGAGGCTCACTGTCCCAGGAAGATTGGCGCAAGGGTGTCGACACAAGTTGCATCCCACACCAAAGGCCTTCAAACAACTTCTATGGTATTATGGTCATACCATCTGGTCTCTTCCCATAGACGCGTGCTAAGCCATTGGGTTCTAAGACAGCTGGCATCCCGGCGGTGGCAAGAGCACGACGGATGAGATCGTTAATGCTAGCGTGCCGCGCAATCCGACCTGCACTCTTACTGTAAGAAAGACCATGGTGTCCGAGGCAGTCGACTGCTTCACCACATTTTCAGTATCATTGACAGTGATGTGGAGCGATGTGGATATAATATCTCTCAGTTGTATTAAATTTAGAATGACAAAAAGAAAGTACCTATTAAGTTTTTTCGCTTTCTTCTTTCGTAGTCAGTTTCGTAGGTGGCTTAAGGGACATTGGATAATTACTCCTTCGAAACCAGTTACATAGTAGTATAAATAAAGCCTTTATGGAAACCCGTTACGTAGACGTATAAAAAAAGCGTTCATGGAAACCAGTTACGAAACCCCGGTTTCCTTGACGGCCGAAGCGCTAGCACTGGCAGGCAATACAAAAACATTTTTTTTTTCTAGTGGCAATACGTATATTCGGCGCAGGTATCGTAACACATGAATTAGTATTACAAGTAGCCAGTGGCGGTACTTTCATACAAGCCTAAAAGCTTGGCTTGCCTTATAACCTACTACTCTTGATGCTAGGGTTTCTGATCACTCTGCTCGCCCTAGGGGCTTGCCGTATTGTTGGCCCCTAGACACGCCACTGTTAGCCTCACGAAAAACCTTGGCTGACAGAATCCCGTCTTTTTTTATCTGTAGCAGATCCCAACTGAACACTAATAAATAAGTAGGCCACCGCCGTTGATATCAACAGCAGGCCCTGCAGTCTCGACATTAGATAGCGACAAAAATCGGTCGCTAAGTCGTATCGTTGTCAAATTCCTTTAATAGATTTTCTACTTTATTTCGAAAGCATATGGTTGAAAATCTATTAAAGAAATTTGACATCGATTACATTTAACGACCGAATTTTGTCGTTATAACTGTCGAGACTGCAGGGCCAGGCCACTAACAATGGCGTCTTATAAGATAGAATACTGATGATGCAAATATGAGTGTCAGTTACAGTTTAGCTAGGATGTACAGACACGAATACGAACCTGTCCTTATCTCCGTTCTGTTGTTTATCCTCGTCATCATCATCGTCATCTTCCTCTTCTTCTTCGTCTTCCTCCTAAAAGAAATACAAGAATTAAACACTGATACTTCATTGTAACACACTAGAACAAATAAAAAGAAGCTCTTCCTATAGGCGTGTAGAGAATCGCCTGAGACTATAAACTGGACCAAAATGTCTATAGGTATAACCTAAAATTTTTTGGAGGTTTGTGCATATGAGTTTAAATGTTTGTTAACACACCCACGATACTGGAGAAATTCTTAGTGTGGGGCAAAGTTCTCGCATCGACTTTATTAGGCTATAGTCATTTCATTAGGCCTAGCTGTATGTCAAGAATTGTTGTCTAAGTCTAGGTTTACACGGAAACAAGCGGAGCAGAGAGGAGACTTGTGGAGATCGATATGTTGGTATTCCACATAGCGACTCTTGTCTCTCCTGTAATTGGACGAATCTTGCACGTCTCCGCACCGCTCCACACGCGTAGCATGACCACCGTAGAAACGGGTTCCTTTGACGGAAGAATCGACAAAATGTCAGATTGTGAAAAGAAATCTGTCATTTTGTCGACACGGTGGTCATGCTACGCGTGTTGGTCTCTACTTTGGTGAAAACCAGGAATAATATCGCAATTTTTTTTTGTAGGCTTGTATGTCCCACTACTGGGCAACTGGGGTACTCTTCTCCTGCGCCACCTCGAACCAGCCTTCGTGATCCGCGTCCAGATAGTCTAGCCACCGGTTTCATATCGCACATACTAATATCGAAATCCTCACCTGTGGCGGTTCAAGCTGCTTCTCTCTGAGTCGTAACATACGATGTTCAGCCGCGCCGAGAGGTCTGTGTGTGACGACTAGCCGCGTCAACGCTTGCGCTGCGACTCCGGCGCGCGCACGACGCTTGGATAGTCGCACGCGCGTCTCCAACTCGTTGTAGAAGACGCAGTGATTGCGGACCACCTGTTGAAGAGTTTTTATTTGGGAGAAAGAAAATGGCATGAAGTATAGAAATTGTTGTGATCATTTAGATAGAAAGAAAACCTGTGTGTCGTTGACACATAGACAAGAAAGTTAGACTATGAAGGTTCCGATTTTTATTTAAATTAAGAACTTTTAAAAAGTATTTTGCGAACACTCGTACTGACGCTGATGCAGACAATATAGTAGAGTTACTCTTGCTTTGAGTTGCAAACTTCTATGCTAATAGATGTACGGCCAACAAAAATCTACACTACAATTCTTCACAAATGTCTGACATTCAAATTTATCTTAAGGCAGAGCTGATATCTCACTTTAAATTAAAACATTGCATTTATCATGCCCATAATAATTATAATTGCACACTCACCAAGAAGTAGTTCTCCTCATAACCCTTAGAAGCTTTACTCTTGACGTTCCAGTTATACTCCCTCGCCATCTTATACTCATACGTGTCACCATCCAAGTAAAGCATATTCTCTGTGATGTCGCGGCGACGTTTCAGTATCGTGTCTTCAGTTGGCAGACAGTACGCGACGAACTGTTCTCCACTTTCGTCCATCACACCTCTGAAAAATAAAAGATTGGTGAATTTGTTGCTAATATTTCACAAATTTTATGAGGTTTGCCAATTTAATGGAACACCAAAGCCTCAACATCTGCCTAGCCTTTTCCCAACTATATTGGGGTCGGCTTCCAGTCTAACCAGACGCCGCTGAATACCATACCATTACAGATGGCACTATGTGTCTGGCATAGCTGCTTATTTTTCAAACACTCACTATTATACTAAGGCCCCTGAACTATTTTGGTACTGCATTATAATTTTCTTCAAACCTACTCACAAATGGTAAATGGATCAAAGACCTGGCAATTAATGGGGCAAATGTACAATCCAATGCATTCCTCCTCATGGCCCATGCATAGATGAAAAGTTGAGCTGGAAGCCTATGAAAATTACTGGTACCAAATAGTCCTTGATAAAAAAAAGTATGGGGGCCTTTACCCCACAGTAAAAAAATCACAATAAACAGACCAATAGACAAAGGAAGACCAAGATCCAAATACCAACCGAATCATAGCCTGAGACATGGCCTCAATCTGTCCAGCAATATTCTTATCCACAGGTGCAGGATCCGAGTCGAATATGACTTGAGCACATGGATACTTCCACATTTCGAAGTCAGGGAAGACTTCCATAATCTCCACAGGAGTAACTCCTGGTTTGCTGTAATGCTTCTCTATAGGTTTCTTGTTGTCCTCAAATGTCTTTTCAATAGCCTTGATTTGACTCTCACGGTCCATGTAAAGTGTTTCTTCACTGAATATCTTTTTGACATTGTAACCGACTTTTGCTTCAACCTGAAATTATTAGCATTATTTTAGTACATTTTTGTTGTTTTCATAATTTTTGACTGAATTTGATTTATTTTGATTCTGGGATATACAAGTTTTCAGTATAAACAATCCTATTCTGCACTCTTAGCCCAAAAACATGCCGCCGACCAGTGACCTTTACGCTGCCACTGACAACGCGGTGGAAGGGAAGAAGTTCTGGGATAACAAAATAGTCCCATAAAGTTGGTGCAGATAAAATAGTCCCATAATGTTGGTGCAGATAAAATAGTCCCATAATGTTTGTCACATGGGAAAACAGATGCAGAAAAACAGGTAAACAGTAAAAAGCTACAAGTACTGTGGAAAACCTGTATCTTTATGCAGGCACCACACTCATAAGTCAATTAACACGTTGAACGCCAGTGCGTTTTCTTCGTTTTTCCATTTGGGCCATGGGGGGCACCATTTGGTCGACAGTTAACTGTTCCGTTGGGGCCGCGGGGGACAACATATGACCGCGAGTCAGAGGTGATTTTAACCGCCTCTATTGGGCCGGCGGGCACAGATATGAAGCTAATATGTATTTGAAGTGACCCCCACGGCCCTGCAGACAAATAGATTGTATTTGGTTTTTAGTAAAAACTATGACTTAGAAAAATATGACAAATAATTTCGAGACAAGACTTGTTTGTAAGTTCTAAAGGAAAAAGTGTGTGTGATAATGTGTTATTTTATATTTTTCCATAAAATTACTATTTATAATGTGTTGTAAAACACTATACTGTTACTTAAGTAGTTAACATCTGGTTAAAGTTGTACTACATAGCTGTTAGGATTTATTTTTTCGGGGATAGTTTGATAAATGAAACTACATCAAACATGTATGACAAATCGACAGCTCCTTTTGCCCTATTACAGTCTAGCACGATTTTCGGTTTCGATACCGTTTTTCCTCGCTTTGTAATTGTCTGGAAACGGTCGGAATGTTTGGTCGAAAGAACAAGTACGTCTCTTTTATCTTTCCACTTCATAATAGTAATTCCATCTTCGCTCTCTCTAGCTATATATTCACCCGTCTTCAGTTTAGCATTAGCAACCTCTTTTGGTATATTCCTTCTATTTTTTCTAATAGTACCCACTAGATGTGTTTCATTTTCCGATGACCGACACCCCGACCCGCGCGGCCCCCACGAACGAAAAACGCGATTTATTTCCGCTTGGGCCATGGGGGGCAACTGTTGAGTGACAGTAGTATTTTGGTGAAATAAAGTCACAAATTACTTTTCTTCGATTTATTTCATGTGATTTGGCACATTTTCTAGCCCCTAAAGCAATAAAAACTGATACGTAAAATTTAACAATCGGGCATTTTTAACCTGGCTCCGTTTGCTAACTAAGTGAGGCCCATATGTTGTCCCCCACGGCGTTTAACGTGTTAATTGCCTGTACATATACTATGAAGCCAGTATTCGTTGCATTTGAATAATTTATAGTAGGTGCTAGGTAATATGAAACAAGAATCTGTTTGTAGCAAAATGTTACGTTAGGCAGAATCATAGCAACAAACCTTCTCCATAGACTGAGGCTGGAACCTGGTCTGTTCAGTAGAGATGTACTCGGAGCGCCGCAACCACGACACGTTCTTGGCATGATGTCGCGACCTCTTTGAATCCTGGGGAGTGAGGATGTCATCCTCAAGCAACTTCTCGTCAGCCGGGTCCAATAGCGCATTGCCATCACCCTGGTATATATCCCGGTTTATAAGATCGATGTGAACTCCCAAATCGTGCTCCGTAAGCACTTCATACCGATAATTCTTTTCCAAAGAGGTCGGATTGTACTGAATGAATCTCGTCGAGGGAAACGGATACGTAATAAATTTTAAGTCAAACGGTATGTCTGGAAGCGTGTTGCAGTACTTCACTCGTGTCACAAGCTCCGATCTACAAATAAGTTGAGAATTTAGTCCAATATTTTCGGTGTAAGGCCTCTTTTGGTTCAAAGTTACGAAAACGTACTAACCTCCTTTCGCTCGTCCGTTGTGGACGTTTGTCTCTTTCCGGCTCATTTGTTTGAACGGTAGGTGGCATTTTCACGACTTATTTATTCACTTAATCACTATTACATTTCAGAAACATTGAATTATCAAAAATATTAAAATCTTCAAACCATTTCAACAAAATTACAACAAACAACGCGACAACCACTTTATTTTCCCGTATGACAGTTGATTTTAGTGGTTGATTTTGACAACATGACATTATTTGGTAATAGCAACACCAATTTGGGAAAAGAGTTTCGTTCGTCTTGTTTAGTTCAGTTGAATGAACCTTTCTAAGCTGTCCCACTCATAGAGTGTCTGGCCAAAAGAGGTCTCCCTGTCCCTGTCTCTGTTTACTTAAAATAGTATTGGTCCCCTTACTTACAACCTTCCTTATATCTCTTGAGTGCCTACTGTCAATGCCCGATTCAATGACATCGCCCTTTATTAGGGCTTATCCACTGCGTGCCAACCGTGGCTTGTCCACCTTAGATTTACCTATACATTTATTACATACATTATATTTTTATACCACATCATTTGCCCTGGCCCTGACGCATTTGCGTGCCCCAAACCATCCAATCCATTCAATATCAGTCTCTCTCATCACCTACATTGGTTATGCCTATGCCTGCTTTCATTCAAATTGGCGTGTGAAAATTCAATTTTTCTTATAACAGGATGATCATTCTCTTGAGCCCTGCCCTTATTCTAATTAATTTGGGGTCGACTTGGCATTTTTTCTTCTTCCATACTTCTTTAATAGCTGTTGTCATCTGAGTTAACCCCTCTTTTATATTTTTATTAGCCTTATTATAATACTATTCTTATGCCATCTATTTTCTTCTTACAGCAATAAATTAAAAAAGAAAATTACCAGTGTAGGACGGTTTTCATAACAAAGTTTGATGCCACAATCATTTTTCTCCCGCGTGTTCGAAAATATCGTTCGACGCCTGAAAAAAAGATCCGGAAATTATGGTAAACTTTATAAACTTGCCAGTTTCATTCTGTTTCATTCATTACTTCATTCCATTCGCCGTCATTTTCAAGTCACTGTGGTCACTCATTCGCCGTATTCCGCCGTCGCCATCTTTCTTTTCACAACTTTTGTCGGCTGTAAGGTACGTTATGAAAAGGAATAATTCGCTAAATAAACCGAAATAGTGATTAAACATTTGCCCAATCGCTGCTTCATTTGCTGTGCAAGTCTGTTGATAATCCGTAAGGTTTTTAGTATTCTAAATTGTGCAAGAACAAAGTCGGCCATGTGGTCGGCCAAAATGGTTTTTCAACGTACTACGCATTATGTTTTACATGGAAAATCATGAAGTATGCTAGTTAGATGGGTAATTTGAGTAGTTCTAAGTTAGTTGGTGCGGTAGTGTTGTATTAGGATATTGATTGTAAAAGCATTTGTCAGAAGCCGGTATGGTAACCAACGTGGCGCGAACGCCGTTGTTCTAAGTTCTAACAAGATGTTCTTGTTTTAGATATAAACATGGGTACAGTGGAACGAGCTGGTGATGACCACACTTCCGAGGTGGAGTCGGGAGAGGAGGAGGAAATTGTTGGGGGTGGTGAGCTGGCGCAACACCTCATGAAAAGGTAAGTCTCTCTTTGTATAGGTTAGCCCTGTGCTTACCACGATCACTTTGTCAGTCACATGTGTTGACTTGACATTAGAACTCCTTGCTTCCTTTGTAAAGAAATAAAAAGCTAAGCTTCTTTACCCCAGTCAGGAATTAATTTAAAATGTACAATAATTTATTTACAATTTTAGCACTTGTCAAGAGGTTTCAAATGTCACTTGACAGTTTTTGTGCGTTTTTTTTTTTTAATTCTGATGGCACAGTAAGGCAACGGGTCATCTTTGGACGTAAACATAATTAATAAATAAAATTAAAATAATTAAGCCCTGTGGTAAAATAGTACAAACCACTGAAATGTGTTGTAATATTCTCTCCGTTTTCAATTTAATCTCTTTAAAATAGAGATTGAATTTAAATGGCAATATTTCATGTCTGTTCCCTGATTATAAGAGAAGTAACATAGTTTAATTCCCATTAAAAATGATTACATCACATGGTAGGTCCTAAATTCATGTAAGATGAATCACACTTCCTGGTTAGCAACGTTAATAAAATGTTGAAGTGGCTCATCGGCTTGATTCCAGCTATTTTAAACTTGAGCCGTTATGATACAATTTTAATAGAAGTATGCCTGAAAGTTTATTAGGCTTTTCTTTTACATTTCTTCTATAATAATGTTGATTGAAATTTGTCAATTGTCAGTTTTTAAAAGTAATTAAAAAAAGTTAAAAGTTAATTAAATTGAAATTAAATAAAAATATTTTTATTAACAATAATTTAAAGATACCAAAGGAAACATTCCTCATTTCTGCTCGTATCCCAATTTATTTGGGGTCTGCTCACAATATCTTCACTCTTATTTGTCAATTCCTCCTCATACCAGCAGTCACCTTTGGGGTTAAGGAAAAGAAAACACTGGAAATTATAAAAGCATTAAACTTTATATTTCTTCATAAAAAAATACACAAAGCTGTAATTTATAACAAGTCCATAAAATTAAAAAATAAATAAAAACTAAAGCCTCTTTCGAATCATTGTTACTGGCCACAAGCAATGTCTATGATTACTTTGACTCAGATCTACTTGCTAAGCAGCATGGACAAAAACGCGCGAGATGAGATTACGGGTCATTGAACTAATGAGTCATTTTACGCTCTACTTGATCAATAAGTGTTCAGACGAGCTCACGGAATTTATAAGCGACGTAGTTAAGTTTAACCAAGCATAAATCTTTAGTTGCAAAATGCAGTGACTGCTGAAAATGTTGATCAGAGATTTGTCTTGGGATTTGAAAATGGCAATTTTTTGTTAAAAACAGCCACCTAGTCGTAAGCTTTTCGTCAAATCTATCACCATAGACAACCGTGAGAGACTAAACGCCACAAGAAAATGTCTGCATGCAATTTTATTGCATGTGCGCACTGAAAATATTTTTACGCTGAGATTCAACTACGATAAAGTTAGACGTTATAACCATTTATCCTCAAAAGTTTGTATAGGTTTCATACTCGTCAGTTTCAAAAACAAAATCCAAAAAGGTTTTTCTCATTCCATAATGAAATACGTGTTCCTCCCATGCCAGTATCTTATCTTTCAGTTATTGATAAAACTATTTTTCAATTCGCATTTAACCTTCGTTAACGACCGGTTATGTGATTACTGTGATCCACATTTTATACGCAATGTTATTCACATAATGCGGCCGTTTAAAACATCTCATGCACTGATAATTTTGCAAAAAGTAAGTTAGTATTAGATTTTTTATACTATTTATCCACCGGATGGATTCGCGAATGCTTTTTGTAAAATATAATAACTCGCACACTTAAAAATCGATCATCCGTACCAGGCATCGCTTTATAAAAAGTAGAATAAATAGTTCCTTTTATGTCTTCGAACGTTAAAAAAAAGCTATTGTTACTTTGAATTCAAAGGCGTATTGTACAAAGAATTCTTGGCCTTGGTAAAGTTATTAGCTTGCCAATTTCGCACCCTTTTTGCATTAACTCTTTTTCCGTTATAGACGTAAGACCTTCATACCGAAGGGCGAGCCACAAGGCAAATGGTAACTAAGTAACCAAGCAACCAAGCTACTTGTGTACCTCATGGTCTGGCCTTGTAATGGCTCGATGAGTCAGGATGGGAGCAAATACGTTGCGTTAATGTTATGCGATGCGAACTTAATAAGCCATTTCCCCCTCCGTTCTTACTACTCAGGATGTTGGGCAGCTGATACCTACTTGTTATTTCTTTTATTTCCTCTGCAGCACCTAATTGGACGCACTTAAAATAGTTTTCAACGGAATTATCTATAGTCTTTTTAGTATAGTTTCGAAGGTAATCTTGAGATCCGTCGCATCTGCAAGTTTAATATTTAACCGAAAAGTTTAACTACATGTGGATTGAATTAACAATGAACTACTTAGTATAAATTTAGGAAGATTTCGTTTATGCGAAATGTATCCTTGAACTGATTTCGGACTGACGACGGAAATATAAACCCATCTTACGTCGTCGCATGTAAAGACGTACGCAGGAAGCCGACGCGTAGTGCGCTTGAATATGTAAAAAAACCGGTTCTTCCCTGCTCTCCGGTCCTTCACACCGATGCAATAAAAAGATTTATAAAAACTGCGTCTTGCTGACTTCCGTATAAACACTGACTACTGATGATGTTTCAAGTTGTAGATTTTTCGCATCTTGCAGTTTTTAGTTTAATTTCCGTGGCGCAATCTTTTGATCATCTAAATATCGTGCCAAACTATCTGTTAAAAAGACAAGACATTACTTACAAATATTCAATTAAACCAATTATAACTATCACGCTATAATATAGAAAGAAGCTATTTAATCTACCAATCTTTATGTCTAATTAATTTCTTTTTGCGGTCTCATGAAGCAATCACTACACGAACTTGTAAGATAACATCAATTGTAACGCCAAATATGTCGGTTTTATATCGACAAAAAGTGCAATCATGGCTTGCTATGTAAAAAAACATCGGCATACAAATGGTAACCGTAGCGAAAGTCGGTCTGCGCATCGAAAAGCTTTAATAAAAACTTGATACCTAGATTCCTCGAATATAGCACAATGTGTATGTATGTCTATCTTCTTCTTCTTCTTCGTCGTGTCGATGATTTTCCCTTCAATTAAATTTGTTTTATCCAAAACTCTGTCACCTCGACGGCGTTGGTGGTGGCCTCGGACAGGTCCCTCAAAGTACACGTGGAACCACACATAGTGCATGTATGTCTATGTAGTTTTGACTTGTATCGAGCCGTTACGGTGCAGTTCTTTTGTGGACTTTATAATTAAGCCTACAAGGAATACGCAATTGATTACAACTTCTGATACTGGAATCGGAAGTTATAATACTTATAATGGTGGCTTCTTTGTTCTAGTTTGATAAAGACAAACTTGATATCACTAGATCTCCGGGCAACCCCCAAAACTCGCTACGCAACAGATCCCCGAGGTCTCCGCTAAAAATATACAAGTATACGGGTGACTAATTGACCTTCTTGCGATGTTCCCAACCGGTTTTTTTTTTTCATACAGCTAAATCAAAGCACTTGTCACTAGTACGGCTTCATTTTATTCCGAATCAAGTAAAAGGCGATCAAATAACGCGATCCAACAATCGCATGAAATGACGTACTCGTTTAATTGGTTCTTCTCGGAATCGCTATAAACAATATGTTGCAGTACAGAAGACAGCACTAATGGAGCGAAACAATTTCGTGTTTTCTTTTCAATTAAAGAACGTAAAGAGGGGCACAGATACTAGAAGATATTCGCAAAAGGATGACATACTTTGCCCAGTATCTATGTCTCGTTAGACCAATAACGCGCTCTGGTACTAACAAGCGAAGGTCGCTTCTCGTAGGAACGCATAACCCTGGAACAGGTAACACCGTAACAGTCTACATCACAGATAGGTTTACTGATGTTTACAGCATCGTACTGTTTATTTTGTTGCGCAACTGGGCTATTTCAGGGAGATCGGGGCGCAACTGTAAATCTACTGCGCGTCGGGATAAAAGTCTGGTGTTTTATGTCGTGAAACGTAAATTAGGTTGTTATGTACGTAAGCCAGGTCTTCCTTATTTGTGGAAAAGAGCGTATTTTGAGAGATTTTCACATGACGACAATGATTTTGAATGTTGCTTTAATAAATCTTGTAATCTGAAGTCAACACGCTTCTGCAGAACCTCTGCATAAACCAACTTGGTTTAATCGATTCTGCGATCTTACATGACTATTCACTGTTCGTTTTCTATGAAACTCGGCTGGCTCAAGGATTTACAATGTTATTGGAATCGGCTATGTATTTTAGCGGTATCAAGTTTATTATACCTTCTGAGAATAACATGCAACCGTAAATTATTCGGTAAATCCGAAATTTGTGGGGAATAGACGCGATACAAGCAACTTGAAACAAAACCAACATTTACACACATGCATCTCTTCTTACATTAAAGGTATCATGGCCAGGTAACATTATTTTGATTTGCTTAAAAAAAACTTATTAAAATGAAAAAATCTGCTGAATTTGACATTGAATAATAATACTTAACTAGTTAAAAAAACTGAAATGTGCTGCTTTTCTTAGCTGCTTTTGAGACATGACGTTAAAGCAAGGAGTTCAGTAAAACAAAAAACTTTTTCATGATGACATACCAACACCTATTTACTGAAACAATCATGATAGATTTGTTTAACATGCATCACCAACTGAGGATTCACCTTACAACACACAAACAAACCTCCTACGAATAAGATATTTGACCTGTTCATTCTTGTCAACAGCGGCATCACCCGTAACGAGATGTTAGCTGCCATCACGAACCGCATCCACGTAGAGGCAATGGCTTCCCTCCCACCGAACGTGCGTAGGCGCATCCGTGCTCTGCGCACGCTACAGAAGGAGTTCGTGGACATCGAGGCCAAGTTCTACAGCGAAGTACATGCTCTTGAGTGCAAGTACGAGAAACTGTACAAGCCTCTGTTTGAAAAGGTAAGAAAATCTTCGACTTTACTCCCTAGTGTTTTTATTTATAGGCCTTTAGTTAAGCGGAAATAGGCTTGAGCCGGTCAGAAAACTTCAAGTAGACCTCATTCGGTTCGAGAGAAGCGACTCGCTCCGTAATAAATGGGACAAATCTATTCGGCTACGATTCGAAGTAAATAATTGGGGTTACTGCTATAGACGTCACATGCGGGCTTACTACATCAAGATACTTGCTAAAGAAATTAACGGTCTACTGATGTACATAACATCACGCCAGTAATCCCCGAAGGATTTTGGACAGAGGTGTTCCTAGTAGTACACCACATGTCGCCATTTCATTTCTACTGATGTTAATCTCTTTGAAACACTTGCTACTCCATAAAAAGAATCTGTCTAAAATAATCTGATCATTTATAGGTTGGCGACAGATTTAATTTAATAGGCTTTCAGAAAACAAGTGATGAATATGATATGCAGCTAATATTACAAAGTTAAAGTAAAACAAGTTACAAGTTTTTATGAGTGCTGATAAGAACATAATGAAGATAGTTCTAGTGGGATTTCCGTGAATCAAAACCTATACAAAGACAGATGACTGACTCGTTCAGTATCAGGATTCAAATGAAATAACGTTCTCAATTTCGTCCAGAAAATTACAACTTTATCTTTTGTTTTTTAGTTCAAATTCAATTTTGGAATGTTATTTGCAAGTATTGCATTATTTCATATCAATCGGGTTGCTCGCTTGTCTCGTTGGCCTAGTCATCGTAAGCGCGACTGTTGAAGCCAACCCAGGACCTACATGTTCTGGTTTCAATTGTCTGATCGATTGTTTTCTGTTGCCAAGTATCTGGCTACTGAAATCGGCTGACGCAGCGATGGTAGATGCTGAAAGGAGCTTGTCAATCAGCACGAGCCGGATGAAAAATAGTCTAATATCTGTAGTAATTCTCGGGCCGTGTTCGTTGTTCCACAAAAACAGCCGAATTGTATTCTTCCAACCTAGCAAATGTGTGGTACCCCACATACAACTTTAGAACATACAGGCCTGATATCAAGACTCACGTTTCTTTCTCAGCGCGCCTCGGTTGTGAACGGCGGGTACGAGCCTAACGACGAGGAGTGCCTGAACCCGTGGCGCGATGAGAACGAGGAAGATGAGCTGGCCCGCGCTGTCCAGAGCGCCGCCATCACTGACGGTACTGACGAGAAGAAGCCTGAAGAGAAACCTGCTGAGTAAGTATGGGGATTATTGTGTTATAGGGACGAGAACTGCTAGTTTCCTGTTAAAATAAATGGTGCTTCTTTTACTACCGAATATTCGACTGCATCTTTTATCTATTTCGCTGTTGTCATGCCGTTTTGTCACATGGAATACGGGGGGAGAGCGACGCGAAAACAGTTAACTCGTATTCAGTAAATCATTCTGAGCCTATACATAGAAATTTTTCATTGGTTATTGAAAAAAAACTGCCGTTCAGAATGATGTACTGAATATGTGTTAACCGTTTTCGCGTCGGTGTCCCTTCCACCCCGTACAGTAATAACAGAAAGACTTGGTCATAGCAAACTGGTTAAAATGTATGAGACACGCTAGGTTGAGCAATTTGTCCAATGTTACAGGATAATAGAACATGACAGTTTTTCTTATACATAGTAAGGACATAAGTCAAGGAGCAACATTACCTGTTGCGTTTTTTAATGATGACATACCAACACCTAATAACTGAACAATCATGATACGATTTGTTTACATGCATCACCAACTGAGGCTTAACCCCTGCTAAATTCCCATAAACTATATTCCTTCAATTTACTAACCACAGACAAATTTTCAGACCACCAATGGATCCCAATGTTAAGGGCATCCCGGACTTCTGGTATACCATATTCAAGAATGTTTCAATGCTGTGCGAGATGATGCAGGAGCATGATGAGCCTATCCTTAAGACACTTCTGGACATTAAAGGTAAGATAAAGAAATTATTTAAAAAAACAAAATTAGCAGACTGAGGTCATGTTTTACAACAGACCACGAATATTGGCCAATCTGAAGGTAGTGAAAACAATTCACAATTCTTAAAAAAAACCTACAATAAAATGATGACAATCCAACACCCAATCACTGAAGAAATCATGATTGATTTGTTTAACATGCATCACCAACTGAGGCACTTGCTCTTGCACAACCAACCACCTTACGTCTTCTCCAATATGTAACATATATCAACATTTTCAGTGCAAATGCACGAGGACCCGATCGGTTTCACTCTGGAATTCCACTTCGCGCCTAACGACTATTTCACAAACACTATCCTGACTAAGGAGTACTCAATGAAGTGCAAGCCCGATGATGAGAACCCACTTGAGTTCGAAGGCCCCGAAATTTACTCATGCAAGGTAAGACGGTTTCTTACTAAAAAGTTTTTTTTTTCTACAATAAATTCACACACCATGTAAAAGGCTTGATTAGTACTCTTAAAAAGTTATAATTTAGGGCACTGTAAGTATTTTTATAAACATTAGGTCTATGGTCAAAATTTTCTGTTATACCCCATTATCATTGTACTTTGTTTCACATAAGATATGTCCTGATTTCTGACAAGCCAGAGGTTTTTGCGTCTACTAGTATAACATGCAAAAGGAAAATCCTTGGACACATTTTACGTGAAATAAAGTATAACTTGACCCCTAGCACGAACTTATACTAAAATAGTGTAGTCACTTTTATCGTAACACCATTGACAAGTTATAAGCGGCATGTAAAACTGACCAGTAAACGAAAATCTAGAAACTTTCAAGGGTTAGCAGCACAAACCTTTTTGTCGTATAATTTTCTCACAACTGGGACTTGTACCTATTCTCTACTAAAATCCACCACACGGGACTAATAACACGTTACGAAAGCTCCTAATGCCGTCAGGTAAACCCGTAATTAGTTCGTGCTAGGGGTACTGCTTGACAGCTAAATAGAAACCGCTTTGTCCCGCTGCTCACTATTCGCGCTGGATCAGTACCGACAGTGCCGGCGCCGCATGCTCGTCGAGACGCAGGTATGCTCAAGATAGGCATTATACTAATCATGCAGGTATGCTCACATGCTAACTAAAAGTCACGCAAGTTACTCGGCAGTATGAGACGATTTCACGAGCAAGTTAAATTTTCTAATTTTTTGCACAAGATTTCAAGAGGGAATAATAGTCTGTGACATATTACCTAATTATCGTGGTCTGACTGCAAAGTACCCACTTTCGACGATTCATGTGGTGCCTAATCGCCATACAATTCCGGACCCGTGCCAGTGCGGTATATCCCTAATGAAAATACGTGTAGACACAGAACATCAGCCTATCGACTATCTACCCTGTTTAACCAAAAGCATGTATCAAAGCAGTGAAATTACTTGCTAGAGTATTCTGCAGACAGCTAGAAAAACTACTAGCAACTGTTTTCATCAAAGAAGAAAATGGCTACCGATGTTGGTTAGACACTATAACTCTCACTTCAAAAGTGCAATCAAAGGGAGAAGAAAATACCCATGACCTTTCCACCCTGTCTACCTATGTATAATATTGTATACTAGCCCCGGCATGCGTTGCAATGCACTTTGCCCTACCTCCTACTACCCAAATACCTACCTTCTTAATACCTACCACCTCCCTACCTACCACTTATCTATCACCTACCTACCACTTACCTACTACCTACTTAATTTTTTCTTTCATAACAACCTTCTGACAATAACAATCACAACAAAAAAAGAATTAGCAACGACGCGCGATGGCGTGACCAAGGGAAATAGGGATTCATTTAATATATATAGATAAAGGGCTCGCAATATTTAATCTGTATGGTACATTTTACATGAACAGGGCTGCGAGATCAACTGGAAGAAAGGCAAGAACGTGACAGTGAAAACGATAAAGAAGAAGCAGAAGCACAAGTCGCGCGGCTCGGTGCGCACCGTCACCAAGTCGGTGCAGGCGGACTCGTTCTTCAACTTCTTCTCGCCGCCCACCATGCCCGATGACCCCAACTCGACCCTCGCCTCGGATATCCAGGTAAACCTTAAACTTTTTAACTGTTTCCAGTATACTGGAGCCTGTCAGTATCTGCAGTAACCTTTATAAATGTATGCAGTTGATGAATAAAGGTGTGTCGGTCATGTGTTTATTGACGTCCTTGGAATATGATGGAACTGTTTATGCCTTAGTAATATTTTCTAGGAGGAACATAGGAAGCCTGCCTAATCCAATCCAAATGTCATCCTACGACCCTCAGAAGTCCACACTTCTCACTGTTTTTGGTAGAAACTCAATTGCACACACTTTACCGCAGGCTGCAGGAAAGTGCCGAACCTAAATATGAAAAGGGGCTGCTCGCCCGGCTCGCTCGCTAACTAGCGATGTGGTTCGCGCTTTATCACCCACAGAACTGATAACACTGAGGATTCTCACAACAAAAGACCATAGTGCATTCTTGATCATTTCAATTAATCCAAATTACGAAATCAAAGCAGAACTAACAATTATCTTCACAGTTTAAAATATACAAATGTATCTTCCAGGCGCTGCTCACAGCTGACTTCGAGATCGGCCACTACATCCGCGAGCGCGTTGTCTCCCGCGCCGTACTCCTGTACACCGGGGAGGGTCTCGACGATGATGATGACGACGATTACGAGGAGGAGGTCAGTACACGCTTGCATACGTGACACAAGTAACTGGGTCTGTCAAGGAAGTACCATGTTAGACAGCTGAACAAATACCACACGGACTACAAAAACAAAATAGGGTCAAGGATATTTGAATCTCGAAATCATGGAATTAATTAGATTATAGTTATTTGTATGACATACAGAGTTTCCTCCGTGCCTCGGAAAGCACGTTAAGCTGTTGGTCCTGGCTGTCCTTTGTAGATCTTTGACAGTCAGTGGCCCGAAAGTCTGACAACCAGTCTTACCAATGGATATCGTTTTACCCAGCACTGTGGTGTGGAGGTTAGATAGGCTCCTTGTAAAATACTGGAAGTCACCTGCATCCGGTTAGACTGGAAGCCAGCCCCAACATAGTTGGAAAAGGCTAGGCAGATAATTTGTATGATATTCTGAACAGTAGCGATATGTAAACACTGTCTTATAGATAGACATTTGGTACTGAGTTAAAAATTGTGTGTGAGATAGTTTTCTTTTAGCAATTTCTTGCTTGTTACTCTGTGGTTTTATTTGGGCGTGTGAATTTATGTATGGAGGTCCTTAAAACGCATATATGAATTGATCATTGATTTGCGGTGATAACGGCCCATGTAAGAGCTTCATTGAAATAATTTTCATTGTTTTAGATTCACACCTTGTTAATCAATATCCTCATTGATCGTCGTTTACGCAATGCAATGGAATGATTCTGCATTTCTGTACAAACATACCATCTCACAATAGTCTAATAGCAATCTATAGGTTGTATTCAGTTTCACATATTTTGTTTTTTTGGGTTTGTCATGTGGTAGTGTGTCCAGGTATTCTAGCATAGTGCTTCCCTGATTGACCTTATTCTATTTCGAAGTTCCACTGAACATCGAAATACAGCAAGGTAGCGTATTCACTAAATACGCTTCAAAATAGGCAGGTAGCTTAGTAGTGACATGCATCTCATAATGAATGCTGTTTTTTTTTCTCCAAATCTGTAGATTGTGTCCAATTGTTCAATCAGAAGTTTGCAGTAATTTACTAACAATTGTAAAGTGAATACTATATTAACGAACTAACCATTGCTTTTAAGTGCGTCAATAGGTTACTGAATTTAAGCTATTTCTGATTGAACTTTCGTCACGACAAACAAGACGATAATCAATAAACTCGTCTTCAATCAACGCTTATCTGCATAACTTCAGGAACAGTGAATTCTACAGCCATCTAGCATTTCCACGAGGTGTTAGTTTGAACTACTTGCATGGTAGAACATTTTTTATGATTGCTTGCTTAGCTAGCTTAGCACCGGATGTGCTAACTGTTGATTTTGCCTCCTCCCAGTCCCCGCATATCAGACGAAGGTACAGTATGTATTCTAAACCCCGCTCCCCTATCTTATAGCGTATGATAAGTGCGTCTGCATAAATCTTCCACGGGTAACAGAGTATACAGTATCTACGTCTGGTGGGTGTTGGCTGGTGGCTGCACAAACAAAAGCGGTATATTTGGTTTCAGGAGGATTCGTACTTTGACGAAGACTCTGGGACGGAAGAAGTGTCCGACGCGGAGGATTGATGCAAGACGTTGTCCGACCGCCCCTAGCGTTATATAATCCGTCACTCGGCAGCTCGCTACGTGCCCACGTCGCTCGACGTGGGCCCCTAGCGGCTCGGCTCACGAGCTCTGCGCGCTTTAGTCTATCGCGACCATATCAACCCATATCTCTTTTAAATTGTACCAAAAATCGGTTCGCCAAGCGAAACGTGATACCCAATACTCCTGCGACGCGTCGGGTTATTGTCCTAAAATCGGTAGTATTTGTACGCTAGAATATTTTAATAATAACTTCTCGCTCATCCACTCGTCCGTTCTATGCATGGTTTATCCCTCTGGCCAGATAAATGTGTTTTAGAGTAGATTTTGTACCGAGCTCCCGAGGGGCTCGCGTAGTCTTGATGCGAGAAGAGTGAGGTGCCTTCATTATCGATGTATAATGCATGTTAACTTGTTAGTGTCTGTTACGACAACTATTTTGCATTTCTAGTTTAGTTTATACATTACTCGTTTTTATTTATTATTATACAGTAATTATAGTGTGTATTTTTGTTTACGAATTTTACATATTCGTTTGAGTACTTTGAAATTTCATGTGATATTACTATTCTGTAAGGCTATATTTAATGTTTCCTATTGAATGAAAATTAAAGTACTGTCATTCCATTGAGACGCTAGTAGATCCTTCGCACCGTGCGTAACGGCAGTCTGCCCAGGAATTGAATTCGCTGAATCTCTTTTTAGTGCCAAAATGCATTTTTTACATCATCACTTAACATCGCCAACTGTGATCTATCCGATATGATATGTATTTTAATAATGAATAATGATTTGACAATAGTTAGGTCGGATAATAGATGTATATTTTTTATTTATGTAACCTTCTATTGAAGTTAGCATAATAATGTCAATGTATAGCAGCTCGACAGGTAGTTTTTATATATCGGTAATGGCTTTATGTTTTTGGCATGATGTCGTAATGATGACATTAAAAATTGTATGCTTTTTACTCGAGTGTGTTTTATTTATCTTATCCTTATTATTTGCATGCGAATTATGCGAGTTTGTCGAGAATGCAGATGGTTGCAGAATTCACGTTCAATGTTATGCGAGGTAACGAGAGTCGAGGTTGGTGTTTAGTAATATGTGTTGACGTTGTGTTGGCGTTGTCAGGAGGAGGAGGAATGCTCCACGGAAGAGAGCGAGGATGAGGAGCCGGCGCCGCGGAGACGAGGCAAGAAGCCCATCAAGGGCGGCGCGCAGGACAACCCCGCCGAGTGCAAGCAACAGTAACGCGCGAACTGCGCTCCTCTGTCTAACGTCGAGGTCTGTGCATACGAATAGTATGTTTGGTGCTGAATATCTACTTACCCTTCACTACATTCGACCACCTCTAGCTATTTATATCTGTCTTGGTTCTCGCGAGAACGATCTAAGAAGGTTTTAATTAGGTAATGTTTTAACCCCACAGTAAGTTTAGTTTTAAAACGTATCGGGTCTTTTGTAGTGAGCGGCAATGTTCCTTAATCAGTCTTGTAAGGTAAATTGTATTTATAGACCTTCATAATCAATTTCGTATACGTGTTCGAGCCAACCGTTGAGAGGCAACCGGTTTTAAAAGCAACATCTTTGAAGTTGTCGTTATAACTTAATGAATTAATATATCGATATTTGTGATGTTGTACTGCTTTTGTCTCTGAAGATATACCGCCGTGAACATAAAAAAAACAGTCACCCGACCTCGCCATACACAAATGCACTAAATTATAATGCAGTGACTGATATCTCTAGTATAGGATGCTTTGTAGAAAAGGAACACATGAAAGATGGACTGAGCGACCTCGCATGCCGTTCCTTCACATTCCTAATTTCGTGTCAAAAGCACATCAAAACTAAAGGAATGTAAGACAGCCTAGCCTTCGAAACGGTGACGATAGCTTCGTTTTATGCTTTCATTGAATAATTCTCTTCCAGATTGCATGTCAAGCGCCATATAGTGTATTTAGAGCGCTCAATCAAGTAATAATTGTAAGTTCTTCTGCTGTCGCCCCCGCTTCGAGGCTTCAGCCCGTTTTTAAATCCGCCTTCAGTTGTTTCACTGTCGTTTATTATTATTTGTCCATTGTTTTAGTAAACTAAATCGATCGGTGCTTAAGGCACGATAGCTAGGCTAGTTTGAGATGTGATGTAGTTTAACACTGCCTGTTAACAACATGGAATTAACGGTCTATGAGACGGTAATTATTATTAAAATAATGTTATTTTGTATTTGTAATGAATGCGCCAAACTGCGGTGTCGCCATAAGCATCTATTTCTTGTGGTAACAGGTCTTCACAATGCAAATTATTATGATATAGGCGTAAGTTATGTTACAATTTACTACGGTGTGATTGTAAAGCTATTGAGACCAGTGGTTCTTTTATAATGACGAACAGTATAGCGTAATGCTCCCGTCGCGTACACCACAGCTATAGGGTATTTGTACACATAACATTTTTAAATAAATTTCGTAATGAAATGTCTGTTGTATTTATTTCTGTTGCCCGTCTTTAGCTCCTCTCTAATAAACTCTTGATAGTGGTTGACACCTACACACACAATTTTTCTAATCACGTGGTATGGAAGACAATACAGGAGTTAGAAAATCTATGATAGGTGTTTGGTAATGCTGGCGAACCTGCGACTACGTCGCAGTCCAGAGAACTCTTATATGCGTAAGTATCCTGCAAAGTAAGTTGAATTTGAAAAGCGACTCATTTCTAATTAGGCCAGCATGTGACTGACACTGGCTTGGCCACCATCTGGGATTTTAATTTTGATAAGACAAAAAAATTGTCACCGCCGTTTATTGTAATTGCAAGCAGCGCTGACTGCGGAAAAGGGTGTTGGCAATTTTGGCATACGGAGTAGATAATTAGGTATTAAAACTTAGGATATAAGAGCGAGTTAAGCGAGCTCAGGACTTGGGCCACCACGGCTCTGACAGGTTAGGTTCGAGGGGTGGCGGGGTCTAGTGAGCGAACTAAGATCCCGCCGTCCCCTTCGTGTTAGGTTACTTTAAACCCAGCTAACAGAAATAGGAGCTCCGTGCAGCGGGGCTTCGTCGACTACGCTTTATTGCAAAATATTGATATGTAAGGTACCTTGAACTTTAGGACAAGTTATCTTACTGCCCAAATTCCGATTTAATCGTATTGAGTTTCGGCGTTGGATTGTCCAAGTTGGTCTCTCCTAGGATTAGACAGAAATTCGTTAATCAAAGGTCGAAACAACGAACGAATTTAACTAAGACTTCTTGTCAAACCCGAGGTTTGGCTAGCTAACCTAGACCATAACATTTACTGCGCTTCACCTCTTCGTCTGGTCTCCGTTGACCTAAACAATTACGAGACATCTCTCCACTCTACCGTTTCCACTAAAGCTAGCGGAGACGAGAAGTGTAAATAACGAAATTCTATTGGTAAGTAAGTTTGTTTATTACCTTTTCACGCCTAAACCACTGAACCGATCATCCTGAAATTTTGCATAAACGTACATAGCATAGAGTACCTTATATCCCGAAAAAAACAACAATAACGTTCTTATGATAATAGATGGCGCCGGCCGCGTGTCTTTCGAATCATGATTGAATTATATAATTACAAGTAGTGTACAACGGAATTTATTGTCTAATTCTAAATCAACGCGAGCGCAGCCGCGGGCAAAAGCTAGTCAATTATAAACCTTATTATTATAAAAAATCCGGTTACTTTGGTTTAGCCTGTCATAGCGTATTGAAACAATAAGTATTGTTGTTGAACCCTACTATGGTGTTTACTCAATAACCTGTAAAGTGGAGGTATTTGTGCAGCATTTGAGGCTTTAATATTACTGTGGTGGCATGTTTTGTCAAATAGTGTAATCTTAAATTCATATATTATTCCATGACTTTGATAAGAAATATTATGGAATAGGTTTTTGTTATTAAAAAAAAACCTAGTTAGTAAATAATTTGTTATTGTTGGCCGTTTGAAGCTCTGTAAACATTACCAGATTTTAGGGAGTTGTTCTTCACAACTTCAAAAGGAAAAAAGTATGTTACGGTAATGGTAATAAAACACAATTTTGTAATATCAATTTATTAACTTTCAATGATTGTAACAATTTATTTATCACGATTTGTCTTTACAACGCGATCAGATCTGGGGTCTACAAAATATACATTTCGTGAAAAATCCTGATCTATTTTATGGCACCAAACTCAATATAAGGTAAGTTTTGACTTCAGTAAAACCTACATAATTATGGAAGATTTTAGCTGCCCTTAGTTATAATTATCTTAGACCATTATAATAAAGATAATGCTATCGAATTATTGCTTCGGTTTACAGTTTGATGCCATAGAATAAATCTCAAAAATTAACTAATTAAAATATGTCTAAAATTCGTGTTAAAAGTTAACATTATTGACAACAAGTGTGTACCAAGTAGGCGTTTCTGGTTACAACTTGTTAAATACCATTTTTGTACTCAACGTCTGCATTACACTATTAATTTCATTAAGTACGAATTTCTTCATATTTCACGATTGTAGACACAACTGGGATATCTCGCTACAATATTTACGTATTGCCTTCGTTTATATACTTGAACTATTGTCTATGATACTGATTTGTTGATGAACATTGGCGTAACAAACCTTGAGCCGTAACTAGAAAATGATTTTATAAATAACAGTTAAATAGAAGATGGAACTTATGTTAGGCTCATTAAAGATCAATTTTCATTAACGCCAACGTTTTACTTAGACTGCAGGAGCTAAAACGCAACATCACGTCACAATTTAGTACAAAAACCACATAGAAACGAACAGAATATTAAAATTCATACAAAAATTTGAGCCATGCGTGGTGTTCAGTCTGAGAACGTTCATGTAGCACCATGTTGCCTTACAAATAATTCTACACGTACAGCTAAAAGGTCGATAGTATCGCTATCATAACTACGCAAAAAAGGGAATGATGCGATATGGTAAACTCGTGTTAATCGTAACTTATACTGCGATTAGTTCATTAAACTAGCAAATGATTTACAAACGCGGAGTTTCAGAAAATATCGGCCGTTTACTAAGTTCTATTATAAACTTAGTCACTTTATTTCGTTGATAGATGTTATAATTAGAAGTACAACGGCTGAACGGCTGTGTTCATAGTTGCTTTTGAAAAAAACTATATGCAAGTTTTCGTAAAATATATACAAGATGATTTAAATTGATTTAGGAACACTAGATATTTTCCGAAACGTCGTATATACACTACAATAATCACAACATAACTGAGCGCTCATCTTTCTAGTCGACAGTCCAACTGAATTTGAAGACAAAACATATGATATGATATATATGAAACATACAACAATATGAATAGCGTTTATAAGTAAATATGTAGTATACACGAAACAAATCAAGAAGTACGAAGAAACATTTTTGTGAAGAAAAGTTTACTTCGTAAAATGTTCAATTTACAATTGAATCTAGTCACAGGATTAAAAAGCAAATGAAAACACACATAAGGCAGTCATCAGTTACGAAATATAAATAATTTAATATATGAATAAAATAAAAAAATAAATTCAAAACACATTCTTATTTACTGATCTTTTAAAAGTAACTAAAATACGTTTGCACAAAACAAGGGTTCCCAGCCTGCTTAAGAAATAAAAAATAAAATATTCGTTATTTTACAACCTCGAAAAACAAGACTGGATTTTTCAAAAGGGACAACTGGATCGACGAGACAACATTCCAAAGACGGACATAAAATATATAAAATTTCCTTACATAATAAAAAAATATATAAAATAAATAACGACACAAATTCGTGGTATAATTTCTAGACATGTATGGTCGATAATAATCTTATATACATAATAAATGTCTTTCATTCTTCTGTACAATTTTGTTTCTAAATATATTTTACAATCATTCGCTGTAACAATATTCCGTTCAAACAAAAACAGATTTTAAAGACATGATTATAAGGGCTAATGACCTGTCACATAGCCAAACACATACTCAGAAATAAATAAAGTTGAAAAAAGGAATTTAAGTACATAATAAAAAAGATGTATGAATAAGAGCTAATACTAAATGTGTATTCAAACTGACAAACGTGCAAGAAATAATGATTTTAGGGGGAAAATCAAACTTTAAACAAAAAATGACGCTCAGTCAGATTACAACCGAGTTTTCAACACAACTGTGACGAAGCGCGCTTTTTAACTAAATATTTTTAACTTAAATATGATCACCGAAATTGACATTTTGAGGTAAAGCGTATTTCTTTTTACATAACTTATTTTGTAAACAAACACACAAACATTTCGATTTTGAGTTTTTTTTTTAATAATAAATAGGCCTGGCGTTTGGCTGCACGCTTGCCTAGAAGGAACTGATTCACTCGAACTCTGAATAGATCTAGATTATAATGATCAGGAAACAGAATAGCCGGTCTTAAATTCCATAGAGTGGCGGAAATTTGCGAGTTTCAGATAGTCGGAGTAGTTGATCATATTATTTCTAATAAATGTAGGCACTCCCGAGCTCAGTGAGGGTCTGCCACTTTTCACCTTTATGCCCTAAGTAATAAAGTTGAAAAGAGGTCGGCCGTCAGTGAACTCGGGACTACTTACATCTTAGATAGATCAGGATGTTTATAAAAAAATATGTGATTGATCCAACTCACTCGTAATTCTCGTAATATGTCTGTTTACCAAATAAGAAAAATAAGAAAAAATACACTATAATTATCTTTAAAACTAACGGTTATCTAAACTGGCCTTTACCATGTTTTTTGGTTTTTACAATTGACATTTATACTAAGAAACGAAAACATTTCTTTATTAGGCCGCACAATTTATTAATTTTCTATTACTCTAGAAATATTTACTTTAGGAAGCTCAACTTAAAATATGGAAACGGAGTTATTTATTGCCAAAATAGTTAACATTTTGCTATACTTGTTTTTTATTAGTACAAAATAGGAAGGTATAGTTTAAACTTATTGGCACTTGACTCATGGCAGGTTTTTGAGAGATTCTACAAATAATGCAGTCTTTTAGTATGATGCAAAAAGAAAAAAAATAGCGTCTTTCGAGTCTTTTTAGATTTTCATGTTTCGTGGTCTCCTCATTTGACAGCAATTTTTTTACCATTCCTTTCTTACTACATGTGAAATTAAAGGGCAGCAATATTCTCCAGATTAATGATGACCAGCAACGATTATTTCCTTCTTCACACTTAATAGGATGAACTGAATAGTAGTTCGCGTTATATCGTAGAAACATTGGCCAGTCAGCAGTCCCTGAATATTACATTCAAGTATCATCACTTTTATTGAAACATCTATTTGCGCGCCTAGGCAGTAAAACCGACTCGAATGCCGTGATGGAAGATGGCATGACGCTGTCATGGCGCGATGCCTCCTCTATGCCACGTAAAATCAACTTTTTCCCATTAGAATAAACTTTGTTTTGGAACGATTGTTAATCTACATATTCCGTTTTCGAAAGTTCCACGCTACTCAATTAGTGATGTAGTTAGTTCGAATGCAGATTTGATCGATAGATATCGATAAAAGAAAATACTTGAATGATTTTATTCTACTCCATATTTCGTTATAGGTTTTTTTTATTAATTATGAATTCTAATATTATCATACTTAGATGTTTCACATCTGTCGGGCGTCCCGTGACGAGCATTTTTTTTGTTTCTTAAATTTTCTCTCCAAAAACCACCCAACATTCCCATACCTTTCAACTTTATACTAAAAAAACTTGCTCAACATTACCCACACGCTTCGCTCAGCCGTGCCTTGTCGAATGCTACCGGTGCCCGCATCACTGTCGTCACGCGGGAGTCTTGGCCTTCTTACCGAAAGGAAGGTGGATGCGACGCTTGCGAGGTTTGGGTATACCTTCGTCGTCCATGAGGGAGGAGTCTGTTGATTCCTCTTCGGGTGGCGTGTTGCTTGAGGGTGTTGGGGCGTCTGGAGGGGGTGAATGGTGATTTGAGTGGGTTCATTGGGGTTCTTTTAGACGAAAAAGAAGAATCATTTATTTATAAGGAACACAATTTAAAACAATAATAAAAAAAACTTTTATGAAATAAATAATGATAATTTAAAGGACCATGGGCAATTTCCTATGAAATCTGGATGTTACAGCGTTGAAATATACTTCAAATAGTAGCTTTCAATTAGGACTTCAATTTATTCTAAAATAACAAGTACCTAACTCGCTGAAGAACAGAAATAGAGGCACCTGAAATATGTTGCCTTTTTTAGTATTTTTCCAAAGATTTGACCTAATATTTAAACTAATAATAAACCTAGATTAACAAGGGGGTTCCGTTATTCAGCCTTAACCGTTCTTAGCCACACTATCGAATTAGGTTTAAGATTACCTGTAATGATAGTTGTAAGTTGAAAAATAAATAGATTATAGGACTTCGTCGGCATAGTTTGAATTATTAAAACAAAAACAAATTACTATTCTACCTCAGGTCTCCGGCGACTCGGTACTTACTGCAATATTGCAATTATATAATGATTTGAAGAATTTATTATGAGAAATGATTTAAGACAATTCGATTCCGTCGGACTTACGGCCGCGATTTTCTGTCGGTACTAACCTTCAACTAGCGGCTTCTGTTTGATCGTGAACGCGTTCCTAGGCGGTGGCCTGGGGTCGTCTACGGCGCCCGGCACTATGTCAGTGCTGCGCGAGCGCACGATGGGCGCGCCCACCGCCATCACCCCGCCCAGCGCGCGGCGTGGGGGCGGCAGCGGCGCGCCGCGCAGGGAGGCGCGCAGGGCGCCGGTGGACAGCGACGTCACCGCGCGGGACAGCTCCACGGCACGGGACAGCTCACCTTCATTCGACCAGTTTACGCTAGGAAGGAAAATTATGATGTTACATGGCATAGAAATAAGTCATAGTGACCCTAAGATTTATAAACAAGTTTCATATACTCCTTTGAATTTGGATGACCATTTTAAAGTTTCTTGAATATATGGGATGTAAACCTCTGCATGGCACCAGTCTCCCGCCAACTATTAGCGAGTTACGAATAAAGCTAGCTTGAAAGGGCTAGTTTATTTGCGTATAGCACTAACCAATGGAGAGTTCTCACTAGCTTTGTAAACAGACAGCGATCAACTATTACTAACACCGAACCTATAACTTTTGTTCATTTCTTGAGCAAAGATATAACAAATATCTAGTCGCTTCCTCATCGACGATGAAACCGGTTCCTGAATAAATTCTCTTAAATATATTGGTAAAAAAAGTCAACATAAACATACATGACGATACCTTGGTAGACTTGATATCACATAGAAAACTCCAAAAAACTATTGCTACTTACTTATCACCTCCAAGTATGAACTGCACTTGATCCCTATTCCGTTCATCAGTGGGACTCTTGCGCAGGTCGTTGTACGAAGCCCTTACTCTAAGCTCCTCGAGCGCGGCGCGCTTGTCCTCTGCTCGTCGCTCGATCCGCTCGTCTTGGCGTCGTTCGCGAGCTTCTTGAGCTAAACGCTCTTCGAGCTGTAATCTGGGAATAATGGTGGTTTTAAAATCATATCCTAGTGCAAGCACAAAGAAGATGAAGTAGAATGGTGAAGTACATTAAAATGAAGATTTAATCAATCTTAATATTTAATTCTATTAAAAATTACTCCATTGTTCTTTACCTTTTTCTAGGTGAACTGAAGTTCACCTAGAAAAAGGTCACACTCGTTAATAACTGAATTGACTAACAAATTATAATTGCTCAAAGCCATACATCAAATAGATCCAGATTAAATTAATAAAACCTCGTTTTATGTCTATGTATTTTTCATCCCCAGAGAACTAGAAAAAAATATTTATTTGCAAATTGGTAACCCCAGCGGTATCATATCTTTTTGACTCACCTAGCCTCCGCAAGTCTCAGATCTAAGGGGTAGTGTGGGGCGTCTGCTTCGCTGCCAGAGGAATCCTCGCGCCAAAGGAAGTTATCAGCCACTGTAATTACCAAAATACATTTAATAACTTCTATCAGATTATATAAAACAAAGCAAAATTTTCCCCAGTCGCCATTTTTTAAATAATTTCACCGTCTTTTATTTTAAAAGCTTCTATTTTCGGTGAAAGCATGTATGAAATAATACTGAAGTAATATATTCTATAATAAAAGCATAAAATATTGATACATGACAATCTCTTACCTGTAAGTGCCAAAGAAAAATGTTGCCATATAAAACACTGATAAAGCATCTAATTAAATCTATGTATACTGGAAAATCCTTGCAACACTGATGGAAGCCGGGGAAGGGTATGGCGGCAAAATAAAACAAAATCACAATCGTCAAAAGCTTTCAAACGTGCATAGAGTTTCAAGTCATTTTGTTCAAAATCGACTACATATCATAATCTACTAAACATTTCAAGCTGGGGTATAATTCAAGCAGCATTACGTTCAAGCCAATAATAATAATTATTAATTTGTCATCAATAAGCTATTAAGAACACTATTATTGACTGCTGTCATGCCGTGTCCTAACCAAAGCGATCGTAGCGCAAACATGCAACCGTTGCGCGTCGCTTTTCATTTTCTTCGGCGAACCCTGACGCTTGGTGGCGCCGCGACATATAATCAGTGCCTTGTGGTTATCCGAACAAATGAGACATGACATAATGGGTATAAAAAGATCCTTACGAAGCCGAAAGGCACTTGTTCTCCCCGTCAGCCATTGCGATATTTTATTTTTGTTCTGGGGAACCGGGAACCTTCTAGTTACGGAGATATTAGAGGTCAAAGTTCCAACTTATTAACTTTTTTTTAAATGCTGGTTATTAATGTTATGACTTTACTCCATGACGCCTTTACTATTCAATGCATCCATCAGCACAATGTTTTATTTGATCGAAGATTTTTCAACCGAAAAAAAAAGTCGTTTTCCAGCAATAACAGTGTTTGCATAAAATAACTTAGTTTGATGTACAGAATGCTTGGTTGACGGCTTCGTGAAGGCTCCGTTTACACCTTGTATGAACGCGACGATCGCATATTCGTGCAAACGATAGCTTATATAAGGACACGGGGTCAGTTAGACCTATTCAACTATTGCATTTTTTTAAGTACATTTTAACTAACGTGCGAAGAAAAGTTGCTTCAAGCTTATTATCACTAAATGGGACTACTCTGTATGTGATATTAGTCAAACAAAAATAAACATGCACAAGGGTAGAAAAATGAAAGAAAACCCACACCGAAAGGAGATATTATATACAACAATAACATTTATTACTTCATACATGCTTTACTTATCTGAAAACCTTTTTTTTTTAAATAAATCTTAAATTTTTATAATCAGCCTGAAAGCTTCCTACCGATTGTGACGAATAAAATTTTCAAAAAATACGATTTATTAAAATCAAAATACATACATAAAACTGTTACTTAGAAACTAATAATAATAAATAACAATGTTTTTCAAACTTATTATTAATGTCACCGTTATGAAACATTTAAGATCTACATCAGGAACTCGACTAACAATTCGATTGTTTTAACGATTAATCGTCTAAACGTAATCGATGGAAGATGAACTAGATTTCATGATTATTAAATGAATTTTTGTTATGATAAAAATATATTGTAAACTAATCAAACTGTCTATGGTCTACAATAAACAATTCGATGGGAAATCGATGCGATGCGATCATTTAAATTACTTTTTATAACAGTAATATACGATTAAAGTAAATTACAAAACGATTTATTCATGACATTTCAAAATCGACTAAAATATCTATATCGATACATTAATCGTTTCTTTTAAGTACAACACTAACAATTTCTGCTTAGTTGATATATAATTTGAGCACAGTTTAAATAGTTTTATCTACTTCAATATTTAAAAGTTAACTTTTCAAGTTATCACCTTGCAAGCAAGCTTATTTACTTGTATATTAATAGTTAATATTATCACATCATTTCAAAAATAGTTTATATAATTCAGTTTGCAAGAACTCGAGACATTTGTACGAGAAATTAATATTTTTTAACGTGTGTCTAACACTACGATTATGATTTTGTACATTTAAAATTTGGATTTAAAATATGATCATGCAAACTAAAAGTTTAAATTTATTTTAATGCATTTTTATAACATAAGTACATATTTTAATTAAAAAGAAAACCACGCAAAATAAGTTAAAATTTGCTGCCGCCAAAGCCGTTAAATAAATATTTAATTGACTATTCTAATACTTTCAAACATTATTTCTTAGAAGTAATAGCCGCATTTGAAATGGACATTATTTAATGAAAGAGAGAACGAATAAGACTTGAAATTAAAAGGATTCTTTCGGGACCAGCTTCCAGTTTAGAAAAGGTCGATCTAACGTCAAATCTCTCATTATAGGTCTGCATGCTTCTTTTGCGCTTGAACGATACTATCAGGAGGGCGCTGTAGGTAAAAAAATATGCATGTGTTTTGTCAAAAATAAATCTTGTACAGTATAGTTTTGATCAAACTTTATAGCGGCTCGGAAGTTAGCTGCGAGTGACGATCTGCGCAGTTATAACGGTTCAAACTTTAAAGCGGGCCGAAACATCTGACGTAAGGCTGCGCAGAACACAATTTTAGGTATCAGTGGGGCGCATCGTCTTGACTGTATAATGCGCAGACCGTCACTCGCAGCTAACTTCAGAGCCGCCATAAAATTTAAACGGAACTATATGACCACTTTAAGTTTGCAGTTCAAGGTGGCGCTGCTTGTCAAGAAAAAATGTCAAACTTGTTACATTTATTTTAGTTCTGTGTTTTCCCGCCTGCACAGATAAGTTGGTTGAAGTGTAAAGCTATAGCTATCGTGATTGGCTGTCAGACATCAACCACTTAAAGAGATTTGACCACAGATTTAAAATTGAATTGGCCTTTAAAACCGGAAGATATTATATTAGGTCCTTGTGAAGACGCCATTATATTTATTACCTCTGTTTGCATTCAAAGGCCGCTACTGCTTACAAGACTAATGCCCATTTCACGAACAAAAACCGACACCTAATTGTAGCAAACAAAAACGTACTGTTGGATTTTAAATCTCGGATCAGTACCAAGAGTTGAAAATCGAACAAGCAATAATATTTTGGCGTTACATTTAGGTGTTGGTTCGTGTTAGTGAAAACGAGCATCATTATGAAGTGTTTACTGATTTAAATACATGAAACCCTATCGAGATTCAATTAAAAGCAATTGTCAAATATTGCTCAATGGTAATGGTATAAAATTTCGTTCAAAAACACTCCATAGCATGATTTCGAAAATACGTTTGCTACAAACAAAAATGTCTATCGAAATATGTCTTTTGGCAACTTTATATAAAGTGTACTACTCTATAACTGCTGGTTCGACGCAATCGTTCAACTTACGAGTAAAGAATATTATAGCACTAACAATCCATTTGAGTTTTGATAGAAGCTAAAGAATTGATACAATTTTTTGTATAGAAATGAACGAATTTATGATATGTTCGCAAGTTGAACGATCGAGTAGAACAAGATATTGAAATAGATGCATTTGTAATGTTGTGTATTACAAAACTGACAATATATTTATTAATAGGGGTATCGTATTGCCGAGTACTAACTGGATAGTGGAGGTCATATTGGCGGTCGCTCCATGTGAAATATCTGGTATTCAGCTGCATCCGCTAAGATTGGAAGCAGACCTCAATAAAGTTGGGAAAAGGCTAGGCATACTAATAGTAGCCAAAAATGAGCCGAAGTTAAAGGCGTTATTTAAAAACACCAGTACTATAGCGTTGATGTGCTAAGCTTACAAAAGGATTAATTATGTGTGCATATTAGAAGTTGCCTTAAAAGTACTGTATTCCACACTCGAGTTCCCCGCACCAGAGTGCCATTTTAACGATTATTACCAGTTTCTCATAAAACAACACTACAAATGCACCTACTGTACGTTAGCGAGCTTACTCAACGTGTTCGTGGAAGAGGGACATCTCGTCGTAGTTCTTACCTGAGCCGCAAATGGAGGCGTCGTCGCCGATACTTAGGTCGTCTTGAGAACTGCTGATGCGGCCTGGAAAGAGAGTGGTGTAGTTGGTATGAGAGAAAGTTCAGAAAGTGACGGTGTAGGTTCTGTTCACCTAAAGTATGTACGTTTTAAGGGTTCCTTAGCCGGATTGCAAAAAACCTTATAGATTCGTCATGCCTGTCTGTCTGTCCGTCTGTACGTCACAGCCACTTTATTCCGAAACTATTAGGACTACACAGTTGAAACTTGGTAGGTTTTTAAAACAACAAAGTCAATCGTTTGAAAGATAGACACTTCCAAAGTGGTAAAATGTGTATCTCCCTCTAATTTCTAAAGTAAGAAGAGAAAGTTTCTGAAAAATGTAGGATTGTATTACGTAAAAAAAACTTTCAACGAAAATTGAATAAGATTTGATGTTTAGTTTTTGAGATATGGGACTTTTTCATCAAACTGTACAGTAACTTTGTTTTTCATTAACATACTATGAAAAACAAATTTAGTTTTGCTGTGGAATGTAATACAATACAACATATGAATGAGCCTTCAAAATATTTTTATTATATTGTGGGATGCTACGGAACTCTGTGAGTACGATTCGCCCTTTACTGGTTTTTTCCGGTAAATGTTAAAAAATACCCGGGAGCGGGTACACAATACAGTGTGTTTTAAATGTAGTATTCAAAAGGAATTATTACAGATATACATCTTACGACTGGTCTTGTATTTCTCGGTATTAAATAATCACACTTTAACCAATATAAAAACGAAGATAGATACCTAGTCTTAGTCACGAACTGCTTTTAGTGACTCCAGTCAATAATTTTGGAAATAAATAAAAAGGATTATTTGAACAAGAATCAATTCAAACCAGGCCCTGCAGTCTCGACATTAGATAACGACAAAAATCGGTCGTTAAGTGTAATCGATGTCAAATTTCTTTAATAGATTTTCAACCTTATGCGTTCGAAATAAAGTAGAAAATCTATTAAAGGAATTTGACAACGATACGACTTAGCGACCGATTTTTGTCGCTATCTAATGTCAAGACTGCAGGGCCAGAACAATGCAGGCAGGATTCTCACAAAAAACCAAGATTTTGCCGATTTTAGTGAACCAAAAGTCCAGGTTTTCTCCACAAATAAAACTACAATATTTACCTCGTCCTGTAGGCCGTCCATTGGCACTCCTGTAGAGGGCAGTCTCGAGATACTGCAGCCCGTTGTTGTTGATGATGTTGAACCCGCACAGACGCTCGATCTGTTTCCACCTGTGCATGCGCTCCTGGAAACATACATTATTATCATTCATATTTTCATATAGATTTCCAACTGCTTCTATCTTTTTTTACATCTTTTGTAATAAACAACGACTTATTGTCGGGCCTACGCTGTACCCCCATACTTAAGTATAAATGCTGTAACCATGGAGTTTCTTGCCGGTTCTTCTCCATAGGAAACGACCAACACGAACCGTGCACCTTTTTGTCGACGTTTTATAAGTGCCCATCTGGGCCTATGTGAAATAAAGAATTTTGAATTTGAATTTTGAATATAGCTAATTCAACATCCAACGTCATAAAATGAACTGTCTGACAACTCACTTAAATGACACTGAAACGGTGTTTACGAAGGAGATAAAAAAATAAAAGAATTGCATCTGACACAACGTTATACGCTTTTTATTGTAATCGCGAGTTGTTCTTATGTGATTCTAGTTTCAGTGAAAAAGCACTGATGCGTGCAGCCGAGCGTATCATTGCAATATGCCAACTTAATAGGATGGACGAATGACGAGAGAATTGAAAAATAAAACTATGGAGGGACAAAAAATAACAAGCGGGGTGTTAAGCGACGTTGATTTTCAGCTTATCGTACTGTGCCTGAACTAAAACTTTAACGATAATATTGCAAAAAAAAAAACATTTTTTTTTAAATGATATCTTGTCATTTGCCTGTTTAGGTTGTATCTTTTTTATCCTTTTAGGATATGCCCTTAGAATAATCTCTGATATAAAGGTGTTCTTTTTTGGCTAGTCTACTATATAAAAATAAGTTGGGTTTTCCTTCCTGACGCTATAACTCCAGAACGCACGAACCGATTTGGCCAATTTTTTTTTTAAATGTTCGTTGGGGTCCAAGGATGGTTTTTACGGCGAGAAAAATTCAAGGTAGGGTAGGTAGGGTAGGTAGGATAGGTAAGTAGGTAGGTAGGTAGAGAAGGGTAGGTAAGTAGGTAGGTAGGGTAGGTAGGTAGGATAGGAAAAAGGTGCATTGCAACGCATGCCGGGAACAGCTAGTACTTGTATAAAATAATAAAATACCTGTAACTCTTGCGTGACTTCGTTGAGCGCCGTGCGAGCCTCCACGATGGAGCGGTCGACGTCGTCGATAGACTTGCCGTGCGTCGACACGAACGCGCCCACCAGGCTGGACCGCTTCTTGCGCAGTTTCTCGCACTGGAATGAAAGATATGGAATTTCTTAGTTTTATTTTAATCATAATAAATACCAGTGGCTTAGATGGAGAAATAATCGATAGCAATTGAAGGGCGAGTCGACATGGGCCAATCAATTGGTAAGTAACACTAACCGAGGTTAGTTCGTGATGGACGATCCATTTCATACCCCACCGTGCTTTGGAAAGAGAAGCGCGTTACGCCAAAGTCTATCATATGATCCAATATCTGAATATATTATATAATAGTATTCACCTGCCCCCGGTAAGACTGGTAGTCAACACTACTTGATGAACTGTGCTTGCACTCACTACGGGCATTTGTTTTCGAGATAATTTAAGAACGCCGTACGTACGCGTCTATAAATGCGTGCGCCTGACTTTTCTCGTAGCATATCTTGTGGTGTGTGATGAGATGACGAGTAACAGAGAAGTATGGAAGAAGAAGACATGCTGCGCCGACCCCAAATGAATTGGGACAAGAGCAAGAGAATGATATCTTGTGGTGTAGTTCACTTGAATATACTCACAGCTTCTCTAGCCTGCTGTAGCTGCATATCAGCCTGTTGTTTCTTTCGTAGATACGCCCTGTTCTCGACCTCGTGTGTGAGCTGTAGCCATTGTTGCAAGCCGGGAGGGGGGGCCCAGCATCTGTCTTCTAACTCGCCTTCTGCGCGACGGAGTTCGGCACGTAGCATCTGGAGAAAAGGGAATGGTTTTAGCCTTGACTCTTATGTCATTGTTATAAGGTTTAAATTGGAATGATTGATGTGTGCAATCCAACATTAGTTATTTTTGAAACACAGAGGGAAAGGTGTCAGGTTTGGCTGTAATGCTCAAAATCTACAAAGGAATCGGTGTTCCAAAACCCGTTTTACGTAAATTCCACTTCATGTACGCTTAATAAATAAATTCCTAACTTGCAATGACATTTAGCATCACGTTTGAATACAAAGTAACAGCGAAACAAATAAAATCTTCAAAGTCATCACATTACCACGAAACGGTGTATAATTATGGTGGCAGTCCCACCATTATTTTACACCATTTTGTACTGAAATTACACTTAATAGTTGTATCAGAACAAACATTTCAACATTATATAACGTGAATAAAATGACAGTTGGTCTTGAAGAACTTGCCACACAGCCCATAATCGTCACACATAATATGACTTAAATTAACTGTGTACATTAAATGCTCCCATATGCCTGGGGTATTTCATGTACTCCTGAGTTCACTGTCTACCACTTTCAACAGTCAGTGATCTAGGTAGTATACAGTCTAATTTTCAGCCTTTAGTTTGGGAATTTCAACTTCTTTTTCTCCGAAGTCAGGATAATTCCGGTTCCTATATCGTCGGCGACAGTAGAGGACCTTGTATCGAAATACGCTTTCTCTAAAACTGGTTCTTACCGCACTACGATTAGGTTTAACATGTGGTATTTCACACGCGTGGAGTTTTTTCATTTATCACAACGTGTGCGGAAATAAAGATTTCCACAGATACTTGTACTAAGTCCAAATTGGTGCAATTCCTATAGTCGGTGGTGATTGTTTTTTTTTTTTTATGGCATAGAAAAAAATATAGTTAACGTACCTCAATCTCCGCCTTCAGCTGCGTCACCTCAAGGTCTGATGACGCAGAGTTAAGAAGCGGTGTGTCACCTGCCTCTCTTAGTTTCTTCTCCAAATTCTTCTTTTCTGTTGTCACGTTCTCCTAGAAATGTTTAGAGGACAATTTTAAAGAATTGTTTAGCATAAGCATAACATACAGGGTGTAAACGGACCCTTTACGAAGCCGTCAACCAAGCATTCTGTACATGAAACTAAGTAACTTTACAAAAAATTGCTGGAAACGAGTGGTTTTTTGGGGGTGAAAAATCAGGTTTTACTATAGGACTCAATGTGACGCACTCAAAACATTGTGCTGATGGATGGATTGCATAGTACGGGGATCGTGGAGATGTTTAGAGTAAAAATCTTAGATTAAAAACATGTATTAAAAAAAAACTTGTGAAAAAGTTGGAACTTTGACCCCCAATATCTCCGTAACTAGAAGGTTCCCAGGTATGGTCTAAAACAAAAAAAAATATCTCATTAAAGGGGAGAACAAGTGCCTTTCGGCTTCGTTAAGGTTAACCCCTTTATAAGTTTATAAAATAACCCAAAATACCCCGCTATGGACGTGTGCGGACACCAGCCCGATATACAATACAAGCATAGCATAATCGGAGTATAAGATTTACACTGCTAGAACACGATTGAACCGCCCTCTCATACAAGATGATACCTGAATCCCACTATTGTTGTTTAAAATCGTTTTATTTGATGATGTATAAAAAACGTATCTTTTTTTATAGACACGTCGGTAAAACGTTTTATGCGCCAAAAACATTGGACATCATAAAAACCGGTAGCTCTAGCGGAGATTACTTCAACAGTCGAAAAACACACAATTTTTTTTTTTTTGTAAGAAAACGATTCAACTTTATTAGATCCTTCAGATAAAATTCAGACTTTTCAATATATTCCATGCCTCTTTAGTCTAGTGGTCCTGGATTCGATTCCCAGGTTCGCTAAAGTGTTATGGGGTTTATCCAACAAGAATCGCACTCAGAAGAAGCTCGGAGTCTGGATTTGCGCCCGATTGATGGGAATAGACTGGCTGAGATCCATACCTATGCCTTTGCATTGCATTTTTGCTACTAAGAAACTTTGGGGTATGAAGAACAGGGTGTAAAGTTCTTCACCCCCATAGAAAAAGGGAGGAGTTTTCGACCAGACGGGTGTTATGTCTGGTGGGCTACTGCCCGACAGTTGTTGTCGGGTTCTTCTACATAGTCTTAGTCGCGGATAACTTTACTTGATGTAAGATTTAGGCGTTTTTCGATATTTAGTTCATCGTCTGTGTCATAGATGGCGCTAAAATACTTTTTTGTTCTATGTTGCTCTTTGTAGTGCCGCTAAAATTCTTACTCATCAATTTATGATTTAGGTTTCGGCAATGACGCACTGAAGTTTTGCGTTCATTAGCAATATTGATGAGACATAATCACACAAATAAGGTCTTAGTAAACCATTAGTTGACGGCAGTTTGTTAACATGTCTGTGGCAAAGCGCTAAGTGTCTCAATTGCTGTGACTGACTGGAGCAAATGACGATATGCTTTGCGAGTAAAAGGTCTGTAGCGGCACTGCAAAGAGTACTAAACAACATAGAATAAAAAATACTACAGCGCCATCTATGTCACTGATGATGAACAAAACATCGAAATACACTTAAAATTCTACATCGCGGAAGTAAAGTTATCCGCGACTTAAGACTATATAGAAGAACCCGACAACAACTGTTGGGCAGTAGCCCACCAGACATTACACTCGTCTGGTCGGAGGATCCTCCCTTTTCTATGGGGGATGAAGAACTTTACACCCTATTATCCATACCCCCAAAGGTCTAACCTCATAATAATAATACCAGCTTATTCCTGTCCTCATCATCTGCCTTTCCCAAATATGTTGGGGTCGGCTTCCAGTCTAACCAGATGCAGCTGAATACCAGAATTGGTACATGGAGCGAATGGCTAATTATTTCAAAAGTTATTTATTTGTTGATTGGACAAATAATTCGCTTGATAAACGATTCGTTTCGTCAACATTAATTGGTCACCCAAATTAATGACTTGAAGCTGAAATGTGGACCTATAGTTGAAGTATTTTTGCTATTTATTTATTTACACAAAAATTTTCATCACACCAGTCAATAAATTGACTACTAAACTGAACCATTATTGCTTTTTCATATTTTAGGGGTATAAAGAGGGTCAGGGTGTAAAGTCCCTCATACTCCTTAAAAAATGAAGGATCCTCTGACCAGAAGGGTGTTGTGTCTGGTGAGCTACTTCCCCACGGTTGTTTTGTTGGGTTCTTGTATTTACTTTTAACTCGCGAATAATTATGATATCTCGATGCAGGATTTTTAGTTCATCATTTGCATCGTAGATGGCGCTATTTTTATCAACTTATTTATGTCCGCTACAATATCAATCAACTAAGGTGACCAACTGACCTGTTCCAAACGCGCTTTCTCCAGTTCCTTCTGCATATCGTTCAGCGCCATCTCCGCCTTCCGGAGCTGTTCCATGTCGCGCAGCATACGCTGGACCTGGTGACGGCTGGCGCGGCCTGCCCGCAGAGCCGCCCATCCGCCCACCACGGCGCCCAGCAGCAGCGAAGCGAGGAGCCAGTCCTTCCATCTACTGCCTTCTGGATGCACACGAATGAGGTTTAGCAAAAAAGTAGAAGTCCAGAGGTCCGTAATATGACGTGTTTAAGCCGTATAGAGAAAGACGGACTTATGCAGGATGAATAGTGCTATCCCTTTTCCGAAATAGAACTATGATGGCTTTAACACGACATAGAATGCCTGGTGAAGGTTGCGGGAATCTGCTGGTTGCAGAGATTGTAAGTCAGGTCTTTGTGGAGTAGAGGTTGCAGGATATATTCATCAATGGAAGTTTTTCGGCTGATATGATAATTACGATATCATCACATAATTAATGAAAACAAATAATATGAACTGCGTACAGTAAGGCTATAGTTCAAGTATAATTTTGTTTTTATTTTAGGGCGGCCGGAAATGGCTTATTAAAACTATTTTGTTCGAGTTCAAAAAAAAGAAATAGGTTACGAATCCGGCGAGTTTTTTTTGCATGATATTGGGTTATATACGGTCATATTCAAGGATTTTTTGCAAGGCTTAAGACACCTACAGGTATTTGTGCGAAAACCTGTTATAACCTTGTGGTATTTTTTGATCAGGTTATGCTAGACTAATTTTGAAGTCTTCCCGACTGATAAAATAAGTGCTGCAGCCATTCGTGAGACAAATTGACCGATCAGACTGGAGATGTCTGAAGTTCTACTAGACAAATGTAACTGATATCAAGTAGGTAACCTTATATTATTAACACTAATTGAATTAAATTGTTAATTCTTTATCTAGCACAATCTTGGTTCAATGCCGGCGCCATTTGAAGTACTTTTTCAGTCTACAAATGTCTGTTGGCCACCTTTGGACATGTTGACTCAAGAATAGAAAGGATCTAGGCCATAGCTGATTTAGCAATACAATGATCATCAAAAGTAAGGCAATTTCATTGCACCTTGAAGCAATGAAATTGCATTGCCAATGTGAGAGAAAGGTATTCAGTACATATGATTCTAGATTCTTCAGATTTGTAATGTTTCGTCGATTATTAAGAACAATCAATTGTTCCACTCAGAAGTGCGATACCCAAACGGTCAGTATGTGGTATAGCAAATTTTTGTCAAGGGGCCTAAAATGGGCGCTTTAGCAGAATCATAATACGATAATATTGTGAATTACTTTACAATTCAATTTGACGGCGCAGTTGGCTCATTGGCTGAGCGATTGACTGCTGCGCTGCGTGTCGAGGGTTCGATTGCCGCACGGAACAAATATTTTATGGCCTACAGGTAGTTGTTCTGGCTGTTTGTGTATGTGAAATTCGTAAAATGTTCACGTGACCATTCATAATATTAACTCCGTCTACGACCATTTTAAGAATTTTAACGTGATTCATGTCATTATCATTTTATAATTCTGCTACAGCGGACGTTTTAGGCCCCCAGGTATTTCAGGGTATGTGTCACGATCTCCCTACACATCATCATAGTGTAGTACTCCATACCCCATGTTTCGAAGAGACTTTTTCCTTTAACAGTAATTCAATTGGACCTTTGAGTGACTCTGTGTGGTCTCGTGTTATCACTTTACGAGCTACCCTACTAAAACCGTCGATGAGGCAAGCTGCAAATTAATCAACGCGATTGGTGATGACATGTGACATTTTAACACTTGCTATCTTGCTTAGGAATCGTGAGTAATTACCAGTAACTAGCCCACTATATTAGTATATAATGTGTAGTGTAGACTAAGATTGGTCTTGAAAATCCAGTGTAATCTAAGTTCGACATAAGACACGTTTAAAAATATGTATTGGATTTCGCTCATTGGTTCATGAACCTTTAAAAAATAACATACGAAAAGTGTAGATCTACTCAACTACACTTTTCAGAATTTTCCTCTTACTTAAGAAATTAGAGAGGCGGGAAACATTTTTTATGGCTTTAGAAGCGAATTTCTCATCAACCATTGACTTAAGAAAAAAAAGTATTTTAGGAAACTACATACCATTTTACAAATAAATCTATAATGGTTCCATTTTTGCTACCAACGGACATTTGGTAACGGAACCCTAAAAATCTTACATTCATTCTTTCACCTACTAACAGACAAAGCACCTCTGATTCTAGAACTTTTAAATTTTGCAGAGTTCCTTTTATAACGAAGATGAAATTCACCCATCATCATCTGCCTAGCCTTTTCCCAACTATGTTGGGGCCGGCTTCCAGTCTAACCGGATACAGCTGAATACCAGTATTTTACATGGAGCGTCTGCCTATCTGACCTCCACAACCCAGTTCAAATTCATCCCCTTAAAGGGTTAAATAGGGGTGAAAGTTTATGTCAGAGTTCGTCTTTTTTCTGATGGAGAATCCCAGCAGGCCGTTATCTAATAATTACGCGTTCAACAGGTACTTATGCTATTAATGCTAGAGGTTACAGCGAGGAGGTCATCCAGCTAATCTAAAGGTCAGATCAAACCGCAAAATAGTTGTAAGGCGACATATTTTCCTACAAGCTGTGTAAATTATTATAATAAGGTAAATTACACCTAACACTCGACGGCTACGACTGAAAGCCTAGTCGGTCTAGTGGTCGCAAACGACTGCTGAGTGTAAGGTCGTGGGTTCGATTCCCGGGTCGGTAAATGTTATTGGGTTTTTCCATCAGGAATTTCTTAGTAGCTGCCACGGAGCTTGGATTTGTGCCTGGTTGATGGTAATAGGCTCGCCCCCTATTACATGGTACTTAAACATAACTGGCGAAATATTCGGGGCCTCTGCCTAACTATTCGGGGATTACAGGCGTGATGTCATGTCATGTATGTTACCCACATACTCGCTATCAAAAAGGTTGAAAAACAATGAGAAGAAACATTAATAGCACCATAAATACTTCACGCGTCGATAATCCACGAGGAATCCCCATTTGAAGGTTATATTTTTGTACGCGAAAATTATGACCATTATGAGGGTTCCGTAATCAACAAAGAAAGGAACCCTTATAGTTTCGCCGTCCGACTGTCTGTCCGCAGCTTAGCTCAAAGACTCTTAGTACAAGAAAACTGTAATTTGGCATGAATATACAAATTAGTTACGCCGACAAACTGGTAAAATAAAATCTTGAAAAGTATTTTTTTTTAGGGTATACATGGGCATATTTTGATTGACAACTACGCAACCCTACCACCCTACCAAACGTCCATCTGTCACACTATAAAAACCTCCCTTACTGCTATGATATAAGGCGCAATCAATCTCAAATTGTTTTCACTGATGTGAAACGAGTTGACGGGGTTGAATGAACTTATTTCTGTACAGTCGACCAGGTAATTGCTATGCTACTTTTGACAAAAAAACTTAGTAAACTGAAATATCACTCTGAAAATTACACATCGATCTTAACAAAAATAGATCTTGAAGTTATGATATTCAAGTGAATTCAACATTAAGGCGCTGCATCACCGGGAATATTCGCCTGTAATGTAACAAGCATTACATCAGTGCGTGAGGAAAACTGAGCATTACAGTGCGCAACTTGTAATGATACAATCCGTAACAACGCCTTGTTTCTATGCATAAGCTCTAAAGTTGATTGTTACATTACAAGTGAAGGAGTGTCTATTTGCAACATACATAAATGGGCACATAAACTCACGCTTTTTCCCATGGGGGTAAGCAGAAACCACAGAACGCCACCTGCTACGATCCTTACATACTCCTTTTGCATCGTTTACGTTCATAAATCTGGTCATACACGTGCGCCGCCGCCGGTTGCGAGTACACGCAAATGAGCTTTCTGAAGAACCTCACTAATAAAGTAACGTAATGCTCAAAATCGAATACCTATTGCACTGTTACATTACAGGCGAATGCTCCCGGTGACGGAGCGCCTTTCGGGTGCTACAGCAACAAAAAGGTCAACAACACCAAACACTAGTTCGTTCATATGGACAACAGCAAAAAAAATGAATACCATTCATGGTCATGTAGGACGTTGCCCTTTAATAAGCCTTGGGTGATATTGTACAGATTATTTAGCGATAATAATCCACTATGAAACATTATTGCTGATAAAAACATATTGGCTTACAAGACAGATTACTGATTCCAATAGAATATCTAAAATGGTTTAGGGATATGGAGAACAGGGTGTAAAGTTCCTCACCCCCAATTAAAAAGGTCCTTTGACTAGACGGGTTACTGCCTAACGGTTTTTTTTTTGTGAATGGCGTCTGATCTCGCAAATCAACCTAGGAGGTTGTCGTCTGCTTCACCGGGCTATCCTGTGGGCGCATTGAGTGTAAGGCCTCCAGCCAGAGGGAAAAAACGTAGAAACTAAGCGACTACACGCTAAGGGCACCCCCTGTGGGGTACGAGGCATTGCTGGGGGAGGACAGCGCGCAACGGTTGTAGTCGGATTGTTTTGCGCGATGCAGGATTTTAGTTCTTAATTTGCATCATAGATGTCGCTAGCGTTATTTTTGTAAATTCTATTATGTTCGCTACAAGGGTTACTTATGGAAGTGGCGTTCTCTAGTATCAGACTACTTGGAAAGGTGAGTTTATGCAGGTTTGCATGAAATACTAACAAAACCATACAGCAGTTTAGAACACTACCAGTATCATTTACCTCATTTACCGAAGCAGGTAGGTACCTACCAATACATCAAATTAAATTTATGTACACCGTGAAAAAGTAATATAGAAAAGTTTGTAACAATAGATTACCTTAATTACTTTGAATAAAGGCCAAATGAAGAAGGAAAACCTATGACAATTATAAATGGCGATTGTTCTCTACTCGTGTATACTTTGTAGCTTGCTTTAGCTCTCGGCTTTGCGTGAGTGGAGGTGGGAAATCATTCCATGGGAACGTAGTTTTAGAGGTAAGAAGAACAGGGTGTAAAGTTCTTTATCCCCATAAAAAAGGGAGGATCCCCCGACCAGACAGGTGTAATGCTTGATGGGTCTATTTGCATTTGCAATTCGTAACCAAAAGTGCAACATAAAGCGATATAATTTAATACAGTAATATTGATTTATTAATCAAAAATAAAATATATATATAGCTATTTGCGACGTTGTCAACTTTGGCGTGAAAAGGTAACAGACAGATCGACCGACTGTCGCATTTTTACAAGATTTTTAACTTGCCTTGTTAGTTAGTATTTATTGGTCAAATGTTGCGACTGAATTTTAAACAAGTTCCCCCCAACCGACTGAGCAGTAATTTTGCACACACCTTTGGTACTGGTGACAATACATATTTATGACAGGCATGACATGATCCTGCCGCCAGGATCGTTTCCTCGAGAGAACTCTTCAAGAGTTAATCGCACAGACACGAAACTTTTTATTCGCGTTCAATGTTGATAGATAAACTTAATTTTCTTCTTTTCTCTTTAATAAAAGCTTGTTTTGTTAAGTTTAATGACGATGAGTAGCGTGTATTTTTTTTTTGTAATGGCAAGCATAGTTACACCTTACAAAACAAATCATTTATGACATTAGTGATTGAATGTAACTAATTCAAACGTTTATTCACAGTAACATGTATAAACGGCCGAAAATAGATATCCAGTTTTGCTAATAACAATAATTGTTAGACTGGTTCTTGCCTGAAATAAAATTTAATGGATCAGACTTGAGACTAGTGTTTTATTACTAGGCTTTATAAAACCTGCTCATTTCTCCAGATCTCGTGTACTTGAACAAAATCTATTTATTGATTTAGGTACAAATTTTTTCCACGTAAGTTACTCCTGTTGTCAGTACCACTAAGCAACAGGGCGCCTTTAGGAATTCGTTTAGTGATAGCGATAACTAATAATAGTTCTTAAATTAAACAGTAATATTAAGGTATTTAGCTGCATCAGGTTAGACTGGAAGCTCAACATAGTTGGGAGCCTTTTCCCAACTATGTTGAGCTGACAGACAGATGATGATGATTATGGAAATAAGAATGAGTCCAGAATGAGTCCAGATAGTCACGCCAGCGTTTCCTGGGCCTGCCTCGGTTACGACGGCCGTCTTCAGGCACCCACTGTGTGACTGGACTCATTCTTAACGGACTGGTCGGAGAGGTCAAATTGTAAAGAGGATTGAAATGCCATGAGGGAGGCCTTTGACTTGCAGTGGGACAGAGCAGGCTATTAAATATATATATATATGGAAATAAATAAAGGTCAATAACAAAATTATCTTCCTTATTCATTATGTATAGTATGCCTTTTAAAATAACAGCCTTCACGAGTGGCTATTTAAATTGGTATGCCGATTTAAAATAATACCCTCCACGAGTCTTAAATAGAGAAGAATGGAAGAAGACTGAAGGCTGCACTGACCCCAAATAAATTGGTATATAGGCAAGAGGATGGTGGTGGTTATGAGTATCGCTTAGCAACAGAGGTTCTTCCTGTGCACCATGCGTAGGTATCGCCCAGGGTAGCAGAGCAGCAAGGTACGCCCTGCTAAGGAACAGCCGAGCCAACAATAAGAAATTAAGAAATCCTACTTCCTACTAATATTTAAAAATGCGAAAGTTTGTGAGGATGGATGGATGTTTGTTACTCTTTCACGCAAAAACGGCTGAACGGATTTGGATGAAATTTAGCACACAGATAGTTTATAACCTGGATTAACACATAGGATACTTTTTAACCCGGCAGTTTGATCCTGTGGGACAATTATCGGATTCCACGCGGGCGAAGCCACAGGTATAGACTAGTAAGAAATAATGATTTTGTCTACTGTTATAGTTACGGTATGTAGGTTGGTTTTTACCATCATCATTCAAATCCACATAACGCCCATTAAAAGCCAGGTAAACACCGTACGAAGCACACACTGCGATCCAAGTCTCAAACATTTATTATTACATACTAGTAGCAATCAATTCACGTTGTTTCTAAAATGACTCATCACTTCACTGTTATTATAGGAAAATATGCACTATTCCTTCTTTAATAATCACTATATTGCACTGTAGTCATATTGTTAAATAACTAGAAAAATAACTGTTATTTTTGCGTAGTATTTATAAAACTGTTTGACTGTCACAGCTACCGATCACTAAAGTCAAGTTTGAATGAAGCTAAATCGCTCTTGAAGTTGTGATGTAACGCTAGTGACACCACCGTTTTTATTTAACGTGAGACATACCTGTTACATTGACAAAAAAAAATCCAATTGTACGCTACTTTCGACACGAGCATAAGTTATTCTGGTTTTTCCTTATTGCTAATTTTGAATACGTGTTCCTCTTTACATGTTTTATTGCAAAAAAAAAAAACAATTTCGAGGAAATTCGTATTTCTGTTTAAAGGGTTTATTCGAGTCACTTTTACTGTTATTTATATTGTGGTAATACTTAGGAACATCGACACGTTTATTTATACGCTACTCAATAAGTGATTGGTACCAAAAAAATTGAGATTTCCTCCTTTTTTAAGCATATTAGTTTCCCAAATAAGATATTTAAGAAAAAACACACTGTAATTTCTGCGTAACCAGTCACGGTCGTCATAGTTTCAAAAATGATGATATCATGGAAACTTATGCGACTAAAGACGATAAAGTCATAGCATGAAATATTTAATTTTCACACTTCCCACACATTGTAGGTTTTAAAACAATGCTGTTATATATATGCGACCATACAAATATTCTATTAATGAGACAAGATTTGTTCGAGTTCAGTGAGCTCAAAGGTGAAATAAAAGCCTCAGACTCTTACGATGTTTTTCACAGTAACTTATTCTAACGGATTAAGATAGTGTTTACCTGAAAATCACTTGCATTTGACGCAGTTATGTAAATAACAATGTAAAGCTACGCTCAATTATAAGTTCTATACTTTACCAATTTATCGTTATTATAAACAATTGAGTCTAATGTACTTAGAATAATAGAAAAACTCTGAAAAAACAGAATATAAGAAGAATAGAATCTTAGAATAATAGAAAAACTCTGGAAAATATGTTTTAATACGAAAAACGATTACCTAACAATTTAACGAATGAAAGAATGACACAAAACACATTATATATAACTTCCAAACTTGTTTTCTAAGAATTGATAATAATTTATGATGGTAAGTTTTTTTTCTGTGAATCGCTTTGAATAGTTAGTTGCTAAGTAAAAAATAGACACTACGTGCAAATATGATCACAACTCATTATTGACGAGTGGGCAGCAATCAAGGACTCCAGGAGGGCAAAGCTCAACATAATTCAGGCCGATATTTGTGGGACAGTCTCAGAAAACAGTCATAAGTGGCGACTCTAGTAATAACACGTTTATAAGTAGTAATAACTTGCGGTCCGACATTACGTTCCATGCATTCTGGCGACACAAATCATAGGATATTGTTTAATCTAGTTTAATTGTTGGATCTAGTAACAAAAGTGTAACGTTGATTATTAGTTTAATTCTCTGCTAACTTTTGTGGGATGTATTGCTAGGTTCAAAGTCCTAATTTAGTTGATTAATGTCCGTTTTACAAAACTCGACATGTTTACTGATAAAACTACCTTATGAATCTTTTAAGAAGTTTAAGTATTAGGCGCTTCGAAACTTAAGACAGACAAAGAGAACAGGCATAATATCAACAATTTTACCAGACAAAACAACATTTCAGTAGCAAGTAGTGAGGAGCGTGGTTGCATAGTAACCACTCTGGCGGAGCGGACAATGTATCGAGATTCTTGTAGTAATAGTAATACCTATTCCAGTAGGTAATTACGATTTCATGGACACACTACAGGATAAAATATCATCAAATTAAAACAGATTACTAATCGTAAATGACAGAGTAAATCAAGACCCATGTTTTGACCGTTTATTTCTACTTATTTAATAAATTTGATAAAAAGTAGGTACATAGCCGATACAAAAACAGTTTGGTAAATGACTAAATCCTAAGTATCAAAATTAGTACTGTTGTATAGAACCTTCAAGGGCGAAAAATCATAAAAACTTTGTTATTTGAATTGGTAGTTAATAAATCTATTATCAGTTCAACAGTAGGTATTTGGTACTGTAGACTTCGCCGTAGTCGGGTAAACAGAAGTTCTGTAGCGCCATCTATGACCCAAATGAAGAATTAAATTCCTGCAACGCGCTATTTAAGAGTTCTTCGCGAGTTACGAACATATAGCATTAACCCGGCTATAACCGTCGGGGTAGTGGCTTACCCTTCCCTTTTCAATCAGGGACGAGGAAATTTACACCCTATCCTCATACCCATAAAATACAAACCGCACGTCAGTTGGTCACTAACCTTGAGCAGGGGTAGCGTAGTTAGGAGTTTTAATAGATCCTACCATAGACTGGTTTAATGACTACTGCGGCCTACTGTCCCATACTATAACATCATCAGCCTTTAATTTCCCCGCAGCTGGGACTCAAGCCTCTCTCTGTGGGAGAAAGTGTGGGGTAATCCACCACGCGAGCACAGTGTGAGTTGAGGGTGTACTCATATACTGTACTATGGACATTACTACTCAATATAAAGCTGATTAATATATCTATACTAATATTATAAAGAGGTAACATTTATTTGTAAGTTTGTATGTAGGGGGTAATCTTCGGAACTACTGACTCGATCTCGAAAATTCTTTCACTAACGGGAAGCTACATTATCCCCCCCCCCCCCTATATTGGTTAAATTCCGTACATGACGGGAGCTAAGCCGCGAGAAAAAGCTAGTGATTTACAAACCTACACTTTGATAAAATTGTCTGAAGGACTTATTAGTGTGGTGGAGACCTAATTTAATTAATTAAACAATGCGCTACTTATGATCTACCAATGATCGCATTTATATGCTTCGGATCTGTAAATTAAAAAATCCGATACAGTTTGCGCTTCTTGTATTCGGAAAAACCAAGATAATTTAGGAATGCAAAAAATGATGGAGACGTTCGTTTAAAAAAAAACTGACGCTTTAGAAATAGGTTTTTCTTTCTGGCGTTTGTGTAACTGTTATTTGCCTTAATTTTGCAACAAATAGTATCATGTGTAGCTTCTTTGACAGGGTAAAACTATGGTCATTTAAACGAGTACCAAGCTTCAAATGATATTATTTAAGCTAAATATTTTCTTACACTCATATCCAATCATAATTTCGGATTATAAAATAAATGCCCCAACCTAAAACACTTTGAATCCTCCGTCTTCGGCAGTTTACTTTTTAACAACACACTTATCACAGACACCAAAAAATTATCACCAGTATCACAATAAAACCGACTTATTTTCAAATTTAACTTAAGGAAAACGCGAAAATCTTTCGTCTATCGCCAACCAAAGGCAGCAACTCTTTGGCAGATATAAAAGGAACCAACAAAAAGAGGCAAGCATTTGTAATGGCATGAAAAACAATGCCCAACGTGCATACACAATAACCAATCATACAACACTACGTCTTCATACAAGAACATGTTATAATTTCATAGCTAAACGGGTCATTACAGTGGTGAATTCTTTGAAATTATGTTGTTTAGAGTTCCATATTAAAACGGAGCGTGACATGCTAGTGTCCATCTATCCTTCCTAGTGAGACTGAAGACCATGTTAATACGAAATTGATGTCAACAAAAAATCCTTTCCTCGCGAAAGTTTTGTATTTTTTACTATAGTATTTCATTTGTACCTAATTACGTAATTTGAATTACATTGGCATTTTATTTTATCCCATTTAATCTAATTAAGAAAATTGAGACATTTGTTTTTATGTAATATGAGTTTAACGTGAAATAAATGATTTTTAATTTGAGAATTTCCCGTATTATGTAGTCTGAGCTAGGTCACCCTATTATTAATGCGATAGTAACCCGCAGAGTTATAATCGCATTTTTGTCGGATACCTTTCGACGCACTAATCAGATCTGACTGATGGCTTATAAGCATGAAAGTTTTAAGGTAGCCATACACACTAGGATGTACTTGACAAGTTTGCCTGTACAGTTGATCTGTGCAGGCAAACTGGAGCGTGTATGTTGCAAAACTGTGCAAGTTTTCTCACTTGTACAGGTCCGGTTTACAAATGTTTGTTCTCAGCCTCTCTGGTAAAGGCTGCATAGTAAAAAGGGTCAGTGATAAATTAGTGATTCATGCATGAATAAATAATTAAATTCTACAATTTAGACATACTGACAGCTGATTTTATTACGCATGTGATGTGTATACGGTGATCACTTAATAATGCAAATAAAGTCGTATAGGACGGTCGTCACGCCGCGCGTGAACAAAACGTTATTATGATAACAATGGCGGCAGAATGGATGATAAATCATTTTTTGTTTTTTTTACGCGTGGAGAGGCGGGAAATTATGAAAAAATACTCTTACTCTAAGAAGCTCCTAGATTGTGCTTCAAAACTTAAATAATAATCATATGGCTGAAAACGATATAACCTGTCCCAGATTGTACCGATTCTTCTAATTCTATCCTAATCCTAACTTGTATTACCAAAAGTAAGTTTGTTTGTAACTTTTCACGCCAAAACCACTGAACGGATCATCCTGAAATTTTGCATAAAATGTATACGTTGTCAGGTGTACAGAAACAGACATACGGACACCTTTCATGATTTTCATCCCGAAAAAAGTACTGTTCCCGAGGAAAACAACAATAACCTGCTTATGATAATAGAAAGCGCCACGTGTCTTTCGAATCATGATTAAATTATATCGTTACAAGTAGAGGACAACCCGAATTGATTGTCAAATTCTAAATTGATCCTCCAGCTTCCACAAATCATTACCAGCCTCTATGTTACCTCTCACAATCACAATCTTCCTCTCTGTGATAGAAAGTTGGCCGTATCTATCACGCAAGTCCAGAGCTCGTTGGTTAGACTTTTTTGGTTTTTTTATACGTACGCACGACGGCCAATCAAGCTAAACAAAAAAACCAGTTTATTCCGCATAAACTGGTTTTTTTGTTCATTGTATAGGAAATCTATACAAAGCGAGGCCAAGTTATACGGGAAATGTACAGCTTCATGTGCTGCCGTGTGTACGGTTCCCCCTAGACAACACCCATATTGTCACCTAGCTGATTAGAAAAAACTACATGTAAATGTGCAAAGAATTGGTGTCAATTTAGATAAAACAGGAGTTTAATCGTCAAATGTTCAGGTCAATTAATTTCCAATTTATTCATTTAAACAGATAACCATGTAAATCCCCTCGCCTCATACAATGCTACTTTGACTACAGCTGTGGCATTTCGCAAACTAATCGTCACGTATGAACAAAACCTTATCAGTGTACAACAATGGCGGTTGATCTATTATCGGGCACATAATGAAACGTTTTTTGCACTATGACTGACCTTCAACGAGCCATGGTGTTGGTGCTTGGTGCTATATAATTTATTTTTATGTTGGTTCTATTGATGTGGCTCGTTTATTAGGTTGGTATTGTGGTTTTGGTCTAATTATCAGGTATTCCAGAACGATTATCAGGCTGACTTTAAAACATCCTTTCAGGGGCTGTACAAGGTGTAAACCGAGCCTTCACGAAGCCGTCAACTAAGTAATCTGTACGTCAAAGTAAGTAACCCTATGCAAAAATTATTACTGGGAAACGAAACGGCATTACTCAATGTAAGGCACCCAAAACATAGTGCTGATAACATCAATTGTACTTAAAAAAAAGTTGTAAAAAGTTAGAACTTTGACCCCCAATATCTCCGTAAGTAGAAGGCCCGGAATGAAAAAAAAAATGAACGCAATGATGGGGAGAACAAAGTGCGTTTCGGCTTCGTTAAGGGTATTTTTACATCCATTATACTTCAGAGTTCCGACCCTTAGTCTTTATAGGCAGTTTTAATACACAGCGTGACAAACGAGTAACCGTTTACAATGGTGCAAAATGATGGTTTAGAAGCCTCCCGTAATATATAGTTTAGGGAAAAACTAAGTTACTACTGATTAAACGAGTAGAGCGTTGCAAAGACTAACCAGAGCTGTAACGGTCCGTGGCCGCGTTGGTTGAGCATACATGGGTAAGTAAGTATATTCGAAAGCCCTTTGCCAGTCTTCTAAAATATTCCTGTTGGAGTCTTCTAAAAAAATTCAAACTAAAAGCATTTATTTCAATTAGACCATAACAAGCACTTTTGAACGTAAAATATTGTCAGACCATTTTTAGCGGACTACCCTAACTAATCTTAAGAAATAATATAGAGCATTGCAATAATGGATTCTTCTACAATATTCATATTACATTACAGAATCCAAGAATGGAATAGTCTCTCATACGGGCGTCCTGTACACCTGGTATAGAATACCATCCATACCGTTTCTTGCAATTCATGTCCATCTTTCTGCATTTGTCCCTTCCTACTTGGGGTCGGCTCGTTTTCTTCTTCCATTCTCCCCTGTCAGAGGTCACGGCACCATTTACTCCTTTCGCTTTCAAATCATTCCTCACACAATCCATCCATCTTTTCTTTGGCCTTCCTCTCCCTCTCCATCGATCAACATTCATGTCCATCACTTTCAGTCACACCATTTCTTACAATTATTATTGAGCAAAAATCTAGTCAGTACCTAAAATAGTATTTTCCCAAATAACACTTGTAACATCGTCAAATTAGCTATTACCTACAACCATATTTTTCGCCATTCTTCAGTTATTTCGCCATTAAATTGCCATTACGCTGAATCATTGCCAGTAAAAAATATAAAAACTTCAAGAGAAAAAACAGTGTATTGTATAAACATCGTCTGGCTAAATATTAATTTTGTTTTTACGAGGTTACTGGAATTGAGTGGAGTACGTAACTTGGATACTTAGATACTACCTACGCAAATATTTGCTTAAATTCAGAAGATAGCGGGTTATATCTGGTTGAGGTGTAAACTAACCGTAATTCGACAATTTTAGAATTAAAAATAGTCGTTTCACGTATAATCCTCACTTCGTTAGGTACTAATAAAGTAAGTAGTAAGGCGAAAGTAAGTTTGTTTGTTACCTTTTCACGCCTAAACCACTGAACCGATCATCCTAAAATTTTGCATATACGTTGTCAGGTGTACATAAACGGACATACCACCTTTCAACTCGGAAAAAAGTACTATTCCCGAGGAAATCAACAATAACGTTCTTATGATAATAGATGGCGCGACGTGTCTTTCGAATCGTGATTGAATTATATTATTACAAGCAGAGGACAATCCGAATTGATTGTCAAATTCTAAATTAACGCGAGCGAAGCCGAGGGCAAAAGCTAGTGTTTTCATAATTTAAAGAATTTATTCATATCTATGGATGATACTGATTGTGTAAGTTGCGAACATGCTGTAGGATAATTTTAGGAGTATTTTCGATTAGCAAATCAACGTATTTACGTTACGTTTACACCGCGAGCTCGTGCTAGGGCCCTAGGAAAGAATGGCACGAAAGAGGGGAGGCCCATACTCAGCAGTGTATGGAACAAGGCTGCCAATGATACTCATAGAAAAGTTAAGTATAGTCAAGACCAGGTCTTAACTTTAACCTTAACTTCCTTTATTTACATCTTTACAAATCAATTCAATTTTTAAATATTCCTTAGAAAAAAAAAAAAAAAAACATTCAAAAATATAAAAAACCTTAACTTTTTTATTACAATTGTATTCCAAGGTTCCAAGACCCCTATTGTCCTAAAACCTATAATTTCAATCAATAGTTTAGGAGAGCTTTTGAAATTCGTCAAGTGTATACATATTTATGCTCTTGACTGTACGCAAATATGACATTACCGTAGATACTTACTACCTACACTTTACAGTCATAACATAATTGCTTTTAATGATGTCGGACTAAATAAAAAAAGTAAAGTACATACACCTTTTGTTTGTTTACCCTTCATTACAAGCATGACGGTTATTTGAAAATGAATGAATAGAGTAATAATTATGTATTAATAAGTAATGGTTGGAAAAAACATCTAATGATTGCAGCGAAAATTAAACATTAATGACCTTCTGTCGGCTGGTAACAACAAATTCGGATCTTAAATGATAAACAGTCGGCCAAGTGTGGTGAAAACTAGCAATTTCTCTTGACCATAGAATAAGCATACCCTTATAATATTCTCACTGCTGTCCTCATTTATGAGAGGGCATAATCCACCACGCGGGCCCATTGCGGGTTGGTCGATGTTACCATGTCTTCGATTTTTTTATTCTAGGACATGCCGGTTTCCTCACGATGTGTTCAGCGTTTTGTGAGACCATAAATGGTGCTATACACATAGAAATTACTAATCGGTAATTTAAAAAAAATGCTATCCATACTAATATTATAAATGCGAAAGTAACTCTGTTTGTTTGCTATCCTTTCACGACTAAACAGCTGATCGATAGTAATGAAATTTGGCGAGCAGATAGATTATCTCCTGGGGAAGGACATAGGCTATCTTTTCTTTTCCTCACTCATACTCATCAAAATTACCTTGCGAACGAAGTCACGGACAACAGCTATTTTTTCATAAAAGTGCAACTCCTACACGGTCAAAATGTATGGGACAGCAGATTGTTTTTAAGTGGTTCGGAATGGTGTACTGAATACGTGGTAATCGTTGTGCGTCGATATGCCTTCCACCCTGTATGTAGATGAAGTTTCGGGAAAATCAGCTCGGCTTGAATTGTGCCGAGCCTGCATTCAACGAAGGTTACACTTCGGTTGTTTGTTGTGCTTTGGATCGGCTCTCTTGTTCCAAAAATACAATCGAATGCAATGATATTATAAAGAAAGATACGCTACGTTCATACTGAGCCGCGTTCAAATATCGATGCGTTGTTACGATTGCGATAGATAATACGGAACGTATGATACAGAAAGACATAGCTATTGCGCTTGAAGTACTTAAATTACGACAATTGTCTGAATTTGTCTGCAACAATTTGCGCGCGCTAGTGCGACGTCTACCCCTTTTTATTTATTTATATAATATCAATGAATATCACTGATCCAATGTGCCGTCCTGAATATGCGTATAGCAGCTCTTAGGTAAATGAGCTCTTGACCATGACATTAGGCATTTGGGGTTAGGCTAAGATAATAAAAATGTTCTTCATCCTGCCCCATTGTCGGTTAAGTAATAAAATTCTGAACGTAACAAGATGACATAACTCAAACGTATTACAATTATGATAATAAGTTATTTAAAAAACTTGTATATTGCCTGTTATTAAGGTTTTTTTGTGGTTTAGTGAATTATTTCGTTTTCAAGGCTATTGAACATTTTGGTTTCATCATCAGCCTTTAGCAGTCAATTGCTGGACATGGGCCACTGCCAATTTACGTCATTTAGCTCGATCCTCATGGACGCGCACGAAATTATATGAATGATTTTAGTCTGTTGTAAATTTTCACTAGCATATTTGTAAGTGCCACTTGTTGCTGGACAACACAATAATATAGACTGAGATCGCAACCGTTGATCATGAGGTCCTGGTTTGATTTCCCGGGTTGGCAAAATTGTTATTGTCGATCAGGAATGTCTCAGTAGCAGCCACGGAGTCTGGATTTGTGTCCGGTTGATGGCAATAGACTCGGCCCCTATTACATGGGACTTAAACATAACTGGCGAAATGTAACCCTTCGGGGATTACAGGCGTGATGTCATGTTTGTTACACACATACTCGCTTACAAAAAAGTTGAAATACAATAGAGTAATAACTAAAAACATTAATGCCCCCATAGATACTTCACGCTTCGATAATCCACGAGGAATCCCCATTTGAAGGTTATACAGGCTGTCGTTTTGCATCCTCGTCAAATTCAAGGAGCTAACTATGCGAATGATTCTCGATTTTTTAAATTTTTTTTTGTTTACGGAAATCAGTAAGTTTGAACCACCAGTGTCTGATCCTCGCCCTATAACCGCGCTTACACACACATAAACAAACTCAAACGTTTATTCGATAATTTCTTATTCCCTTAACCACTTTACCCGCCTATTCTGTTTTTTTTCTGTTTTGAAGGCGTTTATTCTAAAATACTGTAACACTTTAAAAAACTAAAAAAAAGTAGCGTTTATTAATTATTGACTGATCCCGTAATTTAAACTGATTATTTTTGAAAACCTCCTGAATTTTGACGAGAGATTACAGGCCCTGCAGTCTCGACATTAGATAGCGACAAAAATCGGTCGCTAAGTCATATCGTTGTCAAATTCCTTTAATGGATTTTCTACTTTATCTCGAAAGGATAAGGTTGAAAATCTATTAAAGAAATTTGACATCGATTACACTTAACGACCGATTTTTGTCGTTATCTAATGTCGAGACTACAGGGCCTGGTTATAGGCGTGATGTTATAAGTAAATCAGCTTTATTCATACAAAAGGCTGAACAAGCCAGACCCAACAGGTTTAAGTACAAATGATATTATCTAAGATGAGGCTACTTGAGGAACCGGTTCCCTTAATCTGTCGTCTTCATCAGCATCAGTATTAGATAATGTGAACCGGTTTCTTATAAATATACAGGTGTGGTTTTCAAACTGGGCTGTTTATTTGATATCAGTATTTTAATGGCGAATGAATAGCAGACGTTTCTAAGACGTTCGTTTACGCAATATTTCTTAAGTCAAGGTTATGATACGGTGCCAGTTGCGTTTAGTGTAGACTAAAATCAGCATGGCTATTCACAAACGCTTCGATTCGACAAGTCGTATGACTATCTTTTTTTGTCATTAAGAAAGCGAGCGAGATAGATATATTATGACTCCGAATCGAATCGAAGCGTTTGTGAATAGCTATGCTGAACTCGATTCTTCTCTAGGATTTCATATAAGTCATCAAAATAATAACGCTTTTTGAAAATTGTGAAGCATTGATCATAGCATTACGGTACTTATCTTCGGTGAAACTGACTGACTTATTGTTGAATGTTAATCATCTTAGATACAAATCAATAAAATTGAAGTGTCTGTTTGTAATATCAAAATAACAGCTTTTTACTGAATGCATATAAATATCTACGGCACTTACAACAAAAACATTTTTTTTAAATTTTTGTCTGTCCGTCTGTTTATTCCGGCTAATCTCCGAAACGGCTGGAACGATTTTGACGGGACTTTAGTAACTAAGGCTATTAATTCTTTTATTTCAAATTAAGAATTAGGGTTCCGTTCAAAAGAATTAAAACCCCTGAAATTGGTAACAAAATCCGATTAAAAAAAGAAAAGGTTTTTTTTTTTAATAATTTCACGCAGAGCAAAAGCTAGTAGATATATAGTCGTTTTCGTGCTAATTGAGAATAATTAGCTACGCCTTGTAGGTATATTTTCTGCGCAATTTACACGGTTTAGGGGTGATAGACTTCATCAAGCCATGACTGGAAATTGGTCTAAGACTATTCTACTGACAAATTACTTTGGGGCATGCACAAATTTTAATAAATTTTTCTTACTGTGCTTCATGATTCTTTGCCTCACCTAGGAATCGAAACCAGGAACACATACTTAGTAGGAGCGTTTGCGACTACGAGACCCAATGTGACAGTGCTTATTTTGTCCGTTTAATCCAATCACAACGCGCTATTTTCACCATGGCGATATGTTGCACCATGGTTCTTTTGACGTGTAACCATTGTCGGAACTACAACGCCATCTTGTTATTTCAATACAATATTCAGAGACAATTTCACAAAAGTTTATCTACAGCGTTTTTTAGGGTTCCGTAGCCGAATGGCAAAAAACGGAACCCTTATAGATACGTCATGTGTCTGTCTGTCCGTCCGCCCGTATGTCACAGCCACTTTATTCCGAAACTATATTACACATATATTTTTTTAAATATTGTTTCGTTCTACGGAACCCTGTGTGCGTATGAGTACGACTCGCACTTGGCCGTTTTTTTTTCTTTATACACGAATAATGCCATTCAAGTGCCAAAAGAACCATGATGGACTCTAATATCTAAGAAATCCACGCTACCTTTAGGGGGTCCGAAGAGCACGACATCCATGGCTTTGAGTGCAAGCTTCTGCTTGTGTATGGGATCCTTGATGCCTAACACGTTGCTCAGGTACTGCATGTTGTTCACTGCCAGTCTGTTGGGAAATTAATATGGTTATTTCAAAAGAATTAACTCGAAAAATGGAAATACAAGGATAGAGGTAAGACTCATTGGTTTGTTTGTCTATTGGAGCGTATGGGGTCTAAGATTCGAGATCTTGGTCGGGGTGTTATGAGCGTTTTGTCTATTAAGAATTTATCAGAAACAGCCCGCTGTCCGGATTTGTGCCCAGATTTTGGTAATAAATGTGTAAATAATATTTATTTAGTAAATTGGCTTTTACAAACGCTTTTACACGTCAAAATATTTTTTTTTAAACTATATGAGGCTGGTATTTCGTGCCTGAGAACTCTAAGAAACAGCCAAATCAAAATCAACGGTCAAAGTCTCTTTTAAGGTCTAGACATAAACGAAATAAATAAATCATTTATTCAAGACTACATTTTGTACATTTTATGCACCCACCAAACTGGGTAACAGTATGTCCGCGGGATCACAATCGCGACATAATCGGAGGACGTTATCTTGGTCAACTCACATGAGGAATATACAGATTATAGTATCTGAGACGGCCTTTTGATGAAAGAACCACACAGATTTCAGTGGACCTGCCCAGTCAGTGCAAGCATTTGTCAGTTATCGTGTAGCTCGACTCATAACTCAAGGAGCTCAACGACACGATGAACAATACCAAGGATAGGACATTCAGGCCGCATAAAGTACTCCAACTGCCAGACAATAATTAAAAAGTAACTGAGAAGATCCTGCATGAGGCTGGCTAGAAAAAAAGAATGATGGCAACGACGGGGAGCAGCTTTCGGCTTCGTTAAGGGTATTTTTACACCCCTTATAACTGGCAAAATATGGATCATTAGACACATTTCTGATGTGGGTGTAGTGTCGTTTAAGTAATCAGAGCTATAATTCTTGTTATCAAGAACCCGTATAATACAACTGCAAATAATGGAATTCAAGACAAATATAAGCACAGTAAATGTAAGTAGATTAGTGATAAGTAACAATTTTTTGTGTAAATTCTGATCCTGAATAGTTTGTTTTCTTCTTTAATACTTTTTACTAGATTTTCACCCGGGCCATGCTTGGAGTCTCTCTGAAGGATCGCATCCGGAACGAGGTGATCCAACAGAGAACCAGAGTTGTCGATATAGCTCACATAATAAGTAAGCTGAAGTGGCAATGGACCGGCCATAATAACCGTAGAACCGATGACCGTGGAGGCAGACGTGTTCTTGAGTGGAGACCGCGAATCGGCAAACGTAAGATGGTACGCCTTCTGGCTCAGGAGTGACGATCATCGCAGGGTGGCTGGTAGCAACTAGATGAGAGTTGCTGAGAATCGAGTTGAGTGGCGTGCGATTGAGGAGGCCTATGTCCAGCAGTGGACTCCGTTAGGCTGATGATGATAGCTTTTCGCCCTGTTTCGCACGGGTGCGATCTACTGATGTTGAGGCTAATTAAAAATGAATCTCATTAGAAAATCTCAAAATGTTGGCGAAAACTGCATCGAAATCCATTGAATCCGAAGAACTAAGAAAAGGAGGAAAGCCTAACCCTCCTTTTGGGCTTCAACACAGTCGGGTAAAATATTCGATACGTATTTTTTGTTTTAACAAATCAATAAAAATTGACGAAGATAAAGCGCATCAAAGATCATGAGCCCTGTGACGTTATTTTCCGGTAAAAAGTGTACCGAAATGTGACGTCACACGAGTTTTCGACGCACTGTATCGTCTTCATTTTTTGTTTACGTGAAAAAAGAAAAAATACGTGTCCAATATTTTTCGGGAATCTATCTGACGGACTAATTAGATTTTTTTGGTCATCTACCCTATTGGAAGACACACATAGATAACTAACTATACAAAAACTGTTTTACATAAAACTTCTATACACCTCTTCTTCTATATAAAACTGATTTACAACCGTAACCTCTCTAATCCAGGTCCAGTTGAAAACCAACGTCAGGCGCTAGTTGCCTAGTTGTTATTGTTATTTTCTGAACTCATCATCTGCCTAGCCTTTTCCCAACTATATTGGGGTCGGCTTCCAGTCTAACCGGATGCAGCTGAATATATATATGAATACTAGCTGACCCGGCCACGCGTTGCTGTGGCTAAAGTTTTTGTTATATTACAATTTGAGATTTAAACTATCCTATCTCTCAAGTTGGATCGAACTGCACATGGTGTGCGAATTTTATTATAATCGGTTAAGTGGTTTAGGAGTCCATTGAGGACAAACATTGTGACACGAGATTTTTATATATTAAGATATATTCTGAACAATTTTTTATATTTTCGGGCCTATCTGGCGCAGCCGTGAGGCACACAATGTTAAATTTTTTGTTAAGTTTTAAGTTTTTTTTTGTTTTATATTGTGTACACTTGTGGGATGTGCCAAATAAATGTATTTTCTTTCTTTCTTTCTATATGTCAACGAATCAACACCAGAAGAGTCCTAGTGCAACGCTTACATTCGTTATGCTCATGCAAAACCAGATCACCCGGTTACGTCCACAGTCGTTGCTATACGTTCCACATGCCGCAAAATGTCAGTGAAATGATAATGTTGGTAAACAGTTCACAATGATGACAGGGGCTTTCCCTAATTAGATAAGCAGGGCTCGAGTGACAGATGTTCCATTTAATTGCAACGAATGTTGACCTGCATTGTCTGTTACGATGTTTTACAACATCCCAGCTAAAAACCATGCAGTACGACACTGCCATGTGATCCCAAAATTATACAAAACTAGCGACCCGCCCTTGCTTCGCACAGCGCCACATATCGGGTCCAAAACTATATCTAATGTTACCTACATTTTAAGTTAAGCATCTAGCAGTAGAGCGTTGAAAACTGCGTTCAAATTCATGCAGTAGTCTTTGCGTGATGCGCGTTTAAAAATACAGACAGACAGACAGACAAAAATTATAAAAAACTGTTGTTTTGGCTTCTGCTGCTCTAATAAAGACCCCTCCCCCATATCTATATTTTTTCAATATCTTCAATGTACATACATCGGCCTGTTACATTTTTTTTTTTTAATTAAAACGTTGCCCCACACTTGGAAATTCTCTTATATCGTGGGTGCGTTTACAAACATTTAAACTCACCACCTGTAGGCCATACAAATATTTGTTCCGAGCGGGAATCGAACCCGCGACACGAAGCGCAGCAGTCAATCGCTCAGCCACTGCGCCAACCGTACCGTCAATTTTATTTTATTATATGTATAGATATATCGCAGTGATCATCTCCGAGAGAACCCTCACACGCATGGCTCACCAACTATTAGGAGAACAGTTACATAAGTCTAACTGTTCTCCTAATAGTCTGTAGTATACTACTAAACACAATACAAGACTAACTCATTTTTATCATCATAATTAAGGCGAAAGAGATCTTTGGACATAGGCATTCTTCCTGCATCTAGTAGACCCGTGACTTTTAAAAGGTCGCCGCGGTCCATTTGTTTACAAATTATTTATTAATAAATATAATCAGCTTATGGTGATACAGGCTTCCTCTCCATGACAAAGTAAGTCATAATCGAACGAGCACACTGTAGGATGTTTATTCGGACTCGCACATCATACTATATCTATACATCTATAAAAATCAATAAAATTGAAGTGCCTGTTTGTAGTAAAAAAATAACAGCTTTTTATTGAATACATATGAAAATAATTACGGCACCTATTACAAAAACACATTTTTTTTTAAATTTTTGTCTGTATTTCTGGCTGTTTGTTCCGGCTAATCTGCGAAACGGCTGGACCGATTTTGGATGGATGGGTGTTTGTTACTCTTTCACGCAAAAACTACTGTTTGTTTTTGGATGAAATTTAGCATACAGATATTTTATAACCTGGATTAACACATAGGACTCTTTTTATGCCGGTAGTGTGATCCCGTGGGACAATTATCGAATTCCACGTGGGCAAAGCCGCGGGCATAAGCTAGTAGATAGTTTTCGTTACCTGGGTAGGGTAGCGCCGGTGACCCTGTGCTGAAGGAACAAGGTCTTGTATTGAGGCAGATCCACTGACTGCGACAGCCATTCCACCGTCTGCTCTACCGTCCAGTTGTGCACCTGCAAATGAAGTTTATGACATTATTAAGTTATGTGTTTTTTCTTTATAGATTTGAAATTTAACGATTTTAAAGTCAGTCGTCAGGAATGGCTCCACTTCATGATAATGACCAGTTACCCAACGTTAGGGAATAGGAAATTCGTAAAACTTAGACAAATACGTAACGGGTATAAAAAGACCTTTAATGAAGCCTAACGTCATCTGTTTTTCCCTCATTGTGTTTTTTTTTGTTCTGGATCATACCTGGAAACCTTCTGGTTAAGGATTTTGAAAGTCAAAGTTTGATTTGATGTACAGCATGCTTCGATGGCGGCTATGTGATGGATCTGTTTGCATAGAACTTTCCATCATCAGATATTTTAATTCTCAAAAACTATTAGAAAAAATACTGACCTCAGACCGTAGCCATGCCTCCCAGAGCTCCTTGACAGAGATGTGCATGTCATCGTTGTGATGGAACGCGCGCTGCCGCTTCTCATACCCGCTGTCGTACTGCAACTCTTCGCGGAGGAACTGGAAACAGGAGTTACAGGTTGTTAGCAAAGTTGTATTATGTGGTATACATGGTGGAAGGGATACCGACGAGAAAACGGTTACCACGTATCCAGTACATCATTCTGAGCCTCCCCACAAAGAAAATTTTCATCGACAATTAAATAAAAACAACAGCAATTGCACTTTTAGAGGAATCAGCTGATTTATTTTTTTAATAACCGGTTGAAAAATTTCTATGTGGGAGGGTTCAGAATGATGTACTGAATACGTGGTAACCGTTTTTGCGTCGGTGTCCCTTCCACCCTGTATATAAGCTTTTATGCAAGAGCTCAACAATAACAGCTGAGACATCGCAGATTCAATGCCGTGAGACGTTTCAGATTTGTCTTTTCTGAAGAGACGTCTTGAAATGTCTCGTGTCCTTTGTGATTACAGCGGCCCTTTGAAACCATAATATGTGTAGCAACGATGTTTAGCGATAAAGATAGGTATGGTGGTGGTTTTTCCGGGATGACTGAGATCTTTCACAAAGACTCACATACATTGACCTATTAATTAGGAGGTATCCGACGAGACAATCCGAAACTTGACCCTGGTCAGAACCAGTATACTTCGCATTAGTACAGACGCCAGCACGCGTAGCATGACCACCGAAGAAACGGATTTTGTCGACGGAAGAATCGACAAAATGACAGCTTTCTTTTGTTGATCAGTCATTTTGTCGATTCTTCCGTCGACAAAACCCGTTTCTACGGAGGTCATGCTACGCGTGCAGGACATCAAGCTACCCGAAACGGTAAAATTTTCCCAATCAACCTGGAACCTAATGCTTTAGCGTTAAAGTTGAAAATCTATTAAAGAAATTTGGCATATTGTAATAGCTTGATGTGCTTGCGTCTGTACATGCTTTAAGTATCTACCCTGGAAAGTCCAGATTCAGGTTATAAATATCCGAACCGGTCTGTGATTCCGCTAAAAACGGGGTTGATACGTGAGAAAAACATTGTCTGTTTGTGTCTTGAAAAGCTAAACAAAAAACGTTTTTGGAGATCACTGAACTTTTGTAACCCAATAATTATATTCGTTTTGCCTACGAGATTCAGGAAAACACATCTCACAATCACATGGCAGAAATATTTATTCCAGGTCAAACAATTAAAGCCAGCTCGCGAGGCCTCAGGTTAAGAATTTTAGATATAAACAAGGACATAGCCTTGGTCCAAGACACGAGATGTACTTAAGCAGCAAAATTGTGGTCAATTTTCCTTATTATGTTACCGAAATAGGTGACAAGTTCAGATTCCGCGGAGTATTTTTTTTAAATCTAAAATCGTGTTTCAAGGAAGTTCTTATTCTCTATTCTTAGTTTTCTATGCATTAATATACAGTTTGAGCTTCAGATTCAGTATCGATTTAGTTTTGAGGCAATAATAAATAGTTACCTCACCCTCAGTAGTAGGATTTGCTTTAGTTGCACCTATCTGTGCCCTTTAGCATCATACATAACCTAACATCACGCCTGTAATACTCGAAGGTTTAGGCAGAGGTGCACCTCATAGTACACCCACATTTCGCCAGTTATATTTTAGTCCCATGTAATAGGGGGCCGGTTTAACCGGGTACAAATCCAGACTCCGTGGCTGCGTGAGAAATTCCTGATGGAAAAACCCAATAACACTTTGTAGAGATGGGTAACTAGCCGAAATTTCAATAGCTTAGCTAGCCGGTTATTTGTGGTGGAATAGCCAGCTAGCTAGCCAGCTATTTTGGCTACTTGGCTATTGAACAATAACGACTAGCGCTCGCTAGCGGCGCAGCGGCGTAGCTAGGTGGACTAGGGAATTGAATGAATAACGATCAACTATCCTGCGATTCGAGTTCGATCCTCACCGCGGCAACAAGTCCAAATGTGAATAATAAGTTATGTCTTGATTTTGTTTTTCATTTACTTTTTATTTTATTTTATAATCTTTTGAAAAGAAATGACTTCCCCTCGTAGGTCGTACGTATTATTATTGTAAGAAAACGAAAATCAACAATGCACACAGTTAAGTCAGCTATCGGCTACTCGGCTACTCCGACTAGCCGGCTACCGAAAACCGAGACGGCTGCAAAACGAAGTAGTTATATTATACTCTGTGGCTACTATCCGCTATGCCGTATTCTAGCTAGCCAGTAGCCAATAGCTAGTTATAGCGTTGACGGATATCGTAACCGTGGCTATTTTGTTAATAGCCGTTATTTAGCTAGTTATGGCTATAGCTACCCATCACTAACACTTTGCCCGATCTGGGAATCGAACCCAGGACCGCATGGAGGCTGTTATAGTTTTAAGGCCTAGCATATACATTCATCATCAATCTCCTGCCCTTATCCCAACTTATTTGGGGACGGGCATGTCTTCTTCCATACTTCTCTATTACTCGTCAACTCATCAGACATCTCCTTTCTTGCCGTATTATCCTTCAGCACACAGTCCATCCATCGTTTTTTGCTCTTCCTCTTTATCTATATGCATTATCAGCCTATGTCCTCACAGCTGGGATAGATGCCTCCTCTTCTGTGAGAGGGAATGGGCTAATAATCTACCACGCTAGTCTAATGCAGGTTGGTGGATATCACAAATGTCTTCGATTTTTTGGTTTTATAGTTGCCAATAATAATGAAGGTGCCTTTTTGGTTTAAAAAAGTATTTTCTCACGGTGTATCGGTTGGCATGTTCAAATCTTTATTCTTATTTTGCCATCTGCTTATTCATTAAGTCTACATACTGCCTTCAACTATTTACTAGACTGTCCGGTTTTGACATAGATTTATATCATACCCAAGGTTGAAAACTTCACTCGAGCGACCATTGCCCTTTGCAAAGCAAGCTGTCCTTAAGTGTAGTCATTTTATTTAATGGCTGAGCGCAACATGATGTACCTGGCTTCATTTTATATACGGCCTACCATAAACCCCGCGTTGCTGCATTTTTGTATCATCTTTAAAAAGTGGTTATCAATTCAAGTGTAAATCAAACAAAATAAAATGGCATCGACCACATCATAAACTTTGTTTTGGAACACGGGTTCATTATTAACCTTATTTTACCCATTACCCTTTTATTTTCGCCTTAAAATTAAGGGTAATGGGTTAAATATTGACAGCCAATTTTCTGCAGTTACAGAGACATTTTTTTCGCCGACACTGTTTTTTTTTATTACAAAATGGGCCTGCCCTTGACCTCGATCACGCCTGATGGAAAGCGGTAGATGAGGTCTATGATGGAACGAGCATGCCCAGAAGATGCCTGTTCACTCTTGCTTTGAAGGCAGACGGGTTAAATGCTGTTTGACTGGGAAAAAAGTGGCGCAGAAAATAAAATAGGTAGACCCTTATTTTATTTTCTGCGCCACTTTTTACCAGCCCTTGCGCTACGCGACTTGGTCGTTCAACGGTTGTTGATATAAGTAAAATCATCATCATCTACTCACATCATCACTCTCACTAAGGTCGACGTTTCCATTGGCGTCATCATCAAGCTGGCGATGCAGCTGCGTGATGGCTTCCAGGCCGGCGCGGTCCTGGAGGCACGTGGGCTCATTGTGGCACGCCTCGAACAGAACTGGAAACAAAAGACGGTGATGTTAGGACTTTCAAATCTGGAAGACTGAAGGTAGACGTATGGAACTTTTTTTTTTAATAAGTAAATATTGTTTATTTCTTAACCAAATCAAGACAGAAAGTTGATGATTGGAGCCTCCTTATATAAAGGGTGTAAAAAGACCCTTAACGAAGCCGAAAGGCACTTGTTCTCCCCGTCACTGCGATCTTTTTTTTTTGTTCTGACCATACCTGGGAACCTTCTAGTTGCGAAGATATTGGAGGTCAATGTTCCAATTTTTTCACAAGTTTTTTTTTAAATACTACTTTTTAAGGTTTTAACTTTACTTTAATTACCTCCATGACCCGTTTACTATTCAAAGCATCCATCAGCACCAAGTTTTGAGTATGTTACATTGAGTTTTACCGTAAAACGTGATTATTCACCCCAAAAAAAAAGTCGTTTCCCAGCAATAATTTTTGTGTAGGGTGACTTAGTTTAATGTACATAATGCTTGGTGACGGCTTCGTGAAGGGTCTGTTTACACCCTGTATATACAGAAATATAATTTTATATAATAGAACATAATAGACGTTAAAAGTCGGTGATAGATTCTATGTAACAGGTTAAGATAACTGTCGTAAAAATACCTGGTTTGTAGCTAAAACACATGTGGGCGTTTCGAAGGAGTCTTATACCTCCATAATTTGACGTTCAAGAAATGCTAATTCTCAACCTGATTGGAATAAATGAGTTTTTATTATAGTTTTTAATAAAATAATCGTTTTAGATTTCTGTAGTCCGTACTGGAGAAACATTTCGACAAATGCTGGGTTCTTCTTTTTATGAAGAAGTGTGTTTTTTCTATTTGAATACACGCTCTTATTGAACCTAGGTAAGTGTTTCAGGATAAGGAGTTTCCTGCACTCCCAACTAGTGGTAAAAGGAGGAAAATCATCAGTTTTTTACCTGACTACGGGGAAGCCAAAAGGAAGGGTTATGATTTTAGCACTCTATGTATGTATGTATGTTCCTATGTAGCGCCTAAACAATTCATCCGATTTTAATTAATAAGGTATCAATCGATTCGTTATTATGGCCCGGGTAATGTAGGCTACATTTTAACCGACTTCAACAGTAGGAGGAGTCGTTTTTACCTTGTAAACCCCGAATTTAATTAGAGCGTGATCTTTCAGTAATCGGGTTTTTTAGTTGTAGTTAGAATACCACACTAATTCTTGTTAATCTGTGCATAAGAGTCGAACCATCATTCTCCCCAACTGGATAATCATGAGGATTTCTCCAAAAAAGGGGGAAGTCATTAAAATATTACTTACACGAACTTCATTCTATTGGCACGTGATGAACTGACTCAATAAGCCTCCGTAGATAAACTCAGAGAAAACGAGCAACGTACGAGATTTACATATTAAAGGTAAATTGACTGGTCACGAAATCTTTACATAGCGATTAATCATCTTCTCTGTAGGGGCTAGGGAGTTCACACAGGCCAAATACAGATAGATAAAAAGTTGACTGCAAAACATATCTTACCGGAAAAAAACTGAGCAAAGTGCTTTCCGAGTTTTCCGTTGTTATTACGCAAGACGATCAATCAAGCTGTACAAAACCAGTTTATACGGATCTCTCATTGTACGGAAATTCAATAAAAAGCGAGGCCATGATATACTGGAAATGCTTAACTTTTTAAGGCTGCCTGTACACATCAAGTCGCTGTGTGTAAGGCCCGGTTTCCACCAAAGCGGAGACGAGCGGAGCGGAGAGGAGATGTGCAAGATTCAACCAATCACAGAAGAGGCGAGAAACACGATGTAGATATAAATTAATGTGATTGGTCGGTGTCCGCACGTCTCCTCTCCGCTCCGCTCGTCTCCGCTTTGATGGAGTCCGGGCCTAACTGTGTACAGGCAGCACTAAAAATTACATGGACAAGAATTCATTTCATTGTTTGTCATCTTTGTGTCTTATTATTGTATTAATTGTAGTCAGAAAACACACTGGGTAGGTACTTCATTGTGGCCAAATATTGTCACAATATGGGCTCTGTAGTCAAGGACACGCGTAGCATGACCACCGTAGAAACGTGTTTTGTCGACGGAAGCATCGACAAAACCACAGATCAACAAAAGAAATCTGTCATTTTGTCGATTCTTCCGTCGACACCGTGCAATCGATACGCTAAGAAGAAGCATTTTATATGAGTGTGATAAATCCAATGGTCCTAAGCACTTAGTGGGCTGACTCTTTATCTTTTAGAATAATATTTTCTTATCAAGTTCAAGCTCATAACCGATCATCTTTTTTGGTCCGCGTATAACTTGTTTGGCCAACATAAAAATCACTATAAGTTTTTAAACTGTCATGGTCACTAAGATTGTCATTAATTTTAGAAACGGGATATTTACCATGTTTACTGTGTGGTAATAGAAATCACTTTTAGGTGGGAACGCCAGTTTAAAAATTCTTACGTTTTTTGCATATTTATTTGCAGGTCTACATACGTGTTACTTGCGTGACTGATTTTTCATCAACATACAACCTGACAATGACCTGCAAATTGCAAAAAACGCAAGAAAATTTGAATTTCGCGGGTTATCCTGACGCTTCTATCTTAAAGTGCATAAACGACACAACATCACGCTTGTAATCCCCGAAGGGTGAGGTAGAGGTAAATAAGCTACAAAATGTCATGGCAGTTTCATATTTAATTTAAAGATGCAAGTTCAATATCTCATTTAAAGATGCGAGTTCAATATCTCATTTTATCTTATTTCTTGTTCATTCACCATTCCGTCTGGCCAATGACCTCGGCGTCTACCAAATACTATCAGCGATGAGTTCGCAAGGAATTCCAACGTTTGCCTATCGCCAAATATTCTTGCAGAGTTAGCACTTACACCTATCTCACGGATAGGTATGTAAATAAGAATGGATAAAATAAGAGATCTAAAGTACAGGTTTGTAGAAATATCAGTAATTTTTAATAGTAAAACCAGTACAAGCTGACCTCTCAGTCTATCGAAACTCCGTAAATTACACTAGACCAGCTCAAAATCACAGCCACTGATGTGTGGTCTGCTAGACCATGTCCGTACAAGTGTGTAATCTTAAAAAACAACATTAACGTGAGTACTAAAAGAGATTAAAAACCAAAAATTTACTTTATCAACTATTTTTAGACGATTCCAGGCGCATTATGATTAAAAATCGTAATGATAACGAAGTCAACCAATTAATAAAAATAAAACCAGTTCAGTATAGAAGTCTTCCATCGTGACTCTAATAACTAAAATAATTAACGTTTTGTATGTAAACAAATTAATTTGATCATTATAATATACCTCCATAAAAATCTAGGTTAATGTAAAAAACAATTTATTTAATGTCATTTTAAGTATTTATTGTCATACAAGACAAAGGAAATATACCGACATACTTAGTTATCTAATCTGTTAATAAAGCTAAATAAATTTATGTATAAGACGGTAAAAAGACAACGGCACATAAAATGCACGTGAACACGTCAAGCATTTGGTCCCGGCTATCATTCGTGGATCTTTGACAGTAGCTATGGGTAATTAAGGCCCAAAAATCTAACACTCAGTCTTGCCAAAGGTATACGACGTTACCTAGTAACTGAAGATCAGATAGACTCTCGTATTTAAAACTAGCTGTTCCCCGCGACCTTCGTCCGCGTAAAATTATTAAAAATACAATTTTCCCCGTTTTTGCAACATTTTTCATTGCTGCTCCGCTCCTATTAGTTGTAGCGTGATGTTTTATAGCCTATAGCCTTCCTCGATAAATGGGCAATCCAACACTAAAAGATTTATTCAATTCGAACCAGTAGTGCCCGAGTTTACCGCGATCAACCAAACAAACAAACTCTTCACCTTTATATATTATAAGTATATAAGTAATAAGTATAGATGTTGTTATTCAGGTGTATCCAATTAGACTGGAAGCCGTCCCCAACAAAGTTGGCAAAAGGAATGATGATGAATCAGGTAGGTAAGCGATTCCTGGTGGACAAACGGCTACAGACCGCTGCGAAGTAAACAAAAGAACGGACTCTATGGTGGCACTTCAGGGTAACCTTAGTCCAGTAAGGCAGGATTTACGGATTGATTCACATAAGCATGGGATGAGGCTACCCGACACATAGAACAAGAACATATGATGGGTAACAAAGCCTACTATTGTATCCAATGCTCCACCTGTCCCACCTATATCAGTCTACCATAAATAATTGATAATCAGATGCAGCGCAACGGCTTACTAAGAACTAACACAATCGATGCAAAACAATAAAAATGTATCACAGAGTATTTTATTTTAAGTGAAGGAGTTAGATATCGTTAAAACACATTTAGTGCTACTTTCGTGTACCGGCTTGGGTAACAACAAAGTACTGACGATAAGGGAGTGTCTACACTCATCGTCGCGGAAATGACATCGTCATTCGTCTCGTCACCTTCCGACTATTGGGTCTCTGGCATAAAGTTCTGGTCAAGCCGCTCCCGCGTCGATAAGTGGACACACCTTAACGCCGACACAACATGATCAACGTAGTGTGAATAATTTGAGGCGCTCGTGCGACTGCCCAAAGCCATGACATTAAAAACGCGTTAGCAGAAATCGTCAACATTACGCGGTAATTATTCAGTATTGAAGGCTAGCGAAGCGCCAAAAAACAAATGTAAATATACCTAGTAACTGGGCAGAACCATCCGATGATAGCACGTGGACTTAGGACATAAGCAATGGCAGCAGTGACCACAAAGTACCTAGATATTCTTGGCACTGATTAGAGAGGATTGCCACATTTGCAAAAGAAGGAAGAGCTTGGCCTAGTGGATTGATGAGGGACATGGTTGATCAATAAGTATAATTTGATGATGATACTAAAATAGCAAATGATTTTGGAAGTCTAGGCCATCTGAACCACAATGTTTACCAGGTCATCGCAGGAAATCTGTCAGGATACATTCATCATCATCATAACATCACGCCTGTAATCCCCGAAGGGTTAGACAGGGACGAGCTTATTGCCATCAACCGAGCACAAATCCAGACTCCGTGGCTGCCACTGAGAAATTCCTGATGAAAAAACCCAATAACACTTCGCCCGACTTGGCAATCAAACCCAGGACCTGAGCTCAGCAGTCGCGGTTGCGACCACTAGACCAAAGAGGCAGTCAGGATACATTAATTTAAAAAAAGTAAAGAAAGCATTAAGAACATGTACAAGAAAATGTCGATTTGTAGAAAAAAAAACTAATCTATGTTAATTCAGTGGCAATAACATAAAACTAAATGTGTTTATACACAGCAGTTTTATCAGTCAGAACGGAGGTTACGTTTATTCAATTATCTAGACCAAAGCTGCCAGGGTCACATACAAAATGGCTTCATCGTAACCATACAGTAAACGCGATAAACCACGAACTATTGTGATCGATTCAAATGTTGAAATATATTGATAGAAACAAGTGCAAGTCATAGGTCTCGAGTTCGAACCCAAGGCCCGCACCTCGGATTTTTCGGATTCATGTGCGTATTGTATAATTATCACTTGCTTCGGTGAAGGAAAACATCGTGAGGAAACCAGCATGCCTGAGAGGTATTTCTTGACGGCATGTAAAGCTATTTCAGAAGCCCATAGGCGGCATAAAAACTCTGACACCAGGTTAGACACTAATCACACGATAAAATAAGAAGTGCATCTGCTGTTTATAACGGTATGACGGAGTGAGAATTTTCATTCCCAAGTCAGACAGTTCCTCTAACATTCATCACCTTCCTGACCTTGTGTCATGTTACTCAGGGTCAGAGCAACATGTTTTTTCTTTCATTCTTGACTGTCAACCGTCACGCTATCGTTTACACTTCTTTCTTTCTGAATATCTGTCCTCACACAATGAATCCATCTTTTTTCGGTCTTCCTAACCCTGTCCATCCAGTTCCTCTAAATCCTATAAATATCCTCTAAAATTGAGAGTATAAACTACAATGTTTAAACTACAATGTTTAATAGTCTCATTATTTGCAATACATCATATCATCATTCTCTTGCCCTTATCCCAATTCATTTGGGGTCGACGCAGCATGTCGTCTTTTTCATACTTCTCTATTATTCGTCATCTCATCAGACACCTTCTTGCCACACCATCCTTTAGATATTCTATCCATCGTTTCTTTGGTATTCCTCTACACTTATTTTGTGATGATATATGATCTACTGTATAAGAGTAGGGGATCTTTTAAACAGTAGATCATATCATCACAAAATCTAATTTGATATGCTAGTATTTAAAACCCCTAAAAATTTACTCAAATCAAATTCACGACCGGCGCAAACAATTTTACTAGTACTTATAATAATCACTTTACGAGTATCTTATATAATAAAATACTAATAAATGTTTCCGCCAACATCAGTGGAGCCGATTTACATCATTAAGTTCACGTCATCATCACTATTAACGGCATCAATCAACCATTTGATGGGACCACGTGGTTCTTGGCCAAGAATAGTTTCGACCGGCTTCCTATCATGAGTGTCGTAATAGCCGTTTATTAATGGGATTATGGGTTGCTAGCTTAAAGTGGACTATGTTAGTGGGTTGGGAAACCATCTAAGCGAAAAAGATGACAGGGTTTTTTCTTTAATAGTGGATTATAGTTGCGGAAGTGGTTTCTGGACGGTTTGTTCATTTGACTTGGAAAGAGTATTATTTTCATTTTTGAATTTATCTAGGTTGCTATGATTATCCTACGAATTTGTACCACTGTAAGGTTCATTGAACTCTGAAAAACCAGGCCATGGAAAACAGTTTTGTTTTTCGCATTTAATTTCCGGAAATTCTGATTCTATTGTGTTTGAATTTGGTTACAGACCGCCACGCCACAGGCTTATCGATTCGACACATTTCCATTATTTTTCTGCTATCATTCGGCGATATTGAAGATCTTTTTCCAACTATTTTGTAGCTAGCTTCTATTTCAGTCACGAATGAAAAATAAATATACTAATCAAATAAGAATAAAAATCCGTCTCAAGCACTAGTTATGTACATAAAAAAAGCCGCTAAGCACATACATTGTTAGTAGGTAAATGCTTATTTTTACGACGTTACGTCATCCACGTTTAGCTAACACTTTGGAAACTGAAGTACATGGGCTGCCATTAAACGTCCCATAAACATTAGCTTTGTTGGAACACCAGTAGCTGCTACAATGCTGTTAAACAGATAATGATGACGTAATAGCTCAAATTATTGCTGTAGCAAAACAAACAGATACTACTCTTGCTGAGAGTATTTTTGATGGAGTAGTAATACTGAAGGATAATTTTAATATGGACGTTATTTGTAAAGGAATTGTTGGAGAAGAAGACCGATTTAGTGAGATGTATGGAAGAAGAAAAGAAGCTGTACCAATCCCAAATGTATTGGAATAAGGGCAGGAGGATACTGATGACCGACTCTCTATGCTCTTCATTGTAAAGATAGCCCACCGGTAATCAATCAACAATAAAACCCCAATTTCTAACGAAATGACAAATAATTTAGAGTTTCTAATAGTGTGTTCTTGACACAAAAAACAAATTGCTTTGACAAATCCTTGGTACTATCTAAGCTGACCCTAAAACGAATCCTTGGAAATAACAAAGGCCAATTTAAGTTTGAAATTCTACTCACGAAAATACGGTGAAGACCAGGAAAATGCCAAAAATACCCAGACAATGTTTTGCGAGTTACCTTTCTAACTTTATCAGGTTATCTAAGTTGAGTCATAGTATGGAAAAAGCCGATGAAAGGGAGGTGCTCAAAATAATTTCAAATCGATTAATAAAATATTACATTTCATGATGCTTAGGCAGAAAGACACATAAAACTACTTTCTTTGACAACGTTTGTTAATCAAAGGCTTTGGATAAGTTGCAACAAGTAGTAAAGATTCAGATCATCGAACATTCTGGTACATTCAATTTTTTTAAAGTTCCTGTGCACTGACGTGAGCTAGTGATGTCACGGAATACAATAGTTACACTGACTTGAGGCCTCCAAATATCATTCCGAGAACGGAGACCACTTACACCGGCACTATGTTAAGACATGATTCTATCCCCAGCACCTTATACAAAAGTCATTTATATTACGATGTCATAACAATAGAAGTATTGAATGAAACAATCAATTCTACTGGCCGTGTCCAGCGAGGCAACACATAGAGCCATTTAACTCCCCTTTTATTAAGATCAATTGATGTTGTGACGCAAACAGATCTTGTTCGAACACTCAATTGTAAGCAATAGCAGAAGATTTAAAATGTAGTCACGACAAGGGAAATTCCGATGCTCTAAGTTGATTTCCAGTAATTTCGGTGCTTAGAATTTTGTTTTTCTGACTTATGTTCTTGGAAGTTAACGATAGTAATAATACATAACTTTTTGCTGTTTTATACTATATGAATACATTAAATTATGCGTTTCTTGGTAATATTTCTAGGTAATACTTTCACGGTCTGTTGACGTAAACTAGTAGGATTATAATAGAAACGAACTGTCGAAGACTATTTATTTTAGTGGACGAATGACGTGTAACTAGTACATTATGTAAATTATACCTTTATGCTACCTTGAACGGTTGTAAAATTTGATAACTACACGAAACATGAGAATTCCAGAAGTCAAACTAAACAAATTATATTGCTTTTAGTAACTTAAGAGATCGTTAAAAGAACTAAGCTCATAAGAGCTCGTAATTTGAGAATGTTTGTATATTGTTACGGTCGTCTTTGGCGCCAGTCAGTGGAATGAGGAAAATGTTGAGTATGAATGTAAATGGCCATAAGAATAGATCCAAAGAAATGATGGATGAACTGTGTCAAGGATGATATGGCTAGAAAGGAGGTGACTGCTGAGATGACAAGTAATAGAAGAAAGGAAGAAGAAGACATTCTGCGCCGATCCCAAACAAATTGGGATAAGGGCAGGAGAATGATGATGTCTTTGGCGCCAGTTGCATTTCGAAACTCCATTCACGTCCATACGGTGAAAAGGTTAATTGATGGTATCAGTCCGAGCTCTTACAATACCAAGAAAGGTTTACCGTTTAAAGAATAAAATTACCGAGACATTAATGGCATGTCGTGCGACTGCAATACTCCCGTAACGAGAATCTAGGTTGCATCTGTTGTAGTTAGGGTTGGCATACAAAGTATAAAAGGCATAATTATACTATCTGCTAAAGCCAAACCACACATGGCACTGGAAGAAGCCATTTTCATATTTCGAGCAATGGGTAAGGGCTCGAAAACCGAAATAAATGCGTAAAGGCTGAAAATTAAACCCTTGGTGGTGTGATCATGTTACATGAAGGTTTACTGAAAGCCAATTAATTACCAAAAAGGATTAATCTTGATCTTGTTAGTGAAGGGCAGGCCTTAAGCGTTAAGGGCCTTGGCCTTTTTGGTGACAAAGAAGAAGCAAGACGAGCCCAAAGGATAGCAAATGGCTGTATTTCTGCAGCTACTGCTTTAATAGAAGACTGGCCTGATAAAGTACTTCAAGACATAATTTAAATAGTTATTCAGCGCACAACAGCATGACGTATACAATTGGGTGGTGAAAGACGAGCTAAATTAGGCCAACAACGGATTGTCTATGATCTACATTCCCCGCGGTATAAACAAAACGTTAAATCTAGATGAGAACTAGAATTTATTAAAATGCTGAACTACTTTGTCTATTCCTGCCATAAATCTGTCTAACGGTCATTTTCTATCAAGTGCACTCATAATTCCGTAAACATAAATAATTTAATGGCTACCTATTTTCATAGATTGTTTGTTTATCGATGATTTACGACCGTTCCGTGTTGACGTGTTGTGTATTCTCTATCTGACTTTCAGCCTCATATCTTGTTGGTAACATAGCTGTATACACATCATTAACATTCATATTTTCTTGCGGTGTGGTCTTACTCTTAAGTATGGGTGACCTCACGTCTCTCTGCAGAGTCGTTGACAACTAAAAGGTAACCTTTAATAAGTTGGTGTCATTCAACTATGCGCTTATTGTGGATTTATTTTTTGGAGTTATAGTCTTTAATAAACAATAACACCACGGTTAGGCAAAGGTATACCTTCACCCACACAGCAACACCCAGTTAAGTCTAAGTCGCATGTAATAGGGGGCAAGCCATTGCCATCAACCGGGCACAAATCTAGACTCCGTGGCTGCTACTGAGAAATTACTGATGGAAAAACCCAATAACAATTTGCCCGACCGGAGTTATGTCTTTGATGGTCTTCCAATATTACTTGGGTTCAGCGCAAACTTTTTCTCATCTATTCCTCGCCGTCACCTGTCACGTTTATTACACACTTCTTTCACATTCATATCATTGCTCACATATTCCATCTAACTTTTCTTGAGCACCTCCCTCTTTCTTCTCTTCTCTCTCTCTTCGTCCATCAAGGTCCTGTATTCCATGGTGGTTGGTAAGGCAACCACTGACTAACAATTAAAGTAAGGATACGAAATCACTCTTGAATAGGCGAAGAATTCAATGCTTCCTATGAGTCAAGCGCCGTACATTATTGTTTTCAAGTTCACGATAACTCGCTGTAATACTTGGTATAGCTAATTAAACACTGTCTAACAATCGCATATTAACATTGATATTAACTGCGGGAGTACTAATAAGTATTTGCTTATATGACAGACGATTATACTCAGCTATTGTTTTTATCAAATGCTCCTATCCTTTACAAGATCAAATTTGGCTTCTAACTGTAGCTACTAGCTAACTAGGAGTTCATATATAATATCAATTGTTTCATATTTCCATAAAAAAACGCATAAGTACCTATCAGTACTCATCGGATTTATACTTAGGGCCTTTACACACCACGTTTTTTATGCGCTGACGACGCGTGTAGAATGCAATAAGGACGCTCAGCAAACGCAAGACTGCAGTCACGTTGTTACCGTTCCTTTATATCGCTATAAACACACGATCCTTGCGTTTATATCGCTATAAACGCGCTGATACATCGTTACAAACGCGCGTTGTAGCGATGGCGTCGTTCGAGACAACTCTGCTTACGATTGAAACGCGCTGTTTGAATCGACTCAAACGACGCACGTTAAATTGGCGTTTGTATCGATACAAACGTGTAAAATCTACTAAAACATGTTGATAACGCGCAGAGGACATACTAATAAAAAACGCGCGTCGTCAGCGCATTAAAAAAAGTGGTGTGCGAGGGGGAAGTTTGCAGTTCTGTAAATACATACGTGTTACGGTCGCGAATCATACTTTGTCCAACATACTGCCTGACATAGACCGTCAAATTGCAAAAAAATTTAAGAAAATTTTAATTTTGCGGGCCACTCTGGCATTTTCACCTTAATTCACTAGATTCTTTCCTTAGGTTTTCTTCCTTTTATTCATTGGGCGTATCTTTTTAATGATTGGAGCAATGTTGACAAACATTATGTTCATAATTTTGTGAATGTGAGTATGCTGGGCTATAGTTAGGACGCAAAACTTCTCGTGGGTGTCAGATTAAAAGGCATTGTACTTTTTTTTTATTTATCAGCAAAACGTGCAGCCAGCAGTATCCGCTTAAACACTGATACTAATGATAACTACTAATCAGAGTTCTCTTCTAGAAATATTGCAAAGACAAACGTATTTTGCAGGTCGATTCTGTATTATTTGATTTACAAAATGCTTTCTTGGAACCCATGTTCAGATGTCCCTTCCACAAAGAGCGCGAGAATTTTCTTTAAATAATGGTTCCAAGTGCTAGAAAATTTCCAAAGAAGTTTTTTCTATTCCATTTATTTTCTATAACTTCAACGTACATTACATCATAATGGTCTGAACCCCTGAACCAGGATAACCAGTATAACAAGGGTTGAGGTCTTTCCGGTTGCATATCTCTGAATGTGGAAGCTTAGACAGTATTTACATGCCCACATGTCTACAAATAATCGCATGCAAAGATTTAATCAGTGCATTTACGCTACAGCACGATACGAGGAAACATCTTATTCGATGTAAACAATTAATCCGTATTACTTGGCTCGATTCTAGATGCTATGATCATAAAATAAACAAGGTATTTCAGATTCACGTTAGGAGTTCAACAAACTGCTCCAAAAACGTTTACTCTGGAAGATTACGTTCTATAAATAGGGATATTTTCGCGGATGATCAACGGTATAATATTTTAGCGGTTGTAAATTTGATTTATTGCTTTGGGAGTGCAGTTGTGAGATTCAATAGAGCGGATAGTTGATATGGGCAGGTGTATCATTGGCGAGTAGTAAGCGAGTATCCTCGCCTATGAGTCATATTGGATCGTGGGATTCTTCTCGAAACAATCGCTTGCTTAGGAGCGAGGAGAAAGCGCATTGTAAAAAATCTAGCTTATTTAGCAAGCAAGTCTCGGACTAAACAAAAGGCAAGAAGGGTTAGATCACAATTAAAAGCTGGAAAAAAAAAACTAAAAAGCTAAAAAGCTTTTTTAGCTGAGAATCAGCAGTAAGACAGTTCCTCAAAACGCCCATCCTTTCACTAATTTGAAGTGAAGTAGCTGGAAAGAAGAAGTGGCTCAACCAACTCCTAAGCAACACAATCTGTCACTCACAATATAAAGTCCATATTTCAACATCCTGAATCTAGAAGAATATTTCATCATCATCTGCCTAGCTTTTTCCCAACTACGTTGAGGTCGGACTTCCAGTCTAACCGGATGCAGCTGAATACCAGTATTTTACATGGAGCGACTGCCTATCTGACCTCTGACCAGTTAGTACTGGGTAATACAATACCCCTTGGTAAGACTGGTTGTCAGACTTTTGGGCTACTGGCTACCTGTAACGACTGACAAAGATCTACAAATGACAGCCGGGACCCACTGCTTAACGTGCTCTCCGAGGCATGCAGGAAACTCGGCAAATAATGGGTGGTCACTATCCACGGACCGACCTAGGCAAGCACAGCTTAACCGAAAGATCGAATTATGCAGCTGTTATTATTTAGCCACGAGCTCCTAGCTCTAGAAGAATACTCACGAACCAAAATTTAAGAAAGAATCTAGTCATCACAGGCCACAGCTCCCAATTACAATTCTCATTATTGGATCCTCCGAAAAAATACCAAGACCCATTTAGCAGCCTGAATAATCAACAAGGGAGCTTTTCATTTTTCTAGTTAAGAGTTAATGGGGGCACAATTAACAAGTCCAGACAACTGGCAATGTGATTGTTAAACCAATTAGGAGTAATTGTGAATTCAAACAATGTGCGTTGTTTTAATTTGTTATGTCATGTAACACGAGATACTACGCGGATTCTCTACTGATTTTTGAGTGGGAAATTCCGGATTTGCTTTTAAAAGATAATTTATGATGATAATATTTTTTTTTTCTGCAAATTGGGATTCAACACGTTATAATTAAATTATGTTTTTAAAGGTAGATTAGGTCGGTATTTCCAATCCGATAACTCTAAAAGTAGTACTTGAAGAATGTTCACTTTAGTGAAGCTTATATCGAAAAACATTTGAGAATCAGATCCAAGCCTGAAGCATACCTATAAACAAAGTGTCCAGTAAATAGTACGACATAGTGCAGTTGGCGACAGCAATAAGAAAATCGTTCATGTTCATGTATTTCTTAAACACAGTCTTGTTTTTGATAGAAAAAAGACCTATCATTGAGTAGAGTAACATTCACGAATAATGTGATGTAAAAAATATACTAGAAAAGATTTTTTTCATTACGAAATGCTTAAAAAACTCATTCAAGGTAGATTTAGATTTTTCAATATTTTGAAAAAGTTAGTAATTTGCGTTTCCGTAACATATTGTGTCGTTTTGGGAGGTACTATTTACTGGACACCCTGTATGTGTGATTCCCGTAACAAGATAAGGGACTAAGTGCAGGACTCTGATTTGTATCTTAATCATTACGAGTAGGTAGGTACCAACATTGGATGAATCTTAATTGTATGACAACAGCTGCAACAGAAGAAATCCTGCATACCAGTTTGTTTATTATGTGCCTACATATCGATTATGTATTATTATGTCAGTTACCTTATCGAGTTTTTCTCAATATTTTATTCTGTATTAATTACGAATGTTGCGTAAATAAACAGGTATGGCTGCGTATCAGAACTGGTCAAGGTTAGGTCACTACGAACGGCCGTTGATTTTGACTTTTGGACATGATTTTTATGCAGATGACTCAGAATACATGACGCTGATGGTTTTCGGAGAATCTACAAAAAAGATCGAGAGGCAAAAACAGTCTGTTTGTGCTATCTGAGAACCTAGACTAGACAAAAAAAAAATCTAGATAGACAATCGTAAAAATAGTCAATGGTATTTTTATACTTTTATTCTAATCGATTGTTTCGAATAAAAATAACTGGTTTACAGCGAGTAAAGAAAGAAGATCGATTCTGCGGCTGGATATTAGACAAAAAACGACAACCGCGGGAAACAAACGAATAAGAACACTCAATGATACTATTACACTTTTATGTTAAACGATTTAACCGACCACAACTAAACTTAAGACGCTAATTCAGTAGAATAACAATAGCAGACACTATTTACACAAACAGTAACTATAATAACAACCGATGGACATACAAGATAAATATAAGGAAAAAAGCTATATCACGAAATGAAAAATACCTAGTAGAATGTTCTATTCAATCTGTAAGTACTGATAGACGATCCTCTAGCCTCTTCACAATGATACCCAAGGTTAAACTGAACCGAAAACAAAACAAAATCAGCCCAGTAAATGTCTAGTTTGAAACGTGGAAGAATTAAAACAACTGACCTTGAATTTACAGTAATCAATCAATGTATTATCAACGATTTGTTACTGTTTAGTACTGGACTTGTTTAGATTTTAAATAATTGCTCGCGTTTTTCATCAAGCATTCTGCAACGGAAAGTAACGAAGTGTTGGGTTTTATTTTATTTCGATGTAATTGCAGTGGAATTCGAGAGGAGCTCGTGGCTAAATAATAACAGCCGCTTGGGTCGATCTTTAGGTTAAGCCGTGCTTGCCTAGGTTGGTCTGGGGATGGGTGACCGCCTATTACATAGCGAGTTTCTTCCGTGCCTCGGAAAGCACGTTAAGCCGTTGGTCCGGGGGTTATTTGTAGATCTATGACAGTCGTTAGGTAGTCAGTGGCCCAAAAAGTTTGACAACCAGTCTTACCAAGGGGTATCGTACTACCCAGTACTAACTGGGTTGTGGAGATCAGATAGGCTAGCGCTCCATGTAACATACTGGCATTCAGCTGCATCCGGTTATACAGGAAGCCCACCCCAATATGGTTGGGAAAAGGCTAGGCAGATGATGAGATGCAGAGGAATTCTTTGCTTTAACCAGCGGGAAAACCAAAGAAGCGGTGGATGGATTGTGTGAAGGATGATCGGGCTAGAGAGGAGATGACTGCTGAGATGGCAAGTAATAAAGAAGTAGGTATGGAAGAAGAAGACATGTTGTGCCGACCCCAGACAAATATTGGGATCGAATATGGTGGAACAAATAACTAATTAACGGAGTTTGGATTTGTTGATGGCAATAGGCGAAATGTGGGTGTTACTATACGGCTCTTACCCTTCGGCCGGGGGCAGGATTACAGGCGTGATGTTATGTTATAAATAATTAATTAAAAACACAGAAAACATTGATAAAATGGAACCCAAGATATACAGATAGGCCTTTTTGCTATATTGTCATATATAAACATAGCGAATACTGCAATTTCAATGAATTCGATGAAATCATGGCGATAGGACAATCAAAAATCCACAAGGGATCATTAATAATGCAGACTTCCGCACAAATTGAATCTTTATGTTCTCCTTTTCTTCATAGAAACAGAAATGTAAGTTTGACAAGCAATAAAATTATACTTCGAGAAAATGCAACAAATTTAAATTAATGATAATTTATACCAGCCGTACGTACATTGCATGAGTTATTAATACGTTTTAGATAAAGATTATACGGGGTGCAAACAGACCCTTCACCAAGCCGTCAACCAAGCATTCTGTACATCAAACTAAGTAACTTTACGCAAAAATTTTTGCTGGGAAACGAAAATTTTTTTTGGGGTCAATAATCACATTTTACGGTAAAACTCAATATAATGCGCTCAAAACTTATTGCTGATGGATGCTTTGAATAGTAAACGGACCATGGAGGTAATTGGAGTAAAGTTAGAACCTTAAAAAGTAGTATTTAAAAAAAAACTTGTGAAAAAATTGGAACTTTGACCCCCAATATCTCCGAACTAGAAGGTTCCCAGGTATGGTCCAGAACAAAAAAATGATCCCAATGATGGGCAGAATATGTGGTTTTCATTTTCGTTAAGGGTCTTTTTACACCCTTTATTACCGGAACTGGAAGTAAGTAAACATACGTAGACTGTTAATCAATAGTAAAATAGTAATTGATATCAATATTTTTGGCAAACTCGAAAAGTAGTGGGCGAATTTTGTTTAAGTTCTTCCCAACTGTCTGGAGAAAGACCGAAGGCAGGCATCTGAATGTCCCGTATTTAAGAATTGTAGGACATCAGCACCAATTAATGTCAGACTTGACAAAAATGGGGATAAACTAGATGAAATTGCGATTAGAACGCGATCGCTCTAATAAATACGGGAACTGCTCGTCTGATCACGCACAATAAACGTGCGAATTTTTTGCAGATGATATTCAACCTTAATGAAAACACTTATTCGAACATTTACCTTCCAAAAATCCGAAAAGTATCCGTGGAAAATCCCCAAAAGAAACTTTCTCAAGCCAAAATCTAATAACGAAACCCCTCGTGCGCCGAAACCACGTCAGAAAAAGTACTATTAGCATCACAGCCGTAAGTTGTAATGGCTAGACGGTACGTTACTGATTTAGCCATGGAATTAATCAAGCGATCGGCCGTCCCGTGCCAACAGATGTTTACGTTCATGTCATACTAGTGGACGCCCTTTAAACATTATTAATTTTCGCCCAGTACTTCCTAATGAGCTGGGCAGAGAAACAAATGAGTGTGGCCTTTTTTGTATTTCTATTTGGGAGTATTGGATAAGAACTCTCTCGAAGATTTTCCAAACAGAAGCCCGCTTGCATCAAGAAACAGGTGCATAGGTACATTATGTTTCTTTATGTGCGAGCAAAAACAGAAAGACTGGGACTATTTTACCGGGTATCTGTAGGCAAGCATCCGAAGATAGGAACACTTAATACATGGCCCTAATACATCCGTTGATTAGTACTGATTAATGGCACAGAAAACGATGATTGGCTGTCATTTAAGAACTCAGAACGAGATTGGGTATTAACGAGACTAGGCCGAGGCTCGTATTCATTAATCTCTAATTAAAACTGTCAGCTTTTCTACCAATCGTTCCTGAAATCGATTCATAACTACGCATTGTTCTAGAATATGCCTTGGATTATTATATCTCAAAAGGTGGCTTTAACCACGCAAAAGGAAAATTATGTGGAGCTATAGAGCAAAATCTATTTAAGGAACACACATGTTAAGATTAAGTCATTATCGTTGCCTAGTTCACGGCAGGATAAAAATAGCTCGATGACTCAATAATAGGAATAAGGACAGACTACAAACCTCTATGACCTTAATGGCGGCAAACCACAGTTTCCGGTGCGACTGCCTTTCGCAAACAGTTATCAAGTACATTCGTTTTAGGGGAAATATAACAGTTTCCGACAACTACTAGGCGATTTTAATGATTAAATTTGATACGAAACTAATTGGAAATGCGATTAGATATTTTATTTGTTTGATACAAAGGATATCGCGGAAATATTATGGGTTTTTGACCGATTAGCGAAGTGTCTTTAATTAACTTTGTATTATCTGTCCGTCTGGAGTATTTACAATGATTCTAGGAATTAGATGTTCTTAGGCTTTGTTCGATAAAAATAACTTATTCAGTGGTTCATTTGGTTCTTTTTTTTAATCTGCGCATGCAAGCAAAGGTTCGTTGGAGCATTTGTTGAAATAGAGGCCCGATTCGGCTTTGTACGGATGTTCAGTATATCCTCTGTGTATGTTTTCTTTACTAATCTAAAATCAAATAAGTAATCTAGCATGTTTTGTTTTTCTTGTACTTACGTTTCGGCACGAGCTAACAGCTAGCTAGAATATTAGCTCATACCGTGATAAAAAATTTAGTCGGACATCAGGCTAAATTTATTTATCGTGGCTGACTGTCGAGGGTTTGTCCAATGAACGCATAATTCGGTGACGGAGTTCTAGTAAAAGAGTCATCATCTGCCTAGCCTTTTCCCAACTATGTTGGAATCGGCTTCCAGTCTAACCGGATGCGGCTGAATACCAGTATTTTTACATGGATCGACTGGCTATCTAACCTCCACAACCCAGTTAGTACTGGATAATACGATACCCCTTGGTAAGACTGGTTGTCAGACTTAAGGGCCACTGACTACCTGTAACGACTGTCAAATGACAGTCGGGACCAACGGCTTAACGTGATTTCTGAGGCACGGAGGAAACTTGGTATGTAGGCAAGCGCGGCTTTACCTTAAGATCGACCCGAGCGGCTGTTATTATTTAGCCACGAGCTCTTCTTCTAGTAAAAGAGTAACAGAATCAATTATGTCAATCATTAGGCCGAGTAGCTAAAATCATTTCACCTGGGGACAAGCACGTACCATTTCGTAAGTCAGGTACTTACGAGTACAATCGATGCCACGTCGACACGATGCTGAGTTCTAAAATAAGATGAAAACACGCATCGACCGCTCGTTCGTCTGCCATTGATATCATGTATTTTGGTGAGTCATGCACTGTCTGCTAGTAACACTGTCTCGTTTCTCACGTGCCAGTGGACTAGGCAAGTTTCGGATGTCGCCTGAATAGATTTATGTTCTTGGCTCAATAAAAAATTGTAATAGGGAATAAAGTATGAGAGGAAGACTCGTTTTTATCTGATTTTTAGTGGTTGAGTGTAGTTGTGGATGGTTTAATAAATTGTGTGGATAAATTATTGGGAATAATTTGTACAGAACTCGTGGCTCACGTGGATAATAACAGCAGCACGGGCCGATCTTCAAGGTTAAGCAGCGTTTGCCAAGGTTGGTCTGTGGATGGGTGACCATCTATTACATTCCGAGTTTCCTCCATGCCTCGAAAAGTACTTTAAGAGAGTTTATACAGAAAGTGGGCAACGTCGCAAATGGTTGTCAAAGTTTTCGCTGTTTTGATTAATTTGCCAATATTACTGTATGGAAATAAGAAATATGGCTAACTAGTGAACTAAAATATTGATTATGAAATGCAATAATTAATATCATAACACCGAATATTTAGTTTTAGATGTAAAAAACAGTATTTGGAAACTTTCCATTATGCCTTTTTTACACCTAAAACGTTTACAACATCAAATTCAGTTTTTTAATTGCAATTATAAATGCATTATAAATATTATAGTTCACTAGTTAGCCCTATTTCTTATTTCCATACAGTAATAATGCCAAATTAATTAAATCAGGTAAATATTTGTCAGCTATTTGCGACGTTGCCAACTTTTTGGATGAACACTCATAAGTCGTGGGTTTCGGCTGTCATTTGTAGATCTTTGACAGTCGTTACAAGTGTCCGGAAATCCGAAAGTCTGACAGCCAGGGGCATCGTATTACCTAGTACTAACTAGGTAGTTGGAGGCCAGATAGGCAGTCGCTCCATGTCAAATACTGGTATTCAGCTGCATCCGGTTCGACTGGAAGGCGACCCCAAAATAGCTGGGAAAAGTTAGGCAGATTTAAACAGGACTTCTCCTTTTTGCAAACGAGATTATGCTTTCGATTCTTCGCAGAAAGGGTATATTTAAATGAAGCTCATTGATCTCGGTCATATATTGTATCGCCAAGGAAACAAGACATTTATATAATAGAGTAGTACACAACTCGCCTAAATATGATTCACATTATTATTTGCTTGAAAACAGAAGCACTTGCCTGTGTGGTCACAATAAAAAATAATTGACCATAATAAGGAAACTTGTGATATCAAAATGTTTAAACGTTTTCCACCTTATCTCTTAGTTCATATGGTTCAACAAATAATGATGCTTGCATAATCTGATAAGCCAACATAGATGTTTGCCGGCTTAAATTATCCTGCTTGCCTATGCCTGTGCCTGTTTGCCTATGTGCTGGCATTATTAGTACCTATATATCCAACTTTGTTTAAGCCTACAGCCATAGCCGGCTCTTATGCCGCAGCCTCTGCGGAGCTCTCTCTGGAGAGAGGAAGACGACTTCCAAACTGCCCAGATTTCGCCAAATGCAGGAAAAAGCACTTCGTCAACCCAGGTACTCTTCGCGAGATCGTCAGTAACACCAACACGCGTAGCAGGACCACTGTCATAACGGGTTTCTTTGACGGAAGAATCGACAAAACGAAGAAACCCGAAGAAACCCGTTTCTACGGTGGTCATGCTTCGAATGCAATACGTTGCTGGCCTTTCTTTCTTGCGAAGCTGGGATGGATGAATCAATCGAATGATAATTATTTTATACGAGTACAATTCAATACAATATTTTTTTAAATGAACTTAAGAAAGAAGTTTGTATTGTATAACGAGCTGGTGTTCGCAAACTCCACGTCCAATGCCCGTATTTTGCGTACGGAAGTAAGTTTTTGGAAGTCTAGTCATCCTTATCGGTCGAGACCTTGAGTCGTAGCGGCAAGCGTATCGTGGGACGCCCCACAGCTAATATAGGACCGACGTCGACGACCTTAGCCGGGACTGACTGGATGCGGTATGCGGAGAACCGGATGTTGAGGCACAACTTGGGAAAGGCCTACAGTTAGCAGAAGTCTGCAATGAGTTGATTTGATTGATTGAACAATATAAACGTCTGCTATTTTATTTGAAACTGTGTCTAAAATTAGGTCAGGTGAAAAAACAAAATAGTTTGTCACAGAAATGTGTATCATATCAAATCAACTAAAAAAAAGATTTTGTCAGCTGTTATAACGACTGCTGTCCACTATGTGTGGTCCCACACATATTTGACACATACCACAAAGAGAACTGACTAGAAGAATTGAAAATAGTGTTGTGAATCAAAATTTTAAACTATCATTTCACTAAATTATTTTTGTTTGTTACCTCCATTCTTTCTTTACAATATGACACTCATCATGCCTCTAGATTTCACGAAATTTTAATATTTCATTCTGACGATTCAAATTTATTTTTAGGTCCATCAATGAACACTTACCTACTTCGTGTTTTATTTAAACAAAATAATTGATTATAAACAAGGTCAGCCAGTAGTGAGCCTGAATTTATTAGTCATTGTTTTATTAATGACTTGTGTTTTACCACATATTATGCTAAAATTAAGTTTAGTTTTTGATTTTTATTTAATCAAGTTCATCAGTTCCCCAGAAATTAAATAACTTATTATTCCATGAAATCATATGAATATTTATCCTCACAATTTTACCTGGTAACACCAAAATTGTCAACTAGGTCCTAAATTTAAAAATAAACAATACATGCATGACATGTATGAGGATAAAACCAAACAATATTCTATTTAAAGTTCTGCAAACCTTTGTCATTAGCACCTCTATGTTAGAACCACTGATATCAGACCTACATTTATGTAACAATAGATAAAAACCCATTTATTATAATCAATAGTCATGGGTTTTCCTAATGCCAGCAGGTTCCAATGATGATTAAAATCTCGGCCTATGATTGTTCTAATATAAAGAAAAGACGATGATGTGAGGCAATGGAATTTCTTGGAACAGGTGACTTGTTTCAACTGTCTGGTTAACTGATGAGCATCATGACAGTACAAAGTGCCTATTAATTGCTTAATTGAAAGAAATCTTTGAATTTGAGCTCCCATAGATGGAGTGGCAACCTTAAAAAGGTGGCTGGAACAGACCGGATATAGAAGACCGAGGATTGGGTACTGTGGTGCAGTTTGAGAAAGGCCTATGTCCAACAGCACAGTGAAAGGCTTTTTTTTTTTCGGATGGGAAATCATCAAATAACCCCCTCCTCCCCCCGGGAGGAGTGGGAGGGAGTGTCAGACTTTTACTGACTAAAACCCATCCATGTTCTTTGCCCTTAGTGTTCCAGGGCCGCGGTATATCTTTCGAACAGTCCCGCAGCCCCAGCAGGCACTGTGAAAGGCTGAATTTGTTTTTTGAAAGCAATAAAGGCTTCTCTAATCTAATAGAAGGCATTGATAAGAACTTACGCTCAATGTCATCACAATTTCAACAGAATTTCTTACTTCGGTTACAATTATTCTATTAAAATAGTTTGTATAATTGTATTGCAAACAATTCATTGTACACCTTTTGTTACTTTGTCTATGTTTGAATATGTGCCAAATTGTATTTCCACAATATCGTGAGCTATTATTTTTGCATTTTTATTTGAAACATGATTAGTTGGTGTTCTAGTTATTTATTTTTGTGGTACTTTGTCACTTACTTTGCAAGTTATTATTTACTATAATTTTGCCTTTTTTTGTATTAACTTTGATGATCTGATAAATTTTTTAGACCTTTGGATTCCCTCTATTGGAAAGGATTGGAAACTTTAGAGCACCAGAGTAGCAAGAGCCTTGTTTTTACTTTTAGTTTTTATCACAATCCTGTAGAACTAGAAAATTTGTCTGCTTACAATGTAAAGAATGCAATGAACATGCTGGAGGATATGCTTCATTCTCAACATTCTCCTGCCCTTATCCCAATTTATTTAGGGTCAGTGCAGCATGTCTTCTTCTTCCATACTTCTCTATTACTCGTCATCTCGGCAGTCACCTCCTTTCTAGCCATATCATCCTTCACACAGTCCAACCATCATTTCATTGGTCTTCCTCTAATCTTGTAGCTATCTACATTTACACACTTTAATGAAGCGTGTTTTCCAATAATAATATTCTTCCATATTAAACCCAGTTTCTCAAGCAGAAATATTTACTTAAACATGTTTTAATATACCATTGTTACTCTTACTAGGTTATCTGTTTACCAAGAAAGACCTTCATTCTCTTTAGAAATTGTAACAGAAACTCTATTGTCTAGCAACATCTATTTTATTGAATTATACTATTATTCTAACCCTTTTGTTTCACCTAAGATTTCCATACATAGTCTTGCTAATAGAATTTTCTAGAAAACAAACCTAGCACCTGGCTGATTACAAAAAAAAAAAATGTTGTTTATTCTGTAACATGGCTTGAAAAATATTTCTACACATCACTTTTTTTAATGAAAACTATGACTTTTACATAGTCTTCTTCTTTTCGTGTGGTTAGTGCCTAACCTGGTGTCAGAATTTTTATGCCGTGCATGGGCCTCTGACTTGGCTTTACATACCATCGAAAAATATCTCTCAGGCATGCTGGTTTCCTCAAGATGTTTTCCTTCACCGAAGCATATGATAATGGTACAATAGGCAGACATACATCTGTGTCTTTACATAATAATTAGATAGGAAACAAAGTTCTGAAGAAAGAAGGAACTCTGAAACAGTCACCATCTCTTCAAACCTCGACATAATCTTGGTCATGTCATATGAGGACCATGCAGATTAGTCTCCGAGATGGTGTATTTTATCTTATTCAGCAAACATACTATAATAATTTATTTTATCAACAAGTACCATTTAATTTAAGCATATGGTCAGACAGTCAGACATTACTCTTATCTGACTATAACTGACAACAGTGTAAGATTAAGTGTTCACTGTAATAAAACTACCATACCATTGGTCTATGAAAAACATCTGGTGTTTTCATTGGATTAGGTAAAGGAAATTGGATCTTAACGCAGAGGAATATGGTGTATATTGAGGGCTGAAGCGGTTGATTCTTGTTTTTGGTAATGTAAACAAAAAGACAAGGATTGTAAATTGATTAATTTATGGTTACAGGATGGGTTTAATAGTCAGAACTGTTACAGGATCTTTGCACAAATTACTGGTAGATATTTTTTTTATATCACAGTCTAGGGATAGAGGATAAAGCCGAAATATTTTGCAGAAAATTAATTTCCAGAAAGGTAACCTCAGTTGTCCCAGCAGTGATGACATTAAAAGTTGATTAATATTTAGAGGCTGTAAAGAAAATCCATTTTTGCTAATCTTTGTAAGGTTTTAAATAGTAATTTCAGTTGCTTATCTAATTTCGTTTTTATGATTAATTTTTATGAAGGTACTAATTTTTAATTTTAACTTTTAATTTTCTCATTGCATTAACAGATTTAAATTAATAAGGAAGTTTCAATAAAAAATAATAATAGATTAAAAACTTATTTTGCCGACACATCTCAAATTTCCCAATACGAAAGTTAAATAGTGCCGCGAAACGCTAAAAGATTATGAACTACTATGTTTTGCAACTACAAATGTATAAAAATGAATAATTGGCATGTATTCTTGTAATTACGAATTGTTTCTGACATGACTCGAGTGAAGGACGTCAACAGGTGTCATGAGAAGTCAGAAAAAATGATCGAACTCAGGGTCGTGAGAAACTTACTCTGCTCATTGGAAGCTGTGGCGGCGGAATCGCTCATAAACGACCCGCTCCGCACCACAGGACCCCACTGCTGCCTTCTGCCATTATCTCTGGTCTCTGTCCTCTCCACATCTTCCGCTTTACACAGATGAAAAGCAAATACGCACCAATATAACACTAAACCGATACGCATCGTGATCTCACAATGACACTAATGCATTAACCGCACATAAAAATATAAAACCACCTCAGTAACACCGCACTCTATACACATTCTAAAATAATATGCAGACAAAATGGTTCATAGTTTATAAGGCCACATCACAAGTTCAATGAAAAAACATAAAAGCTACGATTTTTTATCACAGAAAGAAAAAATAACGAGGTCGAAAAACTTTGACAGTTATTTTTAGAGTGAGGCAACATTAGCAAGAGTGGAAAATACTAATTGCTTCTGTCACTGTCATGTCTTAAAAATAGTCGATTTAACGTTTAGTCTACTATTTGTCGGAGTATTTTTGTAATATTCGAAATGAACGCACCCATAATATTTACCAAAATATGTCAAATGACCTTGCCAGTTTGTAAACAATACCTTGAAGAGCAACTTTTGATACAAATTATCTAATTTCCTTGTTGTTAATTCACATATCGCCTTAACAGAATACAATATTCGCGTTTTTACTGAATTAGGAGTGTAAAATTGTAAAAATGAACATCGATTTCGAAGCCATGGCTGTTTTGGAGGAGGAATCACAGAACGTGAGTGGCTATTAATTTCCTTTGTTACGCTTGTTTACTACGTTATTATGTTCTATTTATGAACTCTGGTCATGTTTTTTCTTGCATCAATGTTATTTTGGCGCCAGGACAGTTTATTTTGTAAAAAATCTAAATCTACTTCCCAAATCATGTAATATTGTATGACATGACATGGATTCAATAAATCTATCCTCTGTAAGATTCTATTGCACAACAAGATGTAGAGTTTCGTCATGTGTGTGCTGGGTATTACGATTATTAATGGCTGATAGTGCAACAGGAATAAGGAAAGGCTGTGAAAAACAAACAAATGTTGGTTGAAAACATTAATAAACTGGTCTTATCAGCTGTGTTTACTGAGAACATGTGGAGTGGTTTATTATGACATGCAACATGTCCTCCACATATTTGGCATTATTGCCTTTTTAAGTCCCAAGGTCAGAAGTTATAACATATTCAACTAACACTAATTAAAGTACTTATTCATTAAATTTAAGAGGCCTTTAGGGTAAATCTTACAAAATTCATAAATACTGTGATTTTTAATCAAAGAAATTCAGAATAATTATGTTTTAAGAAACTAGGAACATGGTTTATAACACACAATTTGTTTCCTGTAAAAAGTATGAATTTCTTGACACTTAAAAGTAGTTATCAGCAAAATTTACATTCCACACTGTTGGCTTTTGACCTCAAATGTGTGACACACATAGATTATTATTCGCTAGTCAATTAATTTAGTACCATTGGCTTTTATTTCATGTTATAAGTTCTTTTTTCTCCAAGAATATGTAATGGCTAATGGATAGTGGCATAAAATATTTCAATGAATAGCCATTCCATCCAAGCATACTATCCAGTTCAAAAAGGCTATATTTTCTGTCTTATAAACTACCAAAATCCATAATCATTACAAAGTTTCATTCTTAGAAATGTATCGATTGATAAACAAGTCGTTAAGAAACTAAATTTACTAGAAATGGATCTATCTTTACATAACTTTATCTGATTAGGAAAAATAATGTGTAGATGATAACAAAGAAAACAACTAAATCGATAACACAACTAGTAGCGCCATCTAGTATCAATAACGTACACTTCTTGCTACCACAACGGCTCTGACGTATGTTAACAAAACAGTTCGGCTACTATAATGTAGATGGCACTGTACATAAAAGGGTTAGTAAAGACTATTCTATAGAGTATAGGTATTAACTTTATCTTTGTTGCAAATCGAAATCAGTAGGTTTACCTCCACCCCTCGCTGGCTTTGATAACTGCTGCGCATAAAATAAGCCAACCGTTCAATTTTCTCCTTGACTGTGTCGCAAAATCGCTTTCTAGACACGGTCTGCACTTTTGCTGCACGCGTAGCATGACCACCGTAGAAACGGGTTTGTCGACGGAAGAATGGACAAAATGACAACAAAAGAAATTGTCATTTTGTCGATTCTTCCGTCGACAAAACCCGTTTCTACGGTGGTCTTGCTACGCATGCTGTCATACTTAAATCTCTCTTCTCTAGAATCTAGCTTTATTTATAATTTTGAGTCCTCCTTCCATAACTTCTAGCAGTCTGGTTTTCTTTCAAAATTCAAGAACACCTTTGTTCTGGGACCCAGCCCACACACCACGAGCACCATAGCTCTAATTCATTTTTGATGCAGTTGCAGATTGCAGATGCGCAATTAAATTGTTTTTAATAGCTATAACTTGGAACTGTTTATTTTTAGAATATTAATTCAGTAGTTACTATTTATAAAAGTGCTTCATGGTCAGCCTTCATCGCATCCTGTGCGATTTGATAACATTAAATTATTATATCTGCCACAGTAGTCTGAATAAAACTGTATTTGCTGATTTTCAGTGCATATTTTCAGCTACCCGTACTGAATAGCTCATGTTAGTCGTCCTTACCATGTCCTTACCAAGGAATAAATGTAATAAACTAGCTGACCCGACATTCAGCCTGACCAAACGAATATTCGGGAGATGTTTCAAATTTTTCTTTTCCCTTAAAACCTTATTTAATAAAAACACCGACTATTTCATGAAAAAGTCTAACAATGAGATTAACTGAACTTATCGTCTGTTTTTTAATCCCTGAGACTAAATTGAAAAGTGAAAATGTCAAAAATGACATAAATCCTATTGAAATCTATGTCAGTTGGCCATTTTTACTTGTCAATTTAGTCTCAGGGATTAAAAAACAGACTATAGAGGGTTGTATTGATAATTTTAATGATAATAACTCTGTAAAACCATATTTGTTACGGTCGCGAATCATATTTGAATCAACATTCAATCCGACACTGACCTGTCAATTGCAAAAGAAAATTCGTATTTCGCTTGCTACCCTCGCGCTTTCACCTGCAGTGATGCGCTTAATGACAGCAGCATTTACCTATTGATTATTTACATAGGTATACAGGGTTTTACCAACCTTTCTATCAGAAACACACCCTCTATGTGAGTCACCCTCACCGTTACATGATTGTAAGTCGGCGATATGTTAGGTTTTTATTGAGTCAGCTGCTAGATATTAATTATGAACACTGAACTGCATAGCATTATAAGTCTACTGTCTATGATGTTCCGAATGATGGGGTACAAGCTTCTTTTTTTTGAGAGGGAATAGAAAGAAAGAAAACAATTATGTTACTTGGCGAATGCCAAAAAAGAAGGTAGGGCCAAAGGAATAGGTCGTAATCCGCCACTGACGTACGTGCGTGCCCAGTGCGGGTGGTGATGACACATGTCTTCAAATTTTTGTCCCAAGGACCCAAGACCGCATGCATGTTTTCCTTCTCCATTTTGAGAGCATAAATGTGTGAGCATGAATAATAAAAATAAATACCAAAGTAAAATGACTGTCTGGGTGCGACCCTACAACCGTCGCGGCTGTTTCCCCTGGGCAGACGGAAACTGGAATTAAGAAAGGATTTTTAATAAGCCGGAGATTTTGAAAAGGGCCAAACGTTCCCGGCCTTTGTCCTTTTGTCATATGGGATTTACCCTCGTTCCCCTCACCAGGGCCCAACGCACCTAACCAAACAGCTTTACTACTAAACATGTTATCATTTCGACTATACCTGGGTGTTTTGTCTGTCAGTGTATCCCCCACTTAACGTCAACGGCCTAATAGATTAGATAAGGCTAACACTTCGCACTGTTGTGGTATCAGTGCATATAGCTTACTTAGTTTTATTTGCACTGAAATATAACTTGCGTATTGCCTTTTGTTATCCGGACTGGATGTCCAAGGCCACTGCTAGAACTAAATGTGGCCATCATGTGGTCTAATCATCTGCCTAGCCTTTACCCAACTATGTTGGGGTTGGCTTCCAGTCTAACCGGAAGCAACTGAATACCAGTATTTTACATGGAGCGACTGCCTCTCTGGCCTTCCTCAACTCCGTTGGAAGATAAATTGTCAGTCTTTCCGGGTTCTGATTCAGACTACCCCTGCCGACCCGTTGGCATGTCGTCTTAGTATAGATAATGTATACATATAGGCAGACTGACTTCACTTGGGATGACAATATCAGCACGTAATGGTAATTTATTGCCTCAAATTCTCTATTCCCACAAAACATTTCCCACCAGCTTAGCACCGAGTTAGTTTTCGGAATAGAGCATTTTAATTGGGTGAGCTCCAACATCCTTTCCCTAAAATTAAGTCGAAAGATTGTCAAAAAGAGTCTCTTAAGATTTGACGTGAAAAGGCAAAAAGTAAGTAGCCGGGGATATTTGTGAGACAATCCTTAAGTGCAACAAAAGAAACTCGTTCGCTGACTGGCGTCAACACCCCTCTCAGATCGCGCAGCTACTCCAGACACCGCCGCGCCGTCTCAACCCTAAGTTAAACGGCTTCTTCTTCTTAATGTGTCTTTAAAATGGGTGTAAAAGAACCCTTAACGAAGCCGAAATGCACTTGTTCTTACTGTCATTGCGATCATTGTTTTCTTCTAGACCATACCTGGAATCGTTATAGTTACGGAGATATTGCGGGTCAAAGATCCAACTTTTTAACTTATTTTTTAATACAAGTTTTTAATGTTATAACTTTACTTTATATATTACCACGATCCCCGTACTATACAATGCATCCATCAGCACAATGTTTTGAGTGCGTTACATTGAGTCCTACGGTAAAACGTGATTTTTCACCCCAAAAGGAAAAGTCGTTTCTAATTTTTGCGTAGAATCAATTACTTTGGTGTACAGAATGCTTGGTTGCTTTGGCTTCCGTTGGGTCCGTTTACACCTTGTATATTTCATGGTTCATAAAAAACTTAAATGTTTGAACTTCAAAAAATGTCCAAAATTCAATTAAGTACGACACCTGTAGTTGTCCTTTTAGCAGTTTCTCTGAAACGTCGCTTCCGTTGTGAAGCCATGAAGTGGTACCAATCAGACTAAGGCGCACCCTCGCATTTATAAAATTGTGTGGGTTCAAACTAAAACTAATTTTCGTCAAATGAAACGTCTTTGAAATAGGGCTTCTTAATTCTCATAATCCTATTACTGATTGATTTCAAATAAATTGAAATTATGGAAATGAAACGCGTGAATCTTTCTTAGAATCTTTTTTTTCTTTCCACGAAAAAGTCGAGAGCCATATAAAAAATAGACTATTGAGCAATTCCTAATCCTGATAGAAAAACCCGATAACACTACTAACTATTCCTACATACATTAAGAGTATCAGCAGAGAATCGTTGCTGCTTTTACTTCGGTTAGCTTCCACTCCAAAGTCTAGATTGGTCTAGATTTATTCAAGGCAATCAACTGACACGTAGATGACACTTTAATAATCAGAACAGCGTGTAAATTAGCTAAGTACTGACATTACTGCTTTAATTATGAAATTAAATCCGTAAAATTGCCGCGAACTCCGTTTAAATGCTAGCGACGTAATTGACACGAACTGAATAATGATATCAATGTCCAAGTAGGTATACACCATTAAGTATAAGACATCTCAAAGAAAATAAAAACATATTTTTATGTCGACAACAATCGGTTGTCGTGGGGAAATGGGCACGTGATGCGGAGGAATGAGGAAAATGTCGTTAGGAAAGTTTTGAGGAGGTATGGCTATAAGAGAAGAGGAAGATATCAATAAAACTATTGATGGACTGTGAAAGATGGTATGGGTAGAAAGGGGGTGAGTCAAGAGATGACGACTAATAGAGAAATATGAGAGAAGACTCCAAATTAATTAGGATAAGGACAGGAAAATTATGAATTACGAAATAATTATTCAAAAAGGTAAGGTTATAATGGGGTGTAAAGTATCCTTAACGAAACTGAAAGGCACTTGTTCTCCCCGACATTGCGATCTTTTTTGTTCTGGAACGTACTTGGGAACCTTTTAGTTACGGGGGTCAAATTTTCAACTTTTTCACAAGTTTTATAAATAATATATAATATGTCCTTAACCCCCGTACTATTGATATTCAAAGCATCCATCAGCACAATTTTTTGAGTGCGTTACATTGAGTACTATCGTAAAACGTGATTTTCACCCCAAAAAAAATAAAATTTTCGTGTAGAGTTACTTAATTAGATGTACATAATGCTAGGTTGACGGCTTCGTGAAAGGTCCGTTTACACCTTGTCTGTATGGCTGATTGGGCAATCTCCGATTCCACTTTGTTTTAAAGAGAAGAGTCTCAAGTGCACTCATACAATAAAGTTACCTTGTAACCAGAACACTGCGCACTTAGTTATTTAAACAAATGCTTGTCCATGCATGAAGAGCTGTGCCTTTTGTTTTTATTCCGAGAAATCTCAAAAACAATGCATTCTTTATGCAACATATCAAACTTTTGAGAAGTCGGTCACTTCCGTTACATAAATATTACGCTAAACTTAAACATCTAAACACGTACATATAAGTATTCTTCCCAACTATGATGGGGTCGGCTTCCAGTCTAACCGGATGCAGCTGAATACCAGTATTTTACATGGAGCGACTACCTGTCTGACCTCCACAACCCAGTTAGTACTGGGCTATACGATACCCCTTGGTAAGTCTGGTTTTCAGACGTCTTGTAACGACTGTCAAAGATCTACAAATGATAGCCGGTACAACGTTCTTTCCGTCCACAGACCAACCTAGGCAAGCGCGGCTTAACCTGAAGATTGATCCGAGCGGCTATTATTATTAACTTGCTAAACACATAAGTATTGCGTTTCAATAATTCACTAGCATAACGTTCAATTAAAATTATATTGATGCATTTTTGTTCATCGTCCTTCATGGTTGACCTAGGTTAGTTTCTACGTAGTTTCATTTCAAGAAAAGCAGTACTAACTACGCCGTAACGTATTCGCACCAAAGTACCATAAACACCTTATGACAGGAGGGTTAGCGTTCAACGTGAAATTTGGGATTTCTCTGAAATGTCTAGAAGTAAAAATTTTATTGTCCGTTACACGCTCCCGCATGCTTAGCCGAAATTATAAATATGGGCTAAGTTTGAGACGTTAACGTTAATTTATGTTAACGCTAATATTTCGGTATGAGATGGGCGGGGTTTGAGGCTTATTTGCGTAATGTAGATGCAAGGGCGTGGCTTGAACACCGGTGTGCGATGCACTATTTTTTATAACTATGTTATTTTAACGATCCGTGTGCGAGAGATGAAATATTTCGTATTCATTCCTACATCCAGAATAGAGTGGTTCGATATTCAAGCGCATGTCTGATGGAAATGGGTCTCCAATTAGTGCGCTGCGTTATTGGTTCCTACGTCGATGCACCTAGCCCGGCCAGTTCCCCTTCGACCACCGATGTAACTGCTTGTCAAAATGTTGTCCAAATTCCTGTTGGTATTGTTTTTAAATTATCAAGTACTCGGTTAATATCTTGTTGTTTTTGATGAGGGGTAGTGAAGAAGTTGAAGGAAGGCGGCTTAGAAAAAAACCGGTAAGTTTTGCCATATTTTACTCTAAGTCTAGCTTATTTCGAGCGTGGACAACGCCGTTCTTCCAGATTGCAAGCTCAGCAGTCTGCAGTTATATTGGCAGAAGCATTAATCTGTATTAATGTCGCGACACAGCGCTGTAGTAAGTAAGTACGTCTTAATATTGCACTCACTGTTACCGAGTGCAGCCAAACGATAAGGTCACTTTGTCCAAGGTGGGGAGGGCTACAATACGAGTCGTTGCGACACGTCTCGTCCGCTGCTTGTACGACTCGCTGTAGTCTGTCTGTCTGTACGGATCCATTGCCGATTTAAAAAGTTGTTTTTTAAAAATAAGAAGAGTGAACGCGCGCGGTCGTTCCCACTGCGCAACGCGACGCGGCGCAGCCAGTGTGCGTTGAGGCAGTCGCTAGGGCGGACACGACACTCCGACAATCACTCTAAATCGTGAGTAGCGATACATTTCTTTATTAATTCTTGTGAGAAAAATTATGTAAATTATTTTTTTATCAACACCGGTATGTTTAAGTTGTGTGTTTGCAGTGTTTTGAGTGGTTGAATGCGAAATATTTTAGGTTAGGATCTGACAGTTACTACGCCGCATAAAATGTACATCGTTTGACGCGAACGAACGACGCAGTTCGCTTGGTATCGGGCCGGCCTTTTGTTGCTAACCGAGAAACAAAACTTACTGCGTATTTGCTTATTATGATATTATTTATATGCACGACATAGTTGCAGATAGCTAGGTACATGGTTATTAATGGATAATTGTTACTCTTGAAGTTCTAATGTGAGGTCATGGTTAAAAGACAGTGCGTTTACCTAAGTGCGTATTAATAGAAAGTTGTCGATTTTACGTATAATACACGGCATATTGTACTCCAAATAATAGGTATGTTTGTTTAATTAGGTATGACAATGTACAAAACATTTATGCAATCATTTATATTTGTTTATCAACATTGTAAATGAGATAACAAAACATGTAGAGTATGTAGTAACATTGACCAACTTTGAGCTGTAGGCTGTAGCCCCACTCAAAGATAAAATGTGGAAAAAAGTAATTGTTTATTTTCAGCTGTAAATAAATGTAATTACTAACCTTTTCGCCATTAAAAATGGTCTTTAGTTCAATGTTTTCCTAAGCTCTCTTTGTTTATGTGTGAAATAGAAAGTTGAGGATTACACAACAAAAAATATTTAAATTTACTTTATCAAAATTTATTTACTGAAAACCGAATCAGATGTTCAACAAAAACAATTTTAGAGCTATATCCAATGCTCCCATTCCTTACAGTAGACTGGGTAACATGTGTTGGCAAATGTTTAATCACATTGATTTTTAAAACGCAATACGTCCAACACACTGTTGCTAACAATAGCTTGCAGTTAAGATTACCAGTATAGATTACAGTTTACACACCAATGGGCAATAGTTAACTAGCTCACAATTATTATCATCAACAACATCACGTTATTTCTTTGTGCAATTTATTTAATCGGTACGGTGAAGGAAAATATCGAGGGAAACCGATTTTTTTTCGAAGACTCGTGACATCCACCTATCTGCTCTGGATCCTCGTGGTGGATTACAGACCACACCCTCTCATAGAGTATGTCCCAACTGTGGGACCTGCGCTTGATTATGCTGTATTTCTCCGAAGGGTTAGACAGAGGTGTACCTTATATTATTACACCCACATTATTTTCGTCTGTAATATTTTTAGTCCCATGTAATTAACAAACTTATTGCCATCAAAAATCCGGACTGCTTCTGGGAAATTCCCGATGGGAAAATCCAATAACTTACACTGCCCTACCTGGGAATCGAACCCATGATCATGTCATTTAAACAACTCACAATGAGTAAAACTGTACTGTATGTATATTTCCAAGGTGTAAGTTCCTTTGTCATTTAAATACTCATCTGCGGATGCTGTGATTGTATCATCTGACTTGCATTCTGCGCAGATGGTGAGAGGTCATTGGGTAAAACATGCATACATAATCAGCCTCTTAACATTTCCTCTACTGGGATACAGAACCCTTCATCTTCTTCTTCTTCTCTCTTATGCGACGGAATGGACCGTAAAGGTAGGACACGGCCTGCTCCTATACTAATTTGCCAGCGAGGAGTAGAGCGGGAATGCTATCGACGAGGTGACCGGCAGCACGCTTTGTTTCTCGCTCTAGCAAATGACGGTTCTGAGCGACAGAAAGGGAGTAGTAGCAGCATGGAAAAGTGTGATTCCGTGCTGCTAAATGAGGTTCAACCCTAATCCACTCACCACAGGTTGATACATAACAAACATGACATCACGCCACACCACATTTCGCCAGTTATGTTTAAGTCCCATGTAAAAGGGGGCAAGCCTATTGCCATCAACTGGCCGCAAATCCAGACTCCGTGGCTGCTACTGAGAAATTCCTGGAAAAACCCGATAACACTTTGCCCAACTTGGGAATGGAACCCAGGACGTCATACTCAGCCAGCAGTCGTGCTGGGATGTTTTCCAATTTTCGGATCTATTCCAGATTATGGCGGTTTTCTCACTATGTTTTCCTTCAACGTTTTGGGAGCAGTTGTGAAGAAATAAATTATACGAAGTAAAGCGCCTGCTCTTGGAAAATTATAATTATTATTGTTATAATGCCCTTAGCAACAATCTGTCGTCATGTCAGTTCGCGTTGGCAGACGTGTTATCAATTGCCCTTTATGCATTGTACTTATATTAAAATAATAGGTTTTCTATAAGTTCATGTATTTAATTGCTTGTAGGCTTTATTTAGTATAAAGTTTTATTAATGAAAAGAAGAATTTCCTCGTACGCGATAATATATTTCTAATAGGAAACAATAATACGGCAAAATAAGTAAGGAAATACAAAAAAAAAAACTTACTTTATTGCCTGCCCGGATAATTAGACAACTTCAGAATTGACTGGTATTTTGCAATCACTGCAACATTAAATAACTTTAATTGTCAATTGTGTTATAAGGTTTAACTATGACTGTTTTTTTTTGTTAAACGATGAATTTAAGACAATACATTGACACAGTATTTTTAAACAATGCTTTATTAAACCGGTTTATTATTTATATACATACTTATAATAAAGCATTTTGATATTGTGTTCATTTTATTGAACTGCAATGATTGTATTTATTTACTAATTAAGTATATTAATTATTGAATAAGACTTCCCTTTACGACACAAAGCTTGAACAGCGAACCACTTTATTCTCTTATAGGCAGATTTTGACCGAGTTTTTTTTTTCTGTGGCATTTTAGTTAATAATGAAATTCATATTTATAAGTAGGTACGCGATGTAAGGGCCTTGATAAATGATAACGCAGTTGGGAAAAATCTAGAATCATGTACTTTACTGAATTAATTCCAATAATTTGCGCTTCAACGTTCCTTAACCCTAAATGGTGTAAAAAGACCCTTAACGAAGCCGAAAGGCATTTGTTCTCCCCGTCACTACGATCATTTTTTTGTTCTAGACCATACCTGGGAACCTTCTAGTTACGGAGATATTGGGGGTCAAAGTTCCAACTTTTTCACAAGTTTTTTTTTAAATACATGATTTTAATGAAAGATTTTTACTTTAAACACCTCCACGACCCCCATACTATTCAATCCATCCATCAGCACAATGTTTTGAGTACGTGACATTGAGACAGACCGTAAAACATGATTTTTTACCCCAAAAAAAAAGTCGTTTCCCAGCAATAATTTTTGCGTAAAGTTACTTAGTTTGATGTACAGAATGCTTGGTTGACGGGTTCGTGAAGGGTCTGTTTACACCCCGTATATTTAAATCGTCAGAAGCAAAAATGGTTTGCCATATTGCATCATCGTCGTCCTTCGGACTGTTCCCATTATTATTAATTTAAATAAAATACGCAGTAACTATTGCGACGTTGAAGGCTCCCCCATGGCAACATTTGAATTCGCAAGACCTTGAAACACCCTATGAGTAACGTTTTTGAGCCCCCCTGTATTTTGAAGCCCGAGGGGAGCCGTTTTGTAAAAGATACCTACAAAAGTCTATAGAAACTTTTTAATTTTTAACCCGTTCATGGTCTCGATAGGGTGAGGTGAGGGTGACCTTCGAGTTTGGTCGGTAAGACCAGTATCGAAATAAGCATGAAAATAAATACAGATGTTGAAAGACCAAGTTTTTGTATGGTTTCCTTAGAAGTTACCACGAGGCTCGAAGCTTTTGTCAGACGGTCCCTATGAAAGAAATGTTACTAAGGGGACGTTAAGAATTTACGTTTCTTTAATACTAGGTGTAGAAAAATATCTCCATAATGAGTATTTTTAATATTGAATCTTTCTTTAAAATTTCATTGAATTAATAACAGACTATTAAAGTATACTGTTATTATAGGAAAGTTAAACACAACATCCGTTTCTTACTAGTGTTTTACATTCTCTCAATCTCAGCAAGTCTTTAATTATAAGCACATTAAAATCTGCAAATTCATTCGTCAATGAGCAAAAAAGCGTTAGTTTTTATAGTAAATTCATAATTTAAAGATACAAATACAAAGCTGAAGCCTATGACGCATTGCACCTGTAAAATAAAACTTCTAGTATCGATCCAAGCTAAGTGGAAACCCAGGTAAAACCCATACATAATTAAACTCCCTATTAAAACCTTTTTCGTCTGGCGCCAGTCTACCTACCTGCAGGCAACGCATAAAAGATGCATGGCGGCCATGACAGTATTGATTTTCAATTTTCGAACTGAAGTAGCGGCACCATTTTCAATTTAATTGCGAGTCTATGTAATTTGCGACCTAAAAGCCCCATGCAGTGTTGCACGTAGTCAAATCAACGACGATATGATAGTGAGTATGGAATATTGTTAAGTTTAACGTCCATCGCGTTTTTTGTATAGCTTGGTGATGGAAAATTTGTTGCGTAGAAAGCGATGGATTGTTAAATGCTGAAACGGTCGTTATTTTTACGGTTTGTTAGTCGTCTCGGGATTGAGACCGCGCTGCGCCGACTACGCAGTTCCAATATTTTGAATTGCGATTACGTCATTGAAAATTTTCAAAACATTGACGTTCATCGAGCGTAGAATTTTTGTCTATATAAAAATATAGATAGACCAGAGATAATGCCAATTTATGAGCAAAATTAAAGTTGATAATTTACGATCGGTTTTTTGGGGGAATAGTTTGAATTGTCGGAATTGAAAATGTTCTTTTTTTAAAAACAGTCGCAACTTTTAGTCGATTTAGAAATATGAGCTAAATATGATAATTGGTGATCGATAAGTAGTAAGTATAGTTTTCTATCCGACCGCTCTAAGTAGAAACAAACTAAGAGGTCACAGCCTCTTTTAAATCTTATGAGGACCATGTAGGTTGGAGTTCGAGATGGTCTTTGTCGCCCACATACAAGTATTATTATCGCTTCTCGTCATAACAAAGGTGCGACTCGCGTTGTATATTTTATTACTGATAAGGAGTGTGCAATCAACGAGGCCTATCACATTCCTCCGCTGTTCACGAACCTGTCATAAGATATTTGAATTCTGACGAAAAAAAGTAGATGCGATTTTTACCGTTTTGATTTCGAAACTGGTGTCGGAGTTGTAGTATCCTCTTGTAGCAGAGCTAATAGGTTGATAACACATTTACTAACTGTATCACAGGCTCACCAACACCACCAAGTCCCAGTCCAGGGTACGCTTCACCTTCCAACTTCCCGCCATTCGTGTGACTGACAGTTGTCATTAGTGACAGCTACCTGACTACTTGTGGCTGTGAGATAGTGTTACCATATCTATTAAATAGATACACTACATCCCTTCCTTATTATATTTGTTTTAATGAAAATGCTTTACCTTCTCAGAGTTTACTCAGTTACCCCATTTGAACATCTCCGATAGCCTCCACTAACTGTGAAGTAGGATTGAAGTTGCTTAATAGTTTATTAGACCTTTTCATATCTTTTCTATAAACTTGATCGTCTACTCTAACCTTTGGGTCTGTATGATCTCGTCTTCCTATTACCATATTACTTTCCTTTATTTTTTTTATATTTTTTTTTTTTATATTTTATTAAATTATTATATTCTGTACGCCGCCGTTGACGGCAAGACATAGCATTCATTTGAATTATTTTTGACATCTGCACTTTTTGTTTAGGCACCTGTCTATGTTCTACAACTACAATAAAATATTTGAATTAAAAATTTGATAGCCCAATTCTTGAAGGCGGCCGTAGGCCATTTAACGACACGCCACGACCCCAGAGAGCCGAAAGCGAAATGGCGGGTGAAACCGCGGGTACAGCTACTTTGCTCGAATCCTGGAACCATTGTTCTCAGTTTGTACTAGTACTGCTTCAACCCCAACTGGGTTGGCATCAGCGATGACTTGCATACTGTCCGTAAGATCCCAGAGTTTCTATCTTAGTCATCTTTTAGGTTTCTACATAAGGCTGACACTGGTGCCCAATTTTAGCACGCCTAATTGTAACACTGTGTTTTTATTCTTACCCAATAAGTTTCTCAAACTAATTTTATTTTATTTTTTACATTCTACAATACTAGGTTCTTTTTTACCATTTATCTTTATAGAAAATTCAAAACTTCCTAGGACTACAAAGGAGTTTTACTGCCATAGGCTTCAAACGGTTTATTCGGTTCTTTAACTTCTTTGCAACGACTTTCCTTGTTACAATTTAGATAGTTCCAAACTCCATCAGATATCTAATTTAATTTACAACCCCAATCAATTATGATCTTTAATTTCACTCCTCTTCATCACATTCTACCTCCGTATCAACGTTAAGTTTTTAAATATATTGTACTTATAACTGCGTTTTCTTGACGTGGTCGTTTACTATATTTAGTTCCTACAATTTTTGTTTTGTTCGAGTTTCCGTTAGTTTTGAATTTCTTTTCATTTACAATGTCCTTGGTATTGGTTTCCCTATCTTACAACAGTTGTGACACTTTTCCTGTAGCCGGACAAATCTTGAAGTTTGTGTGCACGACTCTCACATCTAGTCCACTTGATTCATTGTTTGTCGCTATCTGGATTCTTCTCTAGTCTTCAAAATCTTAATATTTTATTTCACACAGGCCTACAGGGGCACTTATAAGACGTCGAGAAAAGGTGTACGGTTCGGGCTGGTCGCTTCCTATGGAGAAGACCCGGCAAGAAACTCCACGGCTACTCTTTTAAAATGATTTAGTTTTATTTTTACAATAATATAGTCATATTATAGCATTCCATCTTGTATTTTTTATTTGCACTGCATTAATGTCATTTGTGTTGCCTTTTCTCCTTGTTTATATTCTTGTCGTGCAAGGAAGATACATTAAATTTAATGGCTGTCTCATTTAATGAATGTCAATTGCGTCCAATTTAATGGATGCCCAATAAGTCAAATTTAATGGATGCCTAATAAGTCCAATTTAATGGTTGTCAATGCTTCGTCCAATTTAATGGATGCTCAATTCGTCCAATTGAATGGATGACCAATGCTTCCAATTGAATGGATGCCCAATGATTCCAATTGAATGGATGCCCAATGCTTCCGATTGAATGGATGCCCAATTCGTCCAATTGAATGGATGACCAATGCTTCCAATTGAATGGATGCCCAATGATTCCAATTGAATGGATGCCCAATGCTTCCAATTGAATGGATGCCCAATGATTCCAATTGAATGGATGCCCAATGCTTCCAATTGAATGGATGCCCAATACTTCCAATTGAATGGATGTCAATGCTTCCAATTTAATGGATGCCCATTGCTTCCAATTTAATGGATGCCCATTGCTTCCAATTTAATGGATGCCCATGCTTCCAATTTAATGGATGCCCATGCTTCCAATTTAATGGATGCCCATGCTTCCAATTTAATGGATGCCCATTGCTTCCAATTTAATGGATGCCCATGCTTCCAATTTAATGGATGCCCATGCTTCCAATTTAATGGATGCCCTTAACCTACCACGCGTATACAGTGCGTGGTAAATGTCACATGTCTTCGAAGTATTGGTTCTAGGACATGCCGGTTTCCTCGAGATGTTTTCCTTCACCATTTGCAGAGCATTTTCACGCGTATACAGTGCGTGGTAAAAATGTCACATGTCTTTCGAAGTATTGGTTCTAGGACATGCCGGTTTCCTCGAGATGTTTTCCTTCACCATTTTCAGAGCGTTTTGGTGATGAGTGTCAACACAAAATACCTGCCTGGTTTCGAACCCACGACCTAAGTCGGGCTAGGCCATCACCACTCTGAATAAATTTAATATTAATGAGATACATACATATGTCATATTGCTACATATAATATTTAAGTTTACCAATATTTGGTTACCTTTGATTTGTATAATAATTATTAATATACTTATTATTAGACTTGTGGGATGTGGACTCAGCGATCATTGTGCCGATAGTTGTATCAGCCCATGGCTTAATTGCCAAGAGCTTCGACCAACATCTGAGGAGGCTCTCGTTAGGATCAAGGGCTTGATTCAGAAAGCGGTACTTCTGGACACGGCTCGTATTGTTAGGAGGTTCCTCTCTCTGGAGCCCCGACCGCCGGTAGCCTGGACCCTGTTCCCGATACCGGTGGGCTACATATATTTTTAAATGTTTTTTATATTGTTTTTTCTAAGGAATATTTAAAAATGTAATTGTATTTGTATAGGAATAAATAAAGGAAATATTAATATAATAATATACCTTTGCTCCACATTAAAATTACATAGTACTTACTTGTACTTAGTGAACTGTCTATATAAAACCATATTTATTTATTCGTTAATTGACAGGCCTCTTCACTTAGTCCAACTTTTTCCCATTAAAAATTAAAATTTTACCGAACAGTAGTTAGGTATCTTTCTTATTATTTAGGTACTTATTGTCTTCTTTTTTCTCTGTATGAGAAGAGACTCTTGCCCATCAGTTAAACAGTAATAGGCTGGTATCATTATTTTAATGTTCACTTTACATTGCACACATTTATGGCACACTATTCTAATATACTTGCACAGTATTTACTTCACATAACACAACATCAAGGCTGCACTCCCCCAAGTACCAGTCAGAGGTGCACACAATAGCACATCCACACCTAGCCAGCCATGTCCAAATACCATGCAACATAGGGCAAACCTACTTCCATCAACTATGCATAAATCTAGTCTCCTTGGTTGCTTCTGAGAAATTCCGGATGAATAAAACCCATCAAGCTTTTCTCAACCTGGGAATCGAAACCAGGACCCCACACCAAGCAGCCATGCTTATGACCAACGAGTCATAGTATCATCATTCGCCCACTCTTACCCCAAATTATTTGGGGTTGCAGCATGTGTTTTTCTTCCATACTTCTCTATTACTCGTCATCTCCTTAGACACTTGGGTCATACTAGCTACCTACTTATTTCTTTGATTAGTTGGTAAGTTGTAGGACTTGAAGTTATTACTTCATACTCCTTTTTTTTTCTTTTTTACCTTTGTGTGGTAACAAATAACCATGACCACGTATCTACATATTAAAATTAAATCTTACTCATATTGACTACAAAATAAATTCAATGAAATCCCTCAGCTTATTTTACAGCAAATATCAGTAATTTCTTAATTGGATAGCAACTGTTTGAGGTGAATTGTCAAATAATAATCATTCCAATAAAAAAGAATAAGTAGGTTACCAAGAATTCATACAGTCGTTATTACATGACATTTAAGGAACTAGAATTATATTTTAAAAGTAAATATGACTTTTTGGACTGGTCTTGTTAAAGTGAAGCACTTGATGATTGTTATATGATTTCTTACTAGTTAGTTCAACACAAGCAATTATAGTTCTACACTGTTGCCATCTTTCTGCTTATTACAGAGAAGTGAAACTCAAAACCATTTAATATAGAAATATTTTAGATCCTGAATCCAATAATTAAATAGGATAAATACAAATTATTAATCATCAACTTGCCCTTATTCTAGTAACTAAGGACCTATTTCTAGTTTGATGTGCAGGTAAGTTTGCCTAATTAATTAAGTACTTACAATAAAACCTTATGAATGTGGACTTCCTCATGTAACATGTTGACATATAAAATTGATGTAGGTTCTTCATTATATTGACTATCTAGTCAGTTTTATTAAGATGATCTAAACGCCATGCATCATAGAATTTATCCATTTATCATTTATTTATTTAATTTATCCATGGGATCCATCTCTTCCAATAGTTCTAATGCAACCCATAATTTACAATGCAACAATTATGTACAATGCATGATAAAACAATAACAGAATTGTTCCTTCAGCTTGAAATACTAAATGCCAGTAGGTATATAATAATTTACATGAATTTTGTATCAAGCGTAGTCCGGTATCTGTAAGTACTTCCTAAAGTTTGTTTTTCTTTTTTTTTTCGACTGCTCCTTGCAAACTTCCACTAAGTATTATAATTTGAATTTCTGACCTTTATCCTCGTCGCCACTTGTAGTATCCTCTTGTAGCAGAGCTAATAGGTTGATAACACATTTACTAACTGTATCACAGGCTCACCAACACCACCAAGTCCCAGTCCAGGGTACGCTTCACCTTCCAACTTCCCGCCATTCGTGTGACTGACAGTTGTCATTAGTGACAGCTACCTGACTACTTGTGGCTGTGAGATAGTGTTACCATATCTATTAAATAGATACACTACAGGAGTCATTGTGCAAAATAAGAATTTCTGAAAACTTACTAGGAATTATGTTTATTTTTCAACTTGGGTTTTCAATAACAACAAAACAAGTAAAGTTTTGTAAAGATGAGAGCACTAATGAAATATGAGTTGAAAATATTAAAACGGTTTTTCAACGGCTTCTCCGTAAATCCCCTAACAAAGGACAACAAACGAATCTAGTCTTTACCCTCTTTCCATTAAAATCGTTTTCCCAAATCATATCTCCCCCATCAAAACCCCAACCCAGTCTAGACATCAAAAATATTTAATAATAATCCCCATCTGCTGATCTAACCCCTCCTCCGCTGTCTACCTAGAAACCCGTATGTATAGGTAACCGGTTTTGCGCCAGACGTCTAGGCTACGCAGCTTCGCCCCATCCCCCTCTCGTACGGAAATAGCAATTCAGGATGCAGTATTGATCGGTGCACGGCCCGGGCGAGGTCGGGTGGCTGGAGAGGGGTTACGCCCAGGAATCGGAGATGACAAAGGCATTGCAGCCCCATTAAAATTATTTAGTCTGATTCGAGGTGTGGTGCTGGCAAGATGTGTGTTCAATTGTAGTTTTTTTTTTCTTTTAATTTGGTCGTTGGATTTCAGGTGAGTTCTTTTATTTGAATTTGATTTTTTTCTGGGCTTTTAGGTGCGTAGTTATTTGATTGCGGTTTTCGGGTTTTATTTTTATTTTTAATTCGATTTTTAAAATGCCGTTTGGTATTTCGTGAACCTTTTCTGTTTGTCGCTATAATTTTGTTAAAGATTTTCAGGCGCTACTCTAATTTGATTTTTGAAATGCCGTTAGGTCTTTGTTATTAGGATATTTGTTTCTATTGATATAATAAAAGTCAATGATGCGAAAATCGGTATCCTTCAAGACTTATTGTGAATATTCCCGGGTTCGAATCTGGCGTAAAAACATTGCAAAATTTTGTATCCAAATACATAAACCACATGTAAATGACTTCACTACCTATGTAGAATACAGAACTTATGTTTCATATATTTTATGATCAATAACATGAAATGTGCTTACCCTCGTAAATCCTTCAGTGCTCATTCGTGATCTGCCAAGTGCCAAGTAACGTTTGTTAGTCTTCAAGTGTGCTGGTTATATTGGTCCTGGGCTCTCAGTACACACGGCGACACATCAAGCTAAACACTTCCAGTATAACATGGCCTCGCTTTGTATAGATTTCTCTTACAATGAGAGATCTGAATAAACTGATTTTGTATAGCTTGATTGGTCGTACTGCGCACGTGCGTATTATTACATGGGACTTAAACATTACTGGCGAAATGTGGCTGTACACATCTGCCTTACCCTTCTGGGTTACATGCGTGATGTTTATGTGCTTTATGTCTGGGATAATTGCCGTTAGGTGAAAATAGATGGGATGAATTTTTGACATAGGACTTTAGGATGAAATGCAAAACTACTAATCGGTGGGCTGCGGGACTGTTCGAAAGAGATACCGCGGCCTGGAACACAAAGGGCAAAGAAGGACCATGGATGGGTTTTAGTCAGTACAAGTCTGACACTCCCTTTTGCTCCGCCTAGAGCAGGAGATGATGGTACAGACGCCAGCACATGAAACTAGTACTATCTTTGTAAATTTTTAATAGATTTTCAACTTTATCGCTATAGGATTAGGTTCAAGGTTGAATGGGAAAATTTGGCAGTTTCGGGTAGCTTGATGAAGAAGTAGCTTGAAAGAAAAGTGATCACTCCATCAGGGGGTCGTAAAATGGCCGCTTTAGCAGAATCATAATAGGATATAATTATAGATAAATATAAATCACGTCAAAATTCGTAAAATGGTCACAGACGCAGTTAATATTATGAATTGTCGGCCATTTTAGCCCCCCGGTCCGATTCACGTGCATTAGGTGCCATCAGGCGTGATCATCAGTATCATTTCGTCCTTCGCAACTGAACGCATCGTTGCGCGCTGATTCCACTTACGCACCCCAGTCCCCTTCTGGAATGTCAAATGCATAAACTGCATACACTTCCTGATTAACGATCAATCTACATGTCGAGTAGTTGGGTATCCTGGTGCGAAAATTGAAGGGACTCGACGATCTGAGATTTTATTGGTAAAAATACCCAGTTTGAATTAAATCTTATTTAACTTTATTTTTGGAAAAGTTCACCATTTGTAAGTTTTGTTTAATTGTTGCTTTTTTTTAAAATAGTAAGTGTTTTACGTACACTATGCATGCTAGATTCACATCTAGTAGATGTCAATCAGAAATATTGCTTTGTAACTTTTTATTGCATTCGTGATTGATTGTACATCAGTTTTGTGAATTCAATTTAAAAAAAAACAACAGCTATTTCGAAAAGTCTGTTATACATGGTTACTTTTTACAAGAGTAAAAAAAAACTGAACAAAGGGCCCCCGTCTTTGTTCAGGGTTGTTTTTATGCCAAGTGCTGTTAATGTGGAGTTCTGCGCTTCTGGCATCTCTCGAAATTGCCTTTCGATCGATTAACATAATAGAATGTCTGTTGAGAGAAAAAGCTATGGTTAAAGGAAAAGCGTTTCACTGAAAATGGATCGTGTAAAAGTAAATAATAGACTAGCTGTGCCCCGCGACTTTCGTTCCCGTGAAAGTATTATAAAAATATTACTTAAAATTTGAATCGGTTTAAAAAAAAATAACTTGTGTTTGAATTTTTTTGCACGGAACTAGAATCCTTTTTCTAAAATATATGTCTAGTTACTCCTTATAACATCAGCTATCTGCCAGTAAAAGTCTTGTCAAAATCGGTCCAGCCGTTTCGGAGATTAGCCGGAACAAACCGACAGACAAAATTAAAAAAAAAAGGTTTTTTACAGTAGGTACCGAGGCATATACTTTCATATGCATTCAGTAAAAAGCTGTTATTTTGAAATAAACAACAGACACTTCAATATTATAGCAGAGAATAAGACCTCTGTCCCAGCAATGGGACCATTAAAGGCTGATTATGCTTTATGCTTTGGAGCGAAATTCCACATATCTATACTTGTCCACTAAAACTGTTCTAAACTTTGCCTAACTCGCGTAAACAATTCTTCATGGTTATATCTGCCATTTCCACAAAGTTACACAAATCCCATATATTATTTCATCACGCCCATCATCACAACCATCATCTTCGCATAAACGCAACATCTGACTTCCATAACCCAGTGTCAGGGTAAGACTGGTTGTCAGACTTCCAGCTACCTGTAATGTACGACTGTCAAAGATCTACAAATGACAGCTGCACGCGTAGCATGTCCACCGTAGAAACGGGTTGTGAAAACCCGTTTCTACGGTGGACATGCTATGCGTGCTGGGACAGCTTTTAAATATGAGTCACTAAATCCAAAATAACTACGCAAACATAAGAAACCATGTTTTCTCAAATCAATTGTGTTTATGTCACCGCATCTCCTCACACGCAGTGGTAACGTGGTTCTTAAAACAATTACCCTCATTTAGAGCAGTCACGGTACCAAACAGTAGGGTTATTGTTTGATCATGCACTCAATTCTAAACCTTACCCCATCACAATAAGTACTCTATCCAATGTGCATTCAAGTATGTGTTTCCAATGAGGTTTTAGTGTCAACGAACTGACAGCCACTGTATAGATGTTTGCCTTGGTTTTTTACGTGTTTATGTACAAATGTCACGCGAATTTGGTTGGTATTACGCAGTAGTTACATCACTATTTTGCGTTTTGTTTTTAATTTTCCACGTGTGTTGCGTGCATTTCTGTGGGCAATTAAAAAGTGAGCGATAAGGCATAAAGGGCTATATCAAGGACTTGCTCGCGTGGGTTGCGTAGTTGCCATGTAACTCATGTACTTACGTATGTACTCTTTCTTGTTACTGGCTCGGTTTGTATTGCGCGGTAGTGTAATGAAATGCCTTTGCAAGTAATTAGTTTTACCCCTGCTGTTATGGCGTGGTTATTAGTTTAGATATTGGAAGAAAATGGAAAGAAACGTCAATTTTAATGATTGTTTTAATAAGCTGCCTGTCTTTTGGGAGCCTCAATCGTGAATGTAGTACAAGCCTAAAAGTTTGGCTTGCCCTTATAGCCTACTTTCTACTCCTCATGATGTTAGGGTTGCTTGCCTTATGAGCTTGCCGTATTGTTGGCTCTTAGGCACGCCTCAGGCTCGGCTCTATAGAGTTCAAATGAGATACACAGGCTCGGCTTTTGTAGAGTTAAATTAAGATGTAACTCAAAGTTTCTGTGTACACACTGTACAGAGAAGACATTATTAGTTTACATTCAAAGTCAAAGCATTAATTTCAATTAAATCATGTACGCACCACGACCAATTATGCTGATCTCTCATTGTACGAGAAGCTCATAAAAAGCGAGGTCAGGTTATACTGGATATGTATAGCTTGATGTGTCCATATGTGTACATTGTACAGACACTTTCAAATTATCAAGCAGTCGGTTAGTTATGTAGTCAGAAAGTTGAACCTAATTGCCCATTCCAAAACGTAGAGAAAAAGAGCTAAACAACATCATTATGGTACCCTGTTTCGTTTCCATACAAAAGCTTACAAACAAAGCGCCATGTGATTATGGCCGCCATTAGCCCGAATGACCTGCCAAGCAAATGACGTATAATTTACTCGTGAAAATATTATTTAAACATCCGCTCAGCTGTTAGGACGTTGTGGAACATGCGTACAATGCACACCGAAAATATGAGTTATTTATTGTTATGTAAAGTGACTGTTTACTCCATATTTGGGCTAGTGACTGTTTGTTTAACCATATAACAAAACATTGCCTTTCTTTTATGTGTAACAAATCAATGGTTGTTGGCTTATATTTATGGCAGTAAGTTCTCTCTTCTGAGGTCGGAAATTATCCCACGGGAACGTACCACCGGAATAAAAAGTCCTAACCCATGTCATGATCTATCCGTGTTCCAATTTTTTTCGAAATCCGTTTAGCCGTTAAGGCGTTATTAGGTGACAGATAGACAGCCAGTCTGAGCTACTTCGAATTTATAATAATATAGTATGGAAGTATGTCTTTCTTGGTTGCCTCGTTGGTCGAGTGGTCGCAAGCGAAACTACTTGGCATGAGGTCCTCGTTCAATTCCCAGGTCGGGCAAAGTGTAATTGGGTTTTACCATCAGTAATTTGTCAGTAGCTGTCATGGAGTCTGAATTTGTGCCCGGTTGATGGCAATAGGCTCGCCCCCTATTAAAATCTAATTAATCTAACATAGATGTCTAAATTGAGAGATTTGAATTAAATTTATCAAACTTACCAATTTTCAAAAGTCTTATACACGGTTACTTTATACAAAAGTTAAAAAAACTGAACAAAGGGCCCCCGTCTTTGTTCAGGGTTGTTTTTATGCCAAGTGCTGTTAATGTGGAGATCTGCGCTTGAGGCATCTCGTGAAATTGCCTTTCGATCGATTAACATAATCGAATAAAAAGTCCTAACCCATGTCATGATCTATCCGTGTTCCAATTTTTTTCGAAATCCGTTTAGCCGTTAAGGCGTTATTAGGTGACAGATAGACAGCCAGTCTGAGCTACTTCGAATTTATAATAATATAGTATGGAAGTATGTCTTTCTTGGTTGCCTCGTTGGTCGAGTGGTCGCAAGCGAAACTACTTGGCATGAGGTCCTCGTTCAATTCCCAGGTCGGGCAAAGTGTAATTGGGTTTTACCATCAGTAATTTGTCAGTAGCTGTCATGGAGTCTGAATTTGTGCCCGGTTGATGGCAATAGGCTCGCCCCCTATTACATGTGACGTAAACCTAACTGGCGAAATGTCTGTGTACTACTAGGTACGACTTTGCCTCACCCTTCGGGATTACAGGTGTCATATTATGTTAGTGTTTATTTTTGCGTCAACTGTGCACAATGTGTGATAATTTCGGCCTTTGTAATTCACAGTATCTTATAAGGAAACGTTTGCAGGACTTATAAGGATCTTATCAATTAATTGATCTTAAGATTATCAAATGATGCATTTAGCAAATTTTGATTTGGTCTAAGTTTGGCAGGTTCTAAGATAACAAATACAGCCAAATATAGAATACTTAGCTTTAATAATATGTAGAGACCTATTGCGAATCCCAACTTGCAATATACGTTGATATTACAACGACTTTCGAAAAATCTTTGAAATTTTAGTGCAATCAAGAACATTATGTATGTGTGGGTAATAAAGTTGTTCTTTCATCATCATCTGCCTAGCCTTTTCCAGTCCGTCATTCAGTTTAGCTTCCAGTCTAACCGGATGCAGCTGAATACCAGTATTTTGCATGGAGCGACTGCCTATCTGACCTTCACAACCCAGTTAGTACTGGGTAATGCGACACCCCTTGATCCTCCATCCTCCATCGACCCGAGCGGCTGTTATTATTTAGCCACGAGCTCCTCAATAAAGTTGTTCTTCCAAAAACATAAAATAGTTAACTCTATAACTTAAATCGTTTTTTTTTTGTCGTATCTCTAACCGAGAATTTGTCAAAAAAATGTGACACATGTCCATCATTACGTCTCGTCTTCACACGGTAGTTCCTAACGGCCCAAGATTTTCAGGGAAAATTTTACCAGTAACTAATAATAGTATATGAATGAGACATATTTAGACGTATTGCGTTTCGTATTACTGTCGTGAGCTCATTGTCTTCTCTGCCAAGACGTAGTTCACGTGCGTAGTATGTCTGTTAGCATTGATTTTGAAATCGAATTGAACTTGTGGTAATTGATTGATTTATTGATTGAACCGTCGGTTGACTTCTTTATGAACTGTTAAGATTGTTCAAGGGTTGGAATATTAACTGTTTAAGTCATAATTAATGGTTAGTTATTGCTTCTTTACAAATTTTATATTTTTATTCAATTCCTTAGACAAAACAATCCTACTAATATTATAAATGCGAAAGTTGGTGGGGATGTATGTCTGGATGTTTGTTACTCTTTCACGCTAAAACTACTGACCGGATTTGGATGAAATTTGGCACACAGATAGTTTATAACCTGGATTAACATAGGATACTTTTCATCCCGGTAGTTCGATCCCGTGGGACAATTACCGAACTCCACGCGGGCGAAGCCGCTGGCATAGGCATTATTTTGAAACCCGTTAAAAAGAACTTTCCTTTTCTTGGGATATAGTGCTTGCAGTATTAAATCTTCTTGATTTTTGGTTTTCTATGTTGGTCAAAATTAACACTTTTTCCAATTATTGGGGGAAACTAGAGGTGGCAATGTGTTTGGGAGTATCATGTGCTTAAATATTTTACCATCAACGAAGTTTTCTGCGTGGTGGAATGTGGCTCGTTGCCTTTATTGAGGGAAGGTCTATCCCAGTAGTGGGATGTAAGCGATCTGCTACGTAAATACAATATCCTATTTACTCAAAAAAAAGCTCATAGAATCTTCTCTTTTTTTCCAGGAGTCGCTGGGTGGCGGGGTGTACGGCTCGGTGGGGGCGTCGGGTGCGGAGGGCGGGGAAAGGCGTGAGTCGGGCAAGCGCGGGCGCAGGCCTGGCCGCAAGGCGCAGCTCGACAAACAGGACATGAAGGCGAAGCTAGGTAAGGATCAATAATACAGCTTTTAAGGAATTTCATCATCTTCCTGCTCTTGTCCTCTGTTGGTTTGAATCTGAGCGACACGTTTTAGGTCTTTAAGACAGCTTTGGAGTTACCATCTGCTTAGCCTTTTTCCCTCTCAACTATGTTGGAGTCGGCTTTCAGTATAACCTGATGCATCGGAATCATTATCTTCCTGTCCTTGTACCATGTTACTTGGGGTCGGCACAACATGTTTTTATCTTCCATTCTCCTCTATCAACCATCACGCTATCATTTAGTCCTTTTTCTTTCATATCATTCCTCACACAATCCATCCATCGTTTCCTTGGTCTTCCTCTACCTCCATCAACCTGATGCAGCAGAATACCAGTATTTTTCATAGAGCGACAGCCTAACTGTCTACATACCTATACATACTGAGTAACACGATACTCCTTGGTAGCAGGACGGGACAGAAAAAAGAAGATTAGGAGTAGGTACACAAGTGGTAATTAGAGATGGGGCATTAAAGGCCACCAGTGTAACCGCAGTGGTCTCAGGAAATCAAATCTTACTTTAAGAGTTATGAAAACTAGTTTTTTTGATTTGGGAAAAATCAGGCAATCCCGCCCGATAGACAGACAGTAGACCGATTAACATCACTAAAGCTGAAGAACATTAAGCCATAGTCCGAGATATTATGACTTTTCTATACATCTTGTGAACTCTTTGCACGAAAACGGGAACGGATGTAAAAAATAGAAACAAATGCCTCCGTTTCTGCATCCGTATTATAATACCGTGTTCTATGGGAGTTATATGGTGTGGTATATACGGTATGGCGTGCCTTTCACCGTTATATGGTGTGGTATTTCGACATAGAGGATTTAAGGTCAATCTAACTAAATGATGCAGTAATGATGCTCTTTTGTTTGAATTGGAACAACACACATGCCCGTTAATACGATTTGAATGTAACTTAAAAACAGTCTGACAGATATGTTAAACAGCCGGATAGAAGTGCGCAAGCGCTTCTGCTGAGCATGAGGTCCTGGGCTCGATTCCCAGGTCAGGCAATTGAGTTATTGGAGTTGGAGTTATTGGATTTTTCCATCAGAAATTTCTCAGTAGCAGCCGCGGAGTCTGGATCCCGGTTGATGCCAATAGGCTCGCCCCGTATTACATGGGACTTAAACATAATTGGCGAAATGTGGGTGTACGCATCTACAGGCGTTATGTTATGTTGTGTCTACCAGCTACTAGCATTCAAATTAATTTAGTTTGTGAATATAGATAGACAACCACGTCATAGGTAATACCAAACAAAACATTATTATCTTGTTGTGTCTTCAATACATTTCCAAGTACTGTGCAATGATGCGCGACTCTCAGAGATAGTAATAAGGATTAATGTAATCACTTTCGTTGAGTTTCACTACGTCTATGTACTAGTATTTTATGTTCAAATCCAGTTTTACACACAAAGAAGCTTGGCAGATATCTAAAATTCCCATACTCCTGTGTTTGAAATACCATGGATTCTGTGGAATTTTTGAAGTGAGTCTCAGAAAAAGATCGGTCACATCGATGTTTCATCAGCCTAAGTTAATTTGGGAACAATCACATGAATCATTTTTGAAGTCATGTGGGTGTGACTGGAGAGACCTATTCCCAGTGTACTACTTTAGGCTTATGATAGTGACATGGATATCATTAAATATTGCTACAAAGAACCCTATACAATAAACTTCAATTTCATACTTCACTCAATCAAATGACATTACATCAATATTTTTTACAAAATATTCCGTCAAACCGATCATCTCGCTATTACGCGCTGAGCAAACGATAGACATTTGCAATACCCAATGGACGAAAAAATTACGCGCCAATTCAATTCTGCGGTCATATCTATCCGGCAAAAAAATAGTCCATCGTCGGCTCAGGGCTTTAAGTTCCATTTTCGCTGTATGGTCTCAAGCCTAACGTGGTTCCCTCTTCACATGTTCAAGCAGAACGCAGTAGACAGTCAGCGCGGGAATGTCGCGCGCGCAAGAAGCTCCGCTACCAATACCTGGAGGAGCTGGTTGCGGACCGCGAGCGGTCTGTGCTGACGCTGCGGAAGGAGCTGGATAAGGTCTGTATGTGATACTCTTAGTATTCTTTTGTGTGATCAAACTTGCCACCCATTTGTTAATTAATAAGGGAGCACCGTCTATTAGGAGCTTCTGCAAAATCAGAGGCTCCGACATACCATTTCGGACAACATAAGATCCACTGTGTTAGTAAATTTCTTATAATTAATGTTAGTAAATATATTATCTTAAAGTATTATTTGAGTTCGCTTCATGTGGACGACGCACAAGCGAAAGGTAAGTACTTCACTCGTTCATCACCCCCACAAAACACAATCACAAAACGTCTCAGAATAGGAGAGCAGATGTTCTCCGCCACTGTCCTCGGAATACTGTTGTCACTGTCCCGAAGTTTTGTTATTAAGGAATGCAGCTGCTGTCAGCTGGCTCCTCATTTAATGGTAAGTGGTCCCTCACTGACTCTCAGGGGAATCTGCAAAACCAGAGACTGGCATAAACACAACAAACCCTGTTCAATTCGGCCATCCTTGAGACAAAATTGAATTGTCTTATAAGCTTGTCGTTAGACTGCCTCCACATTACTCTTCTGAAACAAGTATATGACTCAGGAATAAATTGTTGAAGTCTATTGTCTTTTGAACATGAGCTTTTCGTGCCAGCAAAAAATCAAGTACGAGGTGGTAGGAATAAATAGCAGATTCAGGTAATTGCTAAGGTGCCAGTATTTTGCTTTATGGCGATTGTCCTAGGTTGATGAGTCTACATCATTTAAAATTGATTGGTTGAAGTTCTATTGCTCATTTAAAAAAAACTCTTACTTCTGAAGTTACTTAAGAAGGCATTAGTTCCAATAAGACCTGAAAAGTATTTTACCAGTGGCCCACCGATATGCTCCAAATACCAGGTCTTAAAAAACATTTTCTCTTCTATTCCAGTACTACAAGTGGAACTTGGAGCTAGACCAGGGCAGGATGCCGGAAGGTCTGGAAGCCGTGCTCCAGGAGATGGGGATCGTCAAGCAGGAGGAGAGTAAATCCTTTTTAACATAGCTTCTTTGTGTGTTTTCCTTAAATTACGCCGTAGTTGTAATTAATATGTAAGGAATGGAGAAAAGAAGATTCACACTATTGTGGGGATCTCGCACGATGCGGTTTTGGAACGAACAGACAGACTACAGGAATGAATTTCACCAACAACTTCAACCTACTGATTTTTTGCGGACCATTTAAATTGTCGACGATCAAACTCCTCACGAAAGATATGAACCAAGTTGAAAACTGCAGGACGTCAAAAAGCAAAATCAAAACTTCAAAGATCCATCACTATTTCGAACGAAAATACTTAAACGGAAAAAAAATCTTCTGTTTTTTTTGTCTTCCAAAATCCGATGGTCATTCAAATGAAAGTGTTTTCAAAAGGGGATGAGCATTTTAAGGACTAGTTGCATACCTTCGATAAAATTGTGGAGCGTTGTCTGCTGAGTTAAGTCGAGCTAATATAGCGTAACTTCCAACTTTGATTACTGTTCGAAGCGGTACAAAAAGCGTTCAAATCACGTTTACATATCTAAAAAAAGTACAAATACCACCTAAATGCCAGTTTCAACGCTTCTTTGTACCGCTCAACGCGAGAATACAATTTTTTGACTCTTTAGCTCAACTTAGCTCAGCTTTATTTTGCTCTGCTCTTGGTTTCAGTACAACAACCTGCTACACTGCCTTTCTTGCTCTCGTTTCGCTCATCCTCTTTTGGCTACGCCAAACTACTATAAGGAACACGTCTGTTGTAAAAAAAACATCCGTGGTATTGGAGAAATGTTAAAAACTTGGTCACCTACAAAATCTTTAAGAACATCTAAATTTAAAACGTAAAACATTCAATCAATGAGGAAAGGTGAATTTATTCTTAACAGTGTTATACATTCAACCAAAAAGTCAGGATCGTACGAAAGGCACATCGGTTTTCCATACAGATGTAAAACGTTGAATTCTGAGTTAATTTGAGCTAAGATAGTGTTACTTCCAACTTTAAATTCTGGTTGCAGTGGTACAAAAAGCGTTGTAATCACGTTCACATATTTAGTACACATATCACCTGTACGTTACTGTTTCAACACGTGTTTGTATCGCTCAGCGCGAGGTCAAATTTTTAAACGCTTTAGCTCAACTTAGCTCAGCTCGACTCCGTTCTGCTGGTTGGTTAATTTATCTCGACCTTGCGTTTTCGGTCGCCCAAGTTCATTGAAAATATTGGCGTCCATTGAGACTTGAAGAAATGAAAAGCATACTGGACTCGAAAAAAAATCTGAACGTTATTGCCTACAGAAAAAGTATAAGGGAACTTTTTAATTGCAACAGCAATCAAATATATAAATGTTCAACTAAAAAGGGATCATCGAACAACCTTAAATACTGGATGTTTTAAACAATAAGGGATCGTCGTCATGGGTACAAGAGTACACTTCAAAAATGTGGAGCATTATCCTCTGAGTAAAGTTGAGCTATTATAGTGTCACTTCCAACTTTCATTACTCTTTGAAACGGTACAGAAAGCGATGAAATCACGTACATTTGTCTCTATCGAAAGTATAAAACACCACCAGTACCACACTGTTTCATTCCTTTTTTGTACCAACGCGAGGTCCTTTTTCTAGAGGCTTTAGCTCAACTTTTCTCAGCTGCTCTGGGGTTCACACGACGACCAGTCAAGCTATGCACAACCAGTATAAGCGGATCTCTCATTGTATGCGAAATCTATACAATGCCAGGCCATGTTAGCCTGGATATGTATAGCTTGATATGTCACCGTGTGCACTACTCTGCTTTTCTTCGTCCCATTTCAATTGTCCCTTTCTGTGTACATTTTGGCAAACGTCCCTCGATTAATATTGAAAATAAGGGAAAAAAACGGAAAAAATAAATGTGAAAATCGGAAAAATAATATTGTTAAATTGTGAGCAAAACGATAGTGTGAATCGAAGGATATTGGATATTGGTATTTATTAGGTTTTTTTATTTTATCAAAATTCTGAAACAGAATGATTAATGTTGTTTGGCCAAAATATTTTATAAGGTTATTCATTTTCAAAATTCCCAAAGTTTCAATTTAAACATTTAGTTTATGTTTATTATAGAATTTTTAATTTTTTGTAAATAACCGCGATTTTCATTGCGTGAAGTTCGATATCGAATTTATAAGGCATTCAATGTCAATTTAGTTAGTTTTTATTTAAAAATCGTGATTTATATTTTGGATAGAGTTAAAGAAAGTCTTTTAAGCGTGCGTGTAACTTTGTAACTTTTAATATCATTATTTTTCGAAGAATATTTTAAGGCAACTATTTTTATATGGCTGTATCCTAAATATTAATATAAGGGGAGGTCCTTTTAAGGAGTGTAAATTAATCCTTTGCAATGTCGGAATTGTTTATCGTCGTTAGATGCGCGTTTTCGTTTTAATTTCTTTTATTTTTCGTATCGTATTGTGTGACTTTCGTTCAATAATAGAGTACAATTTAATTTCGTATTTTTTAGGGTTAGAAGTTTAACAATTATTTTATTTAAGTTTTTTAAGGCTTTAAGTGTAAGGTTTAAATGTGTTTAATTAAATAATTTAATTACTATCGTATATTTAAGGGGAAACAATGAAAACAATGCAAGCTGTCTTACCGCTCTTTTAATATTTTCAAAAACGAGTTTTTAATCAACAATCATCAATTTTTCGGTCGTATCCGCCTGAAATCTAAAAAGATAAAAATAACCTTTTGTTTAGGTAGTTTCGATAATAGTTTTAGTTTTTTTAATAGTTGAACAAAAAACTGGCATGGAATGTTAACTTACTAGAATCTACCTTACATTATTTAATTTTTACGTATAATTGTGATAAATATAAAGTCATAGTAGAATATAAGTATAAAATAAAATAAAAACTGTGTAAATGTTTTGTCAAGAGAAATAACGGGATTTATGCTTTCCCCATAATCACCCATAATTAGCAAGTAGTGTGTAAATATATTGAAAACAACCTGCGCGAGAAATGTCTAATAGATCTTAAGTTGTAGAAAATAAGAGCGATTTTTGAGTGAAGATTATGTAAGTGAGTGTACGAAACGTATTCTAAAATAGTTAAGTAGGAATGGCCGTAAACAGAATGAATGAATTAATAATATTATTTAAATTAAAATAAAATGGCATTGGTTCCCAATCTATGGTTCGCAGACCACCAGCGCCCCACAAGACCTCGCGCTCACGGTCCGCGGAAGGTTTAAAATGTTAATCTTTTTAAATTTTTGTTCAAAAGTTGCAAACCCAAAAATAACATTAATACAAACCGATTTTTTTTTATTCTATGAAAAATTTTGTATTTTCTATAACAATAATATCTACTTTAAAAGTACTAACTTTCGAAGTTAGTTTTTAGACAGACACAGTTTATTTTTCTCGAACCTGATAACAACTACCGTGGCACATAAAAATATTACAAACACACATACAGAGACTGTTAAAATCAAAACCCTTCCTTTTGGCTTTGCCGTAGTCGGGTAAAAAATAAACCAAAGTGGTTCCTGGGCAAAAAAAGGTTGGGAACCACTAGATTAGAGTATGAATGAAATATTGATGCTGTTTTGCTTCGGTGTGTGTATGAAAACGTATTCTAAGGGCTTGTTCCAATGATGTGTAAAGTAACGCGGTGCGCGCGCTTTTACTAGATAACTGTAGTTTTTTTTTTTGTATGAGATTTTTTTTTTGTAATATTGCAGTTCTATATTTATTTTTATGTGAAACATGTTTTTTTCTGGTATAATATTTGTATTTCCATTTATACAATCTTTTATGATTCCATTATTTCATAAAAAATTCGGATTTTGTAATGTCATCTTCATGTTCCATCTTTCATTATTTTTATGTCTTTCATAAATCTTATTTCTGTAAGAGTACGCGCACACTTATGTAACATATTTAATTAGCACGTAGCATCGAATAATTTTAAACATTTTTAAATAGTAATAATTTCTTTTATATATTTTTTATTAATTTAAGCATTATCATTAAAGTCGTAAACGGCTACTCGTCAACTGAGTGATAAAATCATAGAATTTTTCTTTTAGTCGCCATTTTCAATATGGCGTTTTATTGTTACGTGTACTGAAGAATATGTACATAAAATGCAGATTTATACATAGTTGCTACATAGTTTTTAGATTGAGTTTGCATTTTTATTATAAGTATCTTTTTCATTCATAGTCTTTACTTAAAATTATTAAGAATAAAAACCACACGAGCCGATGATTAGATATAAAAATAATTATAAGTACACTGAAACGTGCATAGATTATTAGGAGTGTGTAGGATATTAATATAAAAATAGCAGATAAAAATAATGCCAAGTCAAATAATGCCAACTACAAATAAACGACTTCAAAAATTTCACTGAAACACATTAAAATCAAAACTTTTAAGATTATTCTTTTAATTTTTAGTAGGTATTTAATACCATTTTAATATATAAGTTTGTTTATTTGATGAAGAAAACACTCTTTACCGTTCAATTATTAGTTTTTAATTTGATTTAGTTTCCATTATTTAGAAATATATTTTGACGTGGCTGAATAGTCTTATACTAGTACGCTTTAATCTTTATTTTAATCAGGAATGAGTCTTTTCAATATTTAAAATAACTTATAATGACATTTAATAAATAATAACCTAACTATATAATTTTAAAACTCAGAAAAATAATTACTAATATTAAAAAAAAAACTAACAAATATGTGTTAAAGCAATAAAATATTCATTTAATTACAACACCAAAACGGTTCGTTTGGACTTTTATTTTTTCAATATTTTTGTTTTTTTCGTTGAATACAACTCATTCCTGATGGATAAAAATAGTTTAGTTGTCAACTTTAACATGTCGGCAATCCGCCTTAGGTTTATTCATTTTAGTTTCCATATTTTATAATAATATTTTCCCTTCGTGATCTGCGTTCGTTTTAATATAAGTTTATTGGTTTAAGTACCTATTTCTTAAATTTTGTCTTTTAATACATTTTTTTAAATAAATAAGTTTTACTTTAGAAATTAGTTTTAAAAACTGCAACAACTATTGAAAACGCAACAGATTTTTTTAAATGTGAGGTTCGTAAATATTATTTTTAGACATAATGGCAGTATTAGGATAAGAAAACGACGTTCATAGTTAAGGAAACTGCTGTTTTTTTTCTTAACTTTAATTTTCTCGATATTTCTGTGCTACTTAACATCGTTGTAGTACTTCACAAAGTGTGATTGGCTAAATAAAAATGAAAATACTTCATACAACCAAAAGGAAATCCACCTCAACTAGGTTATTTAGTTTTAGGTCATGTAGTCCCATACACGAAACTCGAAATACAGCCATTAATCTTGAAAGGAGTAATAGAAAAACAAGACATTCATGTAAACTAGATTAAATTAATTATCTATTAAAAATTTTTTTTTGCATATATTTCAATTAGGTCATCTGTAAAGCATTTTCAAATGTTAAAATTGATAAGGAAATAGAATTGATAATTGTATGCCATGTCAAAAGCAAACGCCACTAATTAAACGCCATTAAAAAAAAAAAAAAAAAAACCAGTTTAGTCGTCGGACCAATTTTTTTTTCTTGATTTACTAATAAAATGTCAAAATAGGTATTACCACCGGTGACAACCGTGTTCATAACAATCATATTTTAAGTTTAAAACTCCGGATATAACAACTTATTATATCTTCTTTACATAGTATAAAACAAAGTCGGTCCCGCTGTTTGTACGCTTAGATCTTTTAAACTACGCAACGGATTTTAATGCAGTTTTCAGCAATAGATAGATTGATTCAATAGGAAGGTTTACAATTATGTATATATTTCACCCGAAGCCAGGGCGGGTCGCTAGTATATAATATAATAAAATATCACCAAAAAAAGTAATCATACTTACACATAAAAAATCATCATTTCATCAGCATTAAAAACATTATCATCAAATTTAATATTTTATGTAAGTATTCGGATAATGAATGGTCATCATCAAATGTTAAATGTATAAAAAATATTTAATTTTAAATTACTTTTATTTTTATTAAACATATTATGATATCTTATTTACGCCAAATTTAAAATTGTTTTTTTTTTTTCCATTTTTTTTATCGATGAATTATACCTATAATATTTTATTCTAATAGGTAAAATAAAAAAATAAAACTTTTTTAAACTGCAGCAAAGAGTTACTTTTCGAAATTTAATTACATAAATTTTATAATTTTTCTTGTAAATTTCGAAAAGTGCCTTGCTGCAGTATAAAAACTTTTTTTTTTAAACAACATGGTTTAACACGCAGATTTCAGTTGAGGCTAAAAATAAGACCTTCCTACATTTGGGTGTTTATAGTACCTATTACATTTTCAAGGTTCAATCCACCGCAACCGCAAACCACAACTGCAAAGCCGAACCGCAACGACGCGGCAATGAAACGACGGCTTACTATGTAAAGGTCAATCCCCAAGGTTTTACACATAATATCAAACCTCAGTCTCAATTTATTAAGAAACAAGCTGCTGCCTACTTACTACCTATTTTCATGAGTTTTAGTTTTTTGCACGGAACCCTAATCAAAAGCATTACTTAGGCTTTACTTTTTTGTTACTCCTTATAACTTCAGCTATTTGCCAGTAAAAGTCTCGACAAAATCGGGGCATCATATATGCATTCAGTAAAAAGCTGTTATTTTGGCATTACAAACAGACACTTCAATTTTATTTTTTTGTAAAGATCAAAACAAAAGAACTTCTGAGGAAATAATTACACTCATCCCTTTTCTTTCTTTTCTTTCTTTTGTGGTTAGTGCCTAACCTGGTGCCAGAGTTTTTATGCCGCACTCTGACTTGGCTTTACATGCCGTCAAGAAACATCTCTCAGGCAAGCTGGTGTCACTCATCCAGGAAAGATTTTTATCTTTATGATCGATTAAAGACAATATTTTTTTGAATGAAGTTTTTCGTGTATGGGACACAATAGCACTAAGTTTTATAATAAGTAGGTATATATACTTTCTAAGGTAGTATTCTAGATTATGTTATCTCAACGATGTGATAAGGTAGATCTCGTCAAAAGTGTAGTACCATAAATTGATGAAATTTTTCAAACATAAATAATTCGCGATTATTTGTGTGTGAAAAATAAGCATGTCTTAGTAATCGTCACTGTAAGTTTAAAATATATTTTAAGCATATACTTTGAAAAAAAAAACCGATGCAACTGGGCTAAAAATCGAAAACAGGTTATTTTAAAGTAATTATATTATATAATTAAATAAAAATGGTGTGTTCGTGCGGAAATAATTAATTAAAACTAGTATAATATTTAGGATTTAAGTAACGATGAGAAAAAGTATCGAAATCGTCATAAGGTTAAATACATTTAGCTTTCATTGCGTGCATCAAAAAATGTATTAAAAAAAAAAACAATATTATTAAACGATTGTTTAATTTGAGCTACATGAAAGACAGAAGATAAATATTATTCTATGTATGGTAATGGCCATAGATGAGACTAACAAACATTTTGTAAAAAATATTTCAGTAGAAATCATAGTGTAACATTTAAAATTTAATGGTAGTTTAGACATAAAATGTTGTAATGCAAAAGAACAAAAATAGTAAAAAAAGAATATGTTAAATTGAACATCAGGCTACCATAGATTTTATATAAAAAAACAAAGAACAATCTATAGGCTTCCCCACGCGTGATATCTTGAGAAACTAACATTCTAATACCTAAACATATTAACGAATTCTCACATTTATAATATACTAGCTGTTGTCCGCGACTTCGTTCGCGTCGAAATTTTGATGTGTATGTGTGCGAAAAAATGTTCTTCCCCTGGATATAATCTATCTCCTTGCCAAATTTCGTTAAGATCCGATCAGCCGTTTAGTTGTGAAAAGGTAAAAAACAAACAAATAGAGTTACTTTCGCATTTATAATATTAGTATGGATTTTGTGTGATAACATCTTATATACCGGTAGAGAAATTGAAAGATTCTGCCGTAACAAGAGCATACTTTTTCTCGACATAGTAGAACATGACTACACCGTGAACTGCTAAACTAACTGAAAGTTGGTATTTTTTTAACATGGCACCTAATACCCTACTTAATAACAAACATCTTACAAATGAAAACACGCTAACTGTGGCACATTAATATCTGTCTAGCCTTGTCCCAACTATCTTGGCTTTCAGTCAAAACGGATGCAGCGCAATACGAGTAGCCATTCTATACGAAGCGACTACCTCTGACCTCCACGAACAAATTACATAAATGTATCGTTCATGCTTCTGACTTTGAGAAATAAGTTTGGCCGTACATAATAAAGAACTCTACCGAAGACACAATAAAGAAGGCTGCGGGACTGTTCGAAAGAGATACCGCGGCCGTGGAACATAAAGGGCAAAGAAGGAACATGGATTGGTTTTAGTCAGTACGAGTCTGACACTCCCTTCCACTCCGCCCAGAGCGGGAGGGGTCATTTGATGACTTCCCATTGGAACAAAAAGGCACAATAAAGAATGTAATGGCGATTCGCTCTACCTTGTATCAACATCTATGACTCCACAGACGAACTAAATTCGCGAGATTAGCATATTATATGTAACTACTGTCGGGCAATAGCCCAGCAGACACAACACCCATCTGGTCTGGTCTGGCCTTTTTCTATGGGGGATGACAATCTTTTCTCCCAGTTCCACATACTTCTATAACTTGTCAATGTTTTACATCTGACTGCGAATATGAACAATCTGCACATCATATTTTATGGGAGTGCAGTCTTTGGCAGAGTGAACGCAATATTATGTTGGATAGTGTACAGGCTACATCCGGAGTTATTTACTATACGGGCCTTGCAGAAACTACAACAAATTTCCGTGCATTCAAGTGTTTTTGCCATACCTATTATTGGAATCAAATAATAAAACAGCTCACAACTTAGGACCCATTAATGATATTATTTATCCGTGGTGCTAGGCAACTGGGCTTATTCCTAAACGTTCCTCGTTAAAAGTCCCTTTGTGCAATATTTCTTACTAATATTATAAATGCGAAAGTAAGTTTGTTTGTTTGTTACCTTTTCACCCCTAAACCATTGAATCCATCATCCTGAAAATTTGCATATAAGTTGCCGGATGTACGGAAACGGACATAGGGTACCTTTCATCCCGAAAAAAAGTATTATTCCTGAGGAAAACAAAACACCTTCTTATGATAATAAATCCGCGCCACGTGTCTTTCGAATCATGATTGAATTAAATTATTACAAGAAGAGTACTACCCGAATAGATTGTCAAATTCTAATTAACGCGAGCGAAGCCGCGGGCAAAAGCTTGTATACAATAAAGTTAGATATTATTCCAATTTCTCTGTCATTCACTGTAGCTCAATTAATAATCAAAAAACACTCATTGCTCATTCAAATATTTAAATAGTATAGATATTATCTATAAGATATGTTTCTTCCTTATGCCTGAAGGTAGACCGCAACAGGACTGCAATTAAAAACATAGTAAGTAAGAAATAGCTGTATATTATATCCAAAGTAGGTAAATAGTTTAAGTCTAATAGACACATTCGGTTCTAAATATTTGATTAAGTAAGAATTTGTGGGTGATTTTGATCAAAGAAAGCTAGAAAGTATGAGTGAGATTGTGTTAATATTTAAGGTTACATGGTAAAGCAGTCTGAATCCTACTAACATCGAGTCTGACTATCACTCTACGGGTTCCGCACCTTGAAAAGACCGCATAAAATAAAGTAGAGGATTTCGGTTGATTTCTAGTTCAGGACCTTTTATTTTTGTTTAATTATTTACGTAAACCTCTACCACTAACCACTTTCGATTATTATTATTCTTTTTTGCTTTGCAAACTTTGAAAATAAAAAAAAGTTTTTTTTACGGATATTTTCTATCATACAATCAAAAACCATGGCGGACATTTAACTTATTAACAGAAACAAAAACTTGACTGGAAGAGAATGCCTTGTGGCATTATGTCCGCCTATGTACCAGTTTTGTACATGAAGTTTAAATAAATAAATAAAAACTTATAAAGAAAAATACGCAGCCAATGGTACCGGGAATAACAACTGTGAAAAAAATACAGCCAATGGTACCGGGAATAACAACTGTGAAGAAAATACAGCCAATGGTACCGGGAATAACAACTGAAAAAAATAAAGCCAATGGTACCGGGAATAACAACAGTGAAAAAAATACAGCCAATAGTACCGGGAATAACAACTGTGAAAAAAATAAAGCCAATGGTACCGGGAATAACAACTGTGAAAAAAATAAAGCCAATGATACCGGGAATAACAACTGTGAAAAAAATATAGACAATGGTACCGGGAATAACAACTGTGTTCTTTTAGGATTTACAGAAATATATAAAGGCTTTTGCTATATAGGGCTGCTTTACCTACATCTACATAAGAGTATACATAAGGTTATATATAAATATATTAAACGTGTAATCTAGCCATGCGGTAAAACTACAATATAAAATATATTTTTATCCTAAGTCTACTGTGCAGCAATTCTCCTTTTAATTTTATTGACAACGTATGATTGAACAATATTTATTCATAATTATTAAAATAAGTGTACATAAGAAATAAAGATGGTCGTTCCATTTCCAAAAAAAGTACTTTAGAAATTAACTTTACGTAGAATAGGCTTAACAATACGATATATTAATAAATATAATATTTTTTTTAGCTTAAAGTACACTATTTTTTATCTTTCGTCTTTGCTTCTCTATGTACGTGCGAATGAACAAATATCTTAGTTGAATGCAAAAACTTCTTCTTAAACATCATAACTTAAAAAGTAATAAGTAATCACATCGTAAAATCATCTCCACATTCTTTAAAATATAATTACTATTAATCATTGTCATCGTCCAGCATCAATCATTAAAAAAAACAAGAGTACGTAGTTACTAAGAATTTAGAGGAAACCAAAGCTACCGTGGACTGTTTCACTGCTGCCGCGCTGCAGCGTCCTGCTTTCAAGAAACGGAATGATCTAAAACCGAAATCGGAAAGAAAACAGCGCGCGCCTTATACTGGGCAAAATTGTTGACAGACAACTAAAACTACAGTGAACTCGGCACAGAAACTGCTACTGCGGTAAGAATGATTACTGATTTGGAGAAAATCCCCGCAAAGGAATAAACAGGCACAATAGAGCTAAATCAGCTCTACCGAAGCCAAACCGCTGACTCCAGACTTGGGTACCACTGCGGTTCTCCACAAATGTCTGATAGAAACAGCGTTGCCAAGCAAAGCATATATTATCAACAGTGCCGCTTTCAGATATATTATTAACTAGCTTATGGCCGCGGCTTCGCCCGCGTGAAGGTCGGTAACTGACCTATAAAAGTATCTTATATGTTAATCCAGGCTTTAAACTATCTGTTTGCCAAATTTCATCCAAATCCGGTCCGTAGTTTTTGCGTGAAACAGTAACAAACCTCCTTCCATCATCCATCCATCCATCCATCCTCACAAACTTTCGCATTTATAATATTAGTAGGGTAATATTGATTTTTCTGAGGAAAAGATTAATAGCTCGGTCATAATATCTACAGTAGTATATCTTCATACAAACGGTTGGAACGCGAGTCATACCTACGCGCCTTGAGTTCGGTATACACTCGGTACGCAAGTACCACAGTCGTGGATGCACCGCACTGACGAACGAACGCTGTGATGGTTTCGTAAGCAATAAGCGTTCGATTTGATTGAAATAAGTACAAGTATTTACTAAATATGGCAAAGAGTTATGATAGAGTATATTGTGCTCTTTGGTTGCTTGAATTCTTCAATAACGCATCCAGAGATAACATTTTTTAAATTACCTGCAAACTCCGAAAGGTAAGACTAAACAACTTCAAATTTGAACAAACCTACGAGTAAAGGGAAGAAATACGTGAAGAAGCCATTTTTAGATATATGTTTTTATTTTGAAAATATATCATTCAAAATTTTGTCTGGCTGACTGAGTGATCGAAAAAATCTATAAAACAAAATATGTAAAATTATTTAATTTCTACAATTCCTGAATTGAATTGTTAAGACAATAACACTTTTCAAAACTCATGTTCTTCATAATAATTAAATAAGAAAAAAAAAACTTCAAAATGAACATGTCATTTTTCATAACATCTTTTCTTCGTAACTGTACGCGACACGAATCTTCCTCTTTGTGAACTTAACTGCAGAAAGGATTTTCTCAGTTTCTTCAGATTTTAAAGTGTCTTCATGAGCCGGGGTCATTTTCACCCGAGTTTTTTCTATTTATTTCAACTTCCAAAGAAACTATCACAAGAACGCATAACCTGTTAAAAAAAAGTTATTCTGGGTAACAGTTTTTTTGAATATTTATTTTAGTTTATAATTTTTTTAATCTGTTAAATGTCAAGAATAAATCAAGCAGTGAAAAAAAAAGAAGATGTTATTTGTCTATAATTACTAAAAGTTGGAATACACCCGTGTCGCGTACTACACATCTTCTTCATAAAATCATAATGTTCATAAAAAAATCATATTCTTCATTACACAGTCATATTCGCGATATCGCTTTTCTCCATAACTCACTTTTTCATAGCACTTAAAATTCATTAAAATTTCTTCGCATACGTGATTTTTGTATAATGATTATTAGACGTTCTACTCTTCCGTTTAAGGTAATCTGTATAAATCTTCGAACTTGGTAAAGTACGTGGTATTTATTATAAGTATAATGTATGTAATAAATCGGGTAAACCCGTCTTGTGGTGTTGAAATGAAATAGATAAGTATTTAGGCAAAACGCCTAATAGTATTAAGGTTACTTTTAAGAAATATAAGCCATCTATTCCCAGTGATAATTAAGGATTACGCGAAAAGAGTTCTAGTTTAGCTTAAAAATAAGTTTAAAGGTATGTTAAACTGCCAATATATAATACATTTTTTTTTATAGTTACATAATTGCTACAAATAAACGAAGCGGAATTCCGGATGCGGAACAGATTTAAGCGATTTAATTATAAATTAATTATTTTAAGTTTTTTTTGTGTAAGTGATAATTATTTTAAACTTAAACTACTTCTTGTGCCAAGATTAAGGCCTGCTTGCACAACGAATCGCTAAACACGTTTAACGCTAACCATATTTAAATCATCATCCTGTCTCTGTCATCTTTAAACGATTAATAGAAACAGAACGATGTTTTAAATGCGGTCTACGTTAAACGCGTTTAGCGATTCGTGGTGCAAGCGGGCCTAAAAGTTAAATCGGAATTGAATAATGAACACCGAAAAAGCACCACTTATAAACGCTATGTTCAAAGCACAGCAATAGCAAATACCAGCAGCGAAAGCAAATAGATATTATAACATCTACTGAATTACTTTAATCAAATGCGCACTTGTGAAAAACCTTACAAGTGCAATTTTACTCGAAAAAGTAATTTGAACAGGCATTTTCAAATGCGCACTGGTGAAAAACCTTACAAGTGTAATGTATGTCAGCGTAATTTCACTCGAAAAAGTAATTTGAACAGGCATTTTCAAATGCGGACTGGTGAAAAACCTTACAAGTGTAATGTATGTCAGCGTAGTTTTACTCGAAAAAGTAATTTGAACAGGCATTTTCAAATGCGCACTGGTGAAAAACCTTACAAAAGTGTAATGTATGTCAGCGTAGTTTTACTCGAAAAAGTAATTTGAACAGGCATTTTCAAATACGCACTGGTGAAAAACCTTACAAGTGTCATGTATGTCAGAGAAGTTTTTGAAGAGCTGAAATCATTTCTAATCTCTTTCTGATTTTGCACCAATTATTGCAAAAACCTTATTCGAGAAATTACTAAAACATCTTTTAAACACGAGTATATTTTTTAACACTAAGAAACTTGTTTGAGAGTTGCGCTTGGACAAAAGGCATTGTTGGCCTTATTGTAGAATAAGCTACAGCTTTCGCTATTTTTTCTATCTGGGTTTAAATGACGATGACCGCAACTCCCAAAAGTTCTCTTATTCTTAAATAACGTACTCAATGATCCTGACTTTTGGTTCAAAATCTGGGAAATAATAAATTACCATCAGCAAAAACAAATAGATGTAGTGACATTTACGGAAATATTTTCTCCGCGTGATTACGCTAAAGCCTTTTCCCGACTATGTTGGGGTCGGCTACCAGTCTAGTTGGATGCAGCCCAATACCGTATAATAAAACAGGCAGTTTCGAATGACTGGTGTAAAATCTTGCAAGTGTGATATATGCCAGCGTAGTTTTACTCGGAATGGTTATTTAAGACGACATATTCGAATACACACTGTTGAAATACATACTTTTACTCGAAAAATCATTTAAACTGGCACATTCGTATACACACTCGTGAAAAACTGTATAACTGTAATGTATGTCAGCGTAGTTATAATCGCAAAAGTTATTTGAACAGGCATCTTCGAATACATTGCTAATGTCTTTCTGATTTTGAATCAATTAATGGCAAGAACCTTACTCGAGAAATAACATAAACATCTTTTAAACACGAGTATATTTTTAAAGACTAAGAAATTTGTTTGAGAGTTGCTCTTGGACGAAAGGCATTGCTTGCCTTATTGTAGAATAAGCTACATAAGCCCAGATAGAAAATAAAGCTTTCGCTAAATTTTCTATCTGGGCTTAAATGACGATGACCGCAACTCCCAAAAGTTCTCTTATTCTTGAATAACGTACTCAATGATCCTGACGATTGAAAAGGTTAATCTTTTGCATTTTTGGTTCTAAATCTGACAAATAAGCAAAAATACCCTCAGCGAAAACAAATAGATATAGTAACTTCTACGGAATTACTTTATCCGCTCGGTTACGCTAAAGCTTTTTCCCGACTATGTTGGGGGGTCAGCTTCCAGTCTAACCGAATGCAGCCGAATACCGAATAAAAAGTCATTTGGACAGGCATTTTCGAATGCACACTGGTGAAAAACCTTACAAGTGTCATGTATGTCAGCGTAGTTGTGCTCGAAAAAGTAATTTGAACAGGCATTTTAAAATGCACACTGGTGAAAAACCTTACACGGCTCATGTATATCAGCGAAGTTTTACTCAAAAAAGTCATTTGAACAGGCATTTTCCAATGCATACTGGTGAAAAACCTTACAAGTGTTATGTATGTCAGCGTTTTACTCGAAAAAGTAATTTGAACAGGCATTTTCAAATGCACACTGGTGAAAAGTCTTACAGGTGTGATGTATGGCAGCGAAGTTTTACTCGACAAAGTCACTTGAACAGGCATTTTCGAATACACACTGGTGAAAAACCTTACAAGTGTGATATTTGTCAGCGTAGTTTTACTCGAAAATCTGCTTTGAGCAGGCAGTCATATTGCAGCAGTTGAACTCTTCAATTATGCCATGGAAACGTCCTGTCGGGATAAAGAGAATATTCTTACATTAACATATGAACTGTTTGGAACTTAATCTGAGGGTTTTAACGACTCTTCGGTTAATTTCATTTCGTGGTTCGTCCATTTTCGTCCGCTTCGTTTTTTTGTGCAAAGTTAACTCGAAATATATTTTTAATAATTTCTAATTTGTATCTATATTTCCGCCGAATCAGTTTTTCATTTATTCAAAAATGTTGTTTCATTAATTTGTCCTTTCAACATAATAAACTGAATAATAAGCACAGACATTAAATAACGAAATCATGAATAAAACATAGTATAGTAAAAGGACGTATCAATTTACAAAATAAATTATTTATATTTGTGATGGAAAACGTGGCAACCTTTGAAGAAGGTTTTATTATATTTTCATCGCCATTAAACTTTTCTGAATACAAAATACGAAAAAAAAAATTATATAATCACTTTACACGAACAGATATATTTTTATTGATGCTTTGAATCATTTTATGTTATCTTACACAGTTCTAGTAATATCTAAAAATGTTCTTAAATACAATAAAACTAATGTTTCAATAAATAAAGATTTCTAAAACATTAGTACTTACTTGGCGGAAATATTGATACCCCTTTGTATGTATTTTTATAATATTTCGCAATAAGAGGTATGACATTACTAAATTAGATTTAAAAGGGCTTATGCACTAATATTTATAAGTTAAGTTTAAGATCGACAGAACGAAAGTTGAACATTAAAACTTGTAGTTTAGGAGTAACTGTATGATTGATTTATTATTCGCGGGATGATCGCTTGTATGCCAAATAGGGAATTAATTTTAAGTAAATAGGTTATAGAAGGTACTTCTGAATTCTATTGACTTGTCCATTAAAATAAAATAAAAAAAAAACACTTAAAAACAAACATGATTCAGTTATAACCAAAATCATAAAGAAAAAACTGTTGCAAGTTGCTTCATGAGCAATATTTCACGAAATGCAATTTTACATACTTAAACTTAAATAAGCGAAATAAAACAGAGATTCACACTAATTAAATAACTAATATACCTCAAGGAATTTATAAAATTGATAATATTTTTTTTAGCTCAAATCACACTAAAATTATGATTATACACCGTAAACTAAAGCAAAACTCATTGAAAAAAAAAAAACATTTCATCTCTAAAATATTTTCGTCTATTCTTATTCACGATCATTGCATCACTCTCATGCCCTTATCCCAATTTATTTGGGGTCGGCGCAGCATGTCTTCTTCTTCTTCCATACTTCTCTGTTACTCGTCATCTCATGATTCACAAATCATTAAAAAAACTCTCTTTATTTTTAATTCATGAAAGGATTGATTGAATTCACTAGTACTTTAGATATATTAAGATGTAAATATGCGTGAACAGGAACACACGAACTTCACACGAACACTTCAATAGATGTATATTAAGTTTAAGATAAAAATTAAGCAATAGTAATTAGTTCATAGTATATGTAAATTAAGAAGAAATAAGTTAAGATTAAATATTAAGTTCCTGAGTAAAATCTTCGGGTAAACTGAGTTCGGTCACACTTAGAGTCGATTATTATATTAGAAACACTGAACGTGTTTTAGTTTTAAGAGTGTCAAGCAATTATAATAAAGCAAGATAAAGATAGGAATAAGAATAATTACTAAGATATAATCTTTTTAAAATGTGCACTAAACATAACGACAATTGTTTTGAACGCTAATCAGACGAATAGAGAACTTCCTCCTTTTTGAAATTGGTTAAAAATTCGACTAATTTAAAAAAATAAAAATGTCACAAAAAAACCTTTAATTAATTACAAAAATATTAAATAATAAGGATGAGACCATGTATTAAAATAAAAAAAAGAGAAAAAAACCCTACATTACTGCAATATTTTGGCTGTGAAAGATATATCTAGGTATTTACTATTCTATTAAAGCAACACTATGTATATTACCCTGATCCCAATTTATTTGGGGTCGGCGCAATATGTTTCTTCTTCTACTCTGCCTAATAGTGGTCTACCCAGTAGTCACCCCCTTTCTGCCCATAGGGATCATCTTTCACACGGTCTATCCATCGTTTCTTTGGTCTTCTTCTATACTGAAAATTGTATCGATAAAGCCTCTGTTGAGTGTAGGGTTCTGTTCACAAAAAAGACCAGCAAAAACAGTTTTGACAAATCAAAAAAAAAAAACATTCAAAGAAAACTTCAACTCGGACTCAAAGCTTTTATTTCAATTAAACAATTTCAGAGGCACATTTGAATTATCAATGAGTTAGAAAGTCGTCCCCACCATGATGTCTCGCTAGACGCCTCAAGGTTTAGCCTTTAACTGTGTAGGAACCCTGCGAACCAATCGTAAGCTTTTTCCGCCGGCGTATAGTCAGGCGCAGGTGAGATCTCCATCATCGTCGATGTATGGAGAAGTAAGAATAGGGTAGCTTTGATCTCTACTAACCATGGGAACGCTGTTGGACAAGTCCGAGGCTTCATAAAACCCACCCTGATAGTGGATTACAATAAGATGATGAATGGGCAGGATAAAAAAGACCAGATGCTGGCCTTGTACCCCATCGAGCTGAAACGAAGGATCTGGTACAAAAAATTGTTGAGGAGACTTTTAAAGGTCTCCGTATGAAACTCTTCTACTCTCTCTACTCTACACTTGTAAAGGAAGAAAAATGCAATCTTCGCAATTTCCGGATAAATCATGTAACATCTCTTCTTGCAAAGCTTTCTTCCGTTCTTCTTCCAGCTGTAACCATACAGCAAAGCTTCGGTGCCAGGCACCGCGTGGTTGAGTACCCACAGTTTGTATTATTGTAATACGTTAGCATAGCGCTTCAGGCCGGCTTAAGCCCGTTGCGGAATGTAAATTTCTATGGAGAATATTCTCTATTCTTCTTCTCTATTTCGCAACACACGAATCGAGCATCCATGCCTGCATCGCGCAAGCAGAGTCATCCGCGATATTAGCAAAAAACACAAGAACCTGATAATATTTTAGGCAGTATCCCACCAGACACAACACCCGTCTGGTCGGAGGATCCTCCCTTTTCAATGGAGGGTGAGGAACCTTACATCCTGTTCCGCATACCCTTATACTGGTGACCCTGACGTACGTTATACGTCAGCCCAGCCCTGCAGGGAAATAAAACATTGTCATCTTTTGCACATTTTACAAAGAGTATAAGATTTTTGGTTAGTCCTGCTTTAGTTTTTTTTTGCCTGTTAATACACGTGATGATATTCTCACTCGTGTCGTATGTCGTATATATGTTACATTAGGTTTAAGCCATATAAAGCGCAAAGTGCTCCTGTATATTTAGATTTAAGCATATAAAACATGCAATAAGACTAGGATAATAGGATGGAAGACGATGTTTACTGTTGCCTCCAATTTATAATAATTATGAGTAGTTTTAATATAAAATTAAATATTCGTAATGTATTTTTTAGTTCGTTACTTTTTTAAGGAAAAGCGGAAGTTAGAGATATAAACAAAAGCCCTCAAATTAAATATTAAAATGATAAACTCGGTAAAGACAGCTTGCTTAAAACTAACTATGTACATATTTTATGTACACCATAATATGTTCGCTTCGTAGGACATAGAATATACTCCCCAGATTTTTTTAAAGATTTTTTTCGTATTATGTTATTAATAAATCTTTTTTAAAGTAATAAGATTAAAGTCTTGGATATTTAGGTACACCATTTATCATGAAAAACATCTTGGCAAAATCAAACCTAGACAAATCTCAACGGAGATAAAATAGACTACACTAGAAATATAGTGCACAATAAAATTGTATGCGCAAACGCAGGAACACTCGTTGCCCTCCTTCACTGAGAGATCAAACACAGGACCGACGGCTTTAAATGCCCTCCGAAGCACGGATTTGGTCTCAATATGCCAACAAGTTGGTCACCCATCCATAGACCGAACTTGGGAAGAGTAGCTTGATCTCGCAAGTCAGCCACCAGCCACTCATAGATCCTCCTAAGCGGGAATTGAACCCCCTGATCTCCTGCATGTTATGCAGGCGGGGATACTTACCGCTGTTGCTACCGAAGTAAATTAGTTTTAAGAAATCAAAAAGCTGATGTCTTCGGGCATCAGGCTATGCTGGTTTTTTATAGTTTTTGAGGTTCCGTATCTCAAGAGAAAAAAAACGGAACCTTTTTTTTATGACTTAGTTTTTCTTTTAATTGTTTGAGTATCTTATTAAACCTAATAAATATGTAATTTGTTCTGGTATACAATAAAATGTATGTATATTATCTTCTATTCCAAAGAATCCATCGCCATTTTGGAAAATCAACAAAAACTATTGTTCATCCCTTGGTTTACCGTAACATTTATAATTCATATTAGTTTTATAATTTAAAATATTGTTAGGTTAAGAAACTATTTAGTGGATTAATAAGTACAGATGTGAATGAAATTCAAAACAATTTATTTTATAGTCCTCTGACACTTTTCGCAAAATTCAAAGTTTTGGATGTTTAAAACTCCTTTGAATTTATTTTATTACCACTTAAGATATCTATCGCTCCTACTATACTATAACACTTTTAGGCTACGATATAATTTATAATTTTCTAAAGAAAAAGCTCTCCTTAGCCAATAGGAACCAATAAAAATGTATGTCAAAGAAACCAAACTTTGTATTGTTAAAAGTTTCATATAAAATTAAGACAATTACGTTTTTGTGCCATGGAGTATCTGTATTTTATCATTTTGTGAAACAAAATTGTGTGTTGGTATGTTTTTTATTAAAATAAATTAAAGTTTAATTTACATCATGTTTTTTATTTTACCTCTAATAAATACCCTTGACCAATTGTATTACCCAGTAAAAACTGGGTTGTGGAGGTCAGATAGGCAGCCGCTTCATGTAAAATACTGGTCTGCATCCGCTTAGACTGGACCACTGGACTGGACTGGATTGGACTGGACTGGACTGGACTGGACCCCAACATAGTTAGGAAAAGGGTAGGCTGTTGATGAGATGCTCTTGATCAATGGTCTTTTAACCCATTCGAGTCCACCCCCGTTTCATAGAACTCATGTGCCATCCCACCATACATTTTGCAAGTGGACCCTCCAGGTGGGTCACTGGCATTACGTTTGCGCAAAAGTGAACCCACCTGGAGGGTCCTCGGCATTAGGTTTGGAACTAAGATTTAAAATCCTAAAATAAGCTATAAAATAGAGTTTTCAGGGGTATTGTCGTTATATTTACCACCTATGGGGGTATTTTCATGCCCTAGTGGCATGGGAGATGTGCAATAATCAATAAATTAAAAAAATTGAAAAAGTTAAATCGCGCGCTCTGATCCCGTGACAGGGGTGTTCAACCTTTTGTGAGGCTATCATGCATTTAAAAAAAAAATTAAGTTACGTAATCGCTAATATTATTTCTTTTCGAAATTAATAAATAACATTTTAAAACTTTGAATGATTACAAACGTTGCATTGCATTAATAGGTAGATATCCTTTGACAGTTAGTTTTGTGTGAACCGCAAAGTAACTCAATTAATTACATATTATTCCACCCTATTATTTCACTTGTTATACTGGGTTAAATTAAATTAGCTAGCGATACTCCGCAAACGTGATGGATCAAACAAAAATGGATTTGATGACATTTTGTTGCTATTATAGTCTGTTTTTTAATCCCTGAGACTAAATTGACAAGTAAAAATGGCGAACTGACATAGATTTCAATAGGATTTATGTCAGTTTTGACATTTTCACTTGTCAATTTAGTCTCAGGGATTAAAAAACAGACATCAGTGCATTTATATCAAAGACAACATAGATTTAAATCATGGATGTCCCATCGCCGTACTTCGCGCGAAAAAGTGTTCACACTGAGATGAGCTCGCTCTTAACTTCACGGCCGATAGATTTATAAACACGGTATACAATTAAAAATGTTGCAACTTCCTAAAAAACGCAAAAAAGCGAATATTGCTTTCGGAAGTTGGTGAGTTTTGCTTGTTTCATTGACAGATTGCCACCGACTTCCGAAAGTAAAGTAATTTTCCACTCTTTTTTGTGCAACATTTTATTTTTATTTAGGCTTTTTAGTTTGTATCTCATATAAATTCTAGTCGACTATTAATTTTCCATTGTAACTAGAAGTTATTGGCAGATCATCCAAACAGACGAAGAAGATAAAATACGTATTATAGTAGATAACCCATAAACAAAATATAATTAAAAAAACAATTAAATAAAAATCAAATGGGACCACACAGCGCAAGTTTCCTCCACCAATTAAAAAAAGAATCATGTAAGTCGGCCAGTAACCACGGAGAAATCGGTGTACAATAAAAAAGAAAAGATGACGCCGAATACATAACCTCCTCCTTTGTAAGAAATCGGTTAAACACAAACTGATTTTCTCATCTTATACTTCATATGACTACACTATTAGTATTAGTTGACCCCAAAAAATAATAGATTTTTAGTTTCACGCCTTCTAAGTTTCTCTAGGCAATTTAATTTAACATTAAAAATGCTAAGCATTATCTATTCCAAATATCAAGTTCGTAGCGTTAGATGTTTCTGAAATATGTAGCTGTGACAGATAAACGATAAAGACAGATTAAGTCGCACCATAATAAGTATTAGTTTTTAACTGTTTTGATACCGAACCCTGAAAAGCCTCGGCTTCGAACTCATTCTCATGTCCTAAAATGTAAAAATAATTATTTTTTAGAAAATACTTAAAATCGTGCGAATGGTTTGCCACCCCTGAAATAGGACCCACCAGGTGGGTTCCCGGCATCTAGCAAGAGGTCAAAAATTTTTTGAAAATAAAAATTCTTGTAATTAGAAACCACGCCGTATTCTTATTAATCTTGTTAAAGTAAACAATGGTTTTTATTTTTACATAATTTGATGCTATATTCGCTAAGAAAAACCTACATTTAAAATGAGCCCACCAGGTGGGTTCCCGGCATCGCAAGTGCGACTTGAGTGAACCCACCAGGTGGGTTCCCGGCACTGAATGTGTTAATCAGTTATAGCTCCTGTTGCTTAGACCCAGTGCAAATCACAAGTGATCATCAACATCAACTCATTCTATCACACTCCACTGCTGGACATAGGTCTCTCCCAAGCTGCGTATCGTACCTAACGTCACGCAAAACCTCTTCTCAACTCTCGTCATCTTGCAAGCGGAGCTAGGTATCCGCTAGATTAGGACATAAAGGGTGTAAATAGACTTAACGAAGCTGAAAGGACCTAGTTCTCCCCGTCATTGCGATTATTTTTTTTGTTCTAAACCTTACCAAGGAACCTTCTAGTTACGGAGATATTGGAGGTCAAAGTTCCAACATTTTCATAAGTTTTTTTTTAAATTGAAGTTTTCATAGCTATAACTTTACTTTAAATACCTCCATGACCCGTTTACTATTCAATGCAACTATCCGCACAATGTTTTAAGTGCATTACATTGAGTTTTACCGTAAAACGTGATTTGTCACATTAAAAAAAAGGTCGTTTCCCAGCAATAATTTCTGCGTAGGTACTTAGTTTGATGTATAGAATGCTTGGTTAACGGCTTCGTGAAGGATCCATTTACACCTTGTATACAACAGGCATACAGCAGACACAATACCCGGCTAGACGGTCGAGGATCTTCCCATGTCAATGGAGGATGGGGAGCCACAGGGTGTTTTCAAAAACTTATTGCTTCGTCAGAATATCAACGTTGTAACACTGTCTATTGTATGAAAATACAACGATGTAGAAGCTTTGTTCTCTCTGCTGGAAATCAGACTACCTACGCAGTGTAATTAAATTCCTTCGGAGCGTAATAAAAGCGAACAAAACGCAAAGTATTCAACGTGTGACGTTAAACTATGCTGGAAGCACCATTCCAGCTGTTTGTTCCCTTCCGGAAAACTTTTAAAAGTACCTACGTGTTTAGAAAGTAAGAGCTATTCGGCCGAATTCTCAAACGTATTTGAATTTTAGGTAGCAAGTCAATTTTTCTTCTTTCTTTGTCATAGTGCAACTCTCTGTCATTTAAAAGAGTTTTGTTGCGATAGAAATACTTTTAACCCCGCGGTGTAACCACCAAGGTATGTATTGTATGCAGACTGCCTCATTGGTCTAGTGGTCGCAATGGGGTTCGATTTCCGGATCGGGCAAATTGTAATTGGGTTTTTCAATCAGAAATTTCTCAGTAGCAGCCACGGAGACTGGATTTGTGACCGGTTGATGGCAATAGGCTCGCCCCCTTATAACATGGGACTTAAACATAACATGGCGTAATGTGGGTGTACTATTGGGTACACCTCTGCCTAAACCTTCGGGGATTACAGGCGTGATGTTATGTCCATGTTGTGTATAGTAAACTAGTTTCGTTTATTGTTTACACCTGAAAAGGTGAACAAAATAGTTAACAACACATGTTTGAAAAAAACATCAATACATATGAATTTTTACACAATTTTCTATTTACGTACACGACATATTTCTGACCTTTATTTTCGCTAAGACTCACTAAAAACAAGTTTCACAACCTTTATGTGGGTGAAACTCGGGGTTTAAAGTTATGTCACGTTTGGGTATTCAAGGGTTAGGTTAAGGAAAGTATTTTTTATGTAAAACCTTTCGTGTGTGGCATTTATGATTAAAATGTGAACGCGACGACATCACTGTGTAAGGAAGCCATGAGTCTATCGGAAAATAGTCGGTTATAGGTATCATCTGCCTAGCCTTTTCCCAATGGGGACAAAACATAGTTATGCTCATAACAGCTAATAACAGCCGCTGTGGTCAGTGGCCCTAAAGTCTGACAACCAGTCTTACCAAGGGGTATCGTATTACCTAGTACTAACTGGGTTGTGGAGGTCAGAGAGGCAGTCGCTCCATGTAAAATACTGGTATTCATCTGCATCCGGTTAGACTGGAAGCCGACCCTAACATAGTTGGGAAAAGGCTAGGCGTAGGCAGATCATGACCTATTACCTAGATACCAATAGTTTCTGAGTAGCTATAGGTAGGTATAATAACAAGTTTTGCGGTCAACATATGGTTAGAAATTTCCATTTTCAATGAAATTCTGTGGGTATTAGCGCTAGAGATGGGAAAGTGTGTATCTGAATATTCTCGACTCAAATTTTTTGTAAGCGATTGTGGGATGGCTGAAACTGAAAAGTTAATAGACATTCACGCAGATCAGTTTTAATGTGCGTTTTACATACGAGGTGAGTTCTGTATTAAATATACAGGGTTACTAGTAACTCGATGTATTCCTTGCAGGTCATCATAGTAGGATTAAAATACAATAAATTAAACCACCAAATGTTACCGAAGTTCTGTAGTTTTCGAATTACTTAGATTTTTAGTTTTTTTTTAATGAAAAATCCCAAATCCACTTCTGAACTTTGGAAGCAGATTTGGTGGCATAATTTAATGTGTACTTCATTAAAAACGAACTCTAAATAATACACAAACAACCATAATCATCATCATTTCAGTCGAAAGACATCCACTGCTGGACATAGGCCTCCCCCAAGTGTCACATTGACCGGTCCCGTGCGACTTGGTCCCCACTAGATGACAACCACAATAATCTAAAAGAATTTAAAAAAAACTTTGTCTACGATTTCATAATTTCATTCAGATTTCAGCCCAACACTATCCATTTTGAATAATTACCAAAACAGTATTACAGTCGCGCTTTAAAAGCAGAATAATTAATAACAACTTGAAAAGTGAACAGTTTCATAATTTAGAAATGACTATAATTAAACGCAATTGATACTACGATAATGGTTTAGGGTTTGAGTCCTAGGTTGGGCAAAGTGGAATTGGGTTTTTGATTACAACAGCCTGGACTTTGGAAGTGCCTCAGAAAACGCGTGAAGATGACCAAGCTGTGGTCCTGATTTCTTTTATCTTCGGGCTGTGAGAAAAGAGAAAGTACCTATATCTGTATTTGCAAAGAACACTTGAGCACTATAATACGGTCAGTGGGTCGTCTTAGGGGCGGATTTGGAGTATACGTTTAGAGGCACTATTAGCAGCAACGAAAACTGTTTTTTTTTTTTTTTTATATTTCTTAGATTTTTTTTTCTTTTCCCATAATTCGTAAACGGTGCGTCGGAAGACTATGGGTCTCAGAACCTAAATGGTTTCTATGGTCTAGGTCAACCCGATCCTGCAATAAAATTAGGAAATTTCCGAAAAAAAAAAACCAAGTCCAAAATGTTTTCTAAGTCCTCGCTTAATAGCGCCTTATAAGGCTCCAACCTACAATACTTCTTGCGTCGATGGTCAGTCCCTGCTAAGATTGGCCGCCAGCAGAGGGCAGATTATAGACAGACTAAATGCTAGCCAGACATTATATTCAAATAATGACTCGTGACTTTTCCTTGGCTAAATTTAGACTCGAGCCTTGGCTGTTCTCTCCCAATTTTGATTTTACCATCACATTTCCAGTATAAAGGAAGTGTAAGAGAAAGCTTGAAAAAGCTTTAAACCATGGATAGACCTATCAGCTGTCCATACATTTTGACAGTGTACGTATTGCCGATTTGTATGAACAGTTGTTTGTTTGAGCCACGATGCCCGTCCCTTACACAATTTCTAGAAGCTTGAAATAGAAATACTCATTAATCTACAAGAAAGATTATATTCTGTTATTACTAAGCAAAAAGAGATATTAAGACCGTCAATAGTAGCGTTTGTCAGCCAAGTGTGAACAATTCCTTTGTGCTTTCAGTGACACGCGGCCAGCCGTCAAATGTGATGAGACCTTATTCAATCCATTGGAAATAAGACTCGCATTGAGAAATAAGATATCGCTACCATTTTGGTTTTACTTTTATTTTGTTGAAAGGAAAATATAGATATTATCTTTTGGAAGATAATTTCTGTATAATTGTATATATATACATATATATATATCTATACTTAATCCATACTTTAATTATCTATACTAATATTATAAAGCTGCAGTGTTTGTTTGTTTGTTTGTTTGTTTGAACGCGCTAATCTCTGGAACTGCTGGTTCGATTTGAATGATTCTTTCAGTGTTGGGTAGTCCATTTATCGAGGAAGGCTATAGGCTATATATCATCACGCTACGACCAATAGGAGCGTAGCAGCAATGAAAAATGTTGCAAAAACGGGGAAAATTGTATTTTTAATAACTTGACGCGAACGAAGGTCGCGGGGAACAGCTAGTATATATATATATTGTATATATTGTAAAGACAGTCGTAAGATGGAAAATAAATAAATAAATAAATAAATATTATATTGTATTATTATATCATGTTGTACATATTAAGTAAATATTATTATGGTGAAAAGCCTGGCAGCTTGCTTAATCTTTAAGCCCGAATGAAATAGATCCATATCCTTCTAAATGCTTCGACTGAAAAATTACTCAAAATAAAAATAACAAGATTTGCAACTTTTTGGGGCTATCTTTTGCAATCTTTAAACTTCACTTCGGTCATTATTTTTATTTCAGGACAATTTAAATAAATGAGTTGAAATTTGTAGTTTTTTTTTGTAAAAAGTAAAGTACTTAAGGTACGTACTTAAGTACTTTACTTTTTAAAAACTTTTAACAGAGCTAAACTTTAATGTGAAGGTTGTCCAATATTATTCGGGCGTGGATACCTCTACATTTAAAAATCAACGACCTTTCTTGTAGTTTTTTTTTGGTAAATCCATTACTTCGTTTATTACAAAGTTCAAATTCAAATTCAAATTCAAATTCATTTATTTTTTAGAATATGGTACATTATTTATGGTCTTAAGTTTAATCAATGGTCTCATCACATTCTGCCACGTGTGGCGTGCAAATATTCGGTACATGAATATAATTTTTACAAGACAAAATATTAGGTTGGTACGAATTAAAATTACATTTTGTGGTATGTCAGTTAAAAATATTGTCCGGATATCATTCAAAATATTATTCAATGTCAAACTATTACAGATATAATTCAAAGTTAATAAGATTAAAGTTCAATTAGCATGTCATTAGGTTGGTACGAATAAAAATTACATTTTGTGGTATGTCAGTTAAAAATATTGTCCGGATATCACTCAAAATATTATTCAATGTCAAACTATTACAGATATATGTCAAAGTTAACAAGATTACAGTTTAATTAACATGTCAGTATCATTCAAATAGTCGTTTAAATTATAATAACATTTTTTACATAATAAGTCTTTTAATTCTTTTTTAAACGCCTTTAAGTTTAGCTCTTTTATTTGTCTTGGGATTTTGTTAAAGACTTGCGGGGCTATGCAGAATATGCTTTTCCACATTAAAGCTGTTTTGGCTCTACGTCCGCGTAGCATATCATACCGCCTGTTACGTTTAACAGTATCTGACAAGTTAGGAAACAGGTGTGGATTTGACTTAACAAATAAGGCAGTTTCATAGATGTACAGAGACGGTAGTGTTAAAACTTTGTATTTCTTGAAAAATGGTTCACAAATGTCCGTTACTTGTAGTCTGAACATGGCTCTGATCGATCGCTTTTGCGCTTTAAAAGCAGTTTCTCTATTTGTCGAGTTACCCCAGAATATAATACCATATCTAAGTACAGATGCTACAAGACCATGGTAAGCTGTAAGTAGTGCATCTGTGTTAACTGTTGGAGCAAGTTTATACAAGGCATAGGATGAACTACTAATTTTCTTAGATAGCGCTTCAATGTGATCCTTCCAATTGAGCTGCCTGTCAATTATCAAACCTAGAAATTTTGCGCTATCTACATCGTGAATTTTGTCATTCTGGTATTGTACATCCATTTTCGAACTAGGTTTTTTATGACCAAAGTGCATTATTTGTGTCTTGCCAAGATTAATTCTTAGATTATTATTATCAAGCCAAGAGATTATTGAAGTTACCGCGTTATTGATATCAGCTTCATATGATTCAGGTTTATCACATGCTATCATTACCGTACTATCATCAGCAAAGAGTGTCATTGGGAAGTCTATAGCTTTGGGCAGGTCATTGATATAAATAAGGAACAGTGGAGGACCCAATACACTGCCCTGTGGTACACCGAAATGTACTGTGCGTTCTCTAGACAGGTACGTTACTTCTTCTTTAGTCTTTAAGTTTAAGTTTGTTACAGCAGTAAATTGTTTTCTATTTGATAGGTAAGAGCTTAATAAGTCCAGAACGTTTCCTCTTATACCATATGCGTCAAGTTTGTTTCTTAAGATAGTATGGTCAACGCAATCAAAAGCTTGCGTCATATCACAGTACACAGCACAGACAGGTGTCTTATTATCAATTTTAGTCATAATTTTATTTAAAAAGTCATAAATAGACATGTTTATAGTCATGTTCTTCCGGAAACCTTTTTGTTCGTTGCAGAGGATCTTTTGTTTTTCTAAGTATGTAGGTATAAAGCTCATTATAAATAAATTTCTCGTATATTTTGGAAAAAATTGACAAAAGCGCAATAGGTCTATAATTTTGCATTTGTTGCTTTTTACCTTTTTTTAAATATAGGTTTTACTATGGAGACCTTAAGACGGTCCGGAAAAACACCGTGGCTGATACACAGGTTAAGAATATGACTCAAATGATTAGAGATTAAGTCGGCAACATGTTTTATAATTTTAGTAGAGATTTCGTCATACACTACGCTGTTAGTGTTTTTAATGCATTTTATAATGTTGAATATTTGTAACGGTAGACATGGAGGCATGAACATAGATTTTTGTTTATTTGTGATATATGCACTCGATCTTATACCTGCTCCGGTTATTGGCATAATTTTTTCTATGAAATAGTCGTTGAACTGTTCAGCAATTAATTGAGGTTTGTCAATCGTTTTATTGTCAATTTCAAAGTTAATTTAATTCCAATTCATTGAGAATTGGAATTAACTTTCTTTTAAACGTCCCTAACTTAATAATTGCTTACGAGAACTTTCCTAGACGTTTAATATAATTCGTTAGCAGCTGACACTTTATACATATTTATTCGAGTCCGTCATCATCATTTCAGCCGAAAGACGTCCACTGCTGGACACAGACCTCCCCCAAGGTCGCCACATTGACCGGTCCCGTGTGACTCGCATCCAGCGGATCCCTGCAACCTTCACCACACCATCGGTCCACCTAGAAGAAGAAAGTTGCTCGTTATTTTTCGTCACCTTTAATGATTTTTATTTGAAGAAAAGTTTTACCGAACCACGATAAACATTATCGTCAGTTAGTAGAAAAAAACATAATCAAGGAGTTTGCTGAGATGGTTTGGTCATGTTGACGGAATTAACGACAGGCGATCAACAAAATATGTTTTGCAAGGCTGATATGAGTGGAGGCAGGGGGCGCCATAGAAGGACAACGTCGTTTTGCGTCGAGTACGATGCATTGATGGCGTTTCGTTGTGTCTGCCTATTCCATAGGACAAAAGCATGAATTACGTATGTGTTATAGTTAGTTGGTACAATAACTCGACATTTTCACAAGTGCCTAGGTCGGGCACGGTGTTATTGGGTTTTTCATAAAGAATTTCTCAGAAGCGATCACGGAGTCAAGATTTATATCTGGTTGATGGCAATAGGTTGGCCCCCTTTTGCATGGGACTTAAACATAACTGGCGAAATGTGGGTACATCTGGGTGAGGTACATCTCTACCTAACCCTTCGGGGATTATAGGCGTGATATGTATTATTAATATGCCAACCAGCTAAATCATCCAACTCTATTATTCTCATCGCGGAATATAAAATATACCCCAATCATTATACATAAATCATGAATCGTTTTGCCGTTCAGACATGAATAGACCTTTCATAAAAGGCACTTCCTAATAAATTGGAAAACTCAAAACGGTAACGAACCCTTTCAATTATGAGATCCTTTTATCAATAAACCATGGACATTGAACGAAGTTATGAAGGGTTATGATTGACTGGAGATCATTAATAATTGGCTACTGTTTATAATGACTTCTTTTGTCAAGTTTACGGGTTTCGACAAAGTGATTTAGATGTAACTTCAAAATTGGATAATCAGTTATAATTTTGCTTTTGTTCGCAAAATATTTATAATGTTAACCGATTCCATAAAATGGTTAGGTTCCTATACATACGACGAGTTTTTTTTTGTCTAAGGCCTCGTGTACAAAGACATTCAAATAGTGTACGACTACATCCGGGGCGACTTCCAACGCAACTTGCGTCTCGCGAAACGCCGCCGTGGTCAAGAGGTAAGAATATTTTCTCATCACAGCAGTATGCAAGCTGCTATGACTAATCCATGGCATCCTTGATTAGCATTAGGTACGTTAATCATAATATTTTCGCTTTTTCCGTAAAAGCGGTTTGTTGTTTGATTCCTGCACGAAATCTTTGAATGACCTACACACATACTTCATGATCTATTAAAGCCAAATTCTAAACTTTGAGTTATTAATTTCCTTACAGTTAAGGTACAGTTCTGAAGCCGACCGATACGGCAGACCGCGACAGCGAAGCCGCCCCAATTGCCCTGACAGAAGATGGCGATATTACAGCCTGTCTATATTTTCAAAGAGTCACCTACATAGAAATTAGTCGTGGCCTTCTTGACGATGGCAAAATGTTCAAAAGGTCATCAAGATGTGAGGTGGTGGGCCATTGTCTACAGGAAGAGACGCCGCAGCATACGCACTTGAGATCTGAGCCGTTCGTGGACCCCAAGCAGTGCAGATTGTCTTCGCTCCGGCCGAGTTGGGTTCGAAGTCTGCCCAGAGACTTCCCGGTAGGCCACGGCAATGCGTGCCCAGGTGGAAGGCTCTCAGATGGTTGGATTAAGTTGTCAGGGGTTGCTTAAGCAAGCAGCTCGCGGTAGAGCTCACATTGGCTGGACGAGCGGGATCCTCATACCGAAAAAAGCTTTTACGGTCTTGCCATTGCTGTTTGCGGTTACATGCGGGATTGGACCTTTAATCAGACCATTAAACTGATCACGTCTGCAAACCCCAGAATGTTATTTTAAACAGGAAATGTCCAGCTGTCCGAAGTTACGTCTCCCAAGGGTCTTACTTACCCGAGGCAAGGCCTCATTTACAAAACACTTACCTACTAAAGTCACTAAGAGAATAGAAATTCGAAGAATTGGAGCAGGAAAGTGTATTTCATAATGTGAATTAGAAAAAAATACTCTATTTAGTACGGACGTAGGTACATTTCGTTTTAGAGCAAGACCCTTCGTCCAATATGCTACTTAAAATTAATGTGTTACAATCTCAAATCGCTAATGAGTAGCCAGAATGTTACAGCATTAGTATTTCAATGACAGTCCATATCAATCCAACAATCCCAGACAATCCTCAAATGAGCCCTCCCGCTCTGGGCGGAGTGGAAGGGAGTGTTAGACTTGTACTGATTAACCATTCATGTTCGTTCTTTGCCCTTTGTGTTCCAGGGCCGGTTATCTCTTTCGAACAGTCCCGCAGGGGCAGGCATCGGCCCTTGCGCACCCCTTCCTGTTTGCTGACGTCTCTTTGAGGCGCGCCTGGAACACGAACGCGCCATCGACACGGCCTGTCGTCATAAGACGGACGGACGGCGAGCTAGCCCATTAGTGTGGTAGGCCTTAAACTAACTTTTTCTCCTCCATAATCCTATACGGTGCCACTGCTGGGCCCCAGCCTCCTCTCTATGTGAAGGAATGGCTTTATCCACCACCTAGTGCGGGTTGGTACATGTCACATGTCTTGGATTTTTTGGTTCTGGGACAGTTTCCTCACGATGGTTTCCTTCACCGTTTTGAGAGCAGTGATGATGAAATAAATTACACGAAGAAATGCGGCTATTTAAAATGAAATTTATAAATTTTGATGGATGGAGAGGGACAGGAAGACCAAAAAAAAGATTGATGGATTGTGTGAGGAATGATATGAAGGAAAGAGGAGTAAATGATAGCGTGACGATTGACAGGGGAGAATGGAAGAAAAAAACGTGTTGCGCCGACCCCAATTAACATGGGACAAGGGCAGGAATATCTTCAATACGCCTACCTGGGATCGAACCCACGAGCTATCAATCGTAAGTTGGGCCGACAACACTGGGCCACCACTGCTCACTGGGCTCACTACTGGTCTTCTTCACCTCATTACACAGCATTTAATTATGTATTCACTAAATTGAAATTCGATGAAAGAAACCAAGAAAGTGTCTTACATAAAATAGTCAGGGAAAAATGTCAACTTATATTAAAAGGGACTCAATATTTCTATTAGGATTTGAACGTTACTTATTATTTTCTTAGAAAAGGAAAATTTGTTAATTTCGGAAATCTTGAAGTTCACCTGAAGGTTGACTACGATCTATGAAAAGAACTGAAGTTGATGTGACTCTTGCATAGTGTACAATATCTTGGAAAAAAAGTAACCGATAGATTATGCTACTGAGTTCTACAAAGTGTTTTAAGTAGACTTTTTTTTTCTTTAATTATAAGCATCTATCCTTTATTTATTTTCTTTACATATAATTTACATGTTTAAATATTTCTATACAAAATAATAAAAAAAAACATTTAAAAGTACAAAAAATAGTGGTCCGCCGGTGTCGGGAATAAGGTCCGAGCTACCGGTGATCAGGGCTCTTGAGAGAGGAACCTCCTAACGATACGCGCCGTGTCCAGAAGTACTGCTTTCTGAATCAAGCCTTTGATCCAGCTGCCAAGCGAGAGCCACTTCAGATGTTGGTCGAGGCTATTGGCTATTAAGCCGTTGTACGACACGACTTTCGAATAGATAAGAATCCTAAATTGTAAGTATTATTCTTATTACCTATACTTAGACATTAATATTTAAACAAATTGATGTTTCGTATTAAAATTCCATGTGAAACATGTCCTAATATTTGTATGCCGTTCTATGGCGAAACATGTAAGTCCACAACCCTATTTATAAGACCTTAATGTACCATGTTTTTACACAAATTAAATTATTCTATTCTATTCTACCCATGAGTCAATTACAAAAGATGTTCTAAGAAAAACACTAACTTATGAATTACTGTTTCTGACAATCTATCAAAACCGAAAAAAAAGTAACTTAAAAGCTTGTTTAGCGTTTTAAACGCTGGCGTGAGGACCTAGAGGCGTTTGTGAGAGATTGGCCAGCGAAAACCGCACGGCAAGAAGAATGGAAGGCTATGGGGGAGGCCTTTGCCCAGTGGGAAAATAGAGGCTAAGTAAAAAAAAGAATTTCAAAAGATGTTTTCGTTTTTCCAACACAAGGTTAAGTAGGTATATAGAAATGGTACATTTTGATGTAAGTGGGGAAACTTTGTTATTGCGTTCGAGACGGAATTAACCAAGAACTGCAGTAACAAATCCCCACTCGTATCAAACGACGTTTTTTAATAAACTGGTTCTTATCGCCCTACGATTAATTCAACATGCGATGTATTTCACACACGTGGATTCTTAATATTTTTCTGCACACGTGCGGTAATAAAAAATTCCTCAGATAACTAAACTTATACTATTTCCAAATGGGTTCAATGACTATAGTTGGCGGTGATAGTTTTTTTTTTAATCTCGGCAACGAGATATGCGTCTTTAGCTATTTAACAAAATAAAGAACATGAAAATTCTTCAAAATAAGCATTCTAAACATAGTTCTAGTCTAAACTAAACACTCTTTTTCTAAAAATAAGCCACAGTTTTAAGCGAAGACATTCAAATATAACTATAGACGGGACAAGACCAAGAAACTGACAATTCCAAAACCTGTTACAAATTAGTAACAAGTCGATCATTCCAGTGCGATACGTCGCCTTGTCAGGTCGCATTCATATGACACAAAGACACTCAAATATTTCCGACCTCTAGACGGGTCATGACGAAGAAAATCGTAATCCAAAACTTGTTACTACTTAGTAACAAGTCGTTCTGTCTAGTGTCATCTGTGTCATACGCCCGCTTGTCAGGTAGCATTCGTGTGTCAAAATCGAAAATATTCAGGATGAAAATTATTGTATGACAATATTCCCAATGTCCTCTCTATATGTATGTGTTTTAAATCTCTTTGGTTTTAAGTGATGGACCACCTTGAAAGTATTGTTAACTTAGTATTTTCAAGGATGGCGCGAATCGCTGAACTTGAGCCCTTTATACTCAGTGTTATTGACCTGAGACAGTGTAAACTTCTAAACAGTAATTAAGTTATCTCGTATTTCAGTTTATTTATATTGTTTGTGTCTGCAAACAATCTCAATTATTATCGGAGCTACGTATTTCTTGAACGAATTATGTTTTCGTAAGTCCGTTGAGAAAACATCGCGGTTCATTAAGTTTGTTTATAAGAAATCTTGGAAACGTGTGACGAAAATGAGACCACGGTACATTTATTTACTTACAAGATTGTGCCCCCGGCTTCGCTCGCGTGGAGCTCGGAAGATGTCCCACGGGTGGCCTCATCCGTTGGCCTTTCGGAATCAAAAGAATTCTTTGTCCTAGCTCAGTTCATCATCTGCCTAGCCTTTTCCCAATTCGGTATGTTGGGGTCAGCAGTGGAAGTTGCAAGAAAAGATCCTTGCAGTCTAACTGGATGCAGCTGAATTATTTTACATGGAGCGACTGCCTATCAATACTTTTGGGCTACTGGCTGGCCCTGAAACGACTGCCAAAGATCTACATATGACAGCCAGGACCAACGGCTTAACGTGCTTTCCGCGGCATGGAGGAAATTCGGTATGTAATGGGTGGTCACCCATCCACGGACCAACCCAGGCAAGCGCAGCTTAACCTGAAGATCGACCCGTGTGGCTGTTATTATTTAGCCACGAGCTCCTCATTATCGTAACACGTTCATGATCTATTATTAGGACAAATTTTACTGAAATTCGTACAGTGCATGGTCTCGGAGTGACAAACAAACAACCAGGCTCATTTTCTCATTAATAAAGTAAGGATTATGATACCATTATTTTTGTTTATTTGCGGTGGCGATGTTTACATATGTTCCTCGTCCTTCACTTGGCAGGAAAGGCCGTGTTGTTCTTGTTTGTTACAGACTTCCGGTACTGCTCATACCAGCTGGACTTGATTACATTATCGACGATATTTAATGAACGTCAATAATCCTGATTTGATTTTAATAAATTGTTTTTAATTGTAAAGTAATAATATAGTGATTTTTATTTTGATTATTAGAAATCTTAAATAATCAGAATACTTACTTTATGGCACCTTCCGCTTGTCAGCTTCCGGTGCGCCTAATATTATATTATAATTGATTTGATTTTGATGATTATTGAGTTACTAGCAGATAATTAATATTACACAGCTTATTGAGTGATTTGATTGTAATGTTTAGGTTTTTGTAGAAATGTATAAAAGTCGATGCTTCGGGTATTTCAACGCAGTCATTCAGATCCAGCCTGTTCCTCTGCTGTTCTCCCCCAGCGACGCCCTAAGCCGAGGCCCGTACCCCACAGGGGGTGCCCTTAGCGTGTAGTCGCTTAGTTTGAAAGTTTTATTTACCCTGGCTGGAGGCCTTACACTCAAGGCACCCACAGGATAGTCCGGTTAACCAGTCGACAACCTCCTAGGTTGAATTGCGAAATGCAATTTCGGAATAAAAAAAAAAATATTGAACGCAGTTGTTTTGTAACTGTCAAGGGAGAAGTTGTAGTGGGAACTCTGCCCAAAATAAATCCGTTATAGTGCAACCATATTTTTATTTGAACCATCGAATCTGACCACCATCTACATGTTATTAGTGAAATAAAATAATCGTTTTTTTTTTTACACCCGGGGCTGCGGGACTGTTCGAAAGAGATACCGCGGCCCTGGAACACAAAGGGCAAAGAAGGAACATGGATGGGTTTTAGTCAGTAAAAGTCTGACACCAGCTCCCACTCCGCCCAGAGCGGGGGAGGGTGGGGGGGGGGGTTATTTGATGATTTCCCATCCGAAAAAAGAAAAAAATATACCTATATACCAGTTAGGCATTAAAGGGACTTTAGTTTGGAGCCTAGTTTGGGCCTTATGATACATACACTAAGTAAAATAAAATATTACTAACAGTACAGAAGACACAGAAGCAGCCAGGAGTTTTAATTTATTCCTTGGATAATGGCAATTACGTCACCCCCTATTAGGTACATGAGACTTTAACAAAACTGGAGAAACCTGGGTGTACCTAGTATAGGTCGAAATATCTTCATCTAAACCTTCGGCGATTGCAGTACATACCTACAGCTGTGAAGTTATAATAATATGCTGTGATGAGTGCATGAGGCATTATGGCTGCCTGCCGGGGCTGCGGGACTGTTCGTAAGAGATACCGCGGCCTTGGAACACAAAGAGCAAAGAAGGAACTTGGATGGGTTTTAGACAGTACGAGTCCACCTATCCCAGAGCGGGAGAGATCATTTGAAAAAAAAAGGCATTATGGCTATAGTTTCAGCGACAACCTTCCAACGTTAGAAGTCATGAAATTCTAATTTCACCTTTCGAACCCAACAAAAGAAGCAAGAACCCGAATTTGTACGTTAAACGACAAAATATTTGGAATAATGAACTCGAATATTTCGAATTTTCGACGCTGCCCCCATTCAGATGCTTCTGAATAATTTAAGGCACATAATTCTTACAAAATATGAGCACAAGCGTCATTGTTTTCATATTTTGTAAGCATTATTTACAAAATTCATTCGTATTTTAGTCAAAAGCTCTTCAAATACTTTCCAGAGTTATTCAAGTGTTTCGATAAAATCACGATTTTCCTCCAAAAAAGCAAAATAACAAAACTCATGACGTGGTCCCAATTTCCTTCGTCAGATATGTGAGATCAGTTTTTTCAGCGTATTTGTCGATGTCTTGTTGATATTGGGGATTCTGTCAATGTTTAAATAAATACATCAATCTGTCTCATGTTTTTATATTTGTCCTTAGGCTCCTAAACAAGCTAAGTAAAATTGCTAGTTACAAGATTTCGAAAAGCTCCCACATTTAAGACAAATCTGCGAGCAGTTCAAATAAAGATTGTCTGGAAGACATCGCTATCTATACTTTTATACTGATATTATAAAGAGGTAAAATTTATTTGTAAGTGTGCATGTAGGGGGTAATCTTCGGAACTACTGATCCGATTCCGAAAATTCTTTCAATAATGGGAAACTACATTATTCCTAAGTGTAATAGGATATATTTAAAAAGTTTCCGTGGGGTTATAATGACCATAAGGCGAGGGAAGTCGTAGGCAAAAGTCAGTGATAAAACTGTCATCGTACAATTACCATTGTAGTGTAGAGTTGTGTAGTATAGTTCGGTTCAAACTTTATGGCGGCTCGGAAGTTAGTTGCGAGTGACGGTCTGCGCATTATACAGTCAAGACGATGCGTCCTCTGCGACCCGCTGATACCTAAAATTGTGTTCTGCGCAGTTTTACGTTAGACGTTCCGAGCCAGCATAAAGTTTGAACCGTTATACCTGCGCTGACTGTCACTCGCAGCTAACTTCCGAGCCGCCATAAAGTTTGAACGGAACTGTAATTCGGTATTCAATGAGAAGCACACCGCACCTTGTATACTCGTTATTCTATTTGAAGTATGTCGTGGTGTTACTATACCTCTTTCGTAAATATGTTTTTATTTTTGTATATTGGCACCTTGTTTTTAATAGGTATATAGTCGTATAATTTGTATCATTTAATTGTGCTTCTGTGTGTTGTGCTATGTCTTTTGTGTGCACTACATAAATGATTTATTTATCTATCTAAGTATAATTTATCTGTCTAAATCTATCGCAATCTTTACCTGCCTTTATGTAAGTTCCATTGGATCAGATTTAGCTTTAAGAGCATTCTTAATATCCCGATTTCCAATAAGATTCGACCCTCGTCACACGTACCTACATTAACATAGGGTATGTAAAGTGTGGTCGATCCTAAGCAATCTTGAACGTAAGGTAAATAGTTTACAATGCTGAACGTTCAACTTTCCCTTTAGCCTTTAACCCTGATCTTGTTCACTTCTAAACTTGAACGATTAAATGATTGAAGGGCTTTATTAAGGTGCAAGTTCATTTAATCTCATTGAATGACTTTTGCAAGAATAAAGTTTAGCTCGTGGCTAAATAATAACAGGCGCTCGGGTCGATCTTTAGGTTAAGCCGTGCTTGCCTAGGTTGGTCTGTGGATGTTGTGTTGAAATGTGGGTGTACTATTGGGGTGTAGGTGCTCCTTTGCCTGACCCTTCGGGGATTACAGGCGTGATTTTATTTTTATGTTCAGAAGTGGACGTCTCTCATCTAGAGCGAAATGATGATTATGATCATGTTGAAAGGAGGTCCATAATTAACCTTCCTTCCCTTCTACACTACTAGTCCAGTGGTACCGTAGGTAATTGTAAAATACATGTATACGCGTTCCCTTCCACACTACTAAGCCGTACCACTGGTAGTGTCGTGGGTATTCTTTTTTCCTTTCTGCACTACTGGTCCAGTGGTATCATAGGTATTTGTAAAATACATATATATGCGTTAAAAAAAAAAAAACGCAAAACCTATAAGTTTATCTAGCATAGATACAATTTTTTTTTTTTTTTTTCTGAACCGAATTAGGTAGTAGTGTAATTAGGGAACGCATATATATGTATTTTACAAATACCTACGATACCACTGGACCAGTAGTGCAGAAAGGAAAAAAGAATACCCACGACACTACCAGTGGTGCGGCTTAGTAGTGTGGAAGGGAACGCATATACATGTATTTTACAATTACCTACGGTACCACTGGACTAGTAGTGTAGAAGGGAAAAAAAATTCCCCACGACACCACCAGTGGTGCGGCTTAGTAGTGTAGAAGGGAAGGAAGGATAATTAAAATGATGGAATTAATAAGAATCCTTAATCTTTGCAGAAATTGAGGCTACGTGACATACACTTCAACCAACTTATTTTTGTGCAGGCGGGAAACACAGAATTCAAATAAATGTACCAAGTTTGACATATCATTATCAACAGCTTATCGATGCATTTTTGCTTGACAAGCAGCGCCAACCTGAACTGCACACTTAAAGTGGTCATAATGTGGGCACATACTATCACTGCGAAAAGTAGAAAATATATTATGTGGTACTGACCTAAGCTATCGAATGCTAAAGCCAATATATTTGATAGACCTAGAAATACGAAACCCTTTGGAAGCAATTCCCACTTGTCCTAAACAGCGGCCATTTTGATTACTAAACTCATGAATTGATTACTTTCTATAATAAGTTCCACCCGAAACCCACCCAGCCAGGAAAGGGTTAGCTCCATTCAATTTCAGAATCGCCGTTATCCGATATTGAATAATAGAGACAGGTGGCTTTAATTAGAACAATCCGGCCTTCAGCCTTGATTAATACAATAGACATACCCCGATATTTTGTTAATCAAAAGAGATCTGGGACTGACATCTTGTCCTTTCATAATCCTTTGTATGTTAGGTACTCAATATTAAATGTGTCTTAATAAGTCTGTAATGGAAACTTCGCCTAAATCTGTATAATGGGTGTAAAAGCACCCTAAACGAAGCCGAAAGGCACTTGTTGTCCCCGTCATTGCGATATTTTTTTGTTCTAGACATTACCTGGGAACCTTCTAGTTACGGAGATATTGGCTATCAAACTTACAACTTTTTTTTTAGATAGGTACAAGTTTTTTAATGTTGTACCTTTACTTTAAATACCTACACGACACCCGTATTATTCAATGCATCCATCAGCACAATGTTTTGAGTATTTTACATTGAGTCTTACCGTTAAACGTGATTTTTCTTGGATGGATGACTGGATGTATGGACGGATGTTTGTTACTCTTTCACGCAAAAACTGCTTAATGGATTTGGATGAAATTTAGCACACAGGTAGTTTATAACCTGGATTAACACATAAGATACTTTTTATCCCGGTAGTATGATCCCGTGGGACAATTATTGATCTCCACGCAGGCGAACCCGCGGGCATAAGCTAATCATTTATAAACATTTGCTTATTAACCTTAGGTACATTTGGTATAATGGTATGATCACGCTATTCGATGCCTTTCGTAGGTAGGCACGATTACAAAATTCATGAAACATTGTTATTCGTCGTATATGTACAACTGTCCAGTTCTCTGCAGATTCCCAGAAGTCAAGAACCTCTTCTTTAGCAAAAATTGTGGAACCAAAACACTGTAAACAAAGACAAGAAATATTGATAATAACAGTTTGAATATTATTATGCGGTATTAACAGTATTACCGAATACTGAACTTGCACACCTACATCGCTAAACTACAGAGCTTAGCGATGTTAATGTGTAAGTTCAATATAATTATGAGCTCATTGTAAATATTGTTCAAAAGTCAGCGCACACTTACAAGCTCTGCACCGAATCGGAAACATCTAGCGTCATCGGTCGTCGTCAAAAATGCAACCCCACGTAGGCCCGGACCGGCTCAGCAACTCCTAGTTGTCACCAAGCTTTCGGCGGGACTTAGCCTCGTTTATTCTTAGATGAACAGGGTTCCCAGATCCCTAGATACGATTTCCGAAGAAAATTCCGGAAATCTGAAGAAAATTCTGGTCAATTTTACTCTGAAATTTTTTAACGACCACTCTTAAATAGTAAAATTTATTTTTTTTGTAGAGTGAGATTTGTTGCAGAACATTGCTTAAAAAGTAAAACGTAAACATAACTTACATTGTAATGCGGTTGATTCCTATGTTATTATAATAGGTTTATTTATATGACGATACACGGTTTTAAGTTTTTTTTTTTGAATCCCTATTTTTCAAGGGCGTCAGCTCGAAACTCGCGCGGGTGCACGGAGCTCCCGGGAGCCCGCAGTCAAATTTTCCTTAGAAAACCCGTCATATGCGCCCGCGCCTTTTAGCGCTGCTCATACTTATTTCCGATACAGACACGAGAGTGTGCACCCGCGCGTTGTTTAGCGGACGCCCTAAGAATCCCCCCGCTTTTAGGACGTATGGCAAGTATAGCAACCCTAGGAAAAAAGTAAAGCAAGTAGAGACAACGACTCGCCGTAAGGGGGGCGACGCCACGACCTAAGCTCATTTACGAGCTCATTCCAATCCGAGGTGATGCCGTTACAACTTACAATATTTATAAGTGTGTGTGTATTATAGTATAGTTTCATATATAGAATACTAAACAGTTCGATTTCAGGGAATGCTGATCCGGTACTCTACTTATGTGTGTGGGACGACCTTTAACGTTTGGTTTCTGTATTTATTTTCTCAACTGCCAGTGTGGTTCAATTACTGAAAAAGCGTTTTTCATTATTCAATATAATGTTGTGACGTTTAATTATTATACAGTACCTACCTACCGTCTTCATTATTTTTGTAATTAAATTAAATGTGGTTTATTTACTTCATTTTCATCTTAATGAAAGTATTTAATTACTTTCAGAAACGCCATAATTTATACAGCTTGACATTTATTAACACTTTATGAATATTCCTGGCTTCGTCATTAGAATTAGTTAGCAAAGACTATACTCATAGCCGGTATAATTCTATGGCGTTTTTAACCGAAATTAAATACTTAAGCGAAATGCATAACATAACATCACGCCGGATTTCACGATGGTTAAGGCAGGGTTTTCCAAATGTAAATGTTCTATGACGGCCATTTCGCCTATCGTTTAAGTCCCATATAAAAGGGGCGAGCCAACTATCATCAACCGGAAATAAACCCAGACTCCGTGCTAGTGAGAATCTCTAACTGAAAAACCCAATAACACTACGGCCGGCTTGGAAATGGAGAGCTCAGGACCTCATGCTCAGCAGTCACGCTTGCGACCACTAGACCAACGAGGCAGTCTTAGCATAATTATTAAAACTTGTAATTATTTCAACCACACAACAAAAAGTTATTGGCATGTATTTAAATCGATATCTGAATATTTCCTTTTTTCGAACAAAATATTTCAAAGTTAAACCAAAAATACTGACTTGCACACAAATTATGCACACTAAATAAATCAAATTAAATATATTGTTTAATGGTATTTGCAGAACTGTTTTACTGAACGAATAACTATTATCAAAATAGTATATCTAACAATTCCTTAGTTCAACAAACATATTAAAACTTTTTTAAGGAAAACCATCACCTAATTTACTTTTAGGAACATCGTTTATTCTAAATAAAACCCAATTTATTCAGTCATCTTTATCAAAACACGTTTGGTTTCTGTCACGGCTCCGGCGCTGCGGGGCTCCGACGGTCCCACGCGAGCTTATCGTCGCAGATGGATTTTACGTTCGTAGCGTTAAAACCAACTGCTCTTCAGCTCGCGGGCCGCCTCGCCTCTCTGCGCCTACACGGGCTTAAATTACACTCTAGGGGTAGGGCAGACAAGACTACGTGGAGTGGGTTTTGCAGCGATTCGTTTCTGTCACTAACTTTTGTAGCACAACATATTGACTTTTTAGGAGAATATTTTAATTTCATGAAATTTCAAAATAAATACGTAAAACTAACTCAAAAGCGTTTTTATTGATAATGGAAACTTACTTTATTACAATTTAGATATCAGTCTTAGAAATTCCGTGGTAAGATTGTACAATTTAGAGTGCAAGTTAGTATTTTTGATAAACAATTCGTATTTTTGGTGTGAATTCGATAAAAAAAGTCCATCTCGTTTTGTGTGATTTTTTAGTTTTTTTTGTAGGACACTTTTTGTTAATCAATTGGTTTTTTTGCACAGCATTCATTTTTCTGGTATGCATTCAGTTAATTAGTGGAGTTACCTAGTGTGCTGAAAAAATATACAGATGTGCATTTAAAAATATCCCAAAGTTATTTAGGTAAACGATGGTTATATTTTTCCTAGATCGTATTTATTTTACTTGGAATCCCTCGAGACTTTTAATCAAATATGATTATTAAACAGTACCTACGTGAAACAAGATTTTTCTGTGAAACATGTTTTTAATCAAAAACATAATAAAAAAGAATATTTAAAATAAGCCGTAACCCTGTATGTTTATATGCGGGATATTTAATCAATTTCGTAATTAGTACTGGTTTAAGGTAAATAACCACACTATCATAATGTAAGAAATTGAATGTTGAACGAAGGTCAAAGAAAGGCCCAATCCAAGACTAATTTCATATGTATGTAAACTTCCTAAAATTTGCAATTAATTAATTCATAACAATAAAACATTCATTTATTAATAACTGTCACGGAGAAATAACAGCAAATCAAATAAAAATTAATGACTTTTTAAAATTAATACCCAATAATAATAAATCAATTGGCAACTGCCATCAAAATTTGCGGCAATTTATTAGCCACTGCCAGTGATTTCGATCTAATTGTAACTTCAAACCTCAAGAGACGTAATGAGGGGTACAGAAGACTGTATACCAGGTCAGGACAAAGAAAGGAAGGAAAATATTTTATTTGGGATATGTTCAAAAAATACCTACAATAATAAAAAGAACATTATAGACTAACTAAATAGAAAAAAGACCTATTCGACCTGTACCTACGGGTCTTTCTTTTCATTTTTAGAAATAGACAGAAATTATGACTGTCTATGATTATTTAGGTCGGACTGCACCGAAGTGGAGACAAGACGAGAAGACACACAGACTACTACTACAATATAAACAGGAGATCACTTCCGTTGATGTGTTGTAATGTAACTTCCAATAGAATTTAGTCATTTACACTTCTTGTCTCCGCTTAGCTTTAGTGGAAACAGTTGAGCAGAGAGAGGAGATGTCTAGTGATTGTTTAGGCCAGCGGAGACGAGAAGATTCGTGAGCAGCGTGTGATGAGCGGTGTGCTGTGAGCGGCGAGCGGAAAACGACAAGCTGTGAGCGGCGAGCGATGAGCGGTGTGCTGTGAGCGGCGTGCCGCACAGCTTCGGTGGATACACCCTAGCTTTTACGCATCTTCCCTCCTCTCCGCTTCACTCATCTCCGCTCGTCTCCACTTTGATAGATTCCCGGCCTAAGGCTGGGTGTTGTCTGTCCGGCAGACAAACAAACACGGAACTGCCTGACGTCAAAGACTTCCTCAACTCAAAGGCTATTTGATCTCATACCTTACCTTACCTACCTACTCTCGTACCTTAGGACTAAATAATTCCATGCGTGAAATGCGTGTACTAACAAACTTTGTGTGACCAGAGGAACATTTATTTGAGGTAGTAACACTAACAAGCCAACTACACGATATGAGGAAAGTTCCAGTTGTCTATGTAACATTTATTAAACCCTGACGGACTCAACTGTTGGTAGATACCAGGGATAGTACGAAGGATGAAACTAACATTCATTCAACATAAAATTCTACACATTTTGACGTTAACAGAATAATTAGAACAAAAACACTTTTTAACGAATAACTTTAACTTTTTTACAGGTTTGTTTGAGTTTCAATAAGGAATTTCTCAGGCACTCGTGGCTAAATAATAACAGCCGCTCGGGTCGATCTTCCGATTAAGCCGCGCTTGCCTAGGTTAGGTTTGTCCGTGGATGTTACGTACCAAGTTTCCTCCGTGCCTCGGAAAGCACTTTAAGCCATTGACCCCGGCTGTCATTCGTAGATATTTGACAGTCGTTATAGTTAGTCAGTGGCCTTAAAGTCTGACAACCAGTCTTACCAAGGTGTATCGCATTATCCAGTACTAAATGGCTTGTGGAGCTATCTGAGCTCCACAAGCCATTTCAGCAGCACTTCATGTAAAATACTATTCATCTGCATCCGGTAACACTGGTAGCTGATCAAAACATAGTTGGGAAAACGCTAGACAGGTGATGATGAAAAAGGAATTTCTCAGTAACAGCTTTGAATAGGCTCGCCCCTAATTACTTGGGACAGGAAATATCCATCGAATTGTGTGTATATGTTACGGCTAAAAGCCGAAGTAAGGTTACACCTACGTGCTGCGTTCGAAAGAGATACCGTGGCCCTGGAACACAAAGGGCAATGAAGGAACATGGATGGGTTTTAGTCAGTAAGAGTCTGACACTCCCTCCCACTCCACCCAGAGCGGGAGAAGTCATTTGATGATTTCCCATCCGTAAAAAAAAAAAAAAAAAAAAAAAAAAAAAAAAAAAAAAAAAAAAAAAAAAAGGTTACACCTACGTCTAGCCGGCTATACCTAGGTGCAGCCGGTAACAGTTTGTTAAAATGCAACCAATTTGGATGTAGCGCTCGCCGGCAGCTACCGTTGCACCGCTCGCTGCGCTCGCTCGACTCGCGTGCGTTTGGTCACAGTTCTAACCTAACCTTATCCATTTGGTAGGTGTATCCTAGCAATAAAAAGGATAGTTAATTCGTGTTCATTCTTAATACATAATACCAGAACCTTGATTACTAACCTAAGCTTCAGATTGATGGTTAGGTATTCCTGAACTTTTATTAATGATAGACAGTTATTCCCAGATTGTAATGAATTATATTAATATCTTTAATTAATCATAACTCTTCCCGAATTGTACAAATGATAATCATAATTTGTTAGAATTCAATCTTAACAGATGTTTTCGGGAACCTAAATGATGGTCTCTAATTTTAGTCAATGGTACGGTGAATATTAAAATTCATAAATGTTTATGGATGGGATGGCAGAGGAAGACCAAAGAAACGATGGATGGACTGTGTAAGGAATGATATGAAAGAAAAAGGAATAAATTAATGATAGGGTGACCGGCACAAAGGTAGGTACACAAGTATCCATATACAGCAACTACTCCGCGTGCCCGGCTTGAGCATTTCATGCTTAACGTGGCTACTGTCGCAGCAAGCTAATTTGTTTAATACAACAACGGCACAACACAAGAATTTAATTCTAGACATTTAAAGAACAAAAACGTGGGCTATTTTGTCTAGTAACTTGTTTGTATAGTGACTAAATAGTGCTTATGTCGTCATAGTAGGTAGTCAAATAATGGCACGCTTGGTTTTCATACGGATCGTTACTTCCGTTATCTAGATATACCTATCTATATCTGCGGGTAGGAAGATGATGATGATATGGTAAATGGAGTGTTATGTTTATTCTGCCAGAATTAACGGCACCTCAGATCGCATACCATTAATTGGCAACACCAAGGCTACGCTAAGGTAAGAAAAAAACAATCAATTGTTCCATAGAGCGCACTTCTTTTCTTGATGCTTTTTATATGTTTTCGTTATCTTTCACAATTCAGAGTGAAAAGAGACCCCTTACATAGCCGTCATATTCTGTACATCAAACTTAGCATCGTGGAGTGGCAAAATTGCTGAGAAACGCTTTTATTTTTGTTGTGACAAAACAATAGTTAATAATCTAATAGATAGAACTTGTGGCCAGTTTGAGTCTAAACAACAGGGCCAAGCGGTTGGTGGACTCTTCACGTGACCACAGGGCTGACTTAGTTTTTGGCCAAAGAATTAGAATTGCCATCCAAAGTGGCAATGTTTCCAGACTTTTTCCATTGCCCGACATGCGAACTTATGATTCTGTACATATTTTACTAGTATTCTCTTATTCATCATCTTTATGGTTTGTAAAGACGAATAAAAACAATAGGTAAATTGATTAAAAACATGATTTTAAACTTGTTGCTGTAAAAAACTGGAACTTTGACCTGCCGTTTCTCTGTAACTAGAAAGTAAGCACGGTCAAGTACAAAAAAGTAGATACGGAACAACGTCACCCTCGGCTTATGTCTTATTACCCCCGTTATATCGAACTATTTAACTCTATTATTCTGAATTATATTAATAACAGTAACATTCTTGCTACATAACTATTATTTCTGAAGGAAATATAACCGTGGTAAATGTTATGAGTGGTCGTAATATTAACTCATACTAACTTATGTGGAATTCCAACCAGCAGGCGAGACGGAGACATATAAATTATTGTAGGTAAAATTTGGCTTACGGGAATTCGCAAATCAGGTCTCTAAAAATGTTATTACTTTGGTTAAAATACCGGGAACGTGAGAAGCCATCTTTTTATTGCCTGTCGCTTTTGTCTTGTATACTATTCAATGTCGATCAACGACGAAAGTAACATAATTTGGTTACTTCTTTTAGGTAACCGACTGACTGACCTCAATAGAGAGAGTGCTGCAGAGATTTTTTAACGTTCGAATGATTTAGATACAGAAGCATTGTTGTTGAATATTACGAGATTGTTGTGTGAACATTAATTATAAACTGGCCAAACGTGAGTCGGCCTCGACCGCAAAGAGTTCCTTACCACCAAACAATATAATAATAATGTTCTTTACGCTCATTCATATGTCATTTTGCACTCAACAGTATAACTAAATTTGTTTTTCATAGTATGCTAATGAAAAGCAATGTTACTGCTTCAGTTTTACGAAAAAATCCCATATCTCCAAAACGAAATGTCAAATCTTATTCAAAGCAATTTTCGTCTACTTTTTACGCTCTACAAATCCATTTTTTTCAGAATTACTTAGAATTAGAGGGAGGAAGGTACACAATTTTTAGGACGAATCTATAAGCGTTCCGTTTTTACCATTTGGCAAGGGAACCCTAAAACACGATGGCGTTAGTTCATATTTGTCCACACGCCAAAAGATTATTGTAAAACTATATACTACAGTATTCAGGCAGTAAAACTGTACAAAAATCTTTTGGCGCGTATTTTCACTATGTTTCACAAATGTTCATTAACAGTACCATTTTGTCCAAGTCCTTCAAGGTATAACATGGAATACGTCGTAAGGATATCCTTTCCTTTAGTACATAGAAACGCTGACTAAGTATATAAGGTCCCATTAAAATAGATGGACAAACTTTTAGAAATCATTCTGACCACCAAAATAAGGAAAATGGTAAAAAAATATAAGAAAAACGCATTAGATACAAGAAAAAAACGAAGCTAACGAAAATACACTAAAAATGTTAGTCAATTGAAAGTTACTATGGTTAAATACAGAATGATATTAACAGAACTGACTGGGTGGGTACCTACTTCAGAGAACGCGCGGCGGGGCGCGAGTGCAAGTAACTACCCATAATGGATTGTTTATTCTAGAGTGCCGGCAATTTATTATTTTAGGTCAAAATAAAATCGCTTTAATCAGTGTTTTTTTGCTTGGATGTCTTTGGTTAGACGTACTGAACGGTGTGTTAAAATTTGTCCATCTATTTGAATGGGACATTATATATGCATATACTTAGTCAGCGTCTACTAATAACTCAACAAAATTCCAATCGATAGTCTAATAAATACTGGTTGACTGTTAAAGCAGCTTTTGGGAAACATTATTCAGGATTTCACATTTACATGTTAATATGATGACGCATGGGTTTCCGAAAGCCTAATGTCCCAATTCATCAGATCTGGAAAACACTTCAAACGAAATTCGGTAAATCGGAGCTGAACAATGAATTATGATATGAAAAATAACAGATCATAATAAATTCCTTAGACTAATAAGATCATAAAAATATTGTGTTGACGTCAAACGTCGTAGTCTTAGAATTATGCGATTGCCTAGCGTCTCGATGTATCTAATATAACATCACGCCTGTAGTCCCCGAAGAGTTCGGCAGAGGTGTACCTAATAGTACACCCACATTTCGTCAGTTATGTTTTAAGTCCCATGTAATAGAGGGCGAGCCTATTGCCATCAACCGGGCGTAATTCTTGACTCCGTGGCTGCTACTGAGAAAGGAGAGGGGAAATTCTGGGCCCAGCAGTTAACTAGTTGAAATGTGTATCAAAAAATCCGTTATATTTTTCTAAAGGAAGTCACAAAATACAGTACCATGTTTCTATCTAGGAAGCGAGAAAAGTTAAATTAAGTTATGAAACTATATACTCGATTAAATACATGCCTGAATTCTTAGTAATCGATAATAAATTAATCGGTAAAATCTTAGAATATGTATGAAAATCAAGTGACAGGTGCTTATCAATCGTTTCGTCGAATCGATTCGTAGCGAATCGAGTTCCTTTAATTTTTCTTCACTTGGTAACACTGGTCACCGACTGACAGATGACAGGCAGAAAAAAACCGGCCCTCGTTCGTTTTTTTTCGTTCTGAGTACGCTTGTATTTTCCATGTTTTAGTGTATAACTCCACGACCTCGGCTTTGCATAATTATAAAGGACTATTCGACGGATCCTGCTACTTTGAATTACCTTTTTTTTTTTTTTTTTTTTTTTTTTTTTTTTTTTTTACCGATGGGAAATCATCAAATGACTTCTCCCGCTCTGGGTGGAGTGGGAGGGAGTGTCAGACTCTTACTGACTAAAACCCATCCATGTTCCTTCATTGCCCTTTGTGTTCCAGGGCCACGGTATCTCTTTCGAACAGTCCCGCAGCCCCGGCAGGCATCGGCCCTTGCGGGCCCCTTCCTGGTTGCTGACATCTCTTTGAGGCGCGCGTGGAACACGAACGCGCCGTCGACACGGCCTGTCGTCATAAGACGGACGGACGGTGAGCTAACCCATTACTCACCGTCCACAGGCCCGCGCCTACGGTGGCCGGGAGCCACCACGTGGCCCCCGACGCCCGGTGCGTCGCCCGCGGCGGCTGGGACGAGAGATTCTCTCCCTCTCACGTCCCGCCACCTCCTTCCTTCCTTCCTACTTTGAATTACCTGACTCTCTATTTTGGATAACTGATTACTCCTGATTACTAATATCGGTCGGATATTGACGACATGGATCGCTGTGGAATTATACCATTGCGAGTGTTCGCAGTAACTCTATTGGAAGAAGAGTCTTGGACAATGGGGCGATTTTATCAGTTATTCGTCAGTGGCGTGCATGTAAGTACCTATTCAAATCAAGCTTTTAGCATATCAAGCGAACAAAACCAAACTTATGTACCTACTGATTACGGTCTCCGGCGTCATGTCTGTCGGCTGTCTTTTTGTTAGATAGCATATAAAACAATACTTACTAATAGCTTATTAGTTGATTATTTAGCCTTACGAATCTATGGAATGTGCCTTTGACCGTTGCATTAGGATTAGGTACATGTGATAAAGCTTGTTTATGGTTGAACATGATTTAAATTGTTAACTTATTTCAGGTAACCAGTCAGAACTACATATGTATGCCAAGGATGTTGGAACTTGGCCCAAGATGTGATTCTTGGGAGACGTCTGAAGTACCGACCCAAGTTGGCCGTTGCAGTGTTTGTGTCCGCTGCGGTCGTTCACCGTAAGCACGGCGGTACAACCACCTTCTTGTACGCTGCTGCCTTGCCTTGCCTTTTGTAGGACTGTAGGCTGCTGTGCCCATGTAATGTGCATATGGTATTTCAGTTGGGCAAGATACCAAGAAAATATCGTACTTCCTGAACAATTCTTAGATGATATAATCAAAATTATTGAAGATGAATAATAAATATTTTATATATAAATATTGGTGTTTTATTTTACGTCCTCTTCTCCCTTTAAAAAAAAAGTACCTTCTGCTTCTAAGTGCAGGAAATTGGATGTAGAGACTATAGCGACTATCCATCCGTCGGAAGAATCGACAAAATGACAGATTTCTTTTGGTGATCTGTCATTTTGTCGAATCCTCCGTCGACAAAATCCGTTTCTACGGTGGTCATGCTACGCGTGCAGGGCGTGCCAAACGTGTCAGATCTTCGACATGTCGCACGTGGATGCTCTTTACTTGCACTCCATGTATAAAATCATTACACAACCGAAGCCATTCATAAAGATTTGTCAAATAACCTCAAAAAACTACAATGTTATAATGTAACCTCACTTTTACTGTACTCCATATAACTTGATTCCTGGATAGCCAAATTTCACCAAATTTTCAGTGAGGCCTTGTTATTATATCCTCTTACAAATAAGACTAGTTTGATTGAGTTAACACCTGGGCCCAGGAATCTATGGAGTCGTTCCCTTCTCCTTTAACAAGGAGCGACTGCCTATCTGACCTCCACAACACCGTTAGTACTGGGTATTTACGATACTCCTTGGTAAGGACTGGTTGTCAGACTTTTGGGTCAAAGATCTACAATTGACAGCCGGGACCAACAGCTTTGATTTGTAATGGGTGGTCACCCATCCACGGACCAACCATATACACATGGAAGAATTAAATATCTTCCTAAGCTAGCATTAGCTACGCATTCTTTAATCTCTCGGAAGTCTAAGATGAAACAAATCAAATAACAATGATTGATAATGATGTAGCATTGTTTACGATATTTACCTAGTGGCCTATGTAATTGTTGGCCTACATTTGTGATTGATGTCGGCCCGTGTTCAGCGTGTGGCTAGTTACTAATGTAAATAGAACGAGGTCGGAGGTAAACAGTATGCTCTGTAAGTGATTGTAAACAAATAAAGTACCCCCTGCCCTAACTCGTGTAAGTCTTAATTGTAATTGTTTTATTAACTTAGCTTAGTTATAAATAACAATATTTGCGTGCTGAATTCTAGTAATATAAGCGGAATATAGAAGAGAGCAGCGGTGGCCTAGTGGTGGCGGCCGCGACTTACGAGTCGTGGGTTCGAACCCAGGCAGGCGCATTGCTTTGTGTAATTTATTTCATCACCACTGCTCTCAAAACGGTGAAGGAAAACATTGTGAGTAATTTGTCCTAGAACGAAAAATTCGAAGACATGTGACATCTACCAACCCGCACTGGGCCCTCGTGGTGGATTAAAGCCCATTCCCTCTCATAGAGAGGAGATCTGTTACCCAGCTGTGGGAACATTATAGGCAGATTATGCAAGAGGAATATGTAAAACTCATACTCGTAGGTACTATATTTCACGCACATAACATTCTTTTAATTCTTATTCCTGAAAGTAAAGAGATAGTGTGCAGATAACAGGATATTGTGTTTACACTAGAGAAACTGGATGTTTAGTGAAGAAAGTTTTTTGTGTTACTTGAGTTTAAAAGAAAGTAGTACTTGCCGTTAGATTTCAAAGGTGTCTACTTAATTAAAACCTAATTCTCTGACAGTCAACTGTCTAATCCGCCGAGTCTAAAAGCAGTCATATTGCGCAAGGGTTCCTTTTATAATGAGAGTGAGCAGAAATCCTCAGTTTTGGAGCTTGTTGACTCGAAACTCAGATTTACTAACTACAAGTCGTCAACACTTTACAATTGACGGCCAGGTCAGTAGTACCTGTCTAGCGTAAAACTGTGTGTTAATGTTATTTTGAAATTATAAATAGACACTTCAATTTTATTTATATAGATGAAACAGCAGGATTTGGGTGAAAATACCTAAAGAATAATTGAAGAGCAAAAACCGTTTGGAACCAGACGTCAACAACCGAATTACTTAAATTGTTTTCCAACCTTTCAATTTGGGAGAGAAAGCTTTGTGAGCCCAAGACGCAATTCAAATGGACTTAAATGTCGCTTAACGGTAATACAAACAATTTTAAGTGGGCGAAGGCAAGTGGGATGATATCTACATTAACTTTTCAAGAGAAGGTGATAACACAGGTGTTGGGTACACCTCTGTTTTATTTGGCAACAGAAATAGGTGTTTGTGTTTTCTGTATCCACATTCGTTTAGCTTAGAATACACTTTAATTTTATTTACACATCCCACTCTGTGCTTGGTCTGTATGTGTGTGTGTCAGTGTGCAGCAATGAGCTGGAGATGCTGGGCCCCACGCTGGGGGAGGAGCCGCAGGCGCGCGTTCAGGTCACGGCGGGCGCGGGCGTGCACCTACGCTGAGCCGCGCGCGGACATCCCGAACCGGAGCGCGCCTAGCTCGCGCCCGACAGCACGCCGGCCGCTGCGGGACCTGCCAGCCATCCGGTACAATCCATGATGCTTTCTTACCCCTACGGGTTACACAGAGGTGTACCTTATAGTATAACCACATTTCGCCAGTTATGTGTTTGGGAATTAAAGTCCCATCTAATAGAGGGCGAGCCTATTGTCATTGACTAGCCACAAATCAACGCTCCGTGGCTGCTACTAAGAAAATCCTGATGGAAAAGCCCAATAATATTAGCCCGAATTGGGAATCGAACCCAGAACCTCATGCAGAGTCTCATTTGCGATTACTAGACCAACGAGGTATTCAAAACAGAAAAACATTTTCATCAAACAAAAAGTCAAGCAGATATTCTAAGTTCTTCAGCTTAAAAACAAAGTCATCGTGTTTTAAAACCGCAGTTTGTGCTCTCTTTAGTACTTACATCACACACACATGCACTACTTAGTACCTATAGATAGCTAAGTGCTTACTCCATGTTTATACCAAGTTTTAGTGCCTTTTCTAGTGTACCTAGGTTTTACAGCTAACAATCAAGGTTAGCAGTCCATAATCCGCCTTGAGGAATTATAGTTTTATGTGTAAACTCGTCTATACTTAGATTTTTAATGAACCGAGGCCCTAGCGCGAGCGCGCGTTGTAACGCAAAAACGTCGTTTTTATAGTAAATACTTTTGCAATTTAGTTAAATTTAGTACAATCACGTGTTTAAGTATCGGTCACTAATTACCAATCACCCTATAGAGAAGTTAGTCAAGTATTTAGTACTCCTCAGGGTACTTTCAAAACTATTTGAACACTTCTCCTGAAATATTATTATTGACCTGGATAATTTTACTAAAGATATATATTTGTTTCTAGGCAATAAGCCTTTAGTAAATTTCACAAAATATGTAGGTCAAGTTTCACTCAAATATTACTATTCAAATTAATAACGACGATCTCTGGGTGTAAACTATTATGGAGAGTTTGAAACTATGTCCGGCCGTGTACATTAATCAGTTGATTGATGAAATAGTTAAATTGTCACTAGTTAAATTGTTGAAATTAGATTTCAGGTGCATCTTTTCGAAAACGAAAGACTAGTCACCCAACCCCTCTAGCCTTTGTCGCCTCATTACACTTATCCTTGTGTCGTTTATTGAGGCTAATCTCATGAACTAACAGAAACGTGTCCTGAAATAAAAGTAGAAACAGCAAACATTGTATGTGTGCTTCCCGATATTGTTTAAATAATATAACCAGTAGCAAAATCCACGACGACTGACTCTCCCTCAAAAATAACCTAAGGTTTAGCAGTATAACTTTCATGTGAAAAGGTGTTTTTTTGTTTACTCACGAATCCTATAACATACAAAATATGTAAGATACTGTAAAATATTATAGTATTATTTCGGGAGGCTAATATTATTTAAAAAACTGAGAAGAAACAGGATAGGCCCAACGATGCTTCCCTGTAAGAGCACCATAGTTATTTCAATAATTTTAATGGTACTGAAGAGATTTGCACATTAAAATATCTTGACTAGGCAAACTATAAGTTATTCGGCACTTTTCTCATCCAGCCGTTTTTCTTGTTTCGCGAAAACCGTTCCTAACTATAATGAAACAGAGTCAAAAGATTCCGGTAGGTACTGACATTGAGACACAAATATGTAATAAGGAAATGTTACACAGTATCCTTAAAGAATTCAATTATGTTTATCGACATAAGAAATGGGAATTGTTCGTTGGAAATGCTTACGCATTTCGCCGATCAAAGGCGAAGATTTCGGACGAATTATTTATCATAGAAACACAATTTTCTGAATATTGTTGCTAGCTACAGGATTACTAGTTTTTTTCCGTGACTTCGTTAGCGTGAAATAAACAAATCCCATAGCACTGAGCAATAGTGTAGCCCTCAGTGAAAGATCTTTTGAAATCGAATGGATAGTTTCGAACATTATCTCTTACATCTAAACGTATAAACTTTACCTCTCTATAATATTGATGTCTATCTGATCTCCACAACCCAGTTTGTTCTGGGTAAAGGTAATACGATACCCCTTGGTAAGAATGTTTGTCAGATTATCGGGCCACTGACTACCTGTAACTACTGTTAAAGATCTGCAAATGACAGCCGGAACCACCGGCTAAACGTGCTTTTCGAGGCACGGAGGAAACGCGGTACATAATAAGTGGACTAATTTAGGTAAGGCTTAACCTAAAGATCGACCTGAACGGCTATTATAATTTAACCACGAGCTCCTCGATGTACACACAAATAAAACTTTCGAAATAAATTCTCTAAAAAATGGTGAAACCAGCATAAAATTCCGTTGCGTAGTTTAGAAGAACAACGCGGTCACACGGACGAACAAGAAAAGCGAACGATATAACTTTGTCTAGTACAGCGTTGTGGTGGTAACTTATCTTACGTAGTGGTTCATATTAAATGTTATAGCCCCATTAGAATGATAAACGCGGTTATGAAGAATACTCTAGTCGTTGCTATGGAAAATGTTAATGTACAGAGACAGACAGATAAATTGTCATAAAGAAGTTGCAGTAATCTGTCAAGCAAGATATTTAATAGTAGTAACTAACTCGCTTTTTGAAATAAACATTTGATTACTATTCGCCTCTGCCTGAAATATTTTAGAGATTATTCTCTCAGAATTCTTGACTTAATCAAGGTTTTAAGTTTAAATTAAATGAGCTACGCACGTGTTAACTCCTTGTATGAAACCTTAAGTTGAAATTCCTTTTGACCTAGTTTAGAAGTTTCTTGAACCTGACATTAGTTCTTGCACTTGTCTAATTTGTTAAGTTTAGTACAAGGTTGAGAAATTAAACAGCGGAGACATTTTCAAGTGTATTTTATACACAAAATATTACATTTATATCAAAATTAGTATAATAGATAGCTTACATCGACTCTTAAACAGTATTACAGAATTATAGGTGTTAGAGAATCTTAAGCAACTTATTTTACTATTAATAATTCAAGTGATCTTTGGAAATCTAACTTTCTTTACCAATATTATTTTGAATTTTTCCTTTGAAACCTGAAACACTAAACTAACACTGACAACTAACAACATGAAACGTTTCTAAACTTTGTACACTGAAAACCGCAGCACACAAATTTCGTAGAACTGCAGACGTCTCAAATATCTTTTGAACTTGGAACAACAACTTTGAGTATAATTTATGTTCAAAATATGTTACTAACTTCCAGTTGTAGTTTATATTTACAGTTTTTGGTATCAGCCCAAACCGTTTCCACTGTTGTCTAATATTTCATCTATCAGCGATAAGACTGCTATACATTTCAAAATATTGTAAAAGATATTTATAACAATTTTGCTGTTGAATATACATAATATACTCTACCTAAGTATTTCATTATTTCCGGTAGTCCTCGTGTTAATTTATTAGTTCTTTATTTTAAAAAGAAAAAACACATGAGGGTTGCAACCTCATTTAAAAGAAAATTCAATTTTTAAATCGCATTCTTAGATCTTATGTATAATTGAAAATTATGTAAAGGGTGGTTGTTGTTACACAATACACACACACACACACACAGTCTCATGAAGAGTTGAAACTGGATTAGACTTAAAACTAAATCTTAAATACAAATCTCCTAAATTCGACTTAAATCCTAGTTTAACAATTAACTGAACCCTAAAGTTCCTTTCACTAGTTAGTTAGTCAGTAAGTTCACTGTACTTAGTTCATCCATTACTGTAGTCAGAATTCATTAATTTTCTAGGCTAGAAATGTTAATTTCTCCTAGCAGATATAGGGCGAAATCTACACAAATCAAATACAAATCTTTATTTACACGCAAAGATCAGCATTATCTTGTTTTTTCCCTTCCTGTGACTAGAATGCCACCCACTAAAGTGAGAGGTCCAATGGCTATGATTTATAAAGTTTGAAGAAGACGTTATTACCATCCCATATTGGACTAATCTTCCAGCCTAAGGGTGTTACCACACAAATCGGTCGATCGCCGATCACCAATCGATCGATGGTAGAAACTGTCGATCGACGTCGACTTCTCCATACTACCATCGATCGACGATCGATCGATGAGTTGCTTGCACAACAAATCACTAAAATATGAATTTTGCTCTAAACGTATTTAAAATATCGTTTCTGTCAATCGTTTAAAGGTGTGTGATGTTTTAAATACGATTAGCTTTAAATACATGTAATGGTTTATTTCATTCAATATTAAAAATATCTTTATTTAACACCTACAAATTTAATTGATAGAATTTACGTCGAAATATTTACAATTATTTTGGTAGAACGGATATTTACCTAACTATTTTTATGACAACAAAGAAACTGCTATACAAATAATACATTTATGTAATTTATACTCTTGGAAAAGTCGTGCTCAGCCTGAAGAAATACAGGGTGTAAACATTGATGCACAACCTGTTACCATGAGTTCAGTACCTACATTATTCTCTATTCAGGATTCCAGAAAGAAAGAAAATATATTAATTTGGCACATGCTACAAGTGCACACAACAAACAAATAAAAAAAAAAAAAAACTTAAATCTACACAATATAAAACGTAAATTAAACAGAAAAAAAGAGATAATAATATGTGTCTCACGGCTGCGCCAAATAGGCCCAGTTCAGCAAACTGCCGAGCAGCTAGTACCCGATGCTGGTTTTCAACTGGACCCGAGATGGTACCACAAGTATATTTTTCTGTTCCACACATCTGGACCGTACTATTGGTTCGGTTATCTTTTGTTTCAATTCAAGACAACAGGTTGGCATCTATGTCTCTCCCACACAGTATGAGTACCAAAATATTATTCACATCTTGTTGAAACCCAGATGTTTTTTTTTTCATTGATATTTGCTTATCTCTTTCGCCTACAGTACATTAACTTTTTCAGTCACGTAGCAAAACACAAAACTTTAAGCTGTAATAAAATGTTCCATAAATAAAGTTCTTCTTAATTAAATTTTAATGAAGTACAAGTACTTTAAGTTCTAATTAACAAGATAAACAAAAATAAAAATACTTTCCTGAAGAGTTCAAATAAAAAGTTAGAAGAAATATTTACTTAATTAAAATTTAACTTGTAACTTTGTTGATAATCTTAATTAGCTCAGGAGGAAGAACTTTCATCGTTTTTTAAATAACTTTACTATACAGGGTGTCACAAAAAGGGTATAGTCATATGAAAGGATATGCTGCGGACCATCAAACTAAACAACTTTCTCATTGGGTCCAATATCGAAAATGCGAAAAAATTATCAGCTGTCCCATACAAAATATCAATACCTACTCGACCCAAATGTATCTATTCGCATTTACGAAATTGGACCCAAGGAGAAAGTTGTTCAGTTTGATGGTCTCCAGCATATACTTTCATTAGACTATACCCTTTCTGTTACACCCTGTATAAATAGCATTAAGTAACTAATTAAGTTAATTACACAGTTTTTTTTTTTAAATCTTATCTTTACAACTGAAATAGAAAAATGATGTATACGCAGAGTAACATTTAATATTATTAATGGATTTTTCTCGTTAACCATGACATTCTAAAAATTAGTTCACGTTTTTGAAAAACTTTTAAATACAGGTTCTTCGCAATCTCTATCCTCGCCATCACCAACGCAGTACGGAGTTGGGTCCTTCACGAAGTCGACTTTACTAATGAATGATATCCTCGATTCTCGCTTGGTGCTGGCTGTGTGCACGCTCGCTAGTGTTGTCACCTCCCTACAGACGGTGTGGTCTAGATTGATGAGGCGGGAATCGCGGCGGCTGTGTACCTTCCTGCAGAGGAGCGTCTCTTGGAACGCGATGCGGTATCTGTAACAAATTGATGTTCTTAGTAAAGTGAAATAAGATTTGATTTTGAGCATATTTTAAATTGGGGAAAGAGGATGATGATGGTTGACGGGAAGTATTTTAATTAACAACAATGTTATTTTTCTTCAACATCCGTTTATTCATAATATGTTTGAAAATACGTCTATTCGTCAGCGTAATTGATCGTCCCACCTGTCAAGCAAACGCATGAAGGTACGAGTTCGTAGTCGACTGCAGACAGCGGCTGCAGACGACATGTCGCTGCGACACGACTGTTTTCTATGTATTTCAATGAAATACCTTCCGCAGCTAGCGACACATCGCCTGACTACACGTCACACGAGCGCAGACGACGTGTCCCAACCGACCGCAGATCTGTAGTGTCACCGACGCTGGAGCGAAATCACGTTGAATCTTTCTCAAAAAATGAGTATTTCCGATTCCGAGGAAGAAAAACTGATAAACGCACGATGCATTTCAGCATTGGACGTGTGCTTATCGTTTTTTCTCTCTATACTTGTATAATAAAAACAAGTCATCCTCATCTTCTTCCTCTTCTAACAAAATATTCAAAAGTAAATCGCGATCGCTAATCCCAAACAGGTCAGACATCTTGTCTTACGGAACATTTAGAACTATCTGGAATACGGCGCTACCGTCTGCTGCAGCCATTTGCAGTTGGGTTCGGAATCATGACTGCAACGTCACGTCCTCTGCTGCTTCTGGCTACAGTCGGCTACGAATTCGTACCTTAATCATTATCGTTTAATTAGGTTAAGTCTTTAAATCCATATAACTGTGTCGTTGCGCTATTGCTTAAAATGAGATCCAAGTTTCGATAGACGGGTCGAGCAGTGTTATTGGGTTTTTCCACCAGGAATTTCTCTTATGCCCGGTTGATTGCAATAGGCTCGCCTCCTTTACATGGGACTTAAACATCACTGGCGAAATATAGAATTACAGTAGTGATGTTTATAGTTGAATTTTTAAAATTAAAGGGATAGGCCTTTGTACTTAAGTGTGAAACGCAATTAGGTTGGTGGTCGTATAATAGTGCCTACAGCGATATTAAATCTCGAGTCGGGTCGTTATATTACAGTAATAGAGCCTCTTCTAAAAGGACTAGTCATCCGAAAATTCGAATATTGGTCTGTACAAAAAAGAAATGTATTTTGAGAAAAAGTTGACAAGGATTATAAAGGATGATTTCCACCAAACAGTCCGCATCGCATCGGATCGGTACGGATTTTGCAATCTTTACACGATATTAAATCGTGTACACAGTATTTAAAGACTATATTACCAAGCCGCACACAGCAGCTTGACCGCGCACGTCTTCCGCGACACGCGATCGTATCTGAAAGTACGTTACGACGCGCGATCGGCTCTGTTCACCTGTCGTCGTATCCGACACGGTAGGAATGAAACTATTTGACTAGGCGCAGAAACGGATATGTTCGAAGCGGCGATACGGCGGTATGGATCGTATACGTCGACATCCTGCCGGGCGTGATCAGCTGTCGCCGCATCCGTTCGTATCCTTTCCGACCCGATGCGATGCGAGCCCTTTGGTGGAAATCATCCTTTATTATTAATGCTGTATCATCTTTTGATCTCCAAGAGCGAAATTATATGCCATTACGCAGAAATTGTTATAATATAATACAAACTTTAAGAATTCAACAGAAAACCTTTTTAGTTTGTCAGTATTCAGCATAAACTCTAACACAGAGAGAAACTAACTGTCTGAAACAAATTTTTCAATATATTTTTTTGATTTCAAAATAAGTTGTTAAAAATTATTTTTGTGACTAAGCAAAATAAATTGGTTTCATCCGTTTTCATCAGAATATCAACTTCCTTCCTTATAAATGAATTAAGTCCAGTATTTTTACAGAAAAGCTTTATTATTTTTGTAGGGCGTAGCGCCAGTCGCAAATATTTATTAGCTGAGTTATTTATTTGCAAAATGGACACTGTGTTTTGGTTCTTGTAGTGTAAATCAAGCTACAGCCATTATTATATTGACAAATTTTGCAGTCGGTAGCCGTCTACAAAGCTACTTTGTGTGGATATTTGATTGAATGTTGAATTGATGATTCTTTATCGTCTGGTTAGTGCCTAACCTGGTGTCAGAGTTTTTATGTCACCCGTGGGCCTCTGACTTGGCTTAACATGTCGTCAAGAAATATCTCTCAGGCATGCTGGTTTCCTCACAATGTTTTCCTTCACCGAAGCAAGTGATTATTTGTACAATACGAACATAAATTCGAAAAATCAGAGGTGTGTACCTTGGGTTCGAACTCGAGACCTATAACTTAGCAGTCCGATGATCACACCACTAGGCTATCGTTGTTATAGTAACAACTAAACAAGCTAGCATGGTTATTAAGTTAAATTTAGCTTTGTACAAATCAAAGTGATTACTTGAGTAAAAGTCATTATTTAAGATACGACTTTTATTCTGTAGTTTAGTAATTACTTGAAGTTAGAATTCAAAGCTATGCTTTCTTTTTTTCTCTTACGGTCCTTACTTCGTTTATTTTTTTGGTCTATTGCTTGTCTATTGCATAAATAAAATGATTGCATAAGTAATTACTACTCTAGTAATTACTTAAACTTGACTACAGATACGGGTGATACAGTTTTGAATACTAATAGCTACTACAATCAAGGCACTACAAACAGGCACATCAAGCTACTACAATCTGTCAAATTTCTTTAATAGATTTTGTATTTTATTGCTAAAGCGTTAGGTTCAAGGTTGATTGGGAAAGTTTTACAGTTTCGGGTAGCTTGATGTGCTGGCGTCGGTACAATATTGATACCCATAGAATCTTAAATAAAATAAAAACAGTAAAGATACAATTTTGCATCATATCGTTTACAAATAAATATAAAATTACTTCTTGCAAGAGCCATTAAAAGAAAACAACTTTTATAAATCCCACGGATATTTTTTAAATACGTTTACTATTAAATTTGAATTGAGTATTTTCTTACAAACGTCAGACATGATGACGAACATGCGCCTTCCAAGAACAAATTCTAAAGCATCAAAATAGACCAATACAATTACGTGTTCACTGAAAAGAAATTACAAAAAGTTAGAGCAAAGAATAAAGAACCAATAACTAGATGTCCTTTTATCTTTGCCCTTATATTTTCAACAGGTCAAAGTTATTCGAGATTTTATAAGAAACCTGTAAGATAAGATAAGATTAGGTATCCGCTAGGATAATACCTACTTACTTTGATCTTCTTTTTTAAAAAAGGTATTTTTAATTTTTTTATGGATGGAAAGATATACAACGTACTTTCGGAAGTTGACTTTATTACGTCCGACTTCCGAAAGCAAAGTTATCTTTTTACTTTTTTTTGGGTTATTTTTCTTTTGCAAAAATGTTTTTATTTTACCCTTAGTTTCGATATCCTACACATACTCTTCTCTCTTCTCTTCTTGTCATAAGTAAATTTTACTTTATAACGAAAAGTTATTATTTTATCATCATGCCATCAAAATAGACGAAGAAGAAAAATGAGTATTATAGACGATAACTAATAAACTACGCAAGTAAAATTAATAAAATGTATATATGGGACTACCGCGCGAGCGAAAATCGAACTAGTAATCACAGAGAAATCGGTGTATACACATACAAAAAGATCCTCCTCCTTTTATAGAAGTCGGTAAAAAAGTAAAAAAAAAACGTATTGGAACGGACAAGAAAATAAAATAAATCATGCTGAGTAACATAAGCTACCCAGCAGCAGTAACTTCTTATCACAACACGTGGAGGACACTAAACCATGTCATATGTTATTGTTTGTGTGGTATTGGGTTCGATTTCGATCCTGCAATCAAAGGATAAATATTATTTATTGTGTTTTGTTTTTCATTTGGATCACGTTGTATTTATTCCCGGTAAAAGACAATAGCAAGGAGATTTAAAACAGTTATAGAGCGGACATTGGCAATAATGTCATACAATAATTTTCATCCAGAACATTTTCGATTTTGACATACGACTGTTACCTGACAAGCCTTTAACACTAGACAGAGCAACTTGTTACTAAGTAGTAACAAGTTTTAGATTACGATTTTCTTCGTCTTGTCCCGTCTATCGCTCGTAAACATTTGAATGTCTTTGGACAATAGGCTTTACATGGGACGAAAACGTACATATCTGGCGGAATGTGAATGTACAACCCACCGCTTCTACCTACCTTTTCGCTACAAAAACATACATAACATCATGCCTGTAATCCCCGAACGGTTAGGCAGAGGTATGAGGCTGCCTGTCCATTGAAGCGGAGCGAGGCTGCGGAGCGGAGAAACGGAGAAATACTAACCAATAGGATTGCATACTGGAGCGGAGCGGAGATTTTATGCAATCCTATTGGTTAATATTTCTCAGTTTCTCCGCTCCGCAGCCTCGCTCCGCGTCAATGGACAGGCAGTCTCACACCCACATTTCGCAAGTGATGGATGTTAAAGTCTCATGTAATGTGGGACGAGTCTATTGCCTTCAATCAGGCACGAATCCAGGCTCTATGTTCTTTTGAAAGCTCAAATATGCAAGTCCACGTTCTTAATTTTTGACACCAACCACAATTTAAATACGTTACAAAAAGCAACGAACATTAAGCAGGTCCCCAACGTAATAGGGATGTTTGCGGTTTCATGACCTTGTCGCAGGAATTTGAGGACTCCAGAGTATTCAAAGAGATTCCCAACCCTTAGGCATTTGCAATTGAAACGACAGAAATACACGTGTCTTTTGTAGCTTTATCTTTTTTAATATAACTTTTTGAGCCTGTTTCTGACCCTTTTGTTTGTGACCTAGATCTTTGAACGTTTACCTGACTTCTTTAGACAAAATGGCTCGGATTTTCTGTCGTATTCTAGTGGTTTCACTTGAGCTCAGCAGCAGTTAGTCCATCTATCGCATAATACAAATATAAATGCTGATTATTAGAAAGCGCATCACTTAAGCAAAGCTGGACGGTTCTTTTTGTTTTTTTTTTATTAGTTTCTTGGGAAAAAAATGGAAAATTGCTCGGAAAATTTAAAACAAAACCCAAATAGATGAAAGCAGTGCTTTTTTTCATGAGATGTTTGTATGACCATTACAAGATACGAAGGGTGGATTGGACAGGACAATGTCAATCGGGTGAGCTAGTTTCAAATAGCTTGCTGAAAATACGTAAATAACTAGACAGGGTAATTCAAAATCAGACATTCCCCAAATAAAACCACGCTCACCCAAATCTTGATTTTTCTAGCTTCGTTAAATCTCGTCAAGTTTAAACAAATGTTAAACATGTACCGACTTACCGACATGCCCCTGATTGGCACGGTTCTCATTGAAAGCCCCTTTTCCATTAATTCAATTAACTAAGCTTGTCTCGGTCCGCTGAAGTCGCCTCTGTTAATTTTATTTAAAAGGATTTTACTGATTTAGAAACCACGCTTTGGATGTTGTGTGTCCCTAATTATTTATTTATTTTGAACATTCTAAGATGGGTATATTGGGTATCTTATATCTTGGGTGCCTTGTGTCTGTGACTGTAGCTTCGCTCTTTGTTTTTTCTGTGACTTTCAAAAGTGCCTGTAATGGTCTAATTGAAATAAATGCTTTGAGTTTGAGTTAGAACACTGACTAATGGTAAAGATAAGCTTGAAATTGTTAGAGAACCAGAGATATGAACGTAACTTTCGTACAGAACTTTCGTTTAATACTTGGCGATTTTAGCACTCAGTATTAATATCACCCATAGACAAGTCAATACTTGGGAAACGATTATTTCATCAATAATTAGAAAGAAAAAAAAGTATTTATTGGACCTGTCTCGTACAGGTCAAACAACAAAAAATAAAAAGTGAAAAATGAAACAAAGGAAACAAAACTAAAATTAAAAAACAAGAATAACAAAAAATAAAATAAAAATAATTTAAAACTAAAACATAAAATTAATCTAGTGAATTCTGATGTTTTCTTTCAGAATAGTTACACCGGCCCCATCTCGTTTGAAAACATAAGTTATTTTTGACGTGTAAAAGAGTTTTATACAACCTAAAATATCATTTAATTTCATGTTTTTTAACTACACATGTAAGTTTGTTCTTGAGATTAAATTTTTTAATTATAATTCAACCCGACTACGGACCCATTCTCTGTGCGTGTTGCGACACGCAGTTGGCCGGTTTCTATAGTCTGTTACCTAGGTACAAATAATAAAATTAAATTGAAGAGTCTGTTTGTAATTTCAAAATAACAGCTTATTACTGAATGCATATGAAAGTTTAAACGGTACTAAAAACAAAAAAAAAATTGTTTGTTTATGTGTTTGTTTGTTTCGGCTAATCTCCGAAACGGCTGGACCGATTTTGACGGGACTTTTACTGGCAGATAGCTGATGTTATAACGAGTTTTAACTAAAGCTACTTTTATTTAAAAAAAGGATTAGTAGTAGTTCCGTGTAAAAAAAATTAAACTCTCGAAGTAATATTTTTATAATAATTTCACGCGAACGAAGGTTGCGGTCCTAAACATTCGAAAATAGTAATGATATTTCTAGTAATAAAATAGAAGTATTATCTATGTCGATACTGAAACATAAAATATTTATAAAGAAAAGACGTCTTAAATATTGTCACAAGGATGAAATTCTGAGTACTGAAAGCAAATATACTGTTATAGATATTTCAACGCCGAATATTTTAATTCCTTTCAAGCATCATTTCGTAGAATAAAATGAAATATTTGAATAAGCTATATCATTTTGGCTTCAGCTGAAAGTACATATTAGTAGGTAGGTAGGTACTATACTTTGTAAATGTAGTCTTTTGGAAATACAATATGTTGGTAGGTATTCTCTTTTCTGACACAAATATGTACAGACTAACTGGAGTGCTTTGATAAAATATAAAGTAGAGACATTTTGTTTTCTATCTCTTATTAATATCTATTGCTTCAACATAGCAACTTCCTTTAAAAGGGTACGTTTGCAGACACAAATTCTCATATACACAGACTAGAATCTTGTAGGCTATATATGTATACATAATTGTATGTTAATAATATACCTTTAGTTATTTAGACAATAAAATACCTTATTTATAAACATAATAGTACCTAACAAAAACACATGAAATGTAAGTGACTGACATTGATTTGGATAAAACATGTCACAAAAGGAATAATGTCACAATGAATGTGAAATGTTTCGTTCAAATGACTGTCACTGTGTACAGTCACGCGCTCTTATATATGGGGCAGAAGGGACACCGACGCTAAAACGGTTGCCACGTATTCAGTACATCATTCTGAGCCATACATTTTTATATACACATAGATTTTTTTTATCGGTTATTTAAAAAAAAAAACAGCGGTTCCATACATTTTGACCAAAATGCAAATTGTTTTTTTTATTTTTTCTGGTCTGAATGATGCACTGAATACGTGGTAACCGTTTTCGTGACGGTGTCCCTTCCACCCTGTATATATTAGTGCAGTCCGGCCAAGTAGTGTCCGGCCGAAGCTTCGGCTTCGGCCACCTTCGGCCTTTTTCGGCTTGTAACTCTAGCAAGCGCCGAAATTGAAGGAAATGTTACGAATTCGTGAGTGCGTTGGAAGGGGCGACGTGTGGAGTCAGGGTTCATACATTTCGAAGTGTTATTATTTTAGACAAAGTTGTAAGGTAACTTAAATCACTATAAACTTTTGATTTATAAGTTTTAAAAATATTTATACAGTACTAGCTTATGCCCGCGGCTTCGCTCGCGCGTTAATTTAGAATTTGACAATCAATTTGGCTTGTAATTCAATTATGATTCGAAAGACACGAGGCGCCATCTATGAGCATAATAACGTTATTGTTGTTTTCCTCGGGAACAGTATTTTTTTCGGGATGAAAGGTACCCATGTCCGTTTCTATATTCCTGACAACGTATATGCAAAATTTCAGGATGATCGGTGCAGTGATTTAGGCGTGAAAGGTAACAAACAAACAAACAAACTTACTTTCGCATTTATAATATTAGTAAGGATTTTTCATGTTTAGGTACTCCGCGCGTTCGTATTCGCCTTATTACTGTTACATACAACCATTAATTTATACGAACAAAGGGATGGAATTGGAAAAGTAAATTACTATTGGCATTTCCGAGTGGCACCAAAGTGTATACACAGGCCAACGGTGTATGAATAGCCCACTCCCACACCTAGGTACCTATTGTATAACGGGCTGGTGACCGCAACTCCACGTCCGTAGCGCGTCACCTATGACCTAGGTACCTAGGTACTGTGGTAAATGTATTATGCATGCAGGATCACGTCATAATCTGTCGTGGGTTGTTTACCTATGTGCGTACTACCGTACCTAGTAAACTCAAGTCAATATTGAACATCCCTGACCTACGGTACAGATAAATATCATGTAGCAGAGGGTCTAAGTCTAGATTAAATGATATTCTATTCGTGATAATGATGATAGAAAATATGTGTTGGATTGTCAGTTCACACATAACATAACATCACGATTGTAATTCCTGAAGGGTTAGGCAGAGGTCCACTAATACACTATGTACTATTGTACACCCTCATTTCGCCAGTTATGATTAAGTCCCATGTAATAGGGGGCGAGCCTATCGTCGTCAACCGGGCATAAATCCAGACTCGTGGCTGGTACTGAGAAATTCCTTATGGAAAAACCCAATAACAATTTGTCCGACCCGGGAATCGAATCGAGGACCACATGCTCAGCAGTCGCGCTTGCGACCACTAGACCAGTCCGAAGGCTTTCTGGTGCATGCTATAGAATTCCTACAACATACCCAGGAGCAAGCCTATAGCTGTGCCTATAGGCACGACAAATGAAGTGACTTACCTACACATCTCACCATAAATCAATCTAGCTCTTAATAAAGTGCTCATTACTAGATTTAGAGCAGCTCCAGCTGCCTAAATCTCCTAAAATAATTAACCTCATTAGCATTGCCAGGCTAGATGCCTACTCGATTAACAGACTAGCAAGTTAAGACTATTACGACTGTGTAATTAATCACTCGTCATACCTCTGATCGATATGGCACAAAGATCTGTGGTTTATGTGTATGTTTGAAGTGAACTAAGTACTAAGATTTGAAGGTTTATATATTATTGTATTTAGAGTATATTTATAGTATATAGAATAGGAAGATCTTGGGAACAGACCAGATAGGTTTCTATTTATATGTGTATTGAGATACTTATCATTTAACAAATGCCTTTAATCTACTTGCAGATTATATGTTGAAGGTAGTAATTTCGAGGAATTTCAGACATGAGAAAACCGGCTAAGTGCGTGTTGGACTCTCGTACCGAGGATTCCGCATAAACTTGTAGGTATTTTGTTATTAAACTACATATTTACGGTTTTCATTTTTTCCTTTACATGTTCTGTAAGACATTGCTTCTTGCCAAATTTCATGACTCTAGGTCATCGTTAAGTACCAGTACGTATTAGTAGTTTTGATTCCCTTGTGAAATCGCAAAATATGCGACATAAACGGCCATATCTTTTGATTGCGTTGACTTACAAGTTTGATTTATACTACTTTTTTTGTACTGCTCCAAGGGGTAGCAGACTTGAATATTTGATATTAATTTCAGATTGATACTTCCACGCATTCCTGAGAAAAAAGGTCTATAAAGACGGACAGAGGAACAACATAGTGAAAATAATAAATGATAAGGGTTCCGTGTTTGCCGACTGAGGTACCCGGAACCCTAAAAACGAGGTTTTGACATAAAATAACCAACCATATTTTCTGCTAGAATCGAATCTGTTGTTACAAACGACAAATGTTTTTATAGGTTTGTTATGCAAAGTTACTAATGGAAAATAAACAAATATTTTTTTGTGATTTTTTACTCTGTATACCTAAACTATATTTAGATCCTAGCTGACAGACTAGACCGATCTAATTTCGAATTTATTGTAATGCCTCCATATTAAGAGATAATTTAATATAGACCTTTATATGAATAGCAAAAAACTATTTGATTGAATATGTTTTGCTATTCATGTCTCTGGCCAAGCAAAACGATGTTTATAAATAAATCTCATCAATTATATAATGTTTATCATCTATCTTTGAATGTCAGATTACTTTAATTTATTTATTTTATTTTCTCCATCTTACGACTATCTTTACGAGGTTACCTAATGCGATAATATTATGGTGATTTATGAATCTCAATTGCGGGTTTAATGCGGCAAGATTTTAGGCGACCATTGTTCGTAGAGGATAATAGTCCACGTCCCCGAAAGTTACTAAACATCGTCATACAATGTAAGCTTTTAAAATATTTTAAATTACGTATATGGTACAATAAAAGAGTTAAATACCTGGTTTTGCTTTTAATTTTCAATAAGATTATTCTAAAGAGCCAGGAAAGCAGAAAAGTTATTCAAAAACTTTGACGTGTAAAATCTTCGTATGAACTTTTCTTAACAAATGTTTCAAAACAAAGCAATTCGGATATTATACCACAGAACACGTATCTTTAAGAATTTACACTGCTAGCACAAACATTAATGTATTTTTCGACAAGGAAACTCAATGCCGTAACAAAAGCTAGCCACGAGTTACCAACCCCTTCCTTATATTTATTTGTCATGGTTTTGTTTGAAAAACAACTCAGAGTGTTATCAGAATTATCTATGGAGATTGTATTGAAAAAACAAGATGGAGAAGCTAGTTGCGAGTGTTGCGACTGTCAGAAAAATTATGTAACACTATCATATTCCTGTTCTTATCCCTTGTAACTTATGTGTTAGCATTCCATTCTCCCTTGTCAGCCGTAATGCTATCATTTATTACTTTTATTTTCAAAGTTGGCTTGTTTTATCAATCTACTTTTTTTTACTTAGGTTTCAGTTGCGGCCTCGCCCGCTACCACCAACCAGTAACTTATTGCTTGTACTTAAAGTTGACAAATTTTTATTACAATCGGATGAACGGTATGGCAGCCCATATCTAAACAAATAAATAAAATTGAAGTGTCTGCTTGGAATATAAAAATAACAGGTTTTTACTGACAGACAGACAAAAAAATGTGTTTTTTTTGTCTGTCTGTTTGTTCCGGCTAATCTTCGAAAGGGTTGAACTGATTTTAACGGAACTTTAACTGGCCGATAGCTGATGTTATAAGGTCTAACTTAGGCTACTTTTATTTTAGACTTAGGATTATGTGGTTCCGTGCAAAAAAAAAATACCTTTGAAATTGTTAACAAAATCCGATTAAAAAAGGGAAGTAATAATTTTTATAATAATTGCACGCGAACAAAGGTTTTGGGCAACTGTTAGTATTAAATAATAACGGTGCCCATGGTATTATCTGCAAGTCCGTGTTTGACTACTAATGCAATACATCGGCAGCCTCCAGCTCTTATCATAATTCATTTATCGCCGGCGCAGCATGTCATCTTCAAAATCAAATCAAATCAAATAATTTATTCATATAATATGGGTTAGTAGGTGGTATATTTAAATGTTACATTACATAATATAACAGTAAGAATCCTCATATTGACCATTTCTGGTATACGAAATATAAAATAAAAGCTACTACCTTAACAAATATATATAAGTATAATGTATAGGTACTAACTTAACAAATTATTGCACTAGAATAGGAACATAATGAGGTGTTACAATACTTCTCTATTAGTCGTTATCTCACCACTCACCCCCTTTCTAGTTATATCGTCCACATAGTCTATTCACCTTTTTGTGTTTTTAACCTCTGGTGCAGTACATTGATAGAAACTATAAAGTATGTTGTTACTAAGTAAATAGACATAATTTTTATGTAAAATATGGTTAAGTTATAACGATCAGACTACTTTACATAGTGAGATATTACTTTTATATCCTTTCGACATTACCAAAATATTTAGCCTACTAAAAGTTTCATACTTCAAGAGTATAAAACTTTTAGTAGGCTAAATATTTCTGTTATGTTAATTTAGCCTTGTTGAGGGTTGAGTAAACGATTGTGTTTTGTTATTAAAACAACTACAATTAATCTTTAAAACAGGGACGGCTTGAGGTCAAAACCGAACAAAATTATTCTCTTAAAAAATGTTTGTTTGACTTTGACCAAAGCTCTGACCAGAGAACGTAAACATTTTTTAAATCGAAAGTCTTGTGTAAACATTTACGTCGTGTTAATGATAGAAATGTTTGCAAAGTATCTTTTTAATATTTACGTAATCATGTACGTTTTCGCTTTTAATGGATCTAACATAAAATTGTTTGTAAAAGTTAATGAATCGGAGTACAAGTCACAAAAATGTTGGCACTGATAGAAAAGTAAACTTTTTTTAGTGTCATTAAATCTTATAAAGAGGTATAGTTTGTAAGTTTGGATGTGGGAGGTAATATCCGAAACTATTCATTTGATTTAAAAAAATCTATCACAGATATAAATATAATTTTCGGCTAAAAGCCTAAGTAAGGTTACACCTAGTTCTAGCTGGCTATACCTAGGCGCGGCCGGTAACTATCCTTTTTATTGCCAGGACACACCGACCAAATGGATTAGGTTAGAACTGTAACCAAACGCGCGCAAGCCGAGCGAGCGCAGCGAGCGGTGCCAAGGTAGCGGCCGGCGAGCACTACATCCAAATAGGTTGCATTATAACAAACTGTAACCGGCCGCACGTAGGTATAACCGGCTAGAACTAGGTGTAAACTTACTAACATATACACTATAACTAAATGCCATAATTTCCATTGTGTATTTTTCTTTGCAAGTCGCACGCAGAAGTTCGTAGGATTTTATTTTTACCAAAAAAAATTCATGACTCGCGGGCAGGTGCTTTTACAAAACCAATATAGACAATAATGTTACTTTCGCTAACTACAACAAAGTAGCAAAGAAAATAATCGGTCTTAGAAGATATTTTAAACGACCTACATAAATGGCACAAGGGATTCCTGACTACTTAACTCTGAACAGAATTACTAAAATAAACCGAAAAGTAATTGGGATAAGATAAGTTAAACAATTCATTCTATTTCAAGGTTTAACTTGGGAATAAAAAAGTTACCTAAGAAAGTAATCTTCTTCGGCAATACGTAACAATTTTCTCTCAACAAATATAAATATTTACCTTCGAAATAGGCTTTACATCTGTCGTCAATGTCTACCGACTTCAATTTTGTTTCTGATATACCTTTACTTACTAGGTGAAGGTCCTTTCCTACTAGGTAAGCTTTAGGTTGTCTGGCAGATATCGCTATCAGCGATAAGACCATAGTATTAGCCTACTTTGAACCCTATCAGAATACCAACGTTTTGATTTTTTTTAACTGTTACAGCACCACACTGAAAGGGCCTTTTGGCCTCGTACAGGACCAATTTAGTTTGTCTTAATTAAATTTTTTTCTTATGTAAAATTTTGTTTTATTGTTAAATTAATCATTTTGTTTTGTCCCGTGCGAGAAAAATAAATGATTTTTCTTTCATTATTGTAAGAAATGGTTGTGTTTCAATTTTGGTGTACAATAAAGTATTTTATATTCTGGTCTCTTTTAGCTTCCTAACCCTAACTTATTATAAATTTTAATGTGAAAGTGGGTTTGTTCGCCTTATCTCCATTTGAATCGATTTCGATAAAATTTAGTGAATATGGAAAAACCTGTCGTGGATATAAGATACTTCTTATCGCGTGACTCTGCCCGTGGGATAACTGCCAACATCCACGCGAGCGAAGCCGCGGACAAAAGCTAGTATAGAAATAATAACAAAACGTAGGAGTTTTGTTACATTCAAAGTCTTGTACGACCCAGAAACCCTTTTTAAAAGTTGCCTTGGTATTCGTAATATTCACACCTGGTTATTTTGAATTCTAAGTGAACAGTGTTCTCAAGAAAAATAGATAAAGATTATTTTCTGAGTTCAGTTTGGTGAAATTATATCGAGAATGGTTCTCTTTATTTGTTTTAATGTTGGCGTATAGAGTTAGATATTTTGATTATCACAACCAAGGGCGATGCAACTATCGTTAAGCTACGCGCAGGGGTGTCACTTTTCCTTCGCTTGAGTACCGTTGATTCTAAAAACTAAGCAACTTCTTTTATTAATTTTCTCCGCAGTTGCTGTCTTAAGACGCGTGCCGCGTGAGCTTGTAGGTCGTGGCCAAGAGTTTAAGAACAGTGTTTCGAAGAAAATTGGCTTCAAACTGTTTTACTTAGATAAAGTTTTATGGAATAACACGGGCATTTTTATCTTTGTTTTACGAAATCATTTTAATCATCGCTTACTATAAGGTGATAATTGTTCAAACGATCGAATCTATACAAACAAATAAAATTGAAGTATCTGGTTTTAATTTCAAAATAAAAGTGTTTACGGTACTTATAACATTTTTTTTTAAATCTTTCTCTTTGTTCTGGCTAATCTCCGAAACAGCTGGACCGATTTTGTCAGGACTTTTACAGGTTACACACACAGCTGATGTCATAAGGAGGCGTTAATTTAGGCTACTTTTATTTTAGAAAAAGGATTAGGGTTCCGTACAAAAATTAAATTAAAACCCATAAAATTGTTAACAAAATCCGATGGAAATAGTAATAAATATTTTTATTATAATTTACACGGACGCAAGTCGCGGGCAACAGCTAGTATGATATAAAAACATGTTCCACGGTTCCTTAGGCATATTTTCGGCTATGTGGGTTGCCTTAAGTCTCATCTGAATCCCCTAATATCTGATTCAGTCACGCAAGGAAGCTCTCCGTAAATTGATTGTGATTAAATGAGTTAACAAGCTGTATAATTACTATGTGACACTGGACCGTTTAGTACGACGGTTGGCCTAATTCAATATGAGGAAACATATACGACTACATGGTGAAGGTAAAGAAGATTCAATCCATATGAAGGGTATTATATTGAACAGTACCAATATGTATACACTTACCTAAATTTAAAAGCAATTTTCGCGATAAATAACGATTGTAACTTGGAGATAGGATCTTTTTCATAAAAATATGAGTTCCAAAATACTATGTTCGTAACAACATGAAATTTTAATCAGAACAGTAGATGAAAAACACTTTTAAAAGGTGTTAAGTGTTTACGTATTGGTGCTCGTGACTGTACATTCAATTAAATGTACTAACAATACAATAACAACAAACAAATTAATCGAACACTGCGTATCTGTAATAAACACGCATGTTTTTTTATAGCTTCTCAGTAAAATCTTTTTAACAGCAACCATTAAAAACTTATTGAGCCCGAATTGTTTTCAATAAATAGCTAGAGAGAATTTTGAAATGAATGCAATTTAACCAGATTAATAAGTACGCCTTCTGTGCATCGCTGCATAGTAAGGTTACTCCACTGCTCTATTAATTAAGTTTTGAGGTTGCTCTGTAACTCAACTACCGTTATGAAACCCACTGTAGCAACCTCGTAGCCCGCTATGAGAATTTGCTACGGGAATCGTTCCCGCGTAGCTAATGTGCTACGAGAATTGTAGCTGCCTACGAAGCTACGCAAAGGTGATTTTTTACCTAAACGTTGCAATATTTGTAAATCTGATCAACTAATGATCTGTTTTTATAAAGAAATCATGTCCCATCAAACAGTCTGTATTTTAAAAACTAACAAACAAGTTCAAACATCTTCGTTAGATATTTTCTGTTTCTACGAAATATGTTGAAAATATTTTTAACTTTAGAAAATATATCTTGATTAGAGGCAACTAGAACTTAGAAAATATTAATAGATTAAAGTGTCTGTGATCGTTGATTGCATCGCAATCGAAGCGAAAGGATACAAAGTTGGTGATTGCAAAAATATTTTAGTGATCATATTTTGCGTTTTTCAATGTGTTTTATGTAAGACGTAAATAAGAGATGGAACTTTTAGTTTATATCGTGTTTTATTTATGTATTCTTGACGTAGCAAAAAATGTATTTTAGCCTGTAATAAAAATGATAACGCGCTTGCCTAGGTTTATTCTGTGGATGGTTGACTACCCAATAATTGAATGATAATTACCTACGTTAATTGAATGTAATATGAATTACATACACGAGTGATCCTATTCAGCCTGTGATGCTAGCCCCGGTACGAGGACATAATGGGTGTAAAAATATCATTAACGAAACCCAAAAGATGCTCGTTCTCCACTTCATTGCGATATTTTTTTTATTCTAGACCAAACCTGGGACCTTTAGTTTTTACCGACCTTTGACCTTCTAGTTACGGAGATATTGGAGGTCAAAGTAATATCATTTTGTTTTATTGTTAATTTAATCATTTTGTTTTGTCCCGTGCGAGACAAATAAATACTTTTTCTTTCTTTCTTTCTTTCAATATTGTAAAACAGTTGTTTCAATTTTGGTGTACAATAAAGTATTTCATATTCTTGTCTCTTTTATCTTCCTAACCCTAAATTATTATAAATAACCCTAACTTATTATAAATTTTAATGTGAAAGTGAGTTTGTTCGCCGCATCTCCATTTGAGTCGATTTCAATAAAATTTGGTGAATATGGAAAAACCTGTCGTGGATATGAGATACTTCTTATCGCGTGACTCTGCCCGTGGGATAACTGCCAACATCCACGCGAGCGAAGCCGCGGACAAAAGCTTGTCTAGAAATAATAACAAAACTCCTACATTGATACATTCAAATTCTTGCACGACCCAGAAACCCTTTTTAAATGTTGCCTTGGTATTCGTAATATTCACCTGCTTATTTTGAATTCTAAGTGGACAGTGTTCTCAAGAAAATTGGATAAATATTATTTTCTGAGTTCAGTTTGGTGAAATTATATAGAGAATGGTTCTCTTTGTTTGTTTTAATGTTGGCGTATAGACATTTTGATTATCACAACCAAGGGCGATGCGACTATCGTTAAGCTACGCGCGGGGGTGTCACTTTACCTTCGCGTGAGTACCGTTGATTCAAAAAAACTAAGCAACTTCTTTTATTAATTTTCTCCGCAGTTGCTGTCTTAAGACGCGTACCGCGTGAGCTTGTAGCTCGTGGCCAGGAGTTTAAGAACAGTGCTTCGAAGAAAATTGGCTTCAAACTGTTTTAGGGCTGATTTTTCAATAGTTAGATAACTTTTATCTGAGGAATAATAATAGCTGTTTGACATATTTCCTATAGATAAGCTGTCAAACCGCCATTTTTATTCGTCAGATAAAAGTTATCTGACTATTGAAAAATCAGCCTTTACTTTAGATAAAGTTTAATGGAATAACACGGGGATTATTGTCTTTGTTTTCCGAAATATTTAATCATGGCATATTATCAGGAGATAATTGTCCAAACGATCGAATCTATACAAATAAATAAAATTGAAGTGTCTGGTTTTAATTTCAAAATAACAGCTTTTTACTGATGTATTCAGTAAAAAGCTGTTGAAAGTATTTTTTATTATCAGCCATTTGTGTCCCACTACGTGGCAAAGGCAAAAGGCGTGTGGGGGTGGGGGGTTGAAAGTATTTACGGTACTTATAACATTTATTTTTTAAATCTTTCTCTTTGTTCCGGCTAATCTCCGAAACAGCTGGACCAATTTTGTCAGGACTTTTACAGGTTACGCACACGCGTTATGTCATAAGGATGACATAACGCGTTAATTTAGGCTACTTTTATTTTAGAAAAAGGATTAGGGTACCGTGCAAAAATGGCAAAAGCCTTTGAATTGTTAACAAAATCCAATTCAAATAGGAATTAATATTTTTATTATAATTTCACACGGATGAAGGTCGCGGCCAACAGCTATGATCATATAAAAGCATGTTCCACGGTTCCTTAGGAATATTTTCGGCTATCTGGGTTGCCTTAAGTCTCATCTGAATCCCCTAATATCTGATTCAGTCACGCAAGGAAGCTCTCCGTAACACATTGATTGCGATTAAATGAGTTAACAAGCTGTATAATTACTATGTGACACTGGACCGTTTAGTATGACGGTTGGCCTAATTCAATATGAGGAAACATATACGACTACAAGGTGAAGGTAAGAAGATTCAATCCATAAGAAAGGTATTATATTGTACAACGATGAGCACCAATATGTATACACTTTTCTATAATTAAAAATTGTAATTTAAAAGCAATTTTCACGAGAAATAACGATTGTAACTTGGAGATAGGTTCTTTTTCATAAAATTATGAGTTCCGAAATACTATGTTCGTAACAACATGAAATTTTAATCAGAACAGTAGGAGAAAAACACTTTTAAAAGGTGTTAAGTGTTTACGTATTGGTGCTCGTGACTGTACATTCAACTAAATGTACTAACAATACAATAACAACAAACAAATTAATCGAACACTGCGTATCTGTAATAAACACGCATGTTTTTTTATAGCTTCTCAATAAAACCTTTTTAATAGCAACCATTACAAACTTATTGAGCCCGAATTGTTTTCAATAGATAGCTAGAGAGAATTCTGAAATGAATGCAATTTAACCAGATTAATAAGTACGCCTTCTGTGCATCGCTGCATAGTAAGGTGACTCCACTGCTCTATTAATTAAGTTTTGAGGTTGCTCTGTAACTCAACTACCGTTATGAAACCCACTGTAGCAACCTCGTAGCCCGCTACGAGAATTTGCTACGGGAATCGTAGCCGCGTAGCCAATGTGCTACGAGAATTGAAGCTGCCTACGAAGCTACGCAAAGGTGATTTTTTACCTAAACGTAATCTGATAAACTAATGATCTGTTTTTATAACGAAATCATGTCCCATCAAACATTCTATATTTTAAAAACTAACAAACAAGTTCAAACATCTTTTTCAAAGATATTTTCTGTTTCAACGAAATATGTTGAAAATATTTTTAACTTTAGAAAATATATCTTGATTAGAGGCGACTAGAACTTAGAAAATATTGATAGATTAAAGTGTCTGTGATCGTTGATTGCATCGCAATCGAAGCGAAAGGATACTAAGTTAGTGATTGCAAAAATATTTTAGTGATCATATTTTGCGTTTTTCAATGTGTTTTATGTAAGACGTAAATAAGAGATGGAACTTTTAGTTTATATCGTGTTTTATTTATGTATTCTTGACGTAGCAAAAATGTAGTTTAGCCTGTAATAAAAATGATAACGCGCTTGCCTAGGTTTATTCTGTGGATGGGTGACTACCCATTACCTACCGAGTTTCAGTAGTCAGTGGCACGAAAGTCTAACAATCAGTCATACTAAGGTGTATCGTATTACCCAGTACTAACTGAGTTGTGGAGGTTAGATAAGCAGTCGCTCCATGTAAAATACTGGTATTCAGCTGCATTCGATTAGACTGCCGGCCCTAACATAGTTGGGAATAAACGACGCTGGTGATAATTACCTGCGTTAATTTAAAGTAATATGAATTACATACTCGAGTGGTCCTATTCAGCCTGTGATGCCCCGAAACAAGGATATAATGGGTGTAAAAATATTCTTAACGAAGCGAAAAGAAGCTCGTTCTCCCCGTCATTGCGATATTTTTTTTGTTCTAGACCATACCTGGGAACCTTCAAGTTACGGAGATATTGGAGGTCAAAGTTTCAACCTTTTCTCAAGTCTTTTTTTTTATAATACAAGTTTTTAATGATAAAACTTTACTTTTTTACCGCCGTACTATTCAATTAATCCATCAGCACTATGTTTTGAGTGCGTTATACTGAGTCCTATCGTAAAACGTGATTTTTCACCCCAAAAAAAGTTACCCAGCAATATTTTTTGCGTTACCTAGTTTGATGTATAGAATGCTTGGTTGACGGCTTCGTAAAGGATCCATTAACACCTTGTATGTCATGCCAATACGATAAATAAGAACATAATCTTATACAGTGTTTCAAACTAGGCTTCAAAGGATAATCAAGGAAATTGACGAAAGTGTCTGCGCCTGCGTCAATGAACCAAATGGTTTATTTAAAGATGAAGATCGCTCTTTCGTTGGAGAGGTTCGACAGTAAATATTGGATTCTCGTGCTCTCAATTAAGGTAATCCAATTTACTATCAACGGTTTCAAACTAAGTTTGTTGCCGGCCCTTTCTGTAAGATTAAGTTTGCGAACAGGAAGAAATTTGCGTCAAATTCAAAGAGAAAGTAATGATGCCCTATTTGGGGAGTGGGTGTGTTGTGTCCTACTTTAATTCCTGTTTTGATGTAAGTACCTAAACATAGTTACGTTTTAGGCTGTCATTCTAATTTTGAGATTTTTTTTTCTCACAAAAATGAGACTATTTTAAAATAAATCATCATTTCTGCCTAGCCTGGTCCCAACTAATTGGGGTCGGCTTTCAGTTTAACCGGATGCAGTTGAATAACAGTATTTTTATAGGAAGCGACTGAATTAATATTGGGTAATAGGATACCCCTTGGTAAGACTGGTTCTCATCGGGCCGATCTTCAAATGACAGCCGGGACCAATGGCTTACCGTGCTTTCCGAGGCACAGAGGAAACTCGGCTTGTAAAGGGCGCTTACCCATCCACGGTCCAACCTAGGCAAGCACGGCTTAACGTGAAGATCGACTTAAGCGGCTGTAATTGCTTTCTTTAAAATAAAGAATTTATTTGAAACAAAAGCATGCTTTTATAGTTTTATTAAAACCAAAACATTTAAAGTTTATCAGAATCTGGCCTTCATCTGAAACCACTTTTACGACGTCGTCGGTGGCAGCGGAGAGTTCACTTTGACATAAAAGACACACTTTGCTTTGACGGCATGTTTTAGGGCTGAGAGGGAGAGATAGGAGGTGGAACATAGTTTGATCATGTTTCACAAACAAACGGCATGCAATATAAGGTCCCATTAAAATAGACGGACAAATTATCCAAGCAAAAAAAACTGATCTAAGTGATTTTAGTTTAACCTAAAATAATAAATTGCCGGCACTCTAGAATAAACACATCTATTATGGGTAGGTACTTGCACTCGCGCCCCGCCGCGCGCTTTCTCGTAAGTAGGTACCCAGTCAGTTCAGTTACTGTCATTCAGTATTTAACCATAGTAACTTTCTGACCTGACATGTTTAGTGTATTTTCGTTGGCTGATTTTTTTTCTTGTAAGTATCTAATTCGTTTTTCTTATTTTTTGTTTACCATTGTCCTTATTTTGGTGAATGATTGATTGATTTCTAAAAGTTTATCCATCTATTTGAATGGGACCTTATATTGTCAGATACGTGTTTCCAACAAACAAAAAACAAAGTTTTGTTGTTTTTTTTTCTGGATTTGTGCCCAGTCATTGCAATAGCCTCGCCCCCCATTACATGCGACTTAAACAGATCTGGCAAAATGTGGGTGTGGTATTAAGTACCTACACCTCTGCCTAACCCTTTGGCAATTACAGGTTTGATGTTATATTGTGGGTATCCGACAATGCTGTGTAAGTTTCGTTATCCATGATTACTAGGCCTGTCTCCTAATCAGTGCTTCGCCTAACTGTTCTTAATTGGATGGCTGGGCATGAACTATTCCGTGGCGATCCGAGATAAGGGGATTAGGTTCTACATACTATAATATCCAATTATCAAACCTATTGTCGGGCTTTCTCGATTAGGTGACCTGAAATTAACAATGTCATTTTCACTACGAACTGTACCGGTACTGTCTTGCCAAGCAAACTTAATTTTAAGATAGTCTTTATAACCCTGTGGACGGAGGCCTTAAATTGTACCGAATTTCATTATAACCAAGGTCAATAATGTGATTTGAATTTGGAGACTGAACTAAAAATTGGAAAGGAAGCTTCTATAATAACTTGAAATGAAAATATAATTGGGTTTTATTAGCAAGCAGTCAGTGTGTAGAGTATTCTACTCGGGGACAAGGTGTTTTTGTCTTAGGCGCTTAGCTTGAATAGCTAGCAGGCTTCTCCCTGCCTTCTTTTAGGAGTTTCTCAGAGGTCCTTCGATGCGCTTTGGGAACTACTTTGAATAAATGGAATTCAATAAAACGTCACGGACTCAAGACAGTGCTTTATCTTCTTGGAGACAATCGGCTAAGAAATAAAACCAATAGAACGTCCACCTATGATTCTCTCTTGTGAGCAACTTTTCGGCTAGTAAGACTCTTCTAGTGTAAACGAGGCATAAGTTCGATGTGATACAAAATTGTGAAGATCTGTAACCAGGAACAATAAAAAAAAATAATAAGATTTTGATGGGGGTAATCAATTTAACGTGTATAGGTGTCGCTTTGCTTCAATAAAAGCTACAGGCAATAACTATAACATATTTTTGTACCTATTAGTATCAGTTACAGAAACTTATTGGTACAATTTATCACAGATTCAGTTGAAATAGGATCGTTTCGAAATAATTAATGGAAGTCGTAGAAACTTTTTCTTTTCGTAAGTATCGAGAGTAGTAATGGCCTGTTTTTACTCTTGTCATAAAAATATGGCAAAAGTACATAGTAAAGTTAGTTTTATGATCTGTTGAACATACTGCAGTAAACTGATTTTAGATTCGAGTAATCAAAAAGAGCGTCAACTATTTTATTATATACTAGCTGTTGCCCGTGACCTTCGTTCGCGTGAAATTATTATAAAAATAATATTACTTCCCATTATGAATCTGATTTTGTTAACAATTTCAAGTGTTTTAATTTTTTTGCACGGAACCCTAATTTTAAGCTAATTAAAAGTAGCCTAAGTTAGGCCTTATAATGTCAGCTATCTGCCAATAAAAGTCCCGTCAAAATCAATCCAGCCGTTTCGTAGATTAGCCAGAACAAACAAACACACAGACAAAAATTGAAAGTATGTGTTATTATTATAAGTAAATATATTCAGTCAAAAACTTTTATTTTGATAGTATAAACAGCCACTTCAATTTTATTTATTGTGCTTTATATGTCCTGTTGTTTGTTCACTACAGGAACTGATGGCCGATACTGAAAGCGCCAAACTAGTAGCTCAGTTCTAGGCCGATACAATTTAAATTGCCATCGACGCGACGTGGCTAAATTCAAATGGTTCAAATGAATGCATAAATAATACAAGTAATTTCCTTCAAGTATTTTCTTTATAATTCTCAGTTCCGCAATAATACTTGCGTCGGGCAATTTAACGATTTCCCGTTAACAATTAATTTCAAAAGCAATCAAAATGAATTGGTTCTTAAACTGTCTCTTTGACAATTTTGCGAACGGAAGGCGTCGTTTTCCTGAATAATTCCTGGTAACCTTTACTAACCCTGAATGTGGTTTGAGGATATTAAGGAGAAGACTACTTAATAGGATTACAAATAAAGCTATGGGAAGATTAAGTACAGATTACGGAGACAAGAAAGAATTTAGGTATTACGTAGAAAATTTTATGGGTCTCCCAGGACACTTTATTGAGATTCAAGGAAAGCGTGTGGAAAAATGTTATTTCCCGTAGTTTATTCAGCCTAAAATGTAACCACAGCTGGGAAACGGGGTAGGCTATAATCCTGCAGACGGCCCAGTATGGGTTAGTGGATGGCACATGTATTTGAATTGTTGGTCTTAGGACATGGCGGTTTCCTCGCGATATGTTCCTTCAACATTTATACAAGAAGATGTGAACCACTGTTCTATTTATTACATTTCTTGGAATTTTACTGCGCTTTGCATATCTTAAATTAAAATGTAGAATGATCCGAAGCTCTCAGAAAATTGACTAGCACCCACGCATGCAAAATTACTAATACTTCAGCAAAGGGGTAGATGACCTGCGTTAGGAAGTTAGTAGTTCATTTACCTTCAGGAAATTGGCAACTGTGTATACAACTCACACTAAGTAAATGTTAATAAATGTTTGTGTCAAGAACAATCTAAGTTACATAGAGATATAACCAACAAGGATTATTAAAACAAGCACAAAGTACGTCAACTTACACAATGTCAGACTGAAATTCTAGTTAGATGAATATTAAAGCTTCCCGCTGCTAACTTAAATGGAGAAGAGCTTACATCTCGTTAAACTTTGCTACCTGCGTTAAATGTATGAGATGGTTTGTAAAAGATTGACTCATATAATATTATGGTATCGTATTTAGGGGATATTCCTCAAAGCGCAACTATTTTGAATAATATCGTTGAATAATATGAAAAATATCGTTAATAAATCCATCATACCCATCTCTATTTTTCATCATGGTTGCGCTTCGAGGAATAATATACTTGCGCTTTGTTGGTTGCGCTTAAAATAATAATAATATATCTTTATTGACAAAAAGAGGAAATACATTTTACGCTTATCACAATATTGTTACAAATACAGTAAGTAAGTATACAGATCAGAATGAACCCTAACGTCTAAACTAGGCCGAGCCTGTATCTTAGACGTTAGTCGCTTCCAATGTTGTTACAATCAGAGATCAGAGAGTATAGTGTGATTAAACTTTAAAAAAATAGTTGCGCTTTGAGGAAAACCCCGTATTTAGTTATAAAATCGTCGTTATCTCGGTTATTTACATGACACTACACGACCCAGTGTATTTTTTTGCACATAAAAGCGAAAAACGTCACAATTACCTCACTCGCTACCTTTTAGACTCCACTAAACGAATTGATATTTATTTCAGCAAGTCAGTTTGTACTAACACTTTAACAAGTCAACTTTATTTTAACTTTATAAATTCGGTATTCCATGTCAGTCTACTCTAAGAAGAAACACCGAAATAAATTGTTAGGTCAGTCTTTTTTCAAATCCAGACATTGCCTTGTTCAGATCACGTAGCGCGCTTGAGATGGTCTTTTGAGGTAGAGCTCCGCAGACATTTGAAAGACCAGAGCAGAACTTATGTAGATCTACTCAGAAGTAACGTGTAACTCAGCAGTAATTGCTGCTGCCAATCTGTCTGACATATACTTAGTAAATAACACTCAGAAAATACCGCCGGTAAAAAAACATTTTTTTACTAGAACTACAGCAAAAAATCTCGCCAAATTAAGCTTTTAGCGTAAAAGCTCTAAATAAAACAACCTTTTGTTTGGATCGCCAAATAAAACACTTCGTTCGAACACGAAAAAGCAATCAAGGGAACTAATTAGTTAAAAAAATTGAATTAACAATGTCTGTCAACGGTGAAAGCGTTGGAAACGGGAGGAGAATTAAATAAATGTTTTAATGGCTCATTTTTTCTATTATTTGTAGAATAGCATCAGAATACACAAGGAATATACAAGGTCAAATTAAATTAGTTCGTGCTCCATAGACGTGATGGTAAAATTAACTGCACAGTCTGGGGTCATCATCATCATTTGTCTCGCATCCAGCAGATCTCCCCAACCTTAATCAGGTCATCGGTCCACCTAGTGGAAGGCCTTCCAACGCAATGTCTTCCGGTTTGTGGTCGCCACTCCAGAACTTTTCGGCCCCATCGGCCATCCGTTCTGCGAGCAATGTGGCCTGACCACTACCACTTAAGTTTGCCAATTCTTCGGGCTACGTCGGTAACCTTGGTTCTCTTGCGGATTTCTTCATTTCTGATTTGATCACGCAAGGAAACAAAAATAGACGTATTTACGTTACATTTACACCGCGGGCCTCAGGTCATTTATACACGTATAAAATATTTGATGGATATTTTATTAATTTAATAAGTACCTACTAACCTCAAGTATGGCCTAAAACTATTATTAATATCGTCTTGAAAGATCTATTTAAGCCTACAAACAATTGGTTTCTCTCTTGAGGTAATACTTGCTAAATGTTTGGGTGTTTCTGCAAATTAATTGTTTTATAATCTCCTGTAAGTAATGGTGAAACTTGGAAGTGTCGGTTAGAAGATCCATGGTAACACTGAGAAATTTATTAATAGTTTGTCACCTAACTAAAGGGAAAGCATATATTCTGTGTAACTGCAAATTTGAGTTAGAATTATCCGTAGACTTTGTGATGAATACATACCAATTATTGTTGTGATTTCATAGTATGTTTGTTTCAGATAGCTTTTTGTCGTGGGTTGGCAAGTAATGTTTTTAGCCAAGACAGTTATCGAAATAAAGGTAATATGTAACCGATAGATTTTCCTTAGCACTATTACGATGACAAAGCTGCTGGAAACTTCTTTGTATTCTCTTTTTGCAACTAGTTGTTCTAAAATTCGAAGCAGCTTTTAGTAGTAGCTTTTTTCGGGAGGTTCCTGCACCAAATCGGGCGGGAGGAAACGCCCGGGTGCTATCATTGCGAGGATCGTCCGGAGGACACGGTGGCGCACACCGTGGAGGTCTGCCCCGCTTGGGCGGAGCTCCGCCGTGTCCTCGTAACGGCGATAGGCGGCGGCGACCTCTCGCGCCCGGCCCTGGTTCAGGCCATGGTCCGGAGCGAGAGGGAATGGGAAGCCGTCACCTCCTTCTGCGAAGCAGTCATGCTAGCGAAGGAGGTGGCGGGACGTGAGAGGGAGAGAATCTCACGTACCAGCCGCCGCGGGCGACGCACCGGGCGTCGGGGGCCACGTGGTGGCTCCCGGCCACCGTAGGCGCGGGCCTGTGGATGGTGAGTAATGGGTTAGCTCACCGTCCGTCCGTCTTATGACGACAGGCCGTGTCGACGGCGCGTTCGTGTTCCACGCGCGCCTCAAAGAGATGTCAGCAACCAGGAAGGGGCCCGCAAGGGCCGATGCCTGCCGGGGCTGCGGGACTGTTCGAAAGAGATACCGTGGCCCTGGAACACAAAGGGCAATGAAGGAACATGGATGGGTTTTAGTCAGTAAGAGTCTGACACTCCCTCCCACTCCACCCAGAGCGGGAGAAGTCATTTGATGATTTCCCATCCGTAAAAAAAAAAAAAAAAAGTCAAACCAATTACGATATTTCCTACTGTCGGCTAAAAAGAATTCTTCTAGAAGTCGTATTCATTACAGAAAACTCAAGACGTAAATCACAAAAAAAAACTTTGTTTTCCAGGCAGAATTAGTTTTTAAACCCTATTGTGAAGTTCATAGAAAATTTCTAACAAAGATTAATAGTGTGCTAGCTTGAAAAATCATTAGAACAATTTTTCACACTATCGACAAATCAGGGTTAATGTCAGTTTTAAAAGAATCGGATTGAAGTCACTAAAACCTCAGCATACTGTGTGAAACTGGAGCGAATCCGATAAAACTGGAAGAGCCGATATAATTCCTAGCGCCATCAAAGACGTATAAATCTGAGTCTAGAAATCTAAGACCGAGATCTATAACCGTAACTTAGCCCGAACTTTGGTTAAGCGTTATTCTTGTCACTGTCGCACACTAGCTTATAACAAGTGTAAAATAGAGACGGGGATATGGTCTAAGTCAAAGTACGGGTCGTTTTATACACCTTATTTACTACCTGCACTTGATTTGACGCCGACAGAATTAATAGTTTAACCGTAAAATCGTTTGACATCATTCTTCGTATAAAGTAGTCTTTTAGTTATTATCTAGTCATTTTTATTTCGACTTCGAAATCAAATAATTTTCAGTAGAATTCAATTTGAATATCCTCAATTACTCAGTGACCTTTAATAAAACCGGATCCAGCTTTAAGCTTACAAATAAAATATAATATTTCTGTTATCTGCCATGTTTACTGTTTGGTTTGAGTTCCCGATATTTCGGCGAACTGTTATCGGGAACTCAAACCAAACAGTAAACATGGTAAATATCCCGTTTCTAGAGTTAATGATAATATTAGTGATCATGACAGTTTCAAAAACTTATAATATTTCTTCTGACTTTTCTTCTAGAGAATTTCTTTTCGTCATTGGAGAAATAATAGAATATTTACTGAGATTCCTAATGTATGTGGGTGTACAGACGCAACAGGCAAAAACAATAAAAAGTATATTATTAAACGGTGATAAGGAACCAATTTATTTATATTATGACTTGACAGGCCACTTCGTCGTAAGAATAATCAATCATACTGTTGTAATATTAAAATGTTATAGACTTGATAATATAATTATTTCATTTCTGTTTCTGTTCTAAGTATTTAATATAGCATTCTAATTATTTCCGCGACCTTTTGTCCGTCAAAAGGAGTACCTACCAGTAGCGAAGCGTTAATTTTTTTAAGAGGTAAGCCGGAGCAAATATCTTTAATGTGATTATATTATTTGTCTATAGAATACTGACTGTGCCAGTTTTCAAAGGGGATCCGGTAGGAATCGAGTTGTATAGAACCTTCGCCACTGATTCTGATTATTTCCGCGACCTTTTGACTGTCAAAAGGTACTAAACAAAAACATAGTTTTGAAATGAAGTTCAAAATATTATATCGAGTAGGTACAATGAGTCAAAGAGCTTTATTGTTCGTAGCTTCTGGAATTCAAATAGGGTAAGCGAAAATTTGACCATACCAGTAACGACAAACAAATAAATAACAACAGCCTAGTCTGTAAAAGTATTTACATTGTCCCCACGAATTTCTATGGCTAAAATGAAGCGAAAAATAAATAAAGTATTTTTTTTTTGTTTTTTTTTTAGGTTAGAATAAGAAAGGAAACGGAGGGACTCGTGGCTAAATAATAACAGTTGCACGGGTCGACTGAGGTCATGCGTGGATGCGTGACCACCCATTACATACCGAGTTTCCTCCGAGCCTCGGAAAGCACGTTAAGCCGTTGGTCTCGGCTGTCATTTGCAGATCTTTGACAGTCGTTATGGGTAGTTAGAACTGACAACCAGTTTTAATTAAATTACTACCCAGTAACAGGGTTTTGGAGATCAGATACGCCATCGTTTCATGTAAATTATTGTATAAGTATAACTGCATCCGATTAGACTGGAAGCCGACCCCGAAATAGTTGGTAAAACGACAGGAGACGAATAATAAGAAACAAAACGAAGTCAAGATTATAAAAACAATGTCGGGGACATTATCCACCATTATGAATCCAGGAATATGTATATATGTGGAGCTCAACTATACAGCGGAGGATACTAAGTAATAAGTATCCGTTTACAGCTAAAAGCATCTAGGCCATTCTACCCACTACGTTTCATTAGGAGTGTCAAAAGGAACCACATCACTCATTGTTGTAACCTCGGTAACCGCAGCACTTTCTTTCCACTCAGTCTCACCTCATTTTCTACGCCATTTTGAGTCGAGACAAGCGTTGTTCTACATTTGAATAGTCTTGTTCTCAAAGATTTAAACAGTTACATTAGCCCTTAATTGGTCGCCCTAAAAAGTTACGTAAACGGTGGCGTAGGGTACGTGACACCCCCCGATCATATAAATAAAATACGAAATATATAAACCGTGACTTTTTAGTCGTCTTACAAAGGTGGTCCACTCAATGTACCCGACATAAAATAGCTCTAGGCGTGATTTTATTTTACCTACCATAATGAAAAATAAATAATTATATTAGAATAAAATTATAAAACATCCTGTTAATGATGTTTACGTGTCAAACCCAGGACTCGAATCCAGTAGATCATCGCTCGCAACAGGGTGTTTTAACGACGTCATGCGTCGTAATACTGAATGTTTTTTTTTTTAATTATTAAAATCTCATAAATACCCATTTTTTTTAATGAATGTTTAGTAGTCATTGGATACATGAAGTGACCTGCCGTTGTAAGACGATTAAAAAGTCACGGTGTATAAAATCACGATTGTGCTCCATACTTGATTACTGAAGACTTAAAACTCTTACCCGCGACCTAACTAAGTACAATAAGAGCCCATCTTAAGATGAATAAAAGTAGGTCATGATTTTGGTAAAACTTAGATAGTTTAAGGATTCGAAGTATCAAAGTTTGAATTGAAGTTTACTTAAAAATAAAATAAAACCAGCCTATTACTGTCCCACTGCTGGGCAAAGGCCTCTTCTCATACAGAGAAGGCACGAGCATTGATAACCACGCTTGCTCAAGACGGGTTGGCGATTTCAGACTTATATTAATTATAAGTCCAGGTTTCCTCACGATGTTTCCCTTCACCGATGTCTGTGATGTCCAAGATAAACTTAGAAAGTTTACTTGCGAACCTCAAATGTTTTAGGAGTTAATACTAAATGTGGTTTTGCGATATTTGCGTATCCTAAATAGTTGTAAAAGCCAGGCAAGACAGATGGTAGGATTAAATATGGATATCAACTTTTGACTGCCTCGTTGATCTAGTGGTCGTAAGCGCGACTGCTGAGCACGTCCTGGGTTCGATTCTAAGGTTGGACAAAGTGTTATTGGTTTTTTCCATGAGAAATTTCTCAGTAGCACGGAGTCAGGATGTGTGCCCGGTTGATGGCAATAGGCTCGCCCCCTATTACATGAGACTTAAACGTACCTTGCGACATGTGGTAGGTACGCCTCTGCCTAACCCTTCGGGGATTTCAGGAGTGATGTTATGATGTTATGTTTATCAACTTTTGATTTATGAAAACAATTAAAGCAATGCTACTAAGCCACAAATAACGTTTTGAAAATACGGCTATTTTCATTGGTTGCTATCAAACCAATTCTTTTCGCAGATTCTGTACCTAACTACCATTCGCTAAATCCCAATTCTAGGCACATGTTACCTAAATACATTGGTTGAAGACAAATTGTCGTAGGCGATGAGGCTTTTGCGCAACCTGGTGGAGACATTAGGCTACGTTCACACACAGCGTTTAGTCGGCGGCCGACTGTGAGCTCAATAAAAAATGTACGAAGAAAATTCAGACTGAATTCTGACTTGCCCAGTCAAGATTTTATTTATTGACTAAGCATAATGTTTCTATTTATTTAAAATTGTAATGACATGTTTATCTAACTGACATATGTATTTTAAATTGTTTTTTTTTTTGTGTAATCTATTGACATGCCACCTTAGTTGTAATTGTTTGTTTATGTTAATTTTGTCCGCCATTTTGTACGCTATATGTTGGCAAAACATAGCGCACATATTTTAAATAATATACTATCTGTAACCATACCTACAGGGTGTAAACGGACTCTTCACGAAGCCGTCAACCAAGCATTCGCCACGCAAAAATTATTGCTGGGATACGACTTTTTTTTGAGGTGAAAAACCACTTTTTACGGTAAAACTCAATGTAACGCACTCAAAACTTGGTGCTGATGGACGCTTTGGATAGTAAATCATGGAGGTCATTAAAGTAAAGTTAAAACCTTAAAAAGTAGTATTTAAAAAAAAACTTGTGAAAAAATTTGAACTTTGAATATCTCCATAACTAGAAGGTTCCCAGGTTATGGTCCAGAAGAAAAAAATGATCGCAATGACAGGGAGAACAAGTGCCTTTCGGCTTCGTTGAGGGTCTTTTTACACCCTTTATGTGTAACGAAATAAATGATTGATTTTTTCCATACACTTGGAACTTGACGTTCACAGTCGGCGGCTATACGCTGTGTTTGAACACGGCCTTATTCCAGAGATTCTGATAAGCAGGCTTGATTGATTGAAACTGGTTTTCGGTTTAGAGATGGGCTTTTCTTCGCCTAGGATTAACTATCGTCTAGTCTTGTTTTTGTTGGTGATATGTTACAATGTCTTATCTCTTGTTTCTAAGGTACTGGAGTTTATTTATCTATGTGATAATGTTATAGATTCGATATCTCAATACTTTGCTGTTCTGAACACTTAGCAATTAATAACTTAGCTAAAAGATTTTATTTTTCGTAAGAATAGCGATAATATCTTGCAGACCCTTATATACACAGGTTAATTCAAATAAAAGAACCGATTGAACTATGGAGGTTTACCTGGGGACCTCAGATATCGCATTTAAGTAACACTAATGATAACAGTACCTTCTAACTTCAGCAATTTCTAATAAAATAACATAACCTCACGCCTGTAATCCCAGAAGGACAAAGCAGAGGTGTGCCTAATAATACATCCACATTTCGCCGGTTATGTTTAAGTCCCATAATAATGAATGGCGAGCCTATTGCCATCCGGGCACAAATCCAGACTACGTGGCTGCTACTCAGAAATTATTGATGGAAAAACCCAATAACACTTTGCCCGACCTGGGAATCGAACCCAAGACCTCATGCTCAACAGTCGCGCTTGCGACCACTAGACCAACGAGGCAGTCAACTTCTAAATACATGCGTTAGAAAATTAAAGGTAAAAGCTCACTAGCCTAAAATTCCATTTAAAAACACTTATCTTTGAATAACTTTCCCCTTTTCTCGTGGTATTTTATTACACAATTTGGCTGCGAGGTCATAAAATTGCACGATACCAGAAAACAAAATTAAACAGCGACCATATGTATTTGTGCGTACGTGTACCTTTTAATGGAATACCATATCAGAGGGTAAGAGGAAACATTTTCAATAATTACATAGGCTGAAGTGTGATATTACGATAATACCAAGTTATTTACGAAAATGGGTTTACTGACTAGATAGATGAGTACACCTCTGCTTCTCCCTCCGTGGAATATAGGCGTGATGTCATATAATTGCAGACCTCGTCTGTCGTTTGTCAAATTGTTCGTCAGTGCTAGAGAGTAGAAATTTCGAGTGACCCCGATGGAACAGAAATCTAAGGGCGTAGTCGTTACTTTTAGAATTTATATGAAAATTTTCAGACGGTTATTAAAATTCCGGAATTTATACACTATTAATATTCAGTTCTATTTTTGAACGCCAGCACATCAAACTACCCGACTGTCAAATTTTCCCAGTCAAAACCTTGAACCTAATGCTTTAGCGATAAAGTTGAAAATCCATTAAAGAAATTTGACAGATTGAAGTAGCTTGATTTGCTAGCGTCTGTACACACTGTACAGTAATCAAAAGAGTTTGGTGTATGGACGGACTAGTTTTACGCAAAATAGACTCATATGTATTATGAACTACTACTACTAATCAATACCCGACTAGTCATATTTAGGAGGAAATCGATTATAAGCATTGCTTGGAAGGCATCATATACATAAACATGGTCTAAGAAGTTAGGAACAGCCTAATCCCAAAGCAGCTTACGTAATCTAGACACACTGAAAAGTTTTAACATAAATCTTCAGTGGATTACCAACACACATCTTTATCAATTACGTAACGTTTTGTCACAGCAGTTAAAGATTTCATACACCACAATATCAGTCAAGTTATTCTTGTGTGTTATGTGCTCTAAGGGACCAATCCCGGCTAGGGTTGATCCTGCCTGATCTATCTATGATGTTCTAGGTTTATCATCCAGTTAATGCAGAAAAATCCCGGAGTTTTGAAGAATATTCCAGACTTTTCTTTCCTTTAAATTTTGCAGTGTAATTTTATTGATTTTCTTACTTTTTTGCTAATTTTACTTTTTTTTAAAAAGAGAATATTTTACTACCGACAGTGTTACTTTTCAATTTTTTTTTATCTCCGGACTTTTTTGAATCCCTCCTAGGTTAACCCTCGCAAAATACCGAGATTTCGCAAGATAAGAACTCCTGAATCTCGCAAATACCGATATGTATTTTTGCTGTAAGATTGTATGCCCTAATTCTTCCCGCATTCCGGACACGGAGCTAAAATTTGCGTCGTTCCATTGCCATATGAAGGGGTACTTTCAGTTTAACTCAATGATCAATTCAGGCATTTGAAGTTGTGGCTGCTTTAAGTTGATGCAGAACCTCTGGATCTTAAAGTCAAGCCTAATGGATTGCAATTAGGACTGAGTACTGGAATGAATAATACATTAGTACCTAAGTACTAGAGAGTACAGTTCTGATATTTGGTAACTTTAACTAACCACTTTGACTGCCTCGTGGATCGTGTGGTCGCAAGCGCTATTGGTAGGCTGATGAGGTTAGAGAGATGAGGTCCTGCTGGGTTCGTTTCATGTCGGTGAATTGTAATTGGTTTTCTCTGAATTTCTTAGAACCATTCCGGATTTCCGATTAATCCCCGGTTGATGGCGATAGCCTCGCTCCGTATTACATTTGAATTAAAACTTAACTGGCAAAATGTCATTGTACTCTAAACTTTAAGTATAAATCTGTCTAACCCTTCGGGAATATAAAGGCGTGATGGTAGGTAGACTACAAAGCCAGATTTTTTTTAACTATATCCAAAAATAAAATTTGTCTATTTCGTGCACAGGTTTCATGTAAGTAATAATGTGCACCTTTTTGTCGACGTTTTATAAGTGCCCATCTGGGCCTATGTGAAATTAAACATTTTGATTTTGATTTTTTTGAGTACGTAAAAGGTATAATTTGATGTACGCTTCATTTCTCGTAATATTAAAAGCAGTTATTTGTTTCCTGGAAACGTTGGGCGGAAATCAGTTGCCATGGGTACATACGTGATGTGGAAAAATGGGGAAAATGCCGTGAGGAAAGTTTTGAGTTAAATGTAGATGTCTAAAGAAATGATGGATAGATTATGTGAAAGACGATATGGCTAGTAAGAGCGTGACAACTGAGACCAAAACTAGAGAAGTAGTTATGGGAGAAGAAGACATGCTGCGTCGATCCTAAATAGCGTTGTAACATTTTTAAATGTTACCGCTCCATGCTGAGATATGAGATGCCTTTTGGCGTCGTACAGGGCCGATTTAGTTCAATGTATGTCTTAAATAAGTTTTATTTCATTTATATTTTTTTTTGTTTTTCTCTTTTTTTTTTATTGTTTTGACTTGTGCGAGTCTAATAAACAGTTTTTCTTTCAAATAAAGCGACGAAGAGAATGAGGATGACGTTTCCTGAATATCAGGACTTCAACTTTTTGTTGTTTACCTAGTCAGAATATAAATCGAAAACCTACTCGTTTTAAAATGTGACTAGGGAAACAACAAAAATATAACATAGCAGTTAGCAAAGTTATACCAACATACATTTCATGTATCGCAATACGAAAATAGGTTAACATATCCCGGAAACGATGTTAACTTTTAGTACTAAACTATTTTAAACAGAACCCACACTTGTTATTGTACTCCCAACTATAATAAATTGGACTAAAAGTTCCGACCATGTTCTGGTTAATAAACAGGAATAAACTCGTAGAACAAATGTTGTTAATTTTAATAGAAACTATTTACTAGTGCTAAGTAACAGGATACGAGTAATATTTCAGTACCTGTTTTCAAAATATTTAGAACTATCCAGTTAGTTTGTAACCGTATACTTATTGGTACCAATTTCCCTGAGGTTATACTAAACTAGCTACTACTACTAACCCGCGGCTCCGCTCGCGTTATGTACGGAAATTAACTCACGGGAACTTTTTAAATGTAGCCTATGAAATTCGGGGATAATGTAGCCGCCCTTTAGTGAAAGGATTTTTAGAATCGGATCAGTAGTTTCGAAGATTACCCTATACAAACAAACTTACAAACAAGCACCACTTTATAATATTACTATAGCGAGAGCTTCTACTCGCTACTCCGCCCTCGTGTAGGTCGGAAAATATCCCAAGGGATCATCCCAAATCCTGAGTCCTAAACCTCTGGTAACAGTCGACCTAATATATGCCACAAATTTTATAGAAATCAATTCAGATGTTTACAAGGGTGAAAAGTTAACACACTGACGAAGTCACTTTTGTGTGTATTTTATTAGTATGGAAATTTGTATATCACGTCCGTATTTCGCCCTTTAGAACACTAACATTTCGGTGAAAACGATACTACCGCCTATTACAGAGATTTACAACATTTGACATGACATTGCTAATTATCGAGATGTTTATTCGGTTAATCTGATCCTATTAATCAATATCCATTCAAGATGTAAGAAAACACAATATAGGTATAAAGAAACGGGATATCTACTCATCATCTGCCTAACCTTATCCTATCTATGTTAAGGGTTGGCTTTCAATCAAACCAGATGTAGCAGAATACCTGTATTTCATATAGGGCGACTGTTTATCTGATCTCCACAACCCAGTTAGTACTGGGTAATCCGATACTCCTTGGTTAGTGCTGTCAGATTTTGCACCACTAACTACCTGTACCGACTGTTAAAGATCTACAAATGACAGCCGGGACCAACGGCTTAACGTGCTTTCCGAGGCACGGAAGAGTCCTGATCTGTAATGAATGGTGGGTGAACATTCATTACACATCGAGACTCCGCTAACTGTCCACAAACTGACCTTGGCACGCGTAGCTGCGATCGAACGTTGCGGCTCTTATTAAACCACGAACTCCACTGAATATCTGCTATGTTCCTTTATATGTTTTTCACTTTCATTATTTTTCATTGTTAAAGGGTAAAAAGTTTTATGTACTAAAAAAGTAGCCATGTCAAATTAAAAACTTACGACGCGGTTGACGCAGTGACTAAGCGATTGGCTGCTACGCTGCGTGGGTTCGATCTCCGCACGGAACAAATGTTTGTATGGCCTGCAGGTAGTTGTTCCGGCTGTTTGTGTAAGTGAGTTTAATTGTTTGTAAACGCACCCACAATACAGGAGAAATTCCTAGTGTGGGGCAACGTTTTTTAAAAAACAAATTGTAAACAGCTGACAAGAAATAAATGTGTTTTATTATGAACATAATTTATATAAAGTACCAGTTGAAAGGAACATTGTTTTATTGAATATCTGTCTGACAGATATTACTAAGTTATTCTGGTAAAATTCTATTTCATTTTCTACATTAATCGTCGGTATTTTTCGCCGTAACTAGGAAAATAATTGACATTTACAGACGTTGGAAGCGGCAATAAATGTTGAGTTTTTACTTCTTTTGAGAAAACAAAAGATGAACTTTTTTATTGAATGCAGTTTATTCTGCAGGTGTAGATGCAATTACGATGAAAAAATAACGTCAGGTGAAAAGTTGTATTTTCCAAACAGTATTATTTCACTAGCGACCCACCTGTTTCGCACTTTTTTACGATTTCATTTTATGTAAGTGAATTAAAAAATACACATAAACCTTTCGTAAGTAATCCTCTAAAATATGGCGAAAATCGCATCAAAAAACGTTGCGCAGTTAAGATAAACAGCGCATTAACGAAAAGCGATCTTTACATAACATAGAAGGTATAATGAAGTAGCCTTTACTCGTTTCTATTTGGCCTTGTGACTACAAACATAATTTTCCTCTTAGCAAAAGGTCGGTGCTTGACAATAGCCCGATCACATAGAGTAAATAGGCCATCAATACGTGGGCGGTAAATTAATAGCAAGCCACTTGTATCAATGGTCCCTCGCTGTGAGGTGAGGAAGGTTATTTGTCGCCAGTGTTTGATTAAACTTGGGAAGGGTCCAGGGATAATTCTGATATGTCAATATACTATCATTGGAGTTGACAATCATTTGTTACATGATGACCAAAAGTAACAGTTGATTTTTGACACTTTAAGGGTGTAGTAAAAAGTGTCAAAAATCAATTGTTACTTTAAAGGTAATACCGTACGTAAATTACGCGCTTTGGTCGTGGAGTTGGGGATACCAGCGTTCAGCCCGTTTTACAATACAATACAAGGGTGTAGTAGGTAAAAGAGACAGATTTTACTGAAAATTGTGTCGCTGAAAATGAAAACACTCATTTATATGAAAAGGATTATTCGGTGAAGTATGTTTTTTTTTGCCAACTTGACTATTTCATACACATTAAGCACGCTGGGAACGAGATCGTTTTGAGTCCGTGACAAAACCACTAGGTAGACCGTCATTGTAAGGAATGACGACTTAATCTACTGTAAGCCCTGGGCATTTTTGGTTATGGAATCCTATCGGAGATTGTAGGCTGCAAAAACAACCGGACCGACTTCTTGGACCTCGCCTCATATAGCATTCCTTTTAAACATTCATTCATAAATAGAAGTAAGTTTATGGGCTAACGCAGAAATACCTTAGATTAAAAAAAAGATGTTGGCAGCAAGAGTGAGCGTAGCGAGCTTAACACTTAAGCACCCCGCCAGCCCGCCTTGGATGGTTAGGTTCTCTTTTGACAGTCGCTAACGTTTCTATCAACGATGTAACGTTAGCTCCATGGATCGCGGGGCCCTAGACAGAGCCCAATGGAAAAGACAGCCTTACCCGGGTTAGCCGGCTGGCTCTTCTAAAAATCACACAGTCTCTCACCTGCCACTCATAACATTGTACAGTATGGGGTTGACAGTCGCTGACACGTAGTACAGCGCTCCAGCAACGTTGAAGAGATGTTCGTTGATGACGTGGAACTGCGGTAGGTTGTAGCCGTAGATGAAGAACAGGCGCTGCACGTGGAACGGCGCCCAGCACACGAAGAATGCTATCACTACTGCGGCTGTGGACAACGAAGAGCATTAAATTGCAAATTCTGCTGTGCTTTTCGATGGGACACAATTATTTATTATACAAGCCGTGATCGAAGTTCCTATCGGAAAAAAGACAAACAAACTTTGTTAAACTGTGATGAACGATTGTTCGTGTCATTCGTTCGTCTACTAAAATGTTTCCTCTTAAAGTTTTGAACAGTTCCGAGCGAGCGAGCGTATGTTCGCGCGAACATACGCTTGAGGGGGTTTATTCAGTGATGATCGGTTTCACTCGGCGAACGATTGCGCCCCCGCTCATTCATTCAGTGAAAACACTGTCACCGAAGAGCGAACTCTTGAGGGGATGCATTTTCAACTTTCTCTGATATAATAAGAGTTTAATGAAGTAGATTTACAAACGTTGTATGTTTGATAATTTTGTACAAGAAACTAAACAGATCGGAAACATAAATAAAGAAGCCAAAAATAAAGGGTAAAAGCAAGCGAGATGAGATTATTATTTCAAAACTCTGGTACAACAGATAAAGTAACTAAAACATCGGTTAGCTTCATGAAATTAATGTAGGATAACTTTTGCTTTGCATATTATAAGCTTGAAAATACCCCGGGGGTTTTTGATAGTGATGTTCGAGTCAAAAGTTAGGACGCAGTAGAAAGTTTTTTATTCAACTTATAGAAATGGTTACTTGGTTAGTGATATTGTAGTGAATGTAAGTGATATTGCAAATGTTTCAAGGGGTGTAAATAGTTGTGATATCAAGGCTAAGTTCTGCTACGCCGTAGCTGCGCGAAGTATTGACTATATTTTTATTTAAACTGATTCTTTTGCCATTCATGTTTAAGTGTTTTGCATATAGTGTTACCATTTCGAAATTTACGATGTCCTGGCAACAAAAAAGATATTTCCTATAACGTCCAGACATTTAACTTATTGATAAATCTTCTCTTGTATTGTATTGTATAACGGGTTGGCGTATTTTGCATGCGGGTTCAAAATACGCGCTTCTACGCGATCTATTCGATTTTCTCTTTTTCAGGATTCAATTACTTAATAATTTTCTAAGAAATGTTGTCTAAGAAATTTGTAAACGTCCAGGCAAATGATAAGGCCGGACAAATCTGGACGGATGGTAACCCTAATTTCATACTTGAAATACCAAAGTGATTATTATAATGAGAATCTTCCTTCCAGACACGAGTTGCCATGGCTGACCTTGAAGTCTTTAAATAGACTCCGGTTACTGGTTGGCCGAAGCAAGGAAAAGCTGTTCAGATGGAGATTCATAGATGATTCTGCCCTGGAGTGTAAATGTGGTCCTGTTCCACAAACGATGGGGCACTTAACATCGTGTCCTGACCGTCCTGTGGTTTGTACAAGACAGCGCTGATGGACGCAACTGGCAGTGCCAAAATCGTCGCCCAATTTTGAGCTGAATCAATTTAGATTGCCATCGTTACACTAAAAAGAAGACAATACCAAAAACAGGAATATCAATAATGACATAATTTTGTGTCTAATTTAAACTAAAGCTTCAAATAAGAACATTAATTAAATAAGAATTAGCTCAGTAAAATTATATACAGGGTGTAAACGGACTCTTCACGAAGCCGTCAACCAAGCATTGTGTACATCAAACTAAGTAACTTTAAGCAAAAATTAATTTAAAAGTTTGATGTACAAGACTTTTTTTTGGGGTGAAAAGCACGTTATATGGTAGGACTCAATGTAACGCACTCAAAACATTGTGCTGATGGATGGATTGAATAGTACGGGGGCCATGGAAGTATTTAAAGTAAAAATCTTTCATTAAAAACATGTATCTAAAAAAACTTGTGAAAAAGTTGGAACTTTGACCCCCAATATGTCCGTAAGTAGAAGGTTCAGGTATGGTCTACAACAAAAAAATTACGAGACGAGACGGGAGACGGGGCGTTTCGGCTTCGTTAAGGGTCTTGTTACACCCTTTATTCAGTAGCAGTGAGGTTTACTTAGGTCTTTGCAAAGGTACAACTATGACGGGTGTCTGAATAAAAGCAATACAACATTACAACAGTATTTTAAAAATTCCAGAAATATATAATTATATAGGTGAGTGACCTCCGAAAAACAAGGCGTTTCAGACTTTTCCGGTTCTAAAGGATTCATGACACGTACCAATTTAACACAGCCTAAAATTAATGAGATTAATTAAACCAAACTGAAAACTTGTTACAAAATCCGTCAAACTTGGTTAAATTAGAAGAGGATTATTTCAAACTATAAATTAGGTAAACCGCGTTTCAGGGAAATTGTTTGGAAATAAACTGAATGTCTAGTCTAGGCTAGTTTAAACTTTCGATCTATTGTCCCGAAGTCAACGATCAATTTTGTGATTCATCATCTGCCTGCCTTTTCCCAACTATGTTGGGGTCGGATTCCAGTCTAACCGGATACGGCTGAATACCAGTATTTTATATGGAGTGACTGCCCATCTGACCTCCACAACCCAGTTAGTACTTGGTAATACGATACCCCTTGGTAATACTGGTTGTCAGACTTTCGGACCACTGACTACATAACGACTGTCAAAGATCTACAAATGACACCCGGGACCAACGGCTTAACGTCCTTTCCGAGGCACGGGGAAAAGTCGGTATGTAATGAGTGGTCCCATCCACAGACTAACCTAGGCAAGCACGGCTTAACCTAAAGATTGAGCACGAGCTCGTCGATCGATCAATTTTGTGATTAATGGACTAAAATGTTACTTTCAGCAACAAACCTTGCTTCGAATGGTACGAATGTTTTGACAATTTCTTTACATAAATTCAAAATGAATGTAGGATTAAAACATGAATCTTCCGGGAAACATTCTTCACATCAAAATCGACGATAATTCATAACATTACATTACATAACGTCTATAATAGCAGTAAACTACTAATAACTAATGTTAAATGGTGGAGAGCAGCGGTGGCCCAGTGGTGGCACCCCCGACTTATGAGCAGCAAGTCGTGCGTTCGAACCCAGGCAGGCGCATTACTTTGTGTAATTTGTTTCATCACCACTGCTCTCAAAACGGTGAAGGAAAACACCGTGAAGAAACCGGCATTGGGCCCGCGTGGTGGACTATAGCCCTTAGGTTGATTATACCATGCTATGCTATGGTTAAGTCCCATGTTATAGGGGGCGAGCCTATTGCCCACAACCGTGCACAAATCCAGACTACGTGCCTGCTACTGAGAAATTCTTCAAGGAAAAATCCAATAACACTTTGAACACGGGAATCGGACCAACGAGGTATAAATTAAAAGTTCTACTACATGTGAACCACACAATACATTCATTATTGTAATGAATTTAAGTAGACACCTATTATACTAAAACCAATAATTTGTACAACGCAAAAACTTGATTATGCCGATAATTTTAAGTTATTACAAGACTTTGGCTTATGATGATTTAGAAAAGTTCGAATATTTAATAAAATATGTATTTAAGTAAAATTAGTAAAAATAATTTCGTAGTTTCAACATAGGATTGTGCTATTACAATTATTACAGTTTAAGTTTATTTTATAATTACATTGCATTCCATGCATCTGAATTTATAAGATTCCAGTCACACAATTGAACATTTTCAATTAAAATCATTTTATTGTTTTAGACCTTAATTAAACTAAAGCCACACTGGGAATTCTAATTCAATTAATTTGAAAAATAAACCTAGTGCCAATTGTTTTGACTCAGTACAAATGTGTGTAAATCCTTTTATCAAATAAATAGGACCAATTCTATCCCTTTTATATTACAAAACATTTGGTAATTTTACCAAAGTGCTAAGCTACTTAATCCTTAGGATTTCGGCTAACTAGTAACTTTTATTTGTACGAATAGAAGCGTTAGATTCGATTTATTTGAAAATAGGTAATTTATTAGAGTTTAAAAACAGTTGGAAGGTGAGTTTATATCTGTATAGCAAAGTTAGGATTTCGGTTTTAGCAAGTTTGATCTCGGGATAAGTCTTTAGCGTACTATTGGAGGCAATAATTTATCTGAGGTCAGATAACTTATTTGTCATATGTTTTTATCATAATCAGCTCGCGCTCGAGGAGCTCGTATCTGTGGCTAAATATAATAACAGACGCTTGGGTCGATCTTTAGGTTAAGCCGTGTTTGCCTAGGTGGGTACGTGGATTGATGACCCATTACATACCGAGTTTCTTCCGTGCCTCGGAAAGCACGTTAAGCCGTAGGTCCCGGCTGTTATTTGTAGATCTTTGACCGTCGTTACGGTAGTAGTCGCCCGAAAGTCTGACAACCAGTTACCAAAGGGTATCGTATTACCAAGTACTAACTGGGTTGTGGAGGTCAGACAGTCGCTTTATGTAAAAGACTGGTATTCAGCTGCTTCCGGTTAGACTGGAAGCAGATCCCAACATAGTTGGGAAAAAGCTGGGCAGATGATGATGTTTTTATCATAACCAGCCTACAACGTTCCAACTGCTGAGAGGAATGCCTTCTCTCTATGTGAAGGAGTGGATCAAGATTGACCCCCGCGCGGTTTGATTTTGGCAAAATCATCAAAATTTTCTGTACCGTCAGATTTTTCTTTTGTTGAAAGCTTATCCATAACTTGAAGTTTATTTTCTACCAATAGCTGATATGATTGATATGCTCTATTCAAAAATAGGTCAAGCAGTTCAAAATTGTAAAAGAATCGGACTGCCATTTTTCTCGACAATAGATCAGGCGAGCTTACCTAAACTTTTAAAGCTTCCTATTTCCACTGAACGTTTTATCAAAGATACGGCTGACAAAGGCAAAGTGAAGCTCATATGGATGTTCCCATCCATATGAGCTTTTTATCACTTTTCTTTACTATCATCGCTGCCGGAATAAAGATCAAAGTGCGAATTACTAGCTCTTCGCCCGCGACTTCATCCGCAAAAATTGTGATAGCTCGGTTGCTATGCGTGATATAAATATTATTTATAGCCTATGGCACCCACGAATAATTTAGCTTTCTGTCAGTGGAAGAATTTTTAGAATTGGATCTTTAGTTCCGGAGATTACCCCTACATACAAACTTACAAACAAATCTTACCTCTTTATAATATTAGTATAGATGAGTGAACGATATTTTTCAGAGTTAATGGATCGTTTTTGGCAATTCGAATCGTAAGACCGAAAGTCTGACTACCAGTCTTACCAAGGCTTATCGTATTACCCAATAACTGAGCTTTAGAGGTCAGATAGGCTGTCGCTCTATGTAAAGTACTGATGTTCAGCTGCATCCGGCTAAACTGTAAGGCGAGCCCAACATAGTTGGGAAAAGGCTAGACAGTTGATTATGGAACGTTAATAGTACAAAGTGGAGGATGTTTGTACAATTAGTTGGCTTTAGAATAAAACAACGATTCGCACAAGTTCATCATCTCATTACATTTTCTACACAATTCGTTAACAAACAAACAGAATGAATTTAAATGCACACAACGTTTGAATATATTATTTCTCATTTATACAAACAAACGTTTTTAAAACAAATACTCACCATTGAAAATATCAAAGAGTGGAATGCTGACTACGTATATCGAATGGTAATCGAATCGTTTATCGGAGCTTTGTCCAATTATCATTGAATCGAATGCTTTTAATATCGATTATACCATTTGTGTTTGATCTTTTGTAATTGAATGTAAATGTAATGTTCTTGAGGGTATGATGTGGTATAAGGGAATATTCACTCATTCATTCTTACATTTGTTATGTACCTATTAGGGAATTAATTTTCGAAAACCCTACCTTACTGCTCACCTATGTTTTATAAGGAACCCTAGTGCAAAATTTAATGCTTTTGGATCCAAGTGTTTATCAGCCAAATAGTCTTATCAAGGAGTATCATAGTAGATAGGCTGTCGCTCCATGTAAAATACTGGTACTCAGCTGTATCTGGTCTGCCAGTGAGTACCAAAATGAATGAAGTAGATCTGTAGTGTACGAAGTCCATAATTACTTTTTGTCGCTGTTATTTTGTAGGGTGTAATTTCCTCCTAATGATATAAAACTCGTCCAAGCGTAATGTTAGATATAAACCCTCTTTATTTCCTTTGTAGATAACGCCTAACTGCCTCGGATTTGATAACAATATTTGATAATGGTAATCTGCGTGACCTTAATGGTGAAAGATGACCCGTAATAATACAGTGTAAAGAAGAAATTCGCATGAAATTGTAATAGAATATTTAAGGGAAAATCTGTGTTATCGACAGTTGATCCCTTGACCCAAATGGGAACATTTTTATGTAAGATAAAACTGGATTGATAAAGAAAATATCAGCCGGATCGTATATCCATGGCAACATGCGTACAAATATACGAAAGATCGTTATTAGAGAAAAGTAATCAGAAAAAAAAACCGGCCAAGTACGAGTTAGACTCGCGCAACGAGAATTCTGTATAAACTTGTAGGTATTTTGTTATTAAACTATATAATTACGGTTTTCAGATTATTTCCTTTAATGTGCTGTAAGACATTGCTTCTTGCCAAATTGTATGATTATACGTCAACAGGAAGTGAGCAGTGATAGCCTAGTGGTGTGACCGTCGGACTGCCAAGTCATAGGTCTCGAGTTCGAACCCAAGGCACGCACCTCTGATTTTTCCGATTCATGTGCGTATAGTATAATTATCACTTGCTTTTCGGTGAAGGAAAACATCGTGAGGAAACCAGCATGCCTGAGAGATATTTCTTGACGGCATGTTAAGCCAAGTCAGAGGCCCATGGGCGGCATAAAAACTCTGACACCAGGTTACGAACTAACCACACGATAAAGAAAGAAAGAACAGGAAGTACCCTATAGGCTTTGATTACCTTGTGAAATCGCGAAATATGCGACGTAAACGTCATATCTTTATCAAATTTGATGTTTTTTCACTGCTATAAGGGGTAGCAGACTTGAGTCATCATCTGCGGTCTGCGTCTGTCTGCGGTCTGAGTATTAGACGTTTATTAATTTCAGCTTGATAACTCTACGTGTTCCTGAGGAAAAGGGTATTGACAGACGGACAACAAAGTGATCGTATAAGGGTTCTTATATGGGTATTTGCCGACGGAGTAAGAATCCGAAAGAAAAAACCAATATGTAGAAAAACCAAAGTTATGTTTCTTCAGACTGACAGTTCTTAAAGGATTGAAACCTATAAATAAAACTAGGGCGGTGCAGAACTAAAATAGCTCCAATCCATTTCCAAAATGGAGGATAATTCTAAAGCCTTGACATTTTGTATTTCCACTTCACTAGAGGCGTAGACATGATTGAGAAAAGATTTTCACATCACGTCATGACATAATAACTAGTGACATAATAAAGGGTGTAACAAGACTCTTAACGAAGCCGAAAGGCACTTGTTCTCCCCGTCATTGCGATCATTTTTTTCTAGACCATACCTGGGAACCTTCTAGTTACGGAGATATTGGGGGTCAAAGTACCTAACTTTTTTTTAATTACATGTTTTTAATGTAAGATTTTCACTTTAAACACCTCAACGACCCCCGTACTATTCAATCCATCCACCAACGCACATTTTTGAGTGCGTTACATTGAGTCTTACCGTAAAACGTGATTTTTCACCCCAAAAAAAAAGTCGTTTCCCAGCAATAATTTTTGCGTTGGGTTCTTTAGTTTGATGTACATAATGCTTGGCTGACGGCTTCGTGAAGAGTCCTTTTATACCCTGTATAACGTCATACATTTACTCACCGAAAGGTTATACAAAATTGTACCCATAGTCGAAAATATAATTGTATAAAAAGGGAAATCTAACACCAACTTCCCTTCATTTGTTACTCTCACTAGTCCGAGAATAATACATTAATACTGCAAATCACTTTGTACAGTCAACAAAAGAGTTTGGTATTCAGGAAGAGAAATTGAACAAGCAATGACGAGTGGAAATCATGGTTTTCCTACTCCTCCGCTATTCTTTTCTCACTAATGTAGTTGAGGGATCCAAGTCAGTTAAATTGTTTTGTGGGACTTCGTTGAGCTTCATTGTCCCGGGGCTTTTCTGGTGGTCGCCACTGTTGATTCTGGCTTTCAGTAGTTGCAGTGGTTTGGGAATAGTCAACAGTGCGGCGGGCTTGTCCAAAAAAAAATAATAATGACAAACATTTTCGTGCTTAGTACGTTCTTACTACACTTCCAAAGATTTTTACCCAATTCAAGAAAAGTATTATTATTGTAGAATTGAAACACATAGTAATTACAAAAACTGTAGTGAATTACTTGTAAACTTGTCCAAAAATGTTCAGTAGCTTATATTTTGGTGGAGTCAAACATATTTTCTCCACCAAAATATAAGCTACTTGTTGTAGGTAGTTCGTAAGTAATACCGGTTCAAATTAATGTGTGCATAACACTCTCATTTGTTGACTGTACATTATTGTAGCAGTTCAGGACGTGTTGTCATGTTGAAATATTATTCTGTGAGCATGACGTGTTCTCAGAGGGAACATATTATTATGTTAGTGAGTATTTCAGAACAAGCATTAGTGTTATGAGCAAGCTTTGTAACATCCTGCTTAAAAAATGGAGAATATTCTCATCGTGGAATGTTTATTACATTTTGTCACGTGTTTTATACACGGTATTTTGAAATGATGTACACAATGATGTGTGGTTACAAAAGACAGGCTATTTCCTGAAAAATCTATGTTATTAGAGTACCGTACCTCAAAAAGAAAAAGGAACCCTTATAGGATCACTTAGTTGTTCGTTTGTCTGTCAGAACCTTTTTCTCAGGAACGCGTAGAGGTATCAAGTTGAAATGTATATCAAATACCATTAAAAGATGACCCTTTATGTCGCATATTTTGCGATTACAAGGAAATTAAAACTGGGGTACTTCCCATTGACCTAGAATCAAGAAGCAATGTCTTACAGCACATGTAAAGGAACAAATTTAAAAACCCTAAATATAACAAAAAAACCGGCCTATTATGAAGTTTGTACGGCACCCTCGGTGCGTGAGTCCAACCCGCACTTGGCCGGTTTTTATACAGTCTTCGGTACTTTTAATGTTTTATTGCTAATTAATACTGAAACCCATAATGTCTGTGAAGTATCGCTAGTTAATTTAAAAACACAATGTATAGTATGTAAGTATGTATAGGTATATCCTCTTATGCAAATTTCGCAATCAAAATTTGGTTTGCTGTAAGAAAACCCAATTCTGGGTTAAGCTCGCCATTGGACATAAGCTATATTATTGCAATTTGTATGTGTATTTTTTTTGTTGTTTTGTGTGCAATAAAGAATAAGAATAAGAATGAGTATAGTTTCTATTTTTTTTATAGGCTACTTAATAATAAAATAATCCTTCTACTGTAAAGTAGAAATAGTATTTTTATAAATAATAATTTCCATCATGAATTCATGACCGTAAAAAAATACGTTCTCGTCATGAAAGAAGTAAAAAGAGCTATTTATCAAGCAAAGCTTATAAAATGTTGATCCTGTCTATTTGACAATGACAAAAAATAGAAAAATATTTCACATTTTAAACATGAAATATGGTAGTGCAACATTCACGTAAAGGTAGTTTATTTCAAGCGCATTTTTACAATAAAACTGATACTATACAATTCAGCCGATTCGAGGTGAATACGTGTGAATTTTTATACACGATTTAATTTTCTTTAGCGCTATAAAAGTGATATAAGGATACCTTTATTTTACTACCAACAAAAGAAAAAGATCCCGAATGTGTTTGGTTTAGGTTTTTAATATTTGTTTGGATATTGGTGTGAGCCAGTGATGAAATCTTTTATGCAAACGTTTTATGGACATTATTCCATTTTTGGTTACATTACCAAAGCTCAAATACCATTACTTAGACGTGAAAAAAATACCTCAAAGTTCACAAAAGTACGCAATTAAAAGAAATTGCGGAGTGCAACACGTACGTGATTTTATTTTGACCTAAAATAATAAATTGCCGGCACTCTAGAATAAACACATCCATTATAGGTAGGTACTTGCACTCGCGGCCAGCCGCACGCGTTCTCGTCTCTCATAAAACACATAATTACTGAGATGTTTGGTTTCATTAAGTTTATTTAAAGCTTGTAAACAAAATCATATTTCTTCAGGGACTCAGGTTACTAATGAAATTGTGACAGAATGGCCGATCATTGACTCCGTAATTGTTGTTCTTGGTAGTTTTACTAATCTCCTTGGTGTCATTTAGGTATTCTGATGGCGTGCCACTGAAACGTCATTGGCCTGGCGTATGCACGATTGGTCGATACACACTCTATTATGTTAACTTTTCTTTGATTATTGACAATAGTTTTTATTAACTTGCTTCATTTAAAATGTAAAAACAACAGTCAACCGACCGTCAATCGACCGTTATGAACTTTGGCATATGTTTTATTATTGTTTATATTAGATGTTATTGGCATTGTCTTAATATGGTTGCCATAATAACCAACTATTGAAAATAACAACTATTAAAACTGACCTCCCTGGTCATTAGTATTTAAGTACAAAAAATTGTAATAACAAATAAATCAAAGTTCTCAAAGAACCACTGTTCGCGAAATACCCTCTATTTGAAGAAAGTAAAAGCTTTTCAGTAGATTAAACCCCGTCTTGTCTGGTTTGTGGCGGCAAAACAAATAATCCGCGGTACCATTGACAATAGACTTGATTTACGTAATACTTGTATATCCACAGAACGTATCCTCGCTTCGGTTTGTCTTGTGTTCAAGGATTCGTTTATTAAAAGATAAAAGATATATTGTAACATTCGTGATTCGTGACACACAATTTCTTTACACCTTTTACTTAATGTATGATAATAATTACGGGAAAACAAATAGTACGCCACTAAAATGACAAAAAGGTAGAGCGCAGCAATGCGCGTCTGTGAGCGGGTTCGATTCCCAGGTCGGGCACAGTGTTATGGATTCTTCCATCGAGAATTTCTCAGTAGCAGCCACGAAGTCTGGATTTGTGCCCGTTGATTGCAATAGACTCGTCCCCTATTACATGGGACTCAAAAACAAAACTGGCAAAATGTGGGTGTACTATTGAGTACACCTCTGCCTAACCCCTTGGTCATATGCCTGTCCATTCCTGAAGGTTACATCAGCTATTCCAAGGAGATCGTCTTTTGTCTGAACGAGATACTGATTATTTTAATAATGTTTTAAATGACCAATATTTTCAGTTACCTACTGCCTCTATGTATCGTAAAATCCGAAAAAACAAAATTTCAGCCAAATTTAAAGTCTCATTTAAGTAACTTGCACACGATTACCCTGAGTTTTTATTTCCATAACTTAAAATATGTCATAATAAATCTATTTTAGGTAGAATCGCCAGCGCATGAAGTGACCAAAACTGCCAAATGTTTTCATTCGATTTTGAATAAAATCATTTGGAGAAATTTGACAGTTTTTGGTAACTTGATGCGCTGGCGACAGTCATGGTGACTGTACTTACTAGTCCAATATTTTTATTCAACCTAAGTTATGTAAAAAACGTTTCTTAATCTGCATTGCAAGTTAAACAACGTTACTTAAGTACTAAGTAGTGAGTCAGGCGTTCCTCATATTTCATAAGTTCACTAAGTTCTTAACTTACAAACCTACGTTCTCCAAGCTAAGGACCAATTTAACTGAATTATGGCAACGATTACTAAAACGTTAGCCCCGCGATGTAACATCTTGGCCATTTTGTTTGAGGTCGGCTAATTCGTTTACGTACACAATTTTAGAAACAGTGGCTTCGAAAATTGCCAGACTAACTCGATTATTCTAGAATTGGAGATGAATTGCCGTGTCTGGTTTGACGGCTAGACTATAAAACGTAGTGGCCAGGCTAGGCTATAAACGTAGTAGGTAAACGTTTTGGTAGTAGGAGCTCTTTGTGAGAAAATCTGGAGCTATACTATCTTTTTTTTGGTTCCGTAACCAGATGGCCAAAAACGGAACCCTTATAGATTCGTCATGTCTGTCTATCTGTCTGTCTGTCCGTCGTATATCACAGCCACTTTATTCCGAAACTATTATTACTACATACAGTTTAATAGTTGTATATATGTATTCTATGAACCGCTTTACGATTTTTATACAAAAATAAAAAATAAAAGATTAAGAGGGGGCTCATACATGGAACTGAAATTTTTTCATCAATTCTATACTGCGGGGTGTCTATAGATAGGCCTTTAAAATGACATCGAGATTCCTAAAACCATTTTTTCTCAGTCATTCGTTTGAAAGATAGACACGAAGTGGTAAAATGTGTGTCCCCCCCTCTAATTTCTAAAGTAAGAGGAGGAAAATTCTGAAAAAATGTAGGATTGTAGATCGTAAAAAAAGTTTCAACGAAAATTGGTTTGAATGAGACTTGATGTTCAGTTTTGAGATATGGGACTTTTTCATCAAACTGCAGTTGTAACTTTGTTTTTCATTAATATACTATGAAAAACAAACTTAGTTTTGCTGTTGAATGTAATACAATAAAACAATGAGCCTTCAAAATATTTTTATTATATTGTTTTGTGCAAGAGCGCCCTATGTGCGTGTGAGTACGACTCGAACTTGGCTGGTTATTTTTTGTTCCTTTCTTACCATGCACCACGGCATTTTGTCGTAGAAGAATAAGCCACTGTGTTGACCAACTTCGAGTCTATTTGGTTCCATTAAAGAAGATTATTCCGTTTATTCATTTATAAACATATTATTTACATTTTTAAATATTCTAATATAAAATAATATAAAAAACATTTAAAAATATAAAAAATAGTAAGCCACCAGCACTGGGAACAGGGTCCGAGCCGCCGGTGGTCAGGGCTCTTGAGAGAGGAACCTCCTAACAATACGCGCCGTGTCTAGGAGTACCGCTTTCTGAATCAAGCCCTTGATCCAGCTGCCAAGCGCGAGCCTCCTCAGGTGTTGGTCGAGGCTCTTGGCAATTAAGCCATTGGCGGACACGACTATCGGCACAATGACTGCCGTACTCACGTCCCACATGTCGACAACCTCGCGAGCCAGATCTAGATATTTGAATTGTTTATCTTTCTCTGCTTTCACGAGGTTCTCGTCATGAGGGACCGTTATATCAACAATCATTGCGCGACGTTCCAATCGATCTATCACCACAATGTCAGGTTTATTGGCAACAATAGTCCTGTCAGTGATGATAGATCGATCCCAGTACAACGTGATATTACCATCATCGAGAACTGGGTCGGGCGCATACTTATAGTATGGCACTTCTGATTCCACAAGGTTGTACTTCAAAGCAAGTTGCTGGTGGATAATCCTGGCTACGAGGTTGTGTCTATGCAAGTACTCTCCGTTAGCCAGACGAGAACACCCAGAAATAATGTGTCGGATCGATTCTCCCGGACGGTGGCATGCCCGACATATGTCAACCGTGCCATCCTTCACAATGTATTTCCGATAGTTATTCGTCATCATAACTTCGTCCATTATTGCACAGACAAAACCTTCGGTTTCCCCAAATAGGTCACCAAAGCGCAGCCAAGATACGGACGCTAAGAAGTCTACATCGGGACCATGTAGAGCCCGGTAAAAGCGCCCGTGAAGCTCCTTGCCCTGCCATACCTCCTTGCGATCATTAGTGTCTAATACTCTAGGTTTGCGCCAGTTCCCGTTAGCCAGGGAGAGCGGGGTGAGGCCCTTGTCCACTGAGACCACATCTCGGTGCATCCCCACGTCAGCTTCTAGGAAGTATTCCCTGAGACTGCATATCTCACGGTTGTGCAGGGTCTTAGCATTTAAGAAGCCACGACCTCCGCACTTCCGTGGGATATACAGTCTCATTACCGACGACCGTGGGTGATGCATTCGATTTGCGGTCAGCAGTGCACGGACCCTCCTATCCAGGGCATCAAGTTCCGTCTGAGTCCATTTGAGTATGCCGAAAGAATACATCAAAACCGGCATGACCCAACTGTTGAAGGCGCGCACCTTGTTTCCGCCTGATAAAAGACTACCTAGTACCTTATTCAGGCGGCCAAAGAAGCGCTCCCTCAACGATTGTTTCATGTCGGCAGTATTGATACCTAATGCTTCCGACATACCCAAATACTTGTAGGTTTCTGTTGAGGAGAGGGATCTAAGGTATATGGAATCCGAGAGTTGCGTTCTCACGGATTCCATAATCTCCCCTCGCTTCACATGCATGACTGCACATTTGTCCACACCAAATTCCATCCTGATGGCGCTACTGAAAGTTTCCGTTACCTTCAGTAGCTTCATCAGTTGCAAATTGTTGGGGGCAAAGAGTTTCAGATCATCCATGTAAAGAAGGTGAGATATGACCTGACCACCTCTCCTCAACCGATAGCCTAGACCTGAACCCTCCAGCAGTGTGCTGAGAGGATTCAAGGCTAGACAAAACCACAATGGACTCAGACTATCACCCTGGAATATACCGCGCTCGATCCTTATCGGTTCGCTGTTCCCCTGGATCTGTCGACATCCTGGATAGCGAAGGACCGTTTTCCAGTGCCCCATACATGACATCAGGAAGGTACGCAGAGTTGCATCAACTTTATACAACTCCAGCACCCTCATGAGCCATGTATGAGGCACAGAATCATAGGCCTTCTTATAATCTATCCAACATGTAGACAGATCCTTTCGGGAGCGGCGAACCTGTTGGCTAATGGCCATATCGATGAGGAGCAGCTCCTTAGTACCACGGGACCCGTTCCTACATCCATTCTGAGAAGCAGACATGATAGAATTACTATCAATATGATGGTTGATTTTAGCTCTCAAAATGGATGTAAGAACTTTATAGACCGTTGGTAAACAAGTAATTGGTCTATAATTTTTGGGCTCCGTAGTACTACCTGATTTATGGAGCAGGTGGGTAATTCCTGTCGTCAAGAACTGGGGCAGCGACCCTGACTCTAAGGCTGATTGAAACTGTGACGCCAAGCGAGCGTGCGATCTTTGGAACCACTTGATCCAGAAGTTGTGCAGTCCGTCCGGCCCTGGAGATTTCCAGTTAGGCAACGGACGGACTGCACACGCTACGTCTTGGGGGCTGATGTTGATTGCCCCCATTTGTGGTATTGGATCACACGCTCGTTCAACCTCCCGGATCCAATCGCCCTCAGTGTGACTGACAGGTACCGACCAGATGCTGCGCCAGAACGAACACATGGCGTCATCATCTGGTAGACGCGTATCAGTCACACCTTGGTCCGGTCGTTCCCAAGCCCTATATACCCACCTTTCATCGCTTCGGAATGTGCGATTCTGAGTGCACCGTTCCACTCGCCGCTTATACCGACGAATACGGCTTGCCCATGCACAGATCTTCTGCTTCAGGAAGTCGATACGCTCTGTGACACGGGCCAAGAAGTCTCGAAAACTAATATCAATTCCCGAGAACGCCCGCCTCACAAAGCGCATCACTCTAGGTCGAGTATTGCCCTCCCTGAAGCAGATTAACTTGCCGATGAGTGCTCTAGCCTCACCGATACGCCGCTCAATCCTGCACTGCCAAGCTGGAACAGCTAATTTTGGTCGTGTAGCTCTGTCGTTGTTGGGAAATTTGACGTGAGCTACACGACATGCCGCTACAGCTCCACAGTACAACATTGAGTGGGTATCGGCGAGGTCTTTGCTACTGTCAAAGCAGTTTGACAGCTGCGAATCTAGAGCACACATCAGCGCCTTGTTTTTCTTGTGCATAGGCAAACGAGGTAGACGTGGTCTAAGTTCAGGCGGTGTGGAACGGTATTCCCGGAATGCACCCTCCAAAGCGCTCCTCAATTGTGCGTTGCACTGGGTACTCACGGATATAACTTCGTTATCATCCTCTTCACCACCATGGTCGGCTCGCGGCGAAGTACTAGTAACACTTTGCAACTGCACCGCGATCATTGGTGAAGCAGGCGTAACTGGGTTACTCCGTGATTCGGAGCGTAGTCGATCAAGTACGGTGTCATCCAACATATGATTACGCTGGATGACCCGCACCTGATCCGACAGTCGTTGCGCCGACACGCTGACAGCTGGCTCAAGCACAGAAGATTATTATTATGAGAGCGAGAGAGAGCTTTGATTTATGTGGCGTAGCTCTCATCTCTCTATGCGAAACTGTCACTGAGACTGGGGATGTCACATCTCTTCAGGCCCGTGTACTGTCGTCCTCCTACTCTACTGAGTGCTAGCTCATTTGTGGGTTGTGTAGGTCTTTTCTGATATCTTACACCATGCCGACTTATTTCTTGCTTACTGTTCTTATATTAAGGTCTAGGTACCAGTAGCGAAGGGTCGATTTTTGTAAGAGGTAAGCCGGAGTGAGTAAATCTTTAACGTGTTTATATGATTTGCCTATAGAATACTGACTGTGTTATTTTCCAATAGGAATCTTCGCCACTGCTAGGTACATGTATTTGTTGCTTATACTTTGGGGTAGTAGGGGCAGTTCCACTATAGTACTTATTTGTCTCTTCAAGCAGCCTTGCTGAGATCCAACTTGAAATGTATGAATGTCGGAGTAAACACAGATGAAAAAAGACATTTCAGCGTTAGGTTCCAGTGAAACTAACACCTGCTCATTTGCCAAGGGTACGAGGTTTTTAAAGGTCAATCAATATTATCTTCTTTTTCATTTATTTAGAAAATTCATTTACTTTAGATCGGATTACACATTAATGTGCTGATAACGCCTGCGTGTGACAGGTTTCAAATCCAAAGGTTTCAATTGAATTTACGAAAGGCATCAGGTGCAGAACAAAACGTGTTATCTGTAGGTATGTATTTAGATTAAGCATGATTACAAAAGCTAATACAAAAGTGATAATAATTATAAAAAATACTCTAAATAACGGCAAAGAACTGGAGTTACCGTCTTTGAAAAAGCAAACAGAGAAAGAAAAGTTCTATCTCACAGAATACTTTTTTCCTAAAAAAGAAAAGACTATTTATTTGACGCGCACAGGACAAAAAAAAAATAAAAGAAACAGAAAACAACCAAAATAAAACATAAAAAATAAGACATAAACTAAACTGATAAGACTAAACTAAATTGGTCCAGTACGAGGTCAGGCCTCTATCTCATCTTGGTGCTGTAACATTTAAAAAAATTACAATGTTTTTGTAAGTAATAGTACATTATGATATAAGTGCGGTAAGTTGAAAATTAAAGCCGAGGCGATATTGCTAGCCCGAGCCGTAGGCGAGGGCTACAAGAAAGCAGAGGCTGTAATTATCAAAGCGCACGTATGTCATACGACGTTTTATTACATATTTGCGAGGAAATAAATAAAACTCGGACTTTTAACGAATAAATCTTTAATCACTTGTCAAAGAAAAAGCGCGCGGAATAATTTTTACTTGTTCACAAATTAGCGATGCGCGCGCATCAGCGCTTTATTTAAAGGCAAAAACACAAAAAATAGCCAGTATTTCTAATAAAGTAAATTAATATTTTTGTGTTTTTGTTACAGATAAATGCTTGTAATTTATTGTCAAATCAATTAAATTAAAGAATTAAATGTTTATTTATTATATTTTATCTCGCAAAGTTAAGAAAAGTAAGTAAGTAAGTTTTTTTCTTTTTTATTCATAAAATGTTGACCACTTTTCTGACATAAAAACTCTTTGCTAAGATTTAAAAACGTACCGTTCGTTTTAGACGGAGCATCTTGATAAACTGTGCGTTTTACATTACAATAACGCACAAGTACGTAATGAGATACATTACAGTATTGAAATTGGTGAAATAAGAGACCCTTTACGAGCAAATGTGTTATAAAATACATTACATTACTTTACATGGAGCCTACACACCAAAGCCCACATGTCGGTAACATTTCAATTGAAGGCGTACGAAAGTTTACCGCGACCAAAGAACACAAAGGGCAAAGAAGGAACATGGATGGGTTTTAGTCAGTAAAAGTCTGACACTCCCTCCCACTCCACCCAGAGCGGGAGGAGTTATTTGATGATTTCCCATCCACAAAAAAAAAGGCGTACAAAAGTTGCCAACATGCCCACGGGCCACCGCTTAGGTTAGACACACCATATAACGACAAACTACACAGTTTGTCGTTATATGGTGTGTCTTTATATAATAGCGCGTCGCAACAAATCCCAAGAAAAATATGTGCTGTCTAGAAACACGACGTTTATAAACAAAGCATTGAACAGTACTACAGGTACAATACGTTTTCCTTGTGAATCAAATATTTATATTTCAACAACAATCTTAACTTAACGTAGATATATGTGTCACGATGGGGCTGACATGGTCAGGAATGTAAGACTAGAATCCCCTAAATAAATAAAGTTTTTTTTTAACCTATTCTGTCCCACTGCCGGACAAAGGCCTCCCCCATTCCTTTCCAAGTCTCCCGGTGTTTTGCCTTCTCTGGCCAATCAGTCAGGAACGAGTCCAGATCATCACGCCAGCGTTTCTTGGGCCTGCCTTGGTGACAAGGACCGTCTTCAGGCACCCACCAATAAAGATATGAATATTAAAAATAAAAACACCGGTATTTATTAAATAAAGGACAAAGTGAGAATTCGCCACCTTAATGAGGTTTCGGTTACAGACGTTAGAGTCACAAGAACACGCTATCCGTGTGTCGAATTTCAAGTCAAAGAAAGTTTAATTAGTATTCCGTTGTCGTTCGGTTGTTTTTACAAACACATTTGTGATGTATCTTTAACCCTTTTTAATGTGGTTTTATTGTGTAGTTCGTTTACGGATGATAAGTTACATAGTGAATGTATTTATTTATTTGTAGCCACTGCACAGACGCCAGCACATCAACCTACTACAATCTGTCAAATTTCTTGAATAGATTTTTAACTTTATCGCTAAAGCTTTAGGTTCAATGTTGATTGAAAAATTTGACAGTTTCGGGTAGCTTTATTAAATCTTGTACAATACCCGGGCGTAGATAAATAGCTTTAAAAAGAAATTCATTGTGACACCTACAACACATAGGTGTCGTTTTCTTAGAGCTTATGCCCCATAATATGAACAAGGTTTTTGTACTTTTTGATGATGTTTGAGTATTAAATACTTTTTTTATAATGCGATCTAAGAATATTAGCGACCCGCCATACTTCGTACCGCTACAATGGTCTGGTACAGCGACATGTCAAAATATCAAGATTGATTTCTGATTATAAAAAACGCATTAGTTTTGCACATCATACTTTCGAAAAAAAATACCACATCATCATTTGCCTAGCCTTTTGGCTTCCAGTCTTACCAGATTCAGCTGAATGCCAGTATTTTACATGGAGCGACTGCCTACCTGATCTCCACATCCTCCTCGCCTTGTATCGTGCTATCTGTGTCCTGTGAACTATGCATGCAGGAGCGACCCGTGCGGCTATTGTGATTTAACCACAAGCTCCTCAAATTAAGGAAAGTACTTAAAATTGAGTAATAAATTCGTCACTGCTTGATTGGATTACAGAGATTATTGAAACTTGGTGTAATCCGGTTCCCTTGTTTTGGTTTTGGTTGATTTAATAATAACCAATCTGCGAGTTTGACACAAGGGGATTTATTTTCGGTAAATTGTTTTGAACTGCTCTCGATTAATCGTTTTGAATAATGTCTGTTCGTTGGAATTCCTGGTAATGCTTTCTACTACCTATTAATGCACAACTTTTTTTAATAACTTAAGTGCTTGTAAGTCAGTTCTACGTCAATAATGAAACGAATAAGAATGGAAAACCATGACAATTCCTATCAAAATTCTAATTGTTTTGAAAATTATAGCTGAAGAGTAAGTAGACCATGTCACCTGTGCACTTGATGAACTCTATGACTACTTCCGTAAGCCATGTTCGCGTAGCTGACTTTTGAAATATATTTGGACCTGCTGACATCGATACGCTAAGAAGAGTCATAGACAATAAATTATGTTCATATGTGTACCTACTTTGGTTTAACTTTTTCATTGGTCTAGTCGTTGCAAGTGCGACTGCTGAGCATGAGGGGGGTTCGATTCGGAAGTGTTATTGGGTTTTTCCATCAGAAATTTCTCAGTAACAGCCACGGAGTCTGGATTTGCACCCGGTTGATGGCAATAGGCTCGCCCACTACTACATGGGACTTAAACATAACTGGCGAAATGTAGTTGTACTGGGGTACACCTCTGCCTAACCCTTCGGAGATTAAAGGCGTGATGATGTTTATTATTCTTTAAGCATAACTTACTACAAGAAAGATGACAATTTTCTCAGCAACCTTGGCCGTCGGAAGCGGGGGACGATTTGCAATTTGCATGCATAAATAATGCTTCTTTAGCTTACGACAAGAAAACTGCGTAGGTGACTTTAAATTACGTCTTAGTTCAACACAATAAATAAGCCTGGCTTACTTTAGACTTCTTTTTTTTAGATTTTTCGTGTCAGGCATTAAGCCTAATCTGCTGTCAGAGTTTTATGCCGCCCATGGCAAACATACCAGTAGCGAAGGATCAATTTTGTAAGAGGTAAGCCGGAGTACATATCTTTAATGTGATTATATTATTTGTCTGTAGAATACTGACTGTGCCATCTATCAAAGGGAAGCCGGTAGGAACCCAGTTGTATGGAACCTTCGCCTCTAAAACATACGTAATTGTTTTTTGAATATAACACTCGGCATTCTCCTGTCCTAATCCAATTTATTTTGGGATAAGTTATGTACACGAAAGAGGAGTTTTTAATTTTATCGTAATATTACACCAACATTATTTTCATTCACGCAGGTATTGTGACTAATCTGCGTTTATTTACAGTATCTAATAAGGTCGTAGGTTTTCAGGCGAAGATAGGTCATAACTTCTTTCTTCTTTACCGTGTGGTTAGTTCCTAACCTGGTGTCAGAGTTTTTATGCCGCCCATACGAGCCTCTGACTTGGCTTTACATGCCATCAAGAAATATCTCTCAGGCATGCAGGTTGGCCCTGCCGGGGCTGCGGGACTGTTTGAAAGAGATACCGCGGCCCTGGAACACAAAGGGCAAAGAAGGAACATGGATGGCTTTTAGTCAGTAAAAGTGTGAAGGAAAAAAAGGGAGTGTCACTCCCTCCCACTCCACCCAGAGAGGTTATTTGATGACTTCCCATCCAAAAAAAAAAGGCATGCAGGTTTCCTCACGATGTTTTCCTTCACCGAAGCAAATGATAATACAATACGCACATTAATCCGAAAAATTCGTTTGAACTTGAGACATGTCTATGACTTAGCAGACTGACATGACTTGGCATTTTTAGACTGAATAGTATTTAATAAAAATAATACCAGCCTATTATTGTCATCACTCATACGGGGGAGGCATGAGAATTATCTCATGCATCCCGCGTATGAGTTCTAAAGAGAGAGAACTCTAAAGGTTCCTCGCACTGGAAACCCGACTCCTTGTTCCCGATACTAGGCTATAGGGTTTTTAAAACTACTGTGGAGCATCTATTTTATTTTTATCCGATAATTATATTTCGTTATCGTCGGAGCCTGAACTCAGGCTAGACCGAATCGGTAAATAACCTTTGCGCTGTTTAATTTTTGGTGGGAAGATAATCTAATTGCCGACAATTTGTCTGGCAGACAACTTCATTACGAAATTCGGTCCGATTTTTATTTTTAAAAGTTCTCTATTTCATTCGATAAAATATTCACTATTTTATCGAATGAATAAAGAACTTTTTACTACATAATTTATTTGTCATTATTGACAGAATTGTCCCATCCACTTCTGAGTACGGGACTCCTGCCTATTTTTAACCGACTTCAAAAAAAGGAGTTCTCAGTTCGGTTGTATTTTTTTTTTAATAAAAAAGTTGCCCCACACTTGGAATTTCTGCTGCATCGTAGGTGGGTGAATATCAACAACGTGCATTTTTATTCAATTTTGGTGGCGAAATTTTTTCTTCATTATTCGTGAAAAATAAGGGGCTGGTATAAAAATAGAAACTCCAAGCTGGAAGGATCTTCAAGAGGTCTGAGAAAATCTCGATAACTTTTTGAGATATTTTAGTTTAAAGTCTAGTGTGGCCACCAAAATTGAAAATCGCCCACCAAAATCGACAGTGCCCACCAAAATTGAAAATCAGTGGCACCAAAATTTAATTTCTCCATCACAAACCTCAATCTCACTAATAAAGCTCAATGTAACTAATCTCACAAATTCTCATTCTCATCAATAACTTCATCGGTTGTTAAAAATATTTATTATTATTTATCTGGTCTATCATTATGAGTTTATGATTAAAAAAAAAACGAAAACAAAAAAACATTAATATTTTTATTGTAAACAAAATTAATAATAAAGACCAAGTGTTAATAAAGTCCAAATCTAGTGGAGATAAGGTCGTTTCGAAGGCGGAGATTCTGTCGGAAGTAGAAAACTTCTACGGCAAGTTGTACGCATCGCATGCATCTCGACTTGATCCCGAAAATAAGGATTCCAGAGCCACCTTAACCCGCCATTTCACAGAAGACCTACCAGAATTCAGCCAAAACAAAATCGGGGCATCACTTAGACAGCTTAAAAATGGAAAAGCGCCTGGTGAGGATAGGGTAACAACTGAGCTCCTGAAAGCGGGAGGAAGTCCTGTATTAAGAGAGCTACGGGAGCTTTTCAACTCGGTCCTGTTCTCTGGGAGAACTCAAGAAGCGTGATGAAGGAGCGTGGTCGTTCTTTGCTTTAAAAAGGGGTACAAGACCCTATTCAAGAATTACTGACCCATTTCGCTCCTTAGTTACGTGTATTAGCTGTTTTCAAAAGTCATCACGAATCGTCAAGCGCGAAGACTCGACAATTTCCAGCCACCGGAGCAGGACGAGTTTCGAAGAGGATTCAGCACCATAGACCACATCCACACAGTGCGGCAGATCATACAGAAGTTCGAAAAGTATAATCGGCCGCTGTGTCTTACATTCGTGGACTACGAGAAGACTTTTGACTCTGTCGAGACCTGGTCAGTTCTGGAGTCTCTGCAGCGATGCCAAGGTCCTCTCGAGGTTGTTCGAGAATATTTTTATCTAGGGCAAACTCTGCAGTTTGGTAAGAACAACTTTAAGAGGGAGACTGACAGAAGAATTCAGCTGGGCTGGGCAACTTTTGGGAAACTTCGTACGGTCTTCTCGTCGCTTATTGCACAGAGCCTAAAGACTACGGTCTTCAACCAGTACGTCCTGCCTGTTATGACTTACAGAGCTGAAACGTGGACACTCTCGGTATGGCTGGTCCATAAATTCGAGGTTGATCAGCGAGCTACGGAAAGGGCTATTCTTGGACTCAATGCTTTATTATGTATTTTTTTGTTGTTCCAAACAAAATAAAAAATATCAAATCCAAGGAGAGACACAGTGAAACAGCAAACAGATCATTACCATTTCACCAACGCTCTGCAGATTTCAGTTAAACTAAAAAACCTTAACTCAATATTTGGATGCTAATCACCAGACTAGATCAATGGTTTCTACAATCAGTCTTTAAATCTAAGAAAGGAATTTTTAGTTTTCACATATAATTAATCTTCTCTCATCATTACTAAAAAAAAACTTAAAAACAAGAAAACACTTGTTTTCTTTTTTCTTCGTAACTCTTTTTCGCAGTGTTTCAGCCTGTTTGGGATAGCTCTTTATTTTTGCCTTTCTTCTTCTTTCTGCTATTCTCTTTTTAACCAGCCTCTCTTCGCTGATCTGTTTTGGCATTCTTAAAAGCAACAAAATAAAAATATATTAATAAGAAACTTGATCATTAGTATACCACCCTTATAATAATTGGTCTTACTTACTGCCAAGTACATAACATTTATTTGTTTGCTAATCCGACTGTCCTGCAACGTAAAAACTGGCTATATAGGTACAAACCATACATATACAGTACATACTTACATTTTGGTGGCTCGTTTTCAATTTTGGTGGTGGGAAAACGCCACCAAAGCCACCAAAATTGAGCCACCAAAATTGGGACCAGGCATAAAAAAAATCTTTAAAAATAGGGGTTTTAAGTTCCAATTAAATTGATGTTACTGATTTATACGAAACCCTAATCACTAGCTATAGCGTGTAGCTTACTATTAAAACACTTTAAAATCGACAGCAAATCGATCCACCAAAAATTGAACAATTCTTGTCCCCCGTCCCACTCAAGGTGAGTACTTACGTTTTTGGGGGGTAATCAAAGCACTAATCACATATCTGTTACGCGCAAGTGCTGGCCAAAGACTTAGAGTTGCGAAATAATAAAACACTATTGATCACACACGCCCGAAGCTTCGTGTTATAGTAAATTGAAAAAGTGCGAACAAAATTTTGATTTTTGCTTGGACAAACTTTGATCGAGTGTCCTGTGCTTTTAAATTAGATTTTCTAATATGGTTTAATTGTTTTTAGATAGTGTGTCTTATGCATATACTAAGAAAATCGTTTATTTGCTATTTTACCCCAAATTGTTACTTTGGTGAATGCAATTATATCAAAAAATGGAACTGGGACAAGCCACCAAACTTGAATTTTAAGGTGATTTTTTTTTCCTGATTATTTATACATACTTATAAAAACAAAAAATGTGGCCCTAATTGAACCAAGTTACGTAGTTCACTATAAAAAAAAATAAGAAACATCCTATCATTTTACACCTCGATTCTCAACGTGGACACGTAAAATTTGCTGCCGTGATATTCACCCAGGTGCGTTTACAAACATTTAAACTCACTTACACAAACGGCCAGACCCGGAACAACTATCTATAGGCCATAAAATATTTGTTAGTTGCGGGGATCGAGCCCGCGACACGCAGCGCAGCAGCCAGTCGCTCAGCCACTGCGCCAAGCGTGCCGTTTTGTGTCACACTTTCCTGTGCAATTACCCAATTTAGTTTTATATTATAAGTTAGAAGAGTATATCGTAGATAAAAATGCTTGGCTCAATGCTGGTCCTGCTCCACTGCCACTTGGGTTCACATACTAAGATTTTAATGTTTGGAAGAGATGCTCCCCCTTTAGTTCTTTCATCATTTCTTTTATTTTTTTTTCTCGTTTGGAAACTTAGTTACTTTGATAACTATTGTTTTATATAAATTAGAAGCATTATTTGAGTTTTTGTAAGTGTGAGTACCATGTAGACTTTCTATTATGGTTAGTAGGGCTTATCCTAATCTTTATGGTTTTAACTGTAGCTTTGTTTTATTTTCCTATCTCTACACTGTGCTCACATATAGAAGCAACAATATTGTACCCAGGACTATGTAATATATAACTTGATTTGAAAAGAGTGTCCATGGAGTTTCTTGCCCATTCTTCTCCATGAGATCTACTATTTTCGAATGGGCAACTACAGTCCATTCACAGTTATTATGCCTGTGGCGGGACTGTAGGTAGCTTATTTTTGACTATGCAAAAGTGCCTGTCATGGGTCTATTTGAAATAAATGCTTTGAGTTTGAGTTTGAGTTGAGTTTGATTCAATTTTCAACAATTCCAAAGCTGATTGAGTTTGAGTTACAAAACAATATTGTCAATTATTTCTGAATTGAACATCAGAATAGATTCCGACTTCTATACAAATATTAGTCGTGCGATTCAAATAGGAACTATAAATTGGCAATTGTTGAAAGCTCGGGACAACAATCGACAAAATTGTTTCAGTGTGTTTAAATAGCACTATAGGTAGGTAGGAACACTGGTGCACATTTGTGAATGTGAACAAACAAGAATGTTGGATGAATTGATCGGTTTGTTATTTAGTTAGGAGCTCGTGGCTAAATAATAACAGCCGCTCGGGTCGATCTTTAGGTTAAGCCGTGCTTACCTAGGTTGGTATGTGGATGGGTGACCACCCATTACATACCGAGTTTCCTCCGTGCCTCGCAAAGCATGTTAAGCCGTTGGTCCCGGCTGTCATTTGTTTATCTTTGACAGTCGTTACAGGTAGTCAGTGGCCCAAAAAGTCTGACAACCAGTCTTACCAAGGGGTATCGTATTACTCAGTACTAACTGGGTTGTGGGCGTCAGATAGGCAGTCCGCTCCGACTTCCGACTCCGCTTTACATACTGGTATTCAGCCGCATCCGGTTAGACTGGAAGCCGACCCCAACATAGTTGGGAAAAGGCTAGGCAGATGATGATAGTCGGTTTGTTATTTGTCTGTTTGAAATTATACGAAAACTTACCCAAGTTTACGTATAATTTTGGTAACAAGACTGGTCAACGTGGAAGGAACGGCTATGTCCAGCAGTGGACTTCTTTTGGCTATGTGTACTTTGTATAAAGGGTGTAAAAAGACCCTTAACGAAGCCGAAGCGCACTTGTTCTCCCCGGTATTGCTTTTTTTTTTTGTTCTGGACCACACCTGGGAACCTTCTATTTACGGAGATATTGTAGGTCAAAGTTCCAATTTTTTCACAAGTTTTTTTTTTAAATACATTTTTTTAAGGTTTGAACTTTACTTTAATTACCTCCATGGCCCGTTTACTGTTCAAAGCATCCATCAGCACCAAGTTTTGAGTGCGTTACATTGAGTTTTACCGTAAAACGTGATTTTTCACCCCAAAAAAAAGTCATTTCCCAGCAATAATTTTTGCGTAGGATGACTTAGTTTGATGTACATAATGCTTGGTTGACGGCTTCGTGAAGGGTCCGTTTACAGCCTGTATTTATATGTACTTTCATTACAATAGGCATTGGAATTAGTATCTACCTACAGGTAAAATAAATGTATTTTCTAATCGTAGATTATTATGTAATGTTAAAAAAATCCAATTCTAAAAGCAGTGAATATTTTATTGATCAGTGTAAATCATTGACGCAGTACTAACCAACAGCGTCCCTTATACTAAGGAGTATGGCATTAGAAACTTCAGTGCTGAATGTAATACTGTCAACACGGTTCAAGAGAACCGCCTGAAGTTACCAACTGCTGAAACTTTGCAGTATATTGCAAATGCCAGAACTTAAACCTCATGTACAGCACGATTTACGATCTAGATATCTGATAGGTATTTTTGTATCTATCTGAATTGTATAGGTATATAGGTGAATTTTACAAGTGGGCGTGGATGGCTAAATTCGAAAGTATGAGGAATAGCGAAAAATACTAAAAAGGAGTCTCGATCCCGATTTCGATGAAAAATAAAACTGCATCATTGGATTTTTGACAAATCAATATTCCTAGCCAGAAATCGAAAATATTAGGTGGGTTTACGTACGGGACTGTCATGTAATCTGTTTTCTGATGGAATTTGCTTCAAATTTGTGAATCCCTCCCTGACAGCAGTTTGGCCAAGATTTCATGTACCTGCGAAATAATGCGCCGTTCTGTATAAAGCCTGGCCTGTCTAACTTCCGCCATTTTAATTTATTTTCAAAATAGAAGCTTCGCATAAAAACCTGCAGTTTTCAATAGCCAGCTAGCATTTGTCACTGCAAACAAGTACTGTATGTGATAAAATGAGCTACACACTTCACCATTAGTACAACTTTGATAGCTTATTTTTCGGAAACGCTTTAGTAGAAGATTTTGTCTCATACATTCGTTTTTATTAATGCCCGTTATGTATTCATAAACACGGGTTTTATACATATCTGCTATTTTGAAAATAAAATAAAATGACGGAAGTTTGGCATGTCAAACCCTTTTTCTTTGTACTTATGGGCTCACCTGGAGGGTTCTTAGCAAACAAATCAAATATTTACGAGCGATAGACGGGACAAGACGAAGAAAATCGTAATCTAATACTTGGCCTCGGTCTGTCTAGTGTCATGCGCCCGCTTGTTAAGTAGCATTCGTGTGTCAAAATCAGAAATGTTTGGGATAAAAAATTTTGAACAAAAATATTGCCAATGTCCGCTCTATAAGTATTTTATATCTCTTTGGTTCTTAGCTATAATTGGACCCAGTATGTGGCGCTGTTGTTAGGATCCACACAATGTCGCCCGAGTCTGCTAGTGTAAAATAAATCTCAAGAGAAAAAGAAAAATCAAAGTTCTTGATATTTTCTGTAATATTGTGTTTATTGGAACATGTTTCTTCTTTATCCGACTCTCCTATTGCAGATCTGATGGATAAGATTTCTAAAGATAACCAGTACATACCCTGGTACTTACAAAATAAATAAAATTAATTTACTTGAGGCAAGATGCATACGAAAGCAAATTTCAAAAATTACATAATTGAACTGAATTGAATTTCAGAAATTTTAATCATTAGAATTGCATTTAAAATCATTAAAAATTAAATAAAGCATCACGTTTCTGAAGTATAAGCTATGAAAGTTATACTGCTAGCGAAGATTCTAACTTTTATAGCTTTATTATCTCAGAAACTTTTTTAAATCATCACCATTAAAGTATGTTTTAAATTACGCTTCTATTATTTCTATCTTAAAATAGTGTGAAAAGTTGGAACTTTGATCTTCAATATCTCAGTTCAACAAGAGTGCCTTTCGACTTTGTCCTTACACCCGTTATAAGTACCTGAAAGGTGATCTTTATTTAACAACTGAAACATATTTATTACGAAATACTTGTCTGAGGTGTACATATACCGAAATACTGCGGGTATTCGATAGCATAAACTTCAGACAACAGAGCCAGACCAAAACTGAAAGGGAAGCGATTTTCAAACTTATTCACGTAATTACACTCATAATTGCGAGTCTGCGACAAACAAAGTAGGTACAGAAATATTCATGACCTCTTAAACGAGCCAGAATATGTATATTTATATACATATTACGACAGACATTCGTGTACATCTGTATGACAAATAGGGAGACTACATAATGGAATTGCGAGGTGCAAACGTTGACTAACATACCTAATTAAAATTTGGACTTATTGCGACAGAAAGTACGAAAATATTCACGGAATTCGTACAATGTGGCAATTTAAATTCAGGGGACGTTTCTTCGTTTTCAGAACTTGAACTTCCTTATTTCTAGCGTAAAAGTTAAGCCTAATGGTGTTATGGTCGATAAAGCCAGGGAACAACAGTTTTTTTTTTTTAATTTCTTGGGTATACAAGGTGGAAGGCCACCGACGCTAAAACGACTACCACGTATGCCGTATATCATTCTGAACTCCCCAGTCTCCACACATAGAAATTGTTCGTCGCTTACTAAAAAAAAACAGCTGTTTCCTATAAAACTGCACGGACACAGTCAAAAAGTATGGAACAGCAGATTTTTGTTAAATTACCGAATACGTGGTAACCGTTTTAGCGTTGGTGTCCCGTACACCTTGTATATACATGTACCTAGGAGTTTTGTTACTTAACTTCTTTTGCGCTTTGATGTGGAGTTGCGGAAACCAGCCCGTTATACAATACAATACAATACTAAACTTGTTTTCGACAAATCTTGAAAAATACTTATCGAAAAGATGTCGTGTGTCAAACGTGTTTCATACGTGCATTATACAAGATTTATATATTTTTTTAAATACAAGTTTCTACTGTATTTAAACTAGTCTGTGCGACTTGTTTTAGATGCAAACGAGAAACGAAGGCAGAGGAAAACATGTATAATGAATGAGAATTTAATGTTTTACACGATAATGGTACGGTGTAAATGCGGGGTCTCTCTAACTACAAACCTGGAGAGACAGAATGCGTTCTATATTCCTCGCAAAATACTTAAATATACAACAAACAATATCAAAAGTAGGGACATAAAAAACAAAACTAAAGATAGAACAAAAAGAAAGAAACCTCTTGAATACTTAATAAGCAGATCCCTATCTAGGGATCTAAGGATGCGTACAACATTTGGGCCTACACAAGTTTATGGTATTATACAAGACGTAAGGACTCAAAAACTGAAAACGGCGTATCTAGTAAAATGTCCAACCTAAGTGCTTTCAAAAGAACAAATTATGGCTTTGCCGTCTAGCAGGAGAAATTTGCATAAATAAACTTATGCCACTTTCTATTTTAGTATAAAACCTGTCTAGTCCAAAGGTTCAGACTTTTATGCTTCGAGAGTTTAATATAATAAAATATTATTTTTTTAATGGTCGCCTCTCTACTTTTTTCAAATATATAAACAAACTTGTGAAACGAGTACTATCTACGTAAATACGGGTAAACGTTCTAAAAGCCCTCTGTCTGGCTCCCTACATTATGGTCAAAATAATCGCAAAAGCCTAGTAGCTATCAGGTAAAAATTCAATTTAAATTCATAAACGTTGAAATATTGAATACTGGGAGAACAGTACCCTTTGCTTCTACTTGTAGTCTTTTTCTAAAACATAATACTACAATTAATATAGTAAACAACTGTCTATTAAAACAAAATAGCAATCGCAATAAAAAAATCTGCTTTTTGTTGTCAACTTGTTGTATAACCTCAAATCTCTTATAACTCAGCTCTTAGAATGCCACAGCATCCGCAGCATTTTCAGTGATGGTTTGATAATATATAAGCTAATAAATGAAACCATTTTCATTTTTTTACATTCAGGCCCAAGAATGTATGAAAGCGTATCTGACTTTTTTGTATGTGTGTGTATTTGGTTGTAACTTCTTCACGTTGAAACTGCTGGACGGATTTGTATGAAATGTATTGCACAGATATACTTGTAATTACAAATAGGCTTCGAAAAGCGAAACCGCGGTAAAAAGCTGGGAGAGCAATAATAATAGTCCTCCTGATCGTTTTTCAGTCGCGGCGGCCAATCTTAGCGGAGGTATTATATTATATGTAGAGAACAAGTGTGTGCGCAGACACACGAGGTGTCCTCTATCTTACCACACTCACATAGTCCGATGAGACGGCAATCCGAAAAAACTGCATGAGGCGCATGACGTGTTGACATGTGTTTTCCGAAGCACGGGGGTATCAAAATTTATGCTCGACCCAGAAATCAAAACCAGGAGTTCCACGCTCAGCGGTCGCGCTTGCGACCGCCAGATCAACGGAGCAGTTATCGGAGAAACATTATTTTTGTAGGTACCTATATTGAGATTAACATAAAATATTGTCTAATGCTCAAATTAAAAGGCACAAGAAAGGTTCTACCCACGTATTTTAAAGCGAGATAATATTCTAGATTCATTTGTATAAACTTACCAAGCATTCTTATGATAGCTTTCCTGGATTTCACCTGTTGAGTCTCGCCATGGACGTGTCCGTTTAGCAAGCCAACCTTCGTTTTTTCCATGACACGAGTCGATCTGTGAACAAGGAAGGTAACTGTTCATCATCACCATTATCTCAAATGTTTAATTATACCTTGAAAAAAAACATAAAAATTTAGCCCACCGGTATCGGGAATAGGGTCCAAGCTACCGGCGGCGGCGGTCAGAGCTCCAGAGAGAAGAACCTAACAATACGAGCCGTGTCCAGGAGTACCGTTTTCTGAATCAAGCTCTTGATCCAGCTGCCTAACGATCCTCAGATATTTATCTTCTTTATCGTTGGTAGCCTTTTTCCAACCATTGCTAAGTAACCTTATCACTTTGGGCCATGCCTCCCTGGTTATTGCGAGTCATCGTTCATACGTGAAATTATTAGGCTACAATATGAACTGACTATGAATTGCAACTTTTTAATATTTTAACAAAATAAAGCTATTTTGTAAAGGATATTACGAATATTTTTTTAAGTTTCCATTAACATATAATGGCAATAGAAAACACAGCCAAATGAGCAAAACCGCGGGGCAATGCTAGTCTAGATTATTAAACAGCACCTCCATTGAAACTGAATCACAAACACTCTTCATTGAAAATATCGTCTCTCCGGCAATGAAAATAATGCGATGGGTACTGTGAAAATATTTTCTCCTAAGTTTAGGCTATTGGCGTATCCTTCTGAGAAAAGTAACTTTACATCGGAAAGCAAGAAAAAAATACACAAGATTTTTTATTAAATTGATCAAGAAGTTAACCTGATGTTATCCGAAGGCGATGATTTGATTGGTCGTAAGAACATGAACTGCATTGTAACGTAAAAAATATGAATTTTAATATATTCAGGTTAGTACTTTTAAGATAAGGCTAGGTCACTCATGATGATACGTTTCGAAAATAAAAACTTATCAGAGGTTAACATATTATATCATTGTATCAGGCTGATTGACTATTCTGTCATATGCTGCCTAAAATAAACGACCTAGTTACGAAAACCCTTTCTGGAGTGGTTCTATATTTAGGAATAGCAACATTAAGATGATTGATGTGTACAAAGAAAGCCCCGATAATACTAGGATACATAATAACATAAGTAGGTTACATTTCTAGCCACTTGAATAGCTTTCAATAACGTTGCTTTAGTGATAAATTTCAATAAGTACTTATTTCTAACTTAAACTTGCGAAATATTAAAAAGCGATTTACTCCTAAAATACTGATAGACGATTTAAGTATGTTCCGAAACTATTCTACTTACGATTTCGTAAGGTGTTCCTCGAGAAAATTGCTTATTTTTCCCAAGTGTACTGTAGATATTTATGCCGTGGCTGAATGTATTGAAAATTTCAATAACATCTATTTAGGCTGCGTTTACACCAGAGATGTGCAAGGTAGCTGGGCGGTGCGAAAATGCGTAGCGAGGCCGTGGAACTGTGTGAACGTTTCCATCAGAGATGTGCTAGGCCTCTGAGTGGGGATAGGATGCATAGCGACGCTGTGAAACGAGGCGCAAATGAGTGGTGCGAGGATGTGTAACGGGCTCATTTCAAATGCGAGCGGTAACCACGCCGTCTGGTGACTGCTATTTTTTTGCTCGCGTCCGTCCCTAGCACACATCTCTCGCACACATCCGTCGCACACATCCGTCGCACACATCCCTCGCACACATCCCTCGCAACACATCCCTCGCACACATCCTTCTCTTGTTTTGTGTATACAAAAACTTCGCCCCGCTGAGCCGTTTCCACTAAAGCTGCGCTGAGCGAGGCTAGGTAATTGAAGTGATTCTATTGGTTCTTAGCAAACACATCCCTCGCTACGCATCCTCGCACATCTCTGGTGGACACGCAGCCTTAAGCTTTGAAGACACGTATTTGCATTAACGTGCTTGGCTTTCATATCGTCGAGAAATAAGTAAAGGGTCATTGTACAAGATTTTGAATATGTTTCAAATCTTTCAGGGAAGGCAAAAACCTCATGAATATCAAATTTGTAGTACGAGACCAACTCCGAAATATCAGAAAAAAACAGCTTCGTGTGACACGAATAGTGTCAATGCCTCATATTTAGGTCTTTGAGTTGTGTCAAGGGTTTCACTAGGTACACAGGTACATACTTCAGGAGTTTTTCAATCATGTGCTGTCTTGGTAAAAGTTTGAGTCACGAGGTCGCGAGCAGTGATAGCCTAGTGTTGTGACTGTCGGACTTTCAAGTCATAGGTCTCGAGTTCGAACCCAAAATCAGAGGTATGTATCTCGGATTTTTCGGATTCATGTGCTTATTGTATAATTATCTCATGCTTTGGTGAAGGAAAAACATATTGAGGAAACCAGCATGACTGAGAGATATTTCTCGACGGCATGTAAAGCCAAGCCGTCAATGGGCGGCATAAAAACTCTGACACCAGGTCAGGCAATAGCTCGCGGTGGCTGCCGGCCACCGTAGGCGCGGGCCTGTGGAGTAATGGGTTAGCTCACAGTCCGTCCGTCTTATGACGACAGGCAGTGTCGACGGCGCGTGGGCCGATGCCTGCCGTGGCTGCGGGACTGTTCGAAAGAGATACGGCGGCCCTGGAACACAAAGGGCAAAGAAGGAACATGGATGGGTTTTAGTCAGTAAAAGTCTGACACTCCCTCCCACTCCACCCAGAGCAGGAGGACTTATTTGATGATATCCCATCCCAAAAAAAAGAAAAAAAAAGGTCAGGCAACAGCCACACGATAAGGAAAGAAGACGAGGTCGCTTACATTGCGCATTTTGTATGAAACGGATTTTCGACGGTCATATAAAATCTCTAACATCTGCTTTCAAAACAACACACAACTAAATGTAGTTAATTATTCGCCATTACCTGACGCTTGGTAAGTTGACAAACTAATTAGTGAACTCCTATAGGTAATTTGCGTAGGGAATACAGCTGTCAATCATATTGTTTCACAGGCGGGATGGGTATGATACTCGATATTACTGAACGACCACGCAACGCCCACGTTTCAGACATATAGGTAAATTACAGATAACCTTACGATTGATAGAGATTCAGTGAGCTTCAGTATTTGACAATGTAAACTTAAATTGAAATCAACTGTCTAGCCTTTTCTCATACTATGTTGGGGTCGAACCGGATGCAGCTGAGCACCAGTATTTTACATGAAGCGACTGCATATCTGACCTCCACAACCCAGTAACTGGATAATACGATCCCCTTACTGGTTGTCCCTTACTCGGTATGTAATGATGGTCACCCATCCACGGACCAACCTCAGCAAGCACGGCTTAACCTTGAAGGTCGACCCGTGCGGCGGTTATTATGTAGCCTCGAGCTCCTCGAACTTAAATCGAAAAGCGATACTTAATCGAATTCTTTTACATGGTGTGATTGAAATCATCCTCTTTTTGGGGTTCAATATTAATCAGTAAGTAAAGTATGTAATGATCGTAGCAGTTCTATAAGTTCATGAGTTTATTATTATAATTCATTCATTCATTTATTTTGATAACCAAGATCCATTGGGTTAGTAACAATATTCTTAACCTATGTTAGTACTTAACTAAAAACACAGACAGTGTACAGGTGACTAGTGACCTCACCAAAGGGCTGTCATGTCTGCCGACTCTGGCGCTCAGAATGCTGTTGGGGCTGCCATGGAAGTAGGTATGTAGGTACTCAGCGTTGCAAAGAACCAACCCAGAAATCGCGAAAAATAACATCTGTTCCCCACATTTCGTTCAATCGTCGTGTTATACGAACATAAACTTATAGAGCAGCAGGTTTTTAAGGGCAATAAACATCCCCGATAAAAAAAGCTATTACGTCATGTCATTTCCTTGCACTGTAGATTGTACAATGAAGATGAAAAGTAACTATCTTAATCATAATAAATACACAGAGACACCCTGTCTCTGACAGCTGTCTGACAAGAAGAAAAAAAAAATCATTAAAACTATGATTAAAACTCACCACCCATCGGGATTGATTGATTCTTTCTTTATCGTTTGATTGATTGATAATAGATGATTGATGACAATGAGATAGCTTAGGTTCCATTCACAAAAAAGCCTAGATCCCATTGGTAACTAAGTCGGTCTCTACTAAAACTTAGTTCTTTAACTAGACATTGACGCCTAGTTTTTTTTTATAAACTGGAGTTTATAAAAAAAAACGCTGCTCCATATACAGGGTGCTGATTTAGCCAACTACATCCTTTAAGGAGGAAAGTGTACCCGTCATATTAAACAACTTTCTAAGGTGACTAAATCGATACCTTGTATTTATGTTTTACTAGCTTATGCCCGCGGCTTTTCCCGCCTTCAATTCGGTAATTTTCCCACGGGACCGTACTACCGGGATAAAAAGTATCCTATGTGTTAATCCAGGTTATAAACTATCTGTGTGCCAAATTTCATTCAAATCGGGTCAGTAGTTTTTGCATGAAAGCGTAACAAACATCCATCCATCCACACAAACTTTCGCTTTTATAATATTAGTAGGATTTCTCGACCTCAGGGTCCCCCAATAAAAGAAGTACAATGACCACTTAATAGGTTTAAAGTTTACACCTTGTATTATTAAGTAAACGAAGGTTTTGGACAACAATCTAATAATTAAGTACATTAAAAAAAATCTTTTTAGTTACGGTAACGTCAATCAAATTAGACAGTCGTGGGAGGAAAACAGACGATCTATATCTTCCCTTATCAAAATAGCCAAAGCTACTATTATTCCTCGTCTAAACTTTTGAAGCTTAACCACGGTTCGTTTAATCCCTCCTAAATGTCTTTTAACAGATTAAAATCAGGGCCCAAACAGATGGTTTTAGTCTCCAACTTTTCTAAAGATAACCTCTTAGCATCCTCAGGAAATCTAGACTGTTCTGAATTACCTTTGACCTAGGTCTTTGGAACGTGAAATTACTATCAAATAAATCTAGAAAATTAGTACAAAAAATTCTGAACGGAAAACGGCTAGACCTTTTTCTTGGAGATTGGCTAGATAAACGTTTCATGGACTGGTAACTGCCCTATACATACCTTTATTACTCTTGAACAATTTCATCTTATAAGGCCTTTTTTCTTTGATTTTAAACGGTACAGAATACTTTCCCGCAAGTTCAGATATTTTTTCAGAAAATGAGCCGTCGCGGGACGCTTGGCAGATGTGATACATCGAAATTATTTTGTACAGGTAATCTGACCACGTGGTCTGACTGCGTAGCGGTGTTTACAAACTTCAAAACTACTGAGGTACAGGTTAATGCTGGTCCTGCTCCACTGCCACTTGGGCTCACATACTAAGATTTTAATGTTTGGAAGAGATGCTCCCCCTTTAGTTCTTTCATCATTTCTTTTTTTTTTTGTCTCGTTTGGAAACTTAGTTACTTTGATAACCATTGTTTTATATAAATTAGAAGCATTATTTGAGTTTTTGTAAGTGTGAGTACCATGTAGACTTTCTATTATGGTTAGTAGGGCTTATCCTAATCTTTATGGTTTTAACTGTAGTTTTGTTTTATTTTCCTATCTCTACACTGTGCTCACATATAGAAGCAACAATATTGTACCCAGGACTATGTAATATATAACTTGATTTGAAAAGAGTGTCCATGGAGTTTCTTGCCCATTCTTCATGAGATCTACTATTTTCGAATGGGCAACTACAGTCCATTCACAGTTATTATGCCTGTGGCGGGACTGTAGGTAGCTTATTTTTGACTATGCAAAAGTGCCTGTCATGGGTCTATTTGAAATAAATGCTTTGAGTTTGAGTTTGAGTTTAATTTTTTTTAGAGATAAACCGGAGTACATAATTCTTTAATGTGATTTTATTATTTGTCTATAGAATACTCATTGTGTCCGTTTTGAAAGGGAAGCCGGTAGGAATCGAGTTGTATGGAACCTTCGCCACTGGTAGGTACTCAATCAGATCTTAAATAGTTCAATAACCGCTTTAGTTTTCGCAAATGCGAACATGCTCCTTATCTGTAAGAGCCTATGGAACAATTTCGTATGCAAGTATTTTTATTTATTTGTAAACGCGATTGTGCTCCTTATTTATAGGTCACGGGCCAATTTCCTATGCAAGCAATTTTTTCTTCCAACAGGACTTGGAATGGAAGTAGGAAGTTTAATCATCTGTAAGTAGGTATTTATTTGTAAACGCGATTGTGCTCCTTATTTATAGGTCACGGGCCAATTTCCTATGCAAGCAATTTTTTCTTCCAACAGGACTTGGAATGGAAGTAGGAAGTTTAATCATCTGTAAGTAGGTATTTATTTGTAAACGCGATTGCGGTCCTTATTTATACGAAGTCGCGGGTCAATTTCCTATGCAAGTATTTTTTCTTTGACGCATCGCTACGCCAACAGTCGGTCTTACCCGCCACTATAGATGTTTCACATCAAAAACATACATCATCTGCCTAGCCTTTTCCCAACTATGTTGGGGTCGGCTTCCAGACTAACCAGATCCAGCTGAATACCAGTATTTTACATGGAGCGACTGCCTATCTGACCACAACCGTGTATAACGGGGTGGTTTCCGCAACTCCACGTCAAAGCGCGTATTTTGCGTACGGACCTCCACAACCTATTTAGTACTGGGTAAAACGATACCCCTTGTTAAGACTGGTTGTCAGACTTTCGGCCCACTGCACTGTAACGATTGTCAAAGATCTACAATTGACAGCGGTAACTCGGTATGTAATGGGTGGACCATCCATGGACCAACCATCGACCCGAGCGGCTGTTATTATTAACACGTTCAACGCCATGTCGGACAATGTTGGGCGACACCAGTACGTTCCGTTTTCCGTATTTTATTCCGTGGCGTTGAACGTGTTAAGCCGCGAGTTCTTCACTCAGGAAAAACATACAAGCGCGAAAAATAACTCATTCCAAGTCCAATCTCCTTGTGTGTTGTAATTTGTGGTTAGTCGTTAAGATTAATAACGGGCGAGAATTCGAGGAAAATATCGGAAAAGTAATTCTCCTGTTCGTATTTTTCCTGATTAATAGAAGAACGTTGGGGTCACTGTACGATTCGTAGACGATTATCGTTTAGTTAGACAAACACGGAGGGATGAATTTAAAAACAAGTGAATTTGCAATTACGCTTTGTCTACATTGGTTGCAGTAAAAAGAAACTTGGATCGTGATGTGAAACTTCAGTTGAAAGGAGAAGGGAACGTCTCCATAGTATGCTGGGCCCAGGTGTTAACTCAATCAAACTAGCCTTATTTGTAAGATGATATAATAACAAGGCCTCACTGAAAATTTGGTGAAATTTGGCTATCCAGGAATCAAGTTATATGGAGAATAGTAAAAGTGAGGTTACATTATAACATTGCAGTTTTTTGAGGTTATTTGACAAATCTTTATGAATAGCTTCGGTTGTGTAATGGTTTTATACATGGAGTGCAAGTAAAGAGCACCCACGTGCGACATGTCGAAGATTTGACACGTTTGGCACGCCCTGCACGCGTAACATGACCACCGTAGAAACGGGTTTTGTCGACGGAGGATTTGACAAAATGACAGATCAACAAAAAAAACTGTCATTTTGTCGATTCTTCCAACGGATGGATAGTCGCTATGGTCTCTACATCCAACGTTCTGCACTTAGAAGAGGAAGTAAAATAAAACACCAATATTTATGTATAAAATATTTATTATTCATCTTCAATAATTATGAATTATGATTATATCATCTAAGAATTGTACAGGAGGTACGATATTTTCTTGGTATCTTGCCCAACTGAAATACCATATGCACATTACATGGGCACAGCAGCCTACAGTCCTACAAAAAGGCAAGGCAAGGCAGCAGCGTACAAGAAGGTGGTTATACCGCCGTGCTAACAGTGAACGACCGCAGCGGACACAAACACTGCAATGGCCAACTTGGGTTGGTGCTTCGGCCGTCTCCCAAGCATCACTTCTTGGGCCAAGTTCCAATATCCTTGGCATACATTTATGTAGTTCTGACTGGTTACCTGAAATAAGTTAACAATTTAAATCATGTTCAATCATAAACAAGCTTCATTACATGTACCATGTACCACGGTCAAAGGCACATTCCATAGATTCGTATGGTTAAATAATCAACTAATAAGCTATTAAGTAAGTATTGTTTTAATGTATGCTATCTAACAAAAAGACATCCGACAGGCATGACGCTGGAGACCGTAATCAGTAGGTACTTAAGTTTGGTTTTGTTCGTTTGATAGGCTAAAAGCTTGATTTGAATAGGTACTTACAGGCTGTGATGCACGCCACTGACGAATAACTGATAAAATCGGCCCATCGTCCAAGACTCTTCTGCCAATAGAGTTGCCAATGGTATAATTCCAAAGCGATCCATGTCGTCAATATCCTACCGATATTAGTAATCAGGAGTAATCAGTTGTCCAAAATAGAGAGTCAGGTAATTCAAAGTAGCAGGATCCGTCGAATAGTCCTTTACATTATTATGCAAAGCCGATGTAGTGGAATTATACAATAAAACGTGGAAAATACAAGCGTACCCAGAACGAAAGAAAACGAATGAGTCCCGTTTTTTTTCTGCCTGTCATCTTCTGTCAGTCAGTGACCAATGTTGCCAACTGAAGAAAAAATAAAGGAACTCGATTCGCTACGAATCGATTCCACGAAACGATTGAAAAGCACTTGTCACTTGATTTTCATACATATTCTAAGATTTTACCGATTCATTCATTATCGATTACTAAGAATTCAGGCATGTATTTAATCGAGTATATAGTTTCATAACTAAATTTAACTTTTCTCTCTTCCTAGATAGAAACATGGTACTGTATTTTGTGACTTCCTTTAGAAAAATATAACGGATTTTTTAATACTTATTTCAACTAGTTAACTGCTGGGCCCAGGATTTCCCCTCTCCTTTAGACTACATATATTTTTATACCAACATAACATCACGCTTGTAATCCACGAAGGGTTAGGCAGAGTGTTCCTAATAGTTCACCCACATTTCGGCAGTTATGTTTAAGTCCCATGTAATAAAAGGCGAGGCTATTGCCAACAACCGGGCACAAATCTAGACTCCGTGCCTGTTACTCAGAAATTTCTGATGCAAAAACACTATAACACTTTGCCTGTCCTGGGAATCGAATCCAGGACCTCATGCTCAGCAGTCGCGACCACTAGACCATCGAGGCAGTCGATACTATCAAATTAACGGTTATGATACCAACTAGAATATGCTTATTATTGGCCTGAAAAGCATTGAAACATGATTCTCCAACAATTACAATAGGAATATAATATGAAACCAAAACTAATTAACTTAAATTTTGGCTACAATACTTTGGGAGAGGTGCTCGTGGCTAAATAGTAATAGCCACTCAGGTCAATCTTTAGGTTAAGCCGTGTTTGCCTAGGTTGGTCTGTGGATGGGTGACCACCCATTACATACCGAGTTTCCTCCATGACTCGGAAAGCATGTTAAGCCGTTGGTCCCGGCTGACCTCTGTAGATCTTTGACAGTCGTTACAGGTAGTCAGTGGCCCAAAAAGTCTGACAACCAGTTTTACCAAGGGGTATCGTATTACCCAGTACTAACTGGGTTGTGGAGGTCAGATAGGCAGTCGCTCCATGTAAAGTACTGGTTTCCAGCTGCATCCGGTTAGACTGAAAGCCGACCCCAACACAGTTGGGGAAAGGCTAGGCAGATGATGGCTTTGGCAGAGGTGTCATCGATATCAGACAAACTTTTAACTTTCAACTACCGTCATAGCATAGCTCATATTGCCAACACAGAGTATAGTTTCCACGCTATCATTTCCTGCTTTGTCCCAAGTAATTAATAACCTAATTAACGTTAATAGTATCTGCTTGACAGAGCGAAACAAACCATTCATGAGAGGCAAACCATATCTATATATAAACTGCCGGTACCTCTACTGGGAATATACCAATACTTCAAAAGTTATAATTGAATAATATTTGTAATTCAGTGAACTTTCACTGGACAGGCAGTACCACTAACAACCTTACGAACTAGTTAGTCCGTCTTAATTTTATTGATCTCGGTTACAAGCCATGCGACCGATGGGACGTCCCATCGGTAAAGAACTTCCATTCAAACTTTCATACACTGGAGGGATGAATTTTCTAAAATCTTCCTTATTAATCTCCTCCTTGATGTAGGTTCTTGTTCTTGGTTTAGCAGTGATAGTCTAGTGGTGTAACCGTCGGACTACCAAGTCGTAGGTAGGTCTCGAGTTCAAACCCAAGACACGCACCTCTGATTTTTCGGCATCATGTGCGTATCGTATAATTCTTTACTTGCTTCTGAATGAATGAATAAATTTAATGTTTCGTAAATGAGTTTTCCCTACATAGGTGTGCTGACAATCTATCAGGCAAGCATGGACCACAAACTAAGATCAAAATATATTCTTCTTCTTCTTCTTCTTCAGCCTTTGGCCACTCAATGCCGAGTGTAGGTCTTTTTCAAATATCTTCAAAATACATACCGGGTGTAAACAGACACTTCGCAAAGCCGTTAACCAAGCATTCTGTACATCAAACTAAGAAACATAACGCAAAAATTATTGCTGGGAAATTACTTTTTTTTGGGGGTAAAAAATCACGTTTTACGGTAGGACTCAATGTAACGTACTCAAAACATTGTGCTGATAGATGGATTGAATAGAACGGGGGTTGTGGAGATGTTTAAAGTAAAAATCTTACATTAAAATCATGTATTAAAAAAAAAACTTGTGAAAAAGTTGGAACTTTGACCCCCAATATCTCCGTAACTAGAAGGTTCCCAGGTATGGTCTAGAACAAAAAATGATGGCAATGACGGGGAGAACAAGTGCCTTTCGGCTTCGTTCTTTTTAAACCCTTTATTACATTGTCGTCCGAAAATATTGAGGTTTAATTTATTTAATCAAAATGCATACATGCATAGTAAAAGGATTTCTTATTTATAATACCTACCGCAACGTGTAACTGTTTTGTGCCATATTCAATAAACTAAAATAAACAATACTTGATTGCGAAAACACTCAAGTGCAATTCGAGTCTATTGCAAAATGTCAATTTGAATCAATCTAAATTAATTGGATAATCACATGATATCCCCCAACGCAAGATTAAGAGGACATGGACCTCTCTGCAAACACGATATTTGTTGCAGCAAGGACTGCCAAGGAGAGTCTCGGGAGGATTTTGATAAACCACTTGATTAAACTTGACACTCCGATTAAGTGAACCTACGCTCATAAGTTTATAATTGTTATATATCCCAAGCAGTACAAGTGTTGAGAGTTACCGCAAGCTTCAAATTTAGTAACTTGAAAGGTCACTATCAAGGGCAACACTGTTTCGTGAAATCTGAGAAAACGGGGCTTCTAATAGAGCTACGATTATTGTTATTATTTTGCTAAAAGGTAAATTTATTTCAATCCTGTCTGTAAGTCGAGAAGTATTTATGGACAATGAACAATTAAGCCGGTAAAATTCGGTTGACTGGCTCAGCAAAGTGTGAGCAATTCTGATACTATTCAATAAAAAGGAAAAGCAAAACACCTTTATGAAAGATGAGCAATAAAGTAATTCTTCAAGGCTGCTGGTGTGTCATTTTTCATGGTGAGGTGCTGAACGTGTCACGTATAAAATACACAAATTTCGTGAAAAAATGTCCTTGCGAGGCCAATTACGGCATTAGGCGCAGTGGGGTGTCGAATTTACCAGCAAAAAGCTCAGGACTCCTGCCTTACATAATAAACGTACGAAACGGAACTTCCTTAATAGCGTGATTCGACAAAGTGCTGCATAATGCTTCTGGAAATCAGCAGAAACCCAGCTGACCTTGAAGAATGACCTTGAAAAATGTAGCACGCAGAATTATTAATAACGGCGAATTGAATTGACTTCGTGACCAAATGCTGGCAAAGACCTGTTTTAAAGGGTGTGGGCTGCGGGACTGTTCCAAAGAGATACCGCGGCCCTGGAACACAAAGGGCAAAGAAGGAACATCGATGGGTTTTAGTCAGTACGAGTCTGACTCTCCCGTCCACTCCGCCCAGAGCGGGAGGGGTCATTTGATGATTTCCCATTCGAAACAAAAAAAAAAGGGTGGAGCTGAAAATTTACAACTTTTTTTGTTATTAATAGCGAGGAGCTACGTTTTAGCGGCACTGCTGCCCATAAATTCGTTTTTACTTTTTCAAGGGACTATTTGTAACTGGAAACTCCAGCCTTTTTTGCTTTTAACAATAATGTCTGCGTTTAATGTACCATTTCTTGGAAACTAAATATCTTTAAGAACACTATCTTCAAGAATTACAGTCCGTTCCATTGTTGCCTATAAATTCAGCCTTAAAGTTCAGAAAATGTAAAATTTCGGCGTAAATTCTTTACCAGCCTACTCGCGAAGAAAGTTTCAAGAGTATCTATATTCAAAGAATACGAATTATTAACTTCTATTTAGAACAAAAACCAAGAAATGTTTTTGACAACATAATTTCCCGCATCTGTGTACGGTAGGCAATCACAAATGTTATTTCCAAACTTCTAAAAGTTGCTATTGTAATGTGATATTAAATCAAGACTCAGAATGTACTTACGACAGTAATTCTTCGAAATATATTTAAGTTTTTTATATTCTGAAACAGTTCTGAAAATGCTCTATCGTAAATATTTACCGCCTTTTTGAACATTAGGTAAATGAGTGGTTTTTATTATTTATCTGATTTTTAATTATCATTAAACTTAGTCAGACTTCATAAACGTCTATTACCTACATAAATACAGAGCTGAGTGGGAAAAAAAACTATAATATTTGTTTAGTAACTCTGTGCTATGGATGAAAAAGATCGTTATAAAATGCAAATTTTTGAGGAGGAGGAGGTGTTTATGCATGACGAGACCGTTCAGCACTGTGCAGCAGCGATATGAGAGGTTTATTTTCATGTAAATTAAATGCGTTTTTCGTCAATTATTTTCAGCTACAGAAACATAAATCAAAACTAGACTCACTCTGTATAAATTAAGCTACAACTCAGAATAAAATTACGCAGTGATTACCAAGTGGTGTGACCGTCGCGGTCGAACTGCCAAGTCATATGTCTTAAGTTCGAACCCAAGACACGCACCTCTGATTTTTCGGATTCATCCGAAAATTCATCGTGAAGGAAAAACATCGTGAGGAAACCAACATGCTTAAAAGATATTTCTCGACGGCATTAAAATCCAAGTCAAGGCATAAAAACTCAAGACACCAGGTTAGGCACTAACCACATGATAAAGAAAAAAACTCACTCTATCTCAAGCTGGAAAATAACATTTACTTTTAAAAATCTAGATTACACTAAGATGTCGCCCACACTACTAAAGTATAGATGGATTAAATCATATCCCTTTCCTTCAAACTACGAAAAACCTGTTTTCAGCGACCAAAACAAAATCCAAGGTCTTTTAAAAACGTGCGTCATTATTATCATTTCAAAAGGAAATCGGGTAGCAACAACATCCTACATGTCTACACCTACACATATCAATCCAATAAACATCTAATATTAAACGAACATCAAATATCATAGTAAAGATCAAGCATCAGCAATAATTTCTGTTTATGACGTAAAACATATTGCTGCTCCATTGGTCTGGACATTTCCCAAAAAAAAAGTAACTTAAGTAGATGTGAACAGACAATTCGGGAATCTTGTTAGATGGTCGGACATTCGCAATTACTTGTACAATAGTTGGGGAATTCATTGTACAACGAATGTTCACTGAGGCCCTATCTCACCGTTGAAGAAGAAACGACTATCTAGCTACTATTTTCTCGCGCAAGACGTCGACCTACTGTACGTCTTGAGCATGTGGTTTAAAAAAAATAAAAACACGCTTTTATCGCGGTCAATTTTTTTATATTTTGGTATCAGATCAGCTCTAAGATTCCAAATTACTACTAATTGCCATCCGAACTACATATTGTATACATACAAAGTTTCATTTGGTTATGACAAATTAGAAGTAGGATAAAACTGACTTCCAGGATTTGATTACATTGTTCTAACCCAATATAAGAGTGTTAAAATACTCGCCCAGCGACGGTCTTTTGACAGGCAGAACACTTGCTCAGAGACTCTTGTTTGGTACATACACATACCAGTAAGTGTCTAGGCGAGTTTACATACAATGGTCCACTTGAAGGACTAAGTATACAAACAGGAAACCAATCCCGATAACGTAGAAGTGTCCGCGTTCGCGCACTTCCCAGCGTCATAACTATTCCAACTACACGCTCGCTGCTCGTTGCTCGCCAACTCGTTTCTAGCTTTTAGCTTCTCAGTTTCCGCTAATCATCTCAATCACGAAATGGAAAACTGTTTCTTGATCTCGGAATAAATACAAGTAAGTCTATGTGATGAATTAGAGTTTCAATATGTTCCTTAATTATTTTTATGGTACGATTAAGTATCGTTTTGCGTAATGGCCAAGTAGTAGGGAGAACGTTTCCTTTTCGCAAAAGATTAGGGACGTTGGGAGTTGGGACGTTACTATCCAAACTTCGAGGAAAGTCCGAAACAAATGTTTAGACTACCAAATACATCTTCATTTTATTTGGGTTCCACAATGAGATAAAAGGTGTTAGTTACAAAAAGATTAAAGCTATGAACAATATTACATTTGGCGACCGTCTTGATATTGTTTTTTGTTTTAAATTTCTGCCAAAAAATATGGGAGAAAACTAAGTAAAAATAAAAAATGTGCAAATAACGCTTTTTAACCGTTGCCTTGAAACACAGTTTCAAATGCTTTATTCGCTTGAATCTTAAGCTTCAATTCACTACACTATCACAAATCACTTGAACATCTTACAACATATTACAGTCATGTATCTGGCACATGATTGACATGAAAATGATAAGGATAACCAAGCCTAAGGGCTGTGTATGTCTTCGTTGGCCTATCTCCGTCAGGTCTCCGCCGAAGGGTTTATCAAGTGAAGAGTTTGGGGCAAGGTATAGTTTATGCTTAATTAATAAGAAGAAACAAGCCTAAGGGCTGTTAATGTTATCTCTATTGTTTTGAAAGGGAATATTAATTACTAGCGACCCGCCCCGGCTTCGCACGGGTGCAAAATATACATATAAACCTTCCTCTTGAATCATTCTATCTATTGCTGAAAACTACATTCAAATCCGTTGCGTAGGTTAAAAGATTTAAGCGTACAAACAGCGGGAGCGACTTTGTTTTATATTACGAAAGACAAAACTTTTTTTACTCTACTACCTCCCGGCCAAATTCTAAGTTTGTAGCACAAATAAGAAGGACTTTCATACAAACTCGCGAGAGCCTTTAGACCTCCTTAATCCGGTCCTATCACAAAACCCGTTCTTAGCGAACATCTACTAACTATTAACTACCTCCCGGCCAAATTTCAAGCTTGTAGCACAAAAAATGAAGGAGTTTCATACAAACTTGCGAAAGCCCTTAGACCCCCTTAATCCAGCCCTGTCGCAAAATCCGTTCTTAGCGGACGTCTACTACCTATAAACTACCTCCTTGCCAAATTTCATCTTTATACGTCAAGCGGTTTTAGATATTTCGCGATGAGTGAGAGAGTGAGTGACTTTTCGCTTTTATATATTAAAGATAATTGTTATTTTCCTCGCTAGAGAGCTCCGATAAACGCGTGCGATCGCTGCTACGCGCGACGCACTATTGATAGGCTCGCGCCCCCAGGCCGGTACCGCCGCGCCGCAACCGCTATGTCCCTGCATTTTAAATCTGTAATATCTTCGAAAATATTCATTTAAATTACATGCTGTAAAGGGCCATATTGATCTATATTACATGCACAAAGTATTTAAGGTACTTAATTGGATAAGGATTAATGCTGTATTGCTTAAAATCGCTTTTTCGTAAATAAGCCATTATTTTCTCGTAAGTAAAGGATAAAAAATGGTTATTGTGGGTTATCCCTAAGAGATAGACATATACCATCGCGGACTTTTTTGTAGACCTTTTTAAGCTGTACAATACTGTAGTACATTATTTTGATCTAGCTCGTAGGGTTCAGCCAGCGTTTGCAATGTAAGCGCAAAAAAATGTGTTTATTTACGACCTTACATTAAAAACCTCTAAAATTATCAGTGTTTCTCGACTATATTATGCATGTATTATACATATAAACCTTCCTCTTGAATCACTCTATCTATTAAAAAAAACCGCATCAAAATCCGTTGCGTAGTTTTAAAGATCTAAGCATACATAGGGACAGACAGACAGCGGGAAGCGACTTTGCTTTATACTATGTAGTGATAGTGACTAGGCGATGCCCGCGGCATGCGGGATCGCCCGTAGAGTTCGGTAATTGTTCCACGGGATATAAAGTTCATCCAGGGTGCCAAATTTCATACAAATCCGTTCAGAAGTGTTTACGCGTGTGAAAGAGTAAAAACATCCATACATACATCCATCCTCACAAACTTTCGTATTTATATTATTATCTTATTGTAGTAAAGTAAGATAAGATAAGAAGATTCGCAATGTGTTTGGGGCCAATATACAGGGTGGAAAGGACGCCGATGCGAAACGATTACCACGTATACAGTACATCAATCCGAAACCCATAAAACAAACAGCTGTTTCCTACAAAAGTATGGAGCAGCAGATGATTTTTTAAATTTCCGATATAAAAGGGCTTAGAAGATTTTTGTATGTAGCCTAGCCGGCCTAGCTTCCGCCATTTTTTTTCTTCAAGTTTGCGGCCATGCATAACACCTACATTAATCGATAGTTGGTATCAATACGAACTTGTTTGTATTGATGCCGGCTATTCATTGATATAGGGTTTATGCGTGGCTGATCAAATCAAAGTTGTGCTGAAAATGCCATCAGTAAAAAGACTTCAACTCTGAAAGCTCATATCTCGGAAACGTGACACTTCAGAATATTTTGTCTGATACAAAACTGGTTTGTATTGATACCAGCTATCGGTTAATTTAGGTTTTATGCGTGGCCGCCACTAAAATAAAAATGGCGAAAGTTAGGCCGGCCATTAAATTCAAACTCCTTTGTATGTGGGTTCGGATACATACGAAATACGTGGTAACCGTTTGTGTGTCGATGTCCTGGCTAATATAAATAACTTATGCTAAATTACTAAGTATTAATAAAAAGAAAATACTAACAATGTGTACCTTATATGATACCCCATTGTCGCATATAAGCAGAGAATGAGAATCGCAGGGACGAAGAAGAAGAAGATGCTGCTCAGTTCTAGGAGTGGAGATGGGGCCATCAGCGCGCAGAATGCAGAATCCAACGATATGTTCCCGGAATCTGAAAAGAGTGGAAACGTTAGCAACTTTCGATATGAAAAAGATTTGAGATTTTTCATCAGGAATAACATAACATCACACCTGTAATCTCCGAGGGGTTAGGCAGAGGTGTGCCTAAATAGTACACCCATATTTCGCTAGTTATGTTTAAGTCCCAAGTAATAGGAGGCAAGCCTATTGCCACCAACCGGGCGCAAATCCAGCCTCCGTAGCTGCTACTGAGAGATTCCTGATAAGCGATTCCGGAAAAACCCAGTAACACTTAGCCCGTCCTGGGAATCGAACCCAGGACCTCATGCTCAGCAGTCGCGCTTGCGACCACTAGACCAACGAGGCAGTTTATCATAGTCATGAATATTAATTAATAAATTGATGATTTGCAGTAGGACAATAGACTCGTTCCCTATTAGATACATGGGACTTTACCATAAATAGCTAAATATGTCAGTACAATACCCACTCCTTTGCGATTACAAGCGTGATGATATGTTTATAAAGATTTGGTCAAAGCACTGCAGAGTAATTTAGGTTTAGTCAGCAAAATAGATCGATTTATAATACTAATATTGGGACATAAATCTTATTTTTAAAACATTTTGTTCGTGCGCTGAATAAACAATTCTTGTAACGATCCTAATATTTTGTGTTTCGTCTGCATACTAAACTTTTTTGTTGATATTGCACTCGTAGAAACAAACATGACAGCATTTTAATGGAAATCACTGTAATGAATTAAAACCAAGTGGTGGCATTGGCCAATGTTTAGATACATGAAGTTGGGTTTTTAACCCCCGACGCAAAAAGAGGGGTGTTATGTTATATAAGTTTGACCGCAATGTGTGTGTGTGTCTGTCTCTGGCACCGTAGCTCTTAAACGAGAGAACCGATTTGGATGCAGTTTTTTATTTGAAAGCTTGTGTCTTGGCGATGGTTCTTAGATACGTTTTATCAAAATCGGTGCAGCCATTTACTAGGTATGGGGTATGAAAGTGGGTATGAAAAATCGAATTCTCAAATATACCCAAGTGGGGTATCAAATCAAAGCGCACGATGTGTATATTAAAATTAGACATGTTTTATCAAAATCGGTGCAGTCATTTACTAGATATGGGGGGGGTGAAAGTTTATCTATTTATCTTTTATTTTTTCGTTGGGGGTTTTTTAAATTTTAAATTGAATTTTAATTATATTCAAACAATGTGCTAAACAAATCTTTTAACGCTTGAATGACGTTGGACTGGAGGGTTTTTTTTTTCGGATTGAAAATCATCAAATGACCCCTCCCGCTCTGGGCGGAGTGGAAGGGAGTGTCAGACTTGTACTAACTAAAACTCATCCATATTCCTTCTTTGCCCTTTGTGTTCCAGGGCCGCGGTATCTCTTTCGAACAGTTCCGCAGCCCCAAGACTGGGTTAATTGTAAAATTGTTTCATGAAATTATATTGAAAAACCAGATGACTGATGGATGGCTTTGATTTTGGTAGCACGCTAAACGAAAAACAACTATAATAATTATAATCGGTTTCGTGTCACACAAAAAACCAACATACGTATTCTATTGTCAAAGTGATATCTTTCCAGTTTTCACAAGTCGATTCAAAACAGATCAAGAATTTATCGTCGGAGTTCAACGAAGATGTGTTTTTAATGACTTCAAAAGTTTGGCGTCTCGATCTGAACTTGCTGATGCAGTTATATGTGAGAAAAGAAAAGGATAAGTCGGTAACATCTGGAGAGCCTTGGGACGATATCCCACGCAAATAGAGAGTTATAGGTACATTATCCGTTTAGATGTGGGCTGGGGACCTGGGGTCACTAACCCTTCCTGTAGTCCGATGCAGACTTGTTGACGTAATAAAAGAATATATTTGTCATTTGCTTGTTTTACTGCTCTCAAACCTATGGAAGACAACATAGTGAGGAAACCGGTATGTCCTAGAGCTGAAAGCTTCGAAAACATGTGGCATCACCATACCTGTACTGGGCCCACGGCCTATTTCCTCTTACAGAAAGGAGCCCTTAGAGCCGGACTCAACCGAAGTGGATACGAGAAGAGAGGAGAAGAGATTCTCATAAATATTTAGGCCAGCGGAGACGAGTAGAGACGTGAGCGGCGTGCGGCGAGTGGTGGGCTGTGAGCGGTGGGCTGTGAGCGGTATGCTGTGAGCGGCGTGCGGTGTACGGTGTGCTGTGAGTGGCGTGCCGCTTTGCACATCTCCTTTCCTCTCCGCTTTGCACATCTCTGCACAGTTTCGGTGAATACACCCTAGCTTCTAAGCATCTCCTGTCTTCTTCGCTTTGCACATCTCCGCTCATCTCCGCTATAGTGGAGTCCGGGACTAACTCCCAACAGTTGAAGCATTGTAGACTGATTAAAATAAGTAAATAAAATAAAAAGCTGTTTATTCCATATCTCTATCTATCAAATACTGACTATAAACTGACAAAGACTGAACTTATATACATATATATGTACTAAACTTATTATACATATATACTTCTTGCTCAAAGCCGCTGAAGAAGTCAGGCAATCTATTTTTATATCGTTGTTTTGTCTAGTTCAGAATAATTCGACTAAATTCCCCTTGTTCGCTACATATGTTTCGGTACGGTTTTTCTTCAACGTTTGGTGTTGTTGGACAACTCAAATTGGTTCTGTTAGAATGAAATGATTTCCTCCATTTACTTTTTGCAAGGTTCCTGTAGCAGTCCCTTCAGCTTGAAATAGTACTAAGTTGTGTGCGTGTCTGTAGCTGATCTCATTAATTAATGTACAACATCTTATACCTGTACCTACATTCAAAGGAAATAAAGTTCTGATTCTGATTCTGATTCTGTCTAAGTATTTACCTACGTTTCTTTGCAAGGTGGGGTATTTATTTAATACTCAAGTCTTTATTGCATTCCATATATGGAATGGAATACATATATGTAACATAGATGGTGTAACAGGTAAAAGTACAATATGGACCCTGTCGGGCACAGCAACGTTAGGAGAGATGACTCAGTAGCAATATTTAACTTCTTTTATAAGTGTGGTACCTACCTAAGCGAATTATCCTGAAAATCTCGCGGATATCCTGCAATGCACGAGTCGCGCACGTTTTCAAGAAAATCTTACAAAAGCAAAGTTTCTGCGGGTATCACAAATGTGGTTTTAAAATGTTCAACCTAATACCAAGTCACAGGTTTGAGCCGTTCGGGGTCGAAACGCTCGAGTCATGGGGCCCAAGTGCACGTCTCCTTTTTAAGGAAATCTCTCGCCGACTGGTTGACACTTCGCGTATCCAGAGGGCTCTTTCTTTGACCCAAGAGCTAGCATTGCCATTCAATGTTGTCGCATTGCCACGTTGAAAAGAAGTTGAAGACTGGTAAGTCTTCTGGGCACGTTTCCGGATATCAGGAGCAACTATGTTGGGGTCGGCTTCAAGTTTAAATGGATGCAACTGATTACTAGTATTTTACATGGAGCGACTGCCTGTCTGGCCTCCACATCCCAGTTTTTACCGGGTAAAACAATACCCCTTGTTAAGACTGGTTGTCAGACTTACAGGCCACTGACTACCTGTATCGACTGTCAAAGATCTACAAATGACCCCCGGAACCAACGGCTTAACGTGCTTTCCGAGGCAAGGAGGAAACTCGGTATGTATTGGGTGGTCACTCATCCACAGACCAACCTATGCAAGCGCGGCTTAACCTAAAGATTGATCCAAGCGGCTGTTATTATTTAGCCACGAGCTCCTCATGTAATGTAATGTAATACGTATTAAGTTTTAATTATCCTTTATGTCATGTAAGTTAATAAAAAAACAACAACAAAGTAACGAGGACTTGTGGGGTTGTGAATCACGTTACTTTACGTGTCGCTGTTAACAGAATACACGAAGCTTCTGAGAGACACGTATTAATCTTCTTGCGGAGAATTACGAGTATACAGAGTATGTAGCCTCGTGTTGTGAAACGTATAAGAAATACTAAGAACGTACACGTGCTAGACTTTTTTGTAAAGTTAAGTAAGATGGTTGATGGCTACAAATATAAAAACTGAAGTTTTGATTGAGTTCTAATCCCTTAATACGATAGTCTCGACGCTACAATAGGATTACCTTACCAGTACATGCTAAAACTAGCGGCCTAAAAAGGCAGCTTTAGCAGATTCATAACAGAACAATAATTATGAATAACGTTAAAATTCGTAAAATGTTCACAAATTGACAATTCATATTATTATTAACCGCTTCTGCGACCATTGTTTTTAAATATAATTACGATTATTCTGCTAAAGCGGCTTTCTCCGGCGCCATGGTTTGGGCATGCGCTAATGTCTCACCGCATGCGGTAGACGCATGCTATAGGAATGTAGTATCTAAACGTTCGGTCAAAAGGTATCTGTCAGTGTCCGTGTCCAGAGCTGAGATTGTCCGATCCTTAAGAGGGTACATTCTGAATCTTGGCAGCGTCAAATATATCGCTGTTATTATGAATTTATTTTTATATTACGAAATGAAAATGGAATATCGCTCTGTGCTGCGCCAAAATATTGTTTATAAATTGCAAGAACTAATTTTAATATAGTTACACTGAATATTTAGTTTTAGGTGCAAAAAAAGCACTATAGAATCTACCAAATGTTCTTTTTTAAATCTTAAACTGATACAACATCCTTATCCAGAGTATTATTATTGCACCAGTTAGTCATTTTTTAGTGCAACACAGAGCGATATTTCAATCAGTAATAAATATTCATTAAACAATCAAAAAAAGTAAAATATTTGACGGCTATTTGCGACGTTGCCTTTCATATTGCACCCTCTTAACAACAATGCTATTACATTGCGATTAAGATTTAATTAGAACAAAGCTCTGGACACGTGTCTGCCTTACAGCAATTGCAATTATAGAGCAATTTTCAATTTACTACATTCTCAACCAATAGAGCCACACGAGCACTCGTGTTAATCTAAAAAGACACAAACTGCTAACTCACTGGTAAACACCATAGTAATCCAATACTGTCATGTCGTACATCATACTTACAAGAATATTATAAACTGCTGTATCAGCATATTACGTTATGTTTACCCATGTTTTAGTACTCTGATGTTTACTTTTGGAGGACATCGTTTTGCCTTTATACGCTTCAGGGTAGTACAAGAAAAATATAAATAATTTAGGCTCTTTCATAAGCAACGCACGTTTTTGAAGTTGACTGAGGCGAAGGACATGTTTTTTTTGTAAATGGTCAAGGGTCTAGTTTTACCTTTGGGACTTAAATAAAGGCAATTTCACTATCTTTAAGATTTTGTATTTTATTGCTAATGTGACTTTGCCTAACTTTGTCGATTGTACCAAAGTATTATATTCAAATTTATTATGAAACTACAGTTCTTGTGAGATTCAGATTTTAGCTGTGTGGTTTCGTACCCAACAGGGATTCTCAGTTATCTGGGAAAATGATATTGTACTTATTTACCCCTTTTAGACCTAATACACGGTGTAAACGGACCCTTCACGAAGTCGTCAACCAAGTATTCTATACATCAAACTAAGCAACAATAATCCAAAAAAAATATTGCTGGGTAACGACTTTTTTTAGGGTGTAAAATCACGTTTTACGGTAGGACTCAATGTAACATTCTGCTGATGGATGCATTGAATAGTACAGAGGTCGTGGAGATATTTAAAGTAAAGTTATATCATTAAAACCTTGAATTGAAAAAAAACTGGTGAAAATGTTGGAACTTTGACCTCCAATATCTCCGTAACTGGAACGTGCTCAGGTATGGTCCAGAACAAAAAAAATATCGTAATGATGGGCAGGATAAAAGTGCTTTTCAACTTCGTTAAGCGTCTTTTTACACCCATTATGTTCTATGGCTCGTATTATCATGTTAAAATCTTCCAGTAATGTCTTTGCCTTTGGTCAATACATTTAAAACCATCATACACATTGACTTTAATGAATCTCCATACTGAAACGTCCCTGGAAATAAACGTATTCAAAGATGTCATATTATTATGCAAAATACTCATCGTTATTATCATAATAACCGAAAGCTGGAGGCTGTGTAGTCCAACTTTGAACCAATTTGTATGGAGTGGCTTAGTCTAATCAGGTTTGCGCAGGCTTCAACTAGCCACTAGACCTAGGGCCCAAGTAGGGAATGCAAATCCGTTCTCTTTTAAAATCCGGATTTTTAAGAACGGATTTTTGGTCCAATCCGGATTATCCGGATTTTACGGATTTTTCATGAAAATAAAATAAAAAAGAGGAAATTCAAGGAAAGGCAGAGTGTTAAAGTTGCAAGTGTTAGTCTGATAGCTGAAAGGAAGAGTGAGTATGATGCTCTCAAGAAAAAAGCCAAGAAAGTTGTGGCCATAGCTAGAGCAAAGGCCCAAGACAAGCTTTATGACACTGGATAGTACAGCAGGCCAAAAACAACTATACCGGCTTGCTAGAGCTAGAGAGACAAAGGCGAGGGATGTATGTCAGATTAAATGCGTAAAAGATGAAGCTGGAATGTTTCTTTTGGATGATGAGGAAATTAAGAATAGGTGGAAGGGGTACTTTGAAAAACTGATGAATGAGGAGAATGACTGGAACGGTGTGCTGGACAATAACCCGGTGAGTGGGGGGTTAGTGAGAAAGATTAGTATGGATAAAGAGAGAATTGCAGTAAATTGAATGAAGAATGGTAAAGCTTTAGGACCTGACGGTATACCAGTTGATGTTTGGAAGTTATTACGGATAGATGGATGGACGTGGTTAGCTTTATTTTTCAATAAGTTGTTGCTGGAAGAAGCCATACTTGACGAGTGGTGCAACAGTTCGCTGGTGCCCATCTTTAAAAATAAAGGTGATGTGCTGGAGTGCAATAACTATAGAGGAATAAAGCTAATGGCGCATAGTATGAAAGTTTGGGAGAAAGTTATTGAAAGACGGCTGAGAGAAGAGAGTGAAATTTCACAAAATCAATTCGGTTTTATGCCTGGTAGGGGAACGACGGATGCTATTTTTGCCATCCGCCAGCTGTGCGAGAAATACAGAAGTGCGCACAAAAACTTGCACATGGTGTTCATCGACCTCTAAAAGGCATACGACCGGGTACCTCGTGAGGTTTTGTGGTCGGCCCTGAAAGAGAAAGGTATGCCTGGGAAGTATGTGCAGTTGACCCGAGCGATGTACAGTCGATGTAGTACCCAAGTCCTACAGCAGGCACTACCGGCAGCTTCAATGTGGCTGTCGGCTTGCACCAAGTCGGCTCTAAGCCGTTACCTCTTCCTGATGATAATGGACGCACTTATGTCGGACATCCAGGAAGAGGCTCCCTGGTGTATGCTGTTTGCCGACGACATTGTTTTGGTTGTCGAGAGTGGCCTAGAGGTCCAGAGCAGATTGGAGGTGTGGTGGGAAAGACTGGAGAATGTTGGCCTGAAAGTCAGCAGGACCAAACCAGAATATTTATTCTGTGATTTCGGCGGTCTCCCCGGTACTGTGCCCATAATTCTTGCCGGAACGCCCATATCGATCTGTTCCGATTTTCGATACCTCGGGTCGCTTGTCCATGGGGATGGCGAAGTAGACCGAGACGTAAAGCACCGGATCAACTCAGGATGAATGAAATGGCGACAGGTCACTGGAACAACTTGTGACCCACGGATGCCCCTCAAGTTAAAGGGGAAAATATACAAGTTCGTGATTGAGTTTGAAGACCTTTCGTACTGTATGGATCGGGATGCTGGGCTGTGAAGAAGATGGATGAAAAAAGATTGCTTGTAGCGGAGATGAGAATGTTGAGGTGGATGTGTGGTGTGACAAGAATGGATAAGGTTAGGAACGAGTATATTAGAGGAAGTTTAAAAGTTCCGCCAGTTACAGAAAAATTGAAAGGGAATCGACTGTCTTGGTTTGGACATATGATGGGGAGGGACGAATCACATGTGACTAAAAGAGTGATGAATATAAAAGTTGGTGGAGGAAGACCAAAGAAACGATGGATGGATTGTGTGAGGAATGATATGAAAGATCTCTCCCCAGAGGCGACACGAATATTCGCGCGATAATGTAGCCCCCGAATCACATTTTTTTATTATTCAAAAAATCCGGATTCAATTTTTGGATCCGGATTTGAAAGTCGAGTAAAAATGTGCGGATATCCGGATTTTTCGGATTACGGATAGTCCGGATTGCATTCCCTAGGCCCAAGGGCTATGAAGTGTTTATGTTTGTAGTAAGCGATTAGATAATAAATTAAGTTATTCTTTAGAACAACTTAATCGGATTAGGAACTTCTCTATTGCGAAATCAAGGTCTGCGGGGTAATCATTCAAATAGTTATGATTTTATTTACATTTTAACTGATTGTGCCAGTTTATAGGGGAGGACGCTCTTACCAAAATGGTGATACATAACATCAATGTAATCCCCGAAGGGTTAGGCAGAGTTGTACCTAACCCTACGAGTCTTCGGTCTTAAACTATCACAGTTTGCCAGTAATGTTTAATTACTGTAGAGATGTCCCCCTCCATGTAATAGAGCGAGAGCATATTGCCATTAATTGGTTATAAATCCAGACTCTGGGCTACTAAGAAATTCTTGATGGAAAATTCCAATAATACTTTGCCTGACCACAACCAACCAGGTAGTTCGTATTGGTGATGCCTTCAGAAAGGTATGTATTTCATGCAATGTATGGACGTAGAAGAAGCATTGTTTCGGAAAGGTATACGGAGTTGACACGTGTTGTTCTACATAGCTACAAAATACCCTAGATAGTACTTAACTAGGTTTAGATTGCCTGTTCCCAAGCGAACAATAATAATCAGTTTTGTAGGTATCTTACTGTTATTGTTTTTCGTCCTATCTAACTGACTCAGAACTACCCACTCAAAATTGTTTTAATACTCAGTTTTCAATTTCCGTTGACCTGGTTGTTTGGGAACATAAACATATTTTTTGAACTTGACCAAAGTAATAACAATATTTGACTTTATAAGCAAACTTCCTCAAAACAATTGAACGAAGTTTTCATCATCTGCAAAACAAGCTTTTAGTTCCTGTTTCGGAACGAAAGTCTAGTCTAGTTTTAACGGTAAATTTTGTACAGAGTTTAAATTATGCAGAAAGTTTTACATCATACAGAAAGTTTTAATTGTTTCATACCGGTTTTAAATGCTACGAATTTTCTCTTACCCCTTTTGCAAATCGTAAATTTTTCACGAGTGGTCAAAAAAATGAGTGTTTTATTTTCAGAAACACTCGTTAACGGACAGTTTCCTTCCTCGTTTCGTGCGTAACTCATAAATAATTTGTGATTCAGAGAATTTATGTTCTCGTTATTTATGAGTGGTTGTCAAGCCCTTGTGAGCTTTGTAAACGATACTGTCATTCAAATTTAAAAAGCTTTCAAATATTTTAATTCCCTTTGAACTTTTTAATTACAAAATTAAATATTTATTAATTATAAACATTCACATCTTAGAATTTAAAAATGTACCAAGGACGACGAAAAAACAACATTAATTTTCAAGAATTACAATACAATTTAGCGTTATAATCTTTTTTGCTTTACGTAATTAAAAAAAAAGTTTTATTGGGGTAAGATATTAAAGGAATTAAAAAATGTTTCCCAAGAAAATTGAATCATTAACGAGCTTTGCAAGACCCTTGAGAATTAAAAAATAATCTAAACAGTTTAATAGAGCAAATTTTAATAAATTGCTCATTTTTAGGACTTCAAAACTTAAAAATAAATTACATGGAGCGTAGTCTGGATTCGTGACACCCATTTGTTACAAACCTCGTCTTAGCGTGTCGATGGCAATCTAAATTGAGCCCACGGGATTTGGCAACGAATTCTGCAAATTTAGAAGCGTCGCGAGAGCAGTGACAGCCCTGACTTCCGAGTCCTGGCTTTGAAACCAGGCAGGCGTGTTCCATACGTATTATTTATTTTATCACGACTGCTCTTAAAACTGTAAAGGTAAAATTCATCGTGAGGAAACCCGCATGTCCTAGAATTCAAAGGCAAGTGACGTCCACCAACCCGCACTGGGCCCGCGTGGTGGATTATAGCCCATTCTCTCTCATTGAGAAGAGGTTTGTAGCCCAGCAGTGGGAACATTATAAGCTGATAGTGCTTATGCTGTAGCGTCCATCAGTTCTTGTAACCTGTTGACAACAGGATAGGCAGAAGATCCTGGCTCAACCAAATGGCGATGATGCGAAGAGTCTGTTTAGGTTCATGGCCCTGATATGAACAATGTGTATTTAGGGTACGATGGGACTGACATACGCATTGCGATTATAAATGTCCCTAAATAAATAAAGAAAAAAAAAAAAAAAAAAAGTATAGGCAAGATATCCCAACGTGTGGAAAAAACCACACTTACATTCTAGCAGTGGCGAAGGTTCCATACAACTCGATTCCTACCGGATTCCCTTTGAAAAATGGCACAGTCAGTATTCTATAGGCAAATAATATAATCAGATTAAAGCTATGCACTCCGGCTTACCTCTTACAAAAATTGACCCTTCGCTACTGCATTCTAGTGCACTCCAGAGCTTTTCACTGCAGAAACTACACTAGAAAATATCGCTAGGGACTAATATATATGCAACTGCACAGAACACAGACAGTACCCAGTCAGCGGTTGTAGTCTAGAATGTGGGGACGTTGGGAAATTGAAACTGTATTCGGACAATATGTATTTAAATTAGTCTCTTGAGTTCTGGAACGTTGTGTTTGGAGTTGCTGCTGGGAAATTCTTGATGGGAAAAATGCGCTCACGGACTACCCTACCCGGGGATGTTGTTCTATGCCGTGTAGATCAATAAACAAAATAGGGAATCCCAATCGTCTTCATCTGCAGACATCTGCCAACTATGTTGGGGTCGGCTTCTTGTCTAACCGGCTTCCGCTGAATGCCAGTAATTTTACTGGGAGCACTGCCTATCTGACCTCCACAACCTACCCAATAACTGCACTGGGTAACACAATACCCCTTGGTAAGGCTGGTTGTTAGACTTTCAAGATACTGACAAACCTTTTTGAATCGTAACGTCTACAATTTTTTATTGTAAATACATCTATTTAACCGACTTCAAAACAGGAGGAGAGGTTCTCAATTCGTCGGAATCTTTTTTTTTATATATGTTCACCGATTACTCGAAGACGCTAGAACCGATTTAGAAAATTCTTTTTTTGTTTAAAATAGTATACTCCCAAGATGGTCCCATAGAAATATTGTCTTGATTTGATCATGGACTTCGAAAATGGAACGGAAATCTTCAATAATAAACAGCAAATTTGTCGTGATTGCTGCAATCGCTTGGATGTTTATTGTTTACACAACATCATCACATAACATCACGCCTGTATGCTTTGAGGGGGTATGCAGATGTGTACAGTACACCCCGATTTCGACAGTTAGGTATGTTAAGTTCCATTTGATTGGAGATAAGCCTATTACCATGAAATCTATTGTTAACAATGTTAAATAAATGCATAGCAAATATTTGTGTTGGATATTACAACTAAAAGAGGAAAAATATAAAACTTTTTTGCAAAAAAAAAAAAACAAACAGACAAAAGTCACCGACTTCTGAAGCTTAAGTTACTTTTCCCTTTTTTGTGTTTTTGAAGTCAGTTTAATTTTTTGCAGAAAAAGTTTTTTTTTGTAACCAATTTTCTCAAACATTGCGTCATACTTGTTTGTGGAGTTAAAAATGTGCACCCTTTTTAACAAATAACAAAGCCCTAAAAGTATAAATCAACCGTTCAATAAAACCTGTTAATTACTACCATAAACCTCTCGTAATTAAGAGCTCAGCAGAAATGTCGATGAACCTGTAGATTGAGCAATTAAAATAATCCGACTCAAAGCTTTAAGCCCTGGTGAAGTCTGCAGAAATTTTATACTAACTTCACCAGATTGATTGATTATAAACTGTTGTGTTTGACGTGAACAATAAATGTACATGTTAACGGAAAACTATGTAATCCGTCATTGTATACAATTCCTAAAATATAAAGGAAATCTATGATATATTTTGTAATATGCACTTTTCCTAGGAAATCTTTACATTTCCTAAATAGTGACCGGAAATGTATTATATTCTTGATGTTTTAAGTACAGCGGGGATAGGCGACTACACACAGTCGAGAGCTTCTATCGTACTCCTATAATCCTATTTTTAATGTTACCCTAATACACTATACACCACACCATCATTAACAAGGCATTCTGGCAAGGGAAACTTAGGATGCAAGAGCGAACGAAGCGAGCTCGGGACTTGGGGCTACGTCGACTATATCTTATTATCACATTTTGATATTTACCTTGACGTTGATTTTATTCGTGTTTTATTTATTTCATTCACACAGAGCATTCGTTAATACGTTTCCTTGTGTCATCTCAGATATTTCACAGGAAATGTGTGTATTAAAGATTCTTTGAAACATTATTTTACACATTTCCTAAGTAGGCTCGGAATTGTATATATTTCCTAGGAATTGTGTACAATTCCTTGGTTTCATACATTTCCGCTAACATATACAGTATAAAAGGTATAGGTACTTGTAGGAATTATCAAGAAGGTTTTTTACAACACCGAACGCCGGAACACCGGAAGTCGGGACACATCCGCAGATGGTTAAAACGCCCATTAGATAAAACAGATTACTCTTTAATGAACGCGATTTAAAGGGACAACCAATAAATAGCAAAAAGGACCATTCATTTGTCAATAAGGCCTTAAGAAACTAAACATACTTTAGTTCAGAATCCATACCATCTTACGCCCAGATCCTGAAACCGGAAACCATACCAGGTGCATAAGACAGTAAATTATTATCAAGTAGGGTTAATAAATTTAGCCAAACACGGGTCCAATGTCTTAAATAGGTTGGAGCATCCGTTATTTAGAAACCCTGATAAATTTCCTGAAACTGGAACCATCAATTTGGTTTGTCGTTAATTAAATGAGAATTAGGACATTAAAATCGTTTTATGGTACAGCCTAATACTTTTATGTTTCAACTTTTTGTGTATTGCATCTCGCTAGTCAACCTAGGAAATTTCAACTGTCTACCATGAGATCATGAGATACAGCCCGCTGACAGACCGACGGACGGACGGACAGAGGAGGCTTAGTAATGGGGTCACGTTGGTTACCCTTCGAGTACGGAAACCTAAATACTCAACTGTTTTTACCCGACTTCATGAAAAAGAGGAGCTGTGCATTCTGCGAGTATCTTAGTTCCGTTTGCCTGGCTCTGATGCAATTCCTCCTTAAAATTGAAAATTATGTACCGCTCGCATTTTCACTTCGGCTTGTATAAAATAAACCTCGCTTCGTTGAACATTTCCTACTACAGCTGCACTATGCGACTATTGGAAAATGAAGGAAATTTTATTTCAGAATTGTTCGTTGCCGTTTTCCTAAGAGGAAAATAAGATTTTTTTAAGGTACTTATACTTTTAAATATCGCTGAAAAGGTCTTAATATTTTATATGATTATTAGGCTTACACTCTAAAAAAAGGTATCCTACTTCCTACTAATATTATAAATGCGAAAGTTTGTGAGGATGGATGGTTTTTTTTTTTCGGATGGGAAATCATCAAATTTTAATGACCCCTCCCGCTCTGGGCGGTGTGGAAGGGAGTGTCAGACTTTTACTGACTAAAACCCATCCATGTTCCTTCTTTGCCCTTTGTGTTCCAGGGCCGCGATATCTCTTTCGAACAGTCCCGCAGCAGGATGGATGGATAGATGTTTGCTACTCTTTCACGCAAAAACTACTAAACGTATTTGAATGTAATTTAGTACACACTTTTTATCCCGTTAGTATGGTTCCCATTGGACAACTATAGAACTCCACGCGGGCGAAGCCGCGGGCATAAGCTAGTACTACATAAAACATTCGTATTTTAAAGGGGGTATTCCTCAAAGCGCAACTATTTTTAAGCGCAACTAAATTATTCCTCGAAGCGCAACCATTAGTTACGCTCACAAATTAAAATTAAAAATATTATATGTTTATTCCTCAAAGCGCAACCATGATGAAAAATAGAGATGGGTATGGTGGATTCATTAATGATATTTTTCATCATGGTTGCGCTTTGAGGACTTATTTAGTTGCGATTAAAAATAATTGCGCTTTGAAGAATACCCCTTTTAAAAAACCATCATCATAATTCTCTTGCCCTTATCCCAGTTTATTTGGGGTCGGCGCAGTATATCTCTTCTTCCACACATTCCTTTCATTCCAAACTCATTAATTAATTTTAATGAAGACTCAGTAACTAGTTAGCTTGTTTGTCACCAGCTTCATAAAAGGATACCGCAAAAACGAAACACTTAATTAAATTTACAAAATAGTCAAGGTTACCGAAATAAATTACTTTGAAGTGTATGAAAACACTTCTTCTTAATAATTACGTAATACTATAGTGATATTTTGGTTATCAAAGGAGTTATTTACTGAGATAGTCCCTTTTTGTTAGGGGCTTAATTAGTCTTAGTATACTGATAATAAGATGACTGTTAAGTGAAGCTTATATCAAAGCAGGATTTTGTAATGGCGACTGCTGAGCATGAGGTCTTGGGTTCGATTCCCGGGTTGGGCAAATTGTTATTGGGTTTTTCCATCAGGAATTTCTCAGTAGCAGCCTCTGAGTTTGGATTTGTGCCTGGTTGATGGCAATAGGCCCGCCTTCTATTACATGTGACTTAAACATAACTGGCAAAATGTAGGTGAACTATTAGGTACACCTCTGCCTAACCCTTCAGGGATTACAGGCGTGATGTTACGTTACTTCTCCGTAGTATGCTACATTGTTGATATCATCACTTAACCAGCTCGGTTTAAAGCAGTCTACTGCTGGATCTAGCAAGTAGCACCATAAAGCCCGGTCGCCGCCCTGCTAAAGTCAATATACACTGTGCGACCTCCTATACAAGAAAGAAAATATGTTTATTTGGTACATGCCACAAGTGCACACACCAAAAAATTAAAACTGAAATACTAAATTTAAAAAAAAAACTGACGGAGTTTTTGTTAGTTGAAATGTCTATTTTAACCGGACTATTCCTCAAAGTATTCAGGTAGCTAAATTACAAACCTGTATAGGTACATAAATCTTCAGCAACGTTATTAATATGGAAATGTAGGTTAGATACGGCAATGTATGGCCATATTTCACATGACACATGATATAATCTCATGAATCTTGCGATACCCACTTGCTGTCTTCCTATTGTTACGCTGGTTTAAGGGTCTCGGAATTAATGATGTCACTACGATATCACTCTATGAAGTTAACATTCATACAAAAGTTGTTTTCGTCACGTATTAGCTATTCCATAACCTCGAGGACCTCGTGGCTAAATAATAACAGCCGCTCGGATCGATCTTTAGGTTAAGCCGTGTCTGCCTAGGTTGCTCTCTGGATGGGCGACCACCCATTATATACCGAGTTTCCTCCGTGCCTGGGAAAGCACGGGAAGCCGTTAGTCCCGGCTGTCATTTGTAGATCTTTGACAATCGTTACAGATAGTCAGTAGCCCAAAAATTCTGACAACCAGTCTTACCAAAGGGTATCGTATTACCTTCTACTAACTGGGTACTGGAAATAGGCAGTCGCTGCATGTAGAATACTGGTATTCAGCCGCATCCGGTTAGTCTGAAAGCCGACCCTAACATAGTTGGGAAAAGGCGAGGATGATGATGATTAGCTATTTTATAAATTTTGAACACTGCATATTTTTCTGCAAATTTTTGTACCCCCAGGGTAGAAAGATCTCTAGAATCAAGCAATGTGTCTCACACCGCGTTTTTTTGACCACGTCATGTCCTTGCGACAAATAATTATTTTTTCTTTCTTTCTTTCTATCCAGCATTTTCAGGTTTATACGTAAAATATTGCGTTTATTGGGCCTTAAATGATTACTTTCTAATGAAACAAGAATATGTTAAGATTCACTAACTTAATACTAGTAAATGTGAGCTGTCACAGGGTTCGATTGGCAAATCAATTCAGCAAAGCAATCTAGATTTCTAGAAACTGATTTGGCTGTAAATCAGAAACACAAACCAGCATTTGGACTGAAATCTATGTAAGTACATTAGCTTAACTATTCAGACATATATGATTCTGAAATAGATGGAAACACCAAAATAATGGGTGTAAAAGTACCCTTAGCGAAGCCAAAAGGCACTTGTTCTCCCCGTCATTGCGATCATTTTTTTGTTCTAAACCATACCTGGGAACATTCTAGTTACGGAGATATTGGGCTGTCAAAGTTTCAAGTTTTTCACAAGTTTTTTTAAATACAAGTTTTTAACATTATAACACAGATTATAACTTTAATTTGAAATACCTCCACGACCCCCGTACTATTCAATGCATTCACCAGCACAATGTTTTGCGTGTGTTACATTGAGTCCAACCGTAAAACGACATTTTTTACCCAATAAAAGTCGTCTCCCTGCCATAATTTTTAATGTACAGAATGCTTGGTGGAGCTGGCTTCACGTTTGCACCCTGTAGATTTAATTTTAGGTGTTACTAGCTGAAATAGCTTGCAAAGGACAAAATGAGAGTCTTAGTGAGGACAATGGAGTCCATTCACATTAATATAAACATCATACATAGAAGATACTAGAAAAAAAACGTCATAGTTTAATTTTTCGAGGAAACGAAATTTTATTAAGTCTTTAATATGAAAGAAAAGTTAGACAGACATTTCTTTGAAAAAGAAACACTACAAAATAGCTCTTAGATATCTTTGCGACAAGCGCATTCTTATGCAATTACTGATAAATAATCGTTCCCCCAAGGCAAAGCCACTCCAATAAAAAGACGGTCTTGAAATAATTTATCACAAAGGAACCAGCTGCATTTTCTTTCAAGCATGAAAGTGCTATTAAAATGGTTAATAGTAGAATATGGTAACAAGTATTCAATGATAATGGTCTGATGAAAGCTCGTTATCCTCTCCTGCTGCAGGTTTTAGTTAAGTGCATTCAAATAGCCTCGAAAAATGGTGAAACCAAAAGCTATATTTTAACTTTTAAAAGTGATTTTCTCCTACTGTGTTGATTAACATTTTCACGAACGTAGTATTTTGGAAGCCATACTATTACGAATCCGAATACTTTACCTCAAAGTAGAAACGTTATTTCACGATAATATCGACTTTTGCGAAGTGTTTAAATTAACTCCTATTTCAGGGTGAAAAGAACCAACACATGCACATCTCAGCATTCTGCGCACCAAACGCGTGTTGTGAACATCACTGCAGAGCGCAATGGAATACACGCAAAAATTAGAGGGGCGAGGTTCATTCAAACTTTTATTTGTAAAATCATCTGATACAAAGTTGGAACTTTGACTTTATATCTCTAGCACCCGTTAAGTGTCTTTTAGGCGGTTATCACAGGACACCGCTCGTCCGCGCGGTCGAGCGGTGAAGCGGATCTGCAGCGTATTGGCTTGTATGAAATCCGTTGATACCTGACACGCGTACACCGCCCGACCGCGTGGAAGAGCGGTGTCGTATGAGAATCGCCTTATACCCGTTATAGATGAACTATACGCCAGAAGAAATACTCTCATATAGTTCCCGTCACGTAAAAAGAACGCTGACCGCTCAAATAAATTATCTCAATTTTTTTTGTTCCAGCCTTTTCCAAAGTACTAAGTAGCCAGTAAAGTACCTATTACGATTCTACAATGAAACAGTTATACTTATATTACAAAACAATAGCTCATTACTTTAGGACGCGACTGAATAACGTGCGCAAACACATCCCTTCTCCATCTCCACTGTCGCTCAGCGTTCTTTTTATTTGACGGGACTTATACCAAAAGGTAAATACGTAAACTATTTTTGTTGACTACATAAAAAATCTGTAATGTATTCAAGTAGTGCGAACAGATTCTTCAGAATATCTCAAATAATTCATTCAAATATAAGGTCAGGTACAAAATGTAATTAAACTTTTTTCTTCTAGAAAATTCTTTGTAATTGGACTGAAGTCTGATAAATGAAGATAGGCTCAAGTTCAATTAGGTACGTTGATATTTTACATCAACGAAAAATCCTTTTACACGTTCAAGTAGTATTTTGATTGTTAATTTAATTAGCTTCAAAACATTTCAAGATGAAATACGACACGATAAAGAAATAATTGAAAAAAAAAGTTTACTAATTGGTTCGCCCGATGATCCGTTGACGAACGAAAGCAGGATCAACATATACAAGGTGTAAATGGATCCTTCACGAAGTCGTCAACCAAGCATTATGTACATCAAACTTTTACGCAAAAATTTTTGCTGGGAAGCGACTTTTTTTGGTGTGAAAAATTTGAAAACTTTTTACATAAACTCAATGTAAGTAGTAAACGTGTAAGTGTAGTAAACAGGTCATGGAGGTACTTAAAGTATAACTGGAGTTATAACTGGAACTTTAAAATAAAAGTTGGAACTTTGACCTCCAATATTTCCGTAACTAGAAGGTTCCAGTACCAGGTATGGTCCAGAGGCAAAAAAAATATCGCAATGGCGCGGTATTGTTACACCCATTACAATATTTTTTAAATGTTTTTCCTACTTTCATTCGTCATCGTAAACAAGTATATCATACTTAATTATACTAGTAACGAAGAACACGTACACAAGGAAAGAAACATCTGCCTAGCCTTTTCCCAACTATATTGGGGTCAGCTTCCAGTCTAACCGGATGCAGCTGAATACCAGTATTTTACATGGAGCGACTGCCTATCTGACCTCCACAACCCAGTTAGTACTGGGTAATACGATACCCCTTGGTAAGACTGGTTGTCAGACTTTTTGGGCCACTGACTTCCTAACGACTGTCAAAGATCTACAAATGACACCCGGGACCAACGGCTTAACGTGCTTTCCGAGGCACGGAGAAAACTTGGTATGTAATGGGTGGTCACCCATCCACAGACCAACCTAGGCAAGCACGTCTTAACCTAAAGATCGACCCGAGCAGCTGTTATTATTTAGCCACGAGCTCCTCTCACACAAGGAAAGATACGACATTAAAAAAAACACATTGACAACGATATCATGTATTCGCGTAACGTTCGTTCAAAACAAATGCAGGCGAACATTTGGACAAAAAAAAAACCATAAGCCACTCAAACCATTATCGGATTACGTTTCCTTGACACAGTTCCCCAGTATTGGGATATTGTCTCGCATGATAAGTGTTCCTCCCAGTTGTCCCATTACATTCTTTGTTTTTGTTTGTATTCGTCTTTACGGACATTACTTGTCCCTGAGCAGAATGTTCACAAACTGTATTGAAAGATTGTAAATGGACATGTTTATGTGAAATAGATGTATTGTGACAGATTTATGTGAAGTAAAACCGGCAAAGTGCGAGTCGGACTCTCGCATAAACTTTTCCGTACCATCGTACTAAGGGAGCCCCATTTCATTTTTATTTCTTGTTATAGTGGGAACAGAAATACACATTCTGTGTAAATTTCAACTATCTACCTATTATGGATCATGAGATACAGCCCGCTGACAGACAGACGGACGGACCCACGGACGGACAACGGAGGCTTAGTAATAAGTTCCCCTCGGTTACCCTTCGGGTACGGAAACCTAAAAGCCAGCAGGTTTCCTTAAGTGATCACTTTATCTGAACTGTCTCTCTTTATGGGAAAGGGGTCGTGCCTTCCCTTTTCATAACAGTATTTATAAAGTAGATGTGTGTTGTGATGTCTTAATACCTTGGTGATAAGCATGGGAGGCGAAAGGGTAGGTACTTAGGTTGTATGTAAGAAACAATAAAGAGGTTGCCGTGCAGCCATGGAACGCTATTAAAAATAATCCTGAGGTGTTTTTGCCATTATCAGTACGTTCAGCAGTTACTTTATTGTTCCGAAAATATACTGTTGCTAAACCCGCTCAAGAATTGAGTTTTGTTTATACATGTCACCGTAAAATTGTAAAAACCGTTACATTATAATCTATTTCGCGAAATTGTAATCTGTCGAAAGATTGTGAACCGTAACATACTGCTTACAATTTAACGCATTACTTTTCGGTAGATTATAAATATAATCTATCGAAGTAAAAATTTTGAAATGACATGCAACGGAACGCACCTCGCGCGCTGATTGGTTAACTAACGGAACTAACGGAATAACTAGAAAAGTACGTTCGTACAGTAACCGACTTAAACACTTTAAAATGGTTTCGTTAGACAATCGCCGACTCATTAATGACGCAATGTTTGTGTGCAAAGTAATGCACCACAAAATTGACTGCCCACAAATATTGCACACCTTTAATTTCCGTGCCCCCTCAAGAATTCCTCGCAGTGCAATTACACCACTCTGCCCGCCTCAGAGAAGAACGGTTCTAGGCGCCAATTCCCCTTATGCAAGGTTATGCAAGGTTGTAAATAGTTGCAGTGATCAAATTGATTTGCACTTTGAAAGTTTGGGCAAATTGAAAACAATTTTTTTTAAGCATCTTGCTAATTAATAGATTATCTTTTCATCTTTCCATTTGTATTATCTCGCCTAAGAGGAAACGTGTTTACGTATAATACTTGGAAGTACCTTATGTTGTTATATACAGAAACATTAATTATTTAATTTTTTAGACCTAATTATTCATTATTAAGACCTTTAGACTTTAGTAGTAATTAAGTAATTATTTAACATAGATTAATATTATAAATTGTACAACTTCTTTATGCATGCGGAGTTTACCTTTAAGTGATTGTTGCATTGTTGCATTTACATTTTTGCATGTTACTTTTAGCATACAACCTGTGCAAACAATTGTTGGTGAACCTATAAATAAATAAATAAAATAAATTGGTTGACGGTTTAACATAACATAGTATGACGCTTGTAAGACCTGAAGGGTTAGGCAGAGGTGTACTAATAAAACACAAACATTTCGTCACGCTTAAGGCCCATGTAATAGCGACGAGCCTGTTGCCATCAACTGGACGCAGATCCAGACTACGGGAATGATCTTATTGAAAAACCCAATAACATTTTACTCGGCCTCAGAATCTCTCAACCAGAAAACATAATGCTCAGCCTTAGCGCTAAAGTTTGCACTAGGCATTGTTTTTAAGAAGCATTTACTTTTACCGCCCATCAAAAGTCTCGGATTAAGATCATCTATCTAGCCAGCCTCACTGCCAGGCACATGAAAGCTTATAATCAGTCACTTCTTCATCTCTATGACTTCATGACGGATCTATTACATCTAACATCCTTTATATCAGTCAACCCTTGGTTCATATTACTCCGATTTTCCATCATGTCTGTCAGCTCTGAGATTGTAACACGAGGTCGCTTCTGTTCATAATCAATTAATACTAGCTTAAACGAGTTCTCTTGACACCTGACCTTGTAATGGAATTTTGTCATTGTTCGTGTCTGGAAAAGTGTTAAGAGGATCAGAGGGCTAGACAATTAGGTATTGACAATGGGGCTTGGGGGCCAAGCTGAAAAGATTTATTCTTGGAAAATTCGTCACCTAAATATTAACAAATTGTTTTATAAGTCTACGGTTACTAGGGAAGAATATGTCTTGTAGACTATCCCAAGCTGAAAAGATTTATTCCTGGAATATTCGTCACCTATATATTAACAAATTGTTTTATAAGTCTACGGTTGCTAGCGAAGAATATTTCTTGTCGACTACCTAATGCTGGCATTACACTTGGATTGGATCAAAACAAAATGTTTTTTATGCATATTGCGATATACTTAGTTCACTTTGTTTTAATGATAGAAGGCGAATATTTTTGCCCAGATCTGCATAGTGTAGTGCCACCATTAGAAGGAAGTTACATAACATACACCTGTAATCCCACAAGGGCGAGGCAGAAGTGTACCTTTTAGTACCTACCTCAACATTGCGCCAGTTATATTTAAGTCCCATGTAATAGAGAGCGAGCCTATTGCCATCCACGGGCACGCATCCAGACTCCGATGCTGCTGCTGAGAAATTCCAGATGGAAAAACCTAACAACACTTTGCCCGACCCGGAAATCGAACCCAGGACCTAATATTCAGCAATCGCGCTTGCGACCACTAGACCAACGAGGCAGCCTCTTAGAAGAAAGTTCACTACTAAAATTCAATAACATATTTATTAAATAACACCTACACTAATATTACAAAGAGGAAAGAGTTGTATTTTGTGTGTGTGTGTGTATGTTTGTAACGAATAAACTCAAAAACTACTGGACTGATTTCAAAAATTCTTTCACCATTAGAATGCCACATTATCCCTGAGTAACATAGGCTATATTTATTACTAGAAAAAATTAGGGGGGGGGGGGGAATTAGGGGTAAATAAATCTCCACCCGTGCGCAGCCGGGACGGGCCGCTAGTCATTCATAAAATAATACCCCTTCCCAAGTCCTTCACAGGATATGTTATTCGCAAACGTTCAAGGTTATCGTTATCTTAGACCCTGGCTATAATGCCTACGTGCCTGTAACTTTGATAGGAGCTTATTTTTAAGTGGAAGTTAGATAAGGGACCAAGGGCAGCTTAACTTTAGATAGAAGGATTTGTGTCTATATTTTCTGCTGATAAATCATAATCGTTGTTCGATTCTTATTATGGAATTGAGGGTAGTTGGTAGTAAATCATCACTGAACTTGCTCTCGATCTACGTCGCGGCCATATACAGGGTGGACGGGACACCGACGCGAAAACGGTTACGACGTATTCAGTACATCATTCTGAGCCCCTCCACCTTTTAAAAAAATCAGCTGTTCCATACATTTTGACCATGTAGTGATTTCACTTTTGTAGGTAAAAGCTGTTTTTTTTTTCATCGCTCAGAATGATTTACTGGATACGTGGTAACCGTTTTCGCGTCGGTGTCCCTGGCACCCTGTACATGGCCGCGACGTAAATAGAGAGCAAGTTCAGTGATAATTTACCAACTACCCTCAATTCGATAATAAGAATCGAACAATGATTATGATTTATCAGCAGAAAATATAGACACAAATCCTTCTATCTAAAGTAAACGGAACAACTCGTTTTTCTGAGACAACACCTTCCTAAACACATTATTATCTGCCGAAACGTTTTACAGTTTCATTCAGGTCGTCTTCAAGTCTAACCGGATGCAGCTGAATGCTAAAATTTCACATTGAGCAACGCGGTATCCCTTTCTCAGCAAAAGTCCGGATTCTGATCTGTGCCCGGTTAATGGCAATAGGCCCCCTATTATGTGGGATTTAAATATAACTAACATAATTATGGTTGTGCTATCGGGCACACCCCAGTGGGCCACGGTCTAGGAATTCGGGGAAAATAGGCACCATGTAATGTTAGGGTTGCGCCACATCGAGCTGCTGGGTGCTATAGGATTACCGCTCTGCTTCTCGCTCTAGCAAATGACGGTCTGAGCTGAAAACGCACTCTTCCATGCTCTTATAGCATGGAAAAATGCGGTTCCGTGCTGCTAGATATGGCACAATCCTTATGGTGCCCGGCCTTCGTAAGACTCTGACATAAACTAATAGTAAACTATAGATAAACTTCCTCCAACAAACATCAGTCTGCTGTCAACAGAAACTTTGCAGAAGCTCGTGAAAGACAATGTCACTTTGACGTAACCTCAACTGTACCGTCGCCGCGTCGTAATTAATGAGGACAATTTTACGAAGCGGGGTTGTAAGTAGAACTCGTGAATATCATCACTCAACGAATTATGTTATGATGGGTTGAGCTATTACTCTTATTTTTATGTTGTTAGTTGGGGTTGTTTCCACGAATTCTGGTGGAGAAGTTTGTTCGTTCTTTGGAATTTTCAGAATTCGAGTTTTTGCTGGTTCAGGAAATCCAGAAGGACAACGCAGACAATTTGCGGACTCCGCTCCAGACACGGATACTTCCACACAAATACATAGTACTGAAGTATTATTCAGTTTCCGGTTTTCGCAGCTGGTCTACAGTTTTCAGCAGTTTGGCTGATTTATAAGTGGGCCTAATAATTAATTTATCTTAATTTTTTTATTCATACAATAATTTTCGTTTTTTAGTAAACTTTGGATCCTGCCTCCTGTATCCATGGTAACATAATTTTAACTTTTATAGTTCAATCCTATATTTGTTTATGGTTGAAGTTTAAAAGGGCACGTCAGAGCTACACAGATCATTCGGAATTATGAATTTTATTTGTGAAACATTTATTGAAAAAACAAGTTGGCGATGTTACGTACCGATATTCGCAACGATCCTGTCCTGCTATATTCCTAAACATCACAACCGCAATTAGAAATGGAACTGACCATAAATGTTTACAATTACCCACACATTAAACTTCCGATGTCTAAAACAAACAGAACGCGAACGTTTATTATTGTTACTCAGAATTTATGAACACAATGGAGATAACTAGAATTTGTATGTTGCTAACCAAACAGGGTCGAGCATATACGTAGAACAGTTAGTCATTATTACATCCTAATGTTCTCATGCCAGGACATAAAATGGACCCAATTTGTTCACATTAGATACCTACATCTAGAATTCTAGACGATGAGGAAACTACTACTATATTCTATACTTGTAGAAAACCTTCCGTAGGTTTTAATTAACCGGTGATTTACTGTCTGTCTGTTTGATTGGCCCGGATTTGGTCTGGCCTTGTCGTCGGTCTGGACTTTCTGACAAACTTAGAAAACAAAAATGGTGTTCTGTACAATACCTACACGGTGAAAATGTATCATCGACCACCTGTTTTTTAGATGCGAAAAATTTCAATTTTGGTGGGTCTAGATTACGGAATCCATGGAAAAAGTTCGTGCCATGATGTCCGTAATATCTCTAACGCAGTTTATTTCATTTTATAGATAACATAATAACATAACATCACGCCTGTAATCCCCAAAGGGTTAGACAGATGGGTACATTATAGTACACCCACATTTCACCAGTTATGTTTACGTCCCATGTAACAGGGCGAGCCTATTGCCATCAACCGGGCACAAATCCCGACTCCATGGCTGCTACTCAGAAATTCCTGATGGAAAAACCCAATAACCATTTGCCCGACCCGGGAATCGAACCGGGGACCTCATAGGGCCCGGACACATCGCCACGGCGCGGCGCGGCGTCGTACCGCGGGACGGTGCCGTGTACGGTGCGCCGCGCGGCACGACGCCGCGCTGCCGCCGCTCCGTGGTGTTGTGTCCAGGCCTATACTCAGCAGTCGCGATGGACGCACTCATGATTAGGTTCCTAAATACTACACAGCTTCTATTAATATATTGAAAATCCAAAATGGTACAATACAATAAACGCTGTCCAAACTTTTTTCATCGTTTATATTTTTGATATAATAAACACTATTCATTTTATATAAATTAATTGAATAACGCGGATGGCTCAAAACTTTATTAATATCCTTTTCCTGGCTAGATTTCATTTAAAACAATGAGTTTATAAAACAATGAGTTTATAACTTTATAAACAGAACTCGAGTAAATAACTTTAGAAAGTATTTCCCTGTGTTTCTCTGGATTGTATAAAATTGATAAATACCTCTTGCTGTGAAAAAGAAATACGATGTTTAATTAGATATTAATTTATTTGCCTAGCCTTTTTCCAACTATGTTGGGGTCGGCTTCCAGTCTAACCGGATGCAGCTAAATACCAGTATTTTACATGGAGCAACTGCCTATCTGACCTACACAACCCAGTTAGTACTGGGTAATACGATACCCCTTGGTAAGACTGGTTGTCAAGACTTTTTGGGCCACTATAAAAACCTGTAAAGACTGTCAAAGATCTATAAATGACAGCCGAGACCAACGGCTTATTATTATAGCTTATTTACTTTTCTAACGTAAGTGAAATTTAGCCTATTATGTACCCGTTGCTAGGATACAGGCATCGGGCATCCTCCAAGAGAGGGTATGGGCTGTATTCCATTAAGGCCCAGTGTGGGTTGGTAGATGTCACATGTTTTTGGTTTTAGGACATGCCGTTTACTTATGCAGATTTTTTTCCTGGGAACATATTTGTCCATGCAAAATTATCACCCTTTTTCGAACTTCGTTGGTCAAATAACTTAGTATTACCGATACCCAAAAGTTTTCTGACTATAGAGCTTCTAACTAACTGACCTTCTCAACGGACATGTTCTATGAAAACTAAGTACCATTTCAGAGATTTATCATGTACATATATCAATTGTCAATTTATGTTAACAAAATGGTATTTTTCTTATTTATTTTTTTGTACTATATCACAATGCTGTCCTATTTGACCCAAAGGTTGACTGGTAGAGAATGCCTTGTGGCATTAAGTCCGCCTATGTACGACTTTTGTACATGAAGTTTAAATAAATAAATATATGTACATACATACATAAACTCACGCCTTTTTCCCAAGGGGGTGGGTAGTCAGAAACCACAGAACGCCACCTGCTACGATGCTTACATACTCCTTTTGCCTCGTTCACGTTCATACATCTGGTCATACACGCAAGCCGGTTGCGAGTACTACGCACCTGACCTTTCTGAAGAACTTCACCAATAAGGTTAGTGTATGTCCTTCTAGGGCGTCCCCTCCCGGCGTTGCCACTCACATCTGCCTTATAAATACGTATAATAACAATATGTATAATGTAACTTTATCAATTATTAATAAAAAGGTTACACGTGTGTAAGAATTATTCGATCATGAGATATTTTATAATAGATTTATGTATTACATACAGTTAACCGCCCTTCCTGCTTTGATAAAGGTTGTTACCATGGAGATGTAGTGAGGTGAGAGACAGTCGTTACGGCTAGTTAGAAGCCTGAAAGGTTAACAGTCAGTTGTTACAAAGAGCCTACTACTACCTAGCGACTGCCTATCTGTTATATATGTGTAAGTGTCAACATTGTATATGTGTGTGTGGGCTGCGCCCCTACCCTGATCTAACCTGCTTATTAAACAGTGTGCTTATAGCTGTCAGTAGTATCACTTGTGCCCTACGTACTTAACAGTGGCGACGAGTACCCACAATAGTAAAAAAAAAAACCTTTGTTAAAAAATGGCTCAGTCATTTTGTGGGATTTTAACGACTTTCGATCATAACGTTAATGATTGGAAGACGTACAAGGGGCGGACTACGCAGTGGTTCATCGCAAACAGCATCGATGCGAAGAGTGATGCAGCGGGGACCAGGAAGCGAGCCATACTGCTCAGCGCACTCAATGATAGTACCTACAAGTTGGCAGCGGACTTGACCCTGCCCAAAGACGTACAAGAGGTGCCATATGAGGATCTAGTTGCGTTATTGGATAACCATTTCACTCCAAAACGTTGCGGGTTGAGCTCCACAAGGTCAGATAGGCAGTCGCTCCAAGTAGTATACTAGTCAGCTACATCTGGTTGGACTGGAAGTCGAACCAATACAGGGTGACTGGTAATTAGTGACCGATACTTTAACACGTGATTGTACTCATGATAACAAACAACTTTCCCAAAGAAACATTTTTTTTATTACTCATTCATTTTTATCACAATAACACAACAGCGGGCCGTATGATATTCGCGCGCACACGCCTGTGACCTATCAGCTGTTATCCGCATGACGCCGCTCTGTCTCATTACTATCGTATCGTGCAACAGTGGGTAGGCAGAGCACCCGCTCGGCTCGCAAGAACGCTCCGTAATGCTCCGCTGTTGTGTTATTGTGATAAAACTGATAGTATTCAAAAAAATGTTTCTTTGGGAAAGCTGTTTGTTAGCATGACTACAATCACGTGTTTAAGTATCGGTCACTAAATTACCAGTCACCCTATAAATGTAGTTGGGAAAAAGGCTAGGCAGAGTTTGTGGGAGTGAGTTTGACCTTACCTCTAATGGGTGTAAAAGAACCCTTAACGAAGCCGACAGGCACTTATTCTCCCTGTCATTACAAGATTTTTTTTGTTCTGGACTGTACCTGGCAACCTTCTAGTTACGGAGATATTGGAGGTCAAGGTTCAAACTTCTTCACAAGTTTTTTTTTTAAATACAAGTTTTTAACGGTGTAACTTTACTTTGGAAACCTCAATGACCCTTGTAATATTCAATGCATTAATCAGCACAAGAGTCCGTTACATTGAGTTTTACCGTAGAATGAGATTTTTCACCCCAAAGAAAAAGTCATTTCCCTGCAATATTTTTTGCGTACAGTTACTTACGGCTTCGTGAATAGTACGTTTACACCTTGTATATTGAATGTATTGTTCCAAAACACTCCCTTTAGTAACTGGTTTATAACTAAATGTCAATCAATCTCAAATGCTGGACACCTACATCCATTCGGAAATGTAATTAGTGATAATAATAACAGTAGCTACCTAAATCAATATTTAGTCATTATACTTTAGGACATATCTTATGTATAGTTGTATACAATGGCGGAAATTCGAAATACTGATTGACCACGCGGCATCAAAAGTCCGATAGCGATACTTCAAATTACCTCAGTCGATATTGTTAAAGGAGGTAGAATTCTGTATAATCTTTACCTACTACAAAACAAATGCTCTCCAGTTTTGAACAATTTATTGAAAAGTTTACTTACACATTCAATCACTCTGCCACGAATATATTTTACATGTATCTGCATCTATCAGAATTTTCAGGATACATTGTATTCAATAGAATTTCATTGCAATATCTCTCAGCGTTGCTGCATATAGAACGGATACCGCATTTTCAGTTCATTCATCGGTCATCAGTTCACTTTACTGCAGCGAAACATTTCGAATATAAACATTAATTTGATCACAATTGCTATACTCCAGTTTACGAGTTCATTCCGATTTCTTGTGAAGGTCTCGCAACATCGTGGTAAAGCAAGAACGTGTGGAAATGGCGGGAAACTAAAGCTGCGGTATTTTTTTGCTTTTAGCAGTATTTGTGAGGCAGAAATAGGAATGGTTGGTAATACTAAGAGCCATTAAGTAAATAGAAATAGGTTTGATAACGACGCCATGTTTTTCGGAGGTTACTTGTTCGAGGAATCGTATCTGAGGGAAATACGATTAAGAATACCATGTTGTGGGTGTTTCTGAGTCTTTGGCATAACGACTCGAATCAAGTCTGTAAAAAAAAATCCTTCAAATGGACATAAAGTACCTACCGGTGTGTGCTTTTGTAAGACATGGGCGAAAAAAAGACTTAGGTGACTACTCATCCGCAAAATATTTCATCCGCGGATGATACGTTACCCTTTGAAAATTGGAAGGCGACGAATCATCCGCAAGTTCGGATGAGTCGTCGCATAGTTAATATTGATGTGGTCATATCAGCCAAATAGACAGACAAACATTTGTGTATAGGAACATTGTCTAGGTCTGTTCTTTTGTATCGCCGGTTTGGCTAGCGGCTATGTGTAATAATATCATCTAAGTCGAAAAAAACACGGCACTCCCCATCTATTGATTCATAGAGTTCCTATTGAATTGATGGCACTGCGAGACAATCGTAAAGGTATTTATTTATTTAACAATTTATGTACAGTCAGCAACAGAAGTCGTAGAACATAATTCGTTTCCAATATTTCCTAATCATTATTATTTAGCATAAGTTATTGACTAAAGTAAATTATAAAACAACTTGTCATAATTGAACTACAAAAGTCGCTGAACAACGACAAAATTGTATGATCTGTAATAAATACAAAAGTCGCTGAGCATAGCTAATTTCCTACATTACTAAGAAGAATTCAGGGGGCGAGACACATTATGCCACAATAAATGGTGAATTCAATGCGAGAACGTCTCCTAGCGGTCATCGATGCTAATGCGGGGCGGACGATTTTGATTAAAGTTTTTACTAAATAAATGATACGAAATATATATTTTTATATTATACCTACTTAATTTGCTTTGCTTATAGTTTCTTCTGTGTATAGCGTGACTGGTAATTAGTGACCGATACTTAAACAGGTGATTGTACCCATGGTAACAAACACCTTTCCCAAAGAAACATTTTTTTTATACTCATTCACTTTAATTACAATAACACACAATAACACAATAGCCGTATGAAATTCGCGCACGTGCGCCTGTGACCTATCAGCTGGTATAGTGGGAGGGAGTGTCAGACTTTTACTGACTAAAACCCATCCATGTTCCTTCTTTGACCTTTGTGTTCCAGGGCCGCGGTATCTCTTTCGAATAGTCCCGCAGCCCCGGCAGGCATCGGACCTTGCGGGGCCATATAATATGTATTATATTAGCTTTTAGTTAACTGTACTTTAACTTCTTTTTTCTTGTGGTCCCAAAATACTACTCAAAATAATTATTGTATATAACGATGGAATCCGGGACCGCGGTCCCGGTCCCAAAAGCCCCACGACCCAAAAAAACAGCATATACCTAATCACATGATAACAACTGTTTAATTGTGAAATAAATCAAAACGGTAACGGATGTTGAAAAGGTAATGGTGTATGCTGTAGTACCTATGTTGTAAGTATTCAATTATGAGATTCTACAACTCATGCAATATCAAGTTAAAAAAACTCGCGCATAACATGTTTAGCAAATTGCGACAAAATGATAGTTACCGACTTATGCTGTAATGATGTTTAGCGACTTATAACATACTAGCGACCCGCCCCGGCTTCGCACGGGTGGACATTTATTTTTTAAGCTCTCTGAAAAAAAAATTGTTTTGTATGTATGTTTTTATAGGACTTTTTAGGGAACTTTTCTATAGAAGTCAACCATACATCTCTAACCATTTAGGCAGCGTTCGCGAGAATCGTTAACGTACGGCAGTTTTTTCGACGCCTTACTCCACAATTTTCACTACCACGAAAAATCCTATCTATTTTCCGGGATAAAATATAGCCTATACGGATTCGGAAGAATCCCTCTAAGTAATGGTAAAAGAAATTTTGAAATCGGTCCAGTAGTTTTTGAGCCTATTCAATACAAACATACAAAAACACAAAAATACAAAGGTTTCCTCTTTATATTATTAGTATAGATATAGATTAATGCTTGGCGTTTTTGTAACATTGAAATGATAACCTTATTTTGTGTTCTATTCTGGTAAGTGATTTGTGGTCCGTTTTACTATTAAGGTGTTTTGTTAATTAGTATCTGTTCATGGACTTTCGTTGCTGACTGTACACACTAAATACAGAAAAGAAGAAAGGAACAGAAAATAGTACAAAGGTGATGCTTATTTCTAAAGAAATCTCTTCCAGCATACCTGCGAAAGGAGATAATAAAAAAAGAGATGTAGACATAGTGTGTAAAAGTAGAAGAGAAAATTGAATACATAAAACACAACTTTTAAGAATAATAAACCTTATATGATATTCTTAAACAATAAACTAACAAACTTATAAATACAAAGACAAAACATATATGGTATGAGGTATGAGGCCTGTCCCTCGCAGAGGTGACATCTGATGTGCCAAGGAGCCTTGCTGTGATCTAGTTTTTTAAGGTGTATGTTTGCCGGTGTAATAAAGGCAAATGACACATGCAGGTGGCAGGTGGCAGGGTCCACTTAACATCAAGTGGATTTCCTGCTTATTTGCCACTGAATAACAAAAAAAGTTGAAACTAGGTTAATTTTTAGAGTGCAGTTATGTGTTGAGTAATAAATAAAAAGCATCCATTATCAGTACGCATTGAAACAGCTAACAAAACAAAATACTTGACAGTTTAGATTAAACTTCATTGAAAATACTGATAGTAATTTATTTTAAAAGCTTGGTTGATCACTCATTATTAAATCAAAACTCTTACCTATTCAATGTAAAATAAATTAAATTCCAACTCAAATTCTCGGATCAAATTAATCTCAAAATATTTGATTTCATTACGTAACAAGAGCTTAAAACTATAACGAAAATTAAACGAGGTAGGGATCTAATTACTTTTCATCAATGTTAAGTTAGTTGCTCAAAAACGTTCTCGATTTTTCCGTTTGACTGAGCATGTAGTACTCGTTAACCTGTATACCTCTCTCACAATATAAATGCCCATATATCAAAATTGATGTGGGAATACACCGTGACTTTTTAGTCGTCTTACAAAGGCTCTCTTCATGTATTCAATGAGTACTAAACATTCATAAATAAATTGGTATTTATGAGATTTTAATAATTTAAAAATAAAAATATTATTCAGTATTATGACGCATGACGTAGTTAAAACACCCTATTGCGAGCGATGCTCTACTCTACTCGAGCGCTGGGTAGCTTTGTTCTCCCGTTTGACACGTAAACATTATTAACAGGATGTTTCATAATTTTATTTTAATGTATTATTTATTTTTCTTTCTATCTGTTATGGTAGGTAACGAAAAAAATAGCCGCGCCTAGAGCTATTTCATGTCGGGTACATTGAGTGGACCACCTTTGTAAGACGACTAAAATGTCACGGTGTATATAGAGAGACACAGGTGAAATACTTCTATCATGCTAAACAACTATTGACTTTGTAGAATTGTAGGCTGTAGAATTTCAGGGTAAAAGCCGTAAATCCGATTTATTGCCCTTATTTATTTAGTACAATAGGTCGCTCGTCAGCTGTAACAATACCAGTAGGTAGAAGCTACCCTGTTATACTGTCTGGGTCTCAATGTCAACGAGTTACCACAGATATGTGGTCGGCTGTACTGCCTCTCACAAAGAGGTGGCAAGGATCTCCTGTGGGATCATCGATGGCTGATTATACAGTAAAAATGTCACAACTTTGTTTCAAAGTTAACTCAAAAAGTTAATAAAATAATGTCAATTTGCTCAAAAACAAGTTTACCCACTAACACTTTTCGAGTAAAAGATATGGGATAACATAATTTAAAACAAAGTGGTTTAGTTTTGTTAGGCTATTTGTACAAGAACCACACTTTGTAAAGTACAGAATGCAAAATGGCGAAAGCCGTTATTCAAAAAGTTTAAAGATTTATACTCAGTTCAAAATACTAAGGCAAATGTGGTTTTTGAAACAAGAGTCAATATAACTATGAAAGTTTTGATTATTACTTTCATATTTTTATAAAATTAGTTTTTTAATGACGACAAACAGACATTACTCAGATATTGAAGTCAATCAAACGGAATTTCGCTAAAATATTCAATTGAACTGAATCAATGAATGCCTGCTGAAATAATAAACTTACGGATCAACTAAAGATTAAATTAATATTTGATTTGTAGATCATGTTTGAACACTACGGTAAGTAAATACTAACTAGAATATTGACTTTGCCAACAGGAGGTTAGAAGAAACTTTTATTGATATATGCCAAAAATAATAGACAAAAAATATGGAAGTTGAGTCATTTATTTACTAAAGCCACGATTACATAAGAAGAGTGTCTTGACAGTCGTAAGGGTGCTTATAAAGCCGGGGCTGCGGGACTGTTCGAAAGAGATACCGTGGCCCTAAAACACAAAGGGCAAAGAAGGAACATGGATAGGTTTTAGTGAGTAAAAGTCTGACACTCCCTTCCACTCCGCCCAGAGCGGGGGGGGGGTCATTTAACGATTACCAATCCAAAAAAAAAAGATACAGGTTTTACGAGGATACAGAAAGTATGGGACTATTTTAATCGCACCGATCGGTACCGGTCTGCTCCAATTTGTCAGTACTACGTACGTAAGCACCCAAAGGCACGAACGTCCATTAAAGATGCGTAGACGAGTGTTGCCAGGCGATCTCGCCACTTGACCGCTCGACTGTCGACCGAGAAGAAACTATGCCTGTGTAAACGTAGCTTTACTTATTTCTGTCATAAACAGGATGATGAATGGGTGATACGGGTGTACCGTATCAGCCATATCAACCGTACATGATCTCGCTTTGTATTGATTTCTCATACAATGAGAGATCCGATTATACTGGTTTTGTATAGCTTGTTTGCCTTATGCCCTTATCTTGCCCTCTCCACTAAAACAAGGCACACCTACACCATATTAAACCTAAACAGTGCTTCTTGTTTAAAGTGCACTGTTGGGTTTTCAACGTTCAACTCCACATCGAAAGTTGAAATACTGAAACTACGAGTACATAATATTTATTAACATAAAATCACGCTTATAATCCCCGAAGGGTTAGGCAGTGGTGTATCTAATAGTACACCCACATTTCGCCAGCTATGTTTAAGTCCCATGTCATAGGAGCCTATTGCCATAAACCGGGCGCAAATCCAGTCGCCGTGTCCTCATGCTTCGTCGGTGCGTCGTGCGGTCGTGCTTGCGACCACTAGACCAACGAGGCAGTCAGACATACTGAAACTAGAGACAGAGCAAACGGGAATCTTCGTACCTAGATCTATGTGAACCAGGCCTGCGAACCAAAACAGTTGTTTACCTTAGTATGTTGTGCACACATAACTCATAGCGGCTTTCATCTGTTGTTGCAAATAGGAATCCTACTTAATCGTAACAGGTAAATATTGTAATAAATCTATGTTGATGGATTGCTGGAGAAGTGCCAGTTGAAACGCGCGTGGATTTAAATTTAACCAAACACTCCTTTGTTTCAAATGCAAAGGGATTTGGTGAGATTCATGTGGTAATGTGTCTGGCTTATGGGCTGTAAACATTAATTATTATTGTGTTGATGGGAATATTCCCTTTCGAATATTTATCATAGCTCACCGCGCATCAGAAGTACACACGGCGACACTTCAAGCTATACATTTCCAGTATAACATAGCCTCGCTTTGTATAGATTTCCCGTACAATGAGAGATCCGTATAAACTGGTTTTGTATAACTTGATTGGTCGCCGTGTGTACTGCCAACATTTCCTATACCTGCCTAAAATTGCAACTCGATTGCGATTGACTGACGTCGAACAGGCGCTATTGACCGCCTCGACACAAACAGGGTGTAAGCGACAGCCCTCCACAAATTGATGGGGTCAATTCAGTATATCATACTAATATGACCGGAACTAGAAATTATTTGTTTTATTTCCTCATACGCAATATATCGTTACCGTGGCAAAACGCACGTAGCGAACGGCAAGCCCGACGACGAGTTCGATGAGGTCTGTAGTTAGGCAGGAAGTGAACAGCTGATTTTACGCGTCATTCGTTAGAGTATTTCAACATTCATTGTTGGATTTTTTATTTTAACCGTATTATATGCTGCTTACAGGGAATGTAATTTTACATTGAAATAAAGGATTAGTAACTGAAAAAAATAATTTAAAAAAGAAAAAATCCGGTGGAATATGATTCAAAATAAGAAGCTGAATGCGCCCTGTCAGTTTGTGGAGGGCTGTCCCTTACACCCTGTATAATCGGTGAATCATACTGAAAGGTCAATGTCATCGGCCAAACGCAACCAGTCTCTCGTCGTCTAATTTCATAATGTTTTATTCTTCATCATGACTTGTATTTTCTTTTCACTTTGAGTGTATACTTTTTTATTTTTTATGTGACCTTGATTTTCATAACCAACATTCCTTTTAACAGAAAATATCGACTGAACATTAACTCTTCCTCATTCAATCTACACTTACTAGTTAGCACTAACGGTTACCACGTAATTAGTACATTATTCTGAGCCCCCCGACATAGAAATTTTTCATCAGTTATTTTTTTTTAAATCAGCTGCTCCGAAAATTTTGACCGTGTAGGAATTGCACTTTTGTAGGAAACAGCTGTTTTTTTTTCATCGGAGCCCCCGCTCAGATCGATGTGATTCCGTTTTCGTGTCGGTGTCCATTCCACCCCGTATAATTAGCATCTTACATAACTACTCTTGCGGCGTTATTTGATGAATACCGCCATCTCGCCTTGCAGCTTTTTTGCCCTTTTTATGACACTTGGCTGGTTCTACGTTATAATAAAAAAGGTAACGGAAATTGCGCTTTGAAAAAGGCTTTCTACGTAGTGATTTTGTTATGGAATCCTTAAAATAATGTCGTCATTTTTTCAACTTTATTTTGTGGTCGACATCCAGTCTAAGAGGATGCAGCTGAATACCAGTATATAGCATGGAGCGACTGAATATCTGACGTCCACAACCCAATTACTATAGCAACTTAACACCCCTACTGGTAAGACTAATTAAAACGATGATAATGTTTAAAAATCAAAATGGATAGAAGTTGATTAAAACTATTTAGAAAACGGATTACCAAAGTTACACATGTTCGAAAAGTTAAACCTTTCTAACATAACAGCTTGTTAAAACTTAGTCCCAGTCTTTCCAGAAGAAATGTCTTACCAGATCTTCTTAGCAAGTAAAATGCACAAACTTAACAGCTGCCTAGCCATTTCCCAACTATGTAGGGGTGGGTTTCCAATCTTACCGGATGCAGCTGAATACCAGTATTTTACATGTAGCGACTGCCTATCTGACCTCCACAACCCAGTTAGTACTGGGTAATACGATACCCCTTGGTAAGACTGGTTGTCAGACTTTTTTACTGACTACCTAACGACTGTCAAAGATGTACAAATCACACCCGGGACCAACGGCTTAACGTGCTTTCCGAGGCACGGAAGAAACTCGGTATGTAATGGGTGGTCACCCATCCACAGACCAACCTAGGCAAGCACAGCTTAACCTAAAGATCGAACCGAGCGGCTCTTATTATTTAGCATTTATTTACAAACCTATAAATAAGTACTACCTATAAATAATAAATTCGTTTTAAAGTACGAAATATGAAGACTCACCGACCCCACAGTCAAACAATTCCCACGGTTTTGTGGGGCTTAGTTTATAAGTTATTTACTTACCATTGTGTGAATACAAATAAAATAAATAAATAATAAAAATAATGGATCATGTTCATTAAATTGTAAATGTTTCGGTAGATACAGTCAAACTCTCTAGTTTTTCTGTTTACTTATAGGGAGAAAAAGATAAGATAAATTACTAACCACTAACACAAAAGTCTTTAAATTAGGTTTGGAGTGAACAAAAAATGGCAGAATAAAATTCATTGCTAAATAAGAACAAAAGCTAGAATAAAATAAACCGGCCAAATGCGTGTCGGGCCACGCACAATTTAGGGTCCCGTAGTCTTCCAACGTTAATTTAATCTACTGCCTACGGTCCGATCGGCCTCCGAAAGATGATTTTTATACCTGAAAAACCTGTGCTCAAATACATTATGTTTAGGAAAATATGTTATCCAAGTACCTTTATTTTTATAAGTTGGTCGATTATTACTCGTAAACTTGTAAAGCCTACTTAGCTGTGATAGTTTTCCTTTTAACTTCGTTATATACGGAGTGGAAGGGACAGCGACGCGAAAACGGTTACCACGTATTCAGTACATCATTCTTGAGTCTAACAAAAATTAACACTTTAAAGCTTAATATTTCAGGACACGAATCCCTTAAACGAAAAATTATCTGCACAACTCGCAATCCAACTACATCCCACACTATGAGGTATGCGAGGAAAAAAAATCCCCACTTTACGTATACAGGAGATACTTACCCTAAAATAAAACTTTTCAAGATTTTATTTTACCACTTTGTCGGCGTAACTTATCTGTATATTTATGCCAAATAACAGATTTCTAGTACTCAGAGCCTTTGAGCTAAGCTGCGGACAGACAGACAGACGGACATGGCGAAACTATAAGGGTTCCTTGTTGAACACGGAACTCTAACTAGGTAATCGTAAAAAGGAATAATAGAAAGCCTACCCTTTTCTTGTCTCTTTCAGGCTGTTTAAATTATTCCGAGTAAAGTATTTCTTCTTTGCAGATTTTCTTCTTTTTAAATCTACTTCTGGAATTATAATACAATACGGAGATGTTTGTTACTCAATCTTTCCTACACGGCTGAACGAATTGGGATGACAATTGGCTTACTAATAAACTTTTTGTCCAGGACCACGTGAATGTAAAAATTACCCTAGGTTACCTACAAGCCAGTGAATCCGGGGCCAATAGCTAGTTGAATATACATTAACTATCCACTAAAGATATGAACTAAGTTAAAACAAAATAAGTCCAAGATTTAATTGTGATAGACCAATTACAAAGAATTTTCAAGAACTCATTAATTAAAATAAATTATAGAGTACGATAAGAGAAGTCGCACCTGCTTGACTTAAGTAACTATCCCACTGTCTAAAGTACCTCATACTCTTGAAAAAGTTTAAAAAGATAATATACAAGGTGTACTGTACTGTCTTTGGGTATAATAAAAGCAAGCGTTACATACTACAGTATTCACAGTTGGCGCATTTCTTGCTCCAAAAAATTACAATAAGAACTTAATCATTCCTAAACAAATAAATGTAAAGAAAAATCTAACATGAAGACAAAAATTTGTCATCGACACTTTTTTTGTACAATATTTTCTTCTTCTGAACAATTTACCTTGAATATTTAACGTAGATTCAGCATAAAAAAAAAATATGTCAGCCGCAAAATTATGCAAAAACGAATAGGTACCTGTCTTCATTCATTTAGTTTAAAAACTGCCTAATTTTCATGCATAGATGGAGACATTTTAAACATTTTCAAGGATAGTTTATAACTATGATACTGGAATATTAAGTGACGAATATATTCAAATTACACGCTGAACCTGAGTGCTAACGAGACTTGAATTAAGTTTTCAAATTAATTACTTAAGTATAACGCGTCTCGTAAACGCCGAAGGCTAGAATGCATAGTGCCTAGTAGTGTAGCTTTTAAAGATACATTCACACAACTATTAATAGAATGTTCTCCCTCTAATACATCATTTTCTAAACTTACACGGTCACTTACTGGATATCTTCAATATTGCAAGCGCCATGGTCGCGTCATGGCGCTTAGGAAATATCGGGTGCTCGCAATGGTTGAAAATCACGCAAGATATCTTGTAAGTGACAGTGTAAGTGTAATTATAAACCGTGAAAGCTTAAAACATAATTTTCTAGTTGGTGTTTCTGAATGAAGATAGGTTTACTTGGATAGGTGCGACCTTGAACGAAATACTTTCAAAGCAATAGCTTCCAATGATGGTCTGACGTCCCATTACGGCCGTTTTCTATAACTTACTTACGCATAACTGTTAGTTAATACACCTAACTCTAGTAGGTATCGGTGTTTCTATAAACAAAGTTAGCAAGGAATATCTTATCTATCTTATCGACGTCACCTACCTGTCTCTCGGAGGGTCGACCGCTTACCATAGATAAGTTGATTCATAGAAAAAACAAAGAAAGCTTTTCTGAAACGTTTTGTTTCTTACCGTCAGTAAGCTAAATGTCAAACGGTTACTGTTGTTTGCTACCTTTCTATTTCAGAAGATAATCAGAAGTAACCGACCATATCACGCAGTGTGTGTTATAAAGGGTGAAAATAAACCCTTAACGAAGCCGAAAGGCACTTGTTCTCCCCGCTATTGCGATCATTTTTTTTTGTTCTAGACCATACCTGGGAACATTCTAGTTACGGAGTCAAAGTTCCAACATTTTCACAAGTTTTTTTTTTAATGCAATTTTTTAATGTTATAACTTCACTTTAAACACATCCATGATCCGTTTACTATTCAAAGCATCCATAAGCACAATATTTTGAATGCGTTTCGTTGATTTTTACCGTAAAAGGTTATTTTTTACCCCAAAAAAAAATTCGTTTCCCAGCAATAATTTTTGTGTAGGGTTACTTAGTTTGATGTACAGAATGCTTGGTTAACGGCTTCGTGAAGGGTCTGTTTACACCCTGTATAATTGAAGACAACAAGTGTTATAAAATGGTTTTTTTCAGTGACGACAATGATAATGATAATGTAGGAAGCCGGTGTATTCGATTCTGACCTAAACATTTGACAAAATTTTTGGTTTTTCAGTCAAGGGTGTCGTTTTCGTGGTTTTCGGCTTCGCTAATATTGAAAATGAGGTCAAAATGAAAATCCAAGATAGCGCCGTGGATTCTTTTTGGTTTTTCCGTCATGGGTATCGTTTTCGTGGTTTTCGGGGTCGCTGAAATCGAAAATGAGGTCAAAATGAATATTGAAGATAGCGCCGATATCTGTCAAGCATAGCAAGCATACAACGACAACAGATAGAGTTGCTTTTTATCGTACTGCCAAAGAAAGGTTATGTTTATCTTGTATATTTCTAGCTTTATTTGTTTGTTTCTTTATTACCTCGTATGTTCCCTCGTAGGTATTTAAAAAAAAAACTAAATGGCGGATTTTTGGCGCTAAATTGTAAGTCGTTAATATTTTTTTTTCAACCAAACTTATCGGTATGAAAATGAAGGAAATTAAAAGGAGATTAAATATATATATATATATATATATATATATATAGGTACATAGTACAGTTTGTAGTCGGGTTTTTGATACTTTTAATTAAATGTTACTTGTTTCATTTATAAATACTAATATTAGTACGAATGTAACGAATTGGAAAAAGATTGCAGTCGGCCGCTTGTCTTGTCATTCCCACATATATCATTTAAAGCTATATTGCTTTATATATGTATTTTCACTGCAAGTCCCTAAGCAACCTTAACTGGACTCTCTGAATATTATAATTCTGTCCCTAGCGCACCGTTGAATTTACAAACATTTGCCTGTGGTCATTGACCGAAGGATATCCGACTATTAAACCTTTATCAAAAACCATTTCATTTCATTTATTTCATAAACAATTCTTACATTGTATCGAAAATTCATTAAAACTAACATAACACGGCTTATAAGGTTTACAGTTCAAAAGATAAAATAAAATTCAATTATACAATTAAAATTCGGTTCATTAGCAAAAACAAAATATTAAATTTATCATTTCAATAAAAATAAACCATGTTAATAAAAAATAAATCATGTCAATTAAAGTTAACCTTCAGACAAAGTTGTGTGTTGAATTGATATTATCATCCACAGCCAGAATTCACCCACTGCAGGGTGGGTATAGGCGTCTCTTTTCTTCTGCCAATCTCCACGTTCCTGTGCCAGTCTCATCCAGGTTTTACCCCAATGGCAACTATGTCGTCAGCCCATCTCGCCGCCACCCACATTTCTTTTCCCCGTTCTTGGACGCCATTCGGTGACAGCTTTAGTTCACCTGTCATCACTGCGTCTTGCTAGGTGTCCTGCCCAACTCCATTTGAGTTCCGTAACGCAATTGATTTAGATCGGCTGGACCAATTTGTTTTTTTTTAATGTTCATAATATCCCGAAAAGGTTTTTAGGTCAGCTAGTTAATAATAAAATCGATTAAGAAAATGAAATAAAAGAATAACTAGAGCGTTCTTATTTAGAGGTTTTATATAGAGGGTACAATAGAGCCACTCAAATATGTATGCCCCATGGAAAATAAATAAAAGAACAGCAAAACAAAATCGCTTAGGGAAATACTTAGGGAAAATTCGGTAACATCGGCTTACCCCAAAAAATCCGTCTCTTAATGAAATCTGGCGTTTTAGGCTCACAACGAGACATGGGTCCAACATGCAGGGAATAAATGACTACTTAAATCGGTCACCGACCAGAAACTTTATGTAAATAAAGAAAGGGATGTCAATGCTGAATGAAGACAAGCTGAAATCAGCCATCATTTACCCATCCTTTGCATATTGACTATATTATAGAAGTTAGAGACAGAAGCGATATCCTACTTCTGATGTGTACACGTGGACTGTGTGTGCATTTTATCAAGTTCTCAAACTGAGGCGAGTACGCATGTACGCATAAAACGCGCACTTCTAACATAACATAACATCACGCCTGTAGTCCCCGAAGGGTGGAGGCACATTTCACCAGTTATGTGTTAAGTCCCTAAATGGGACTTAACACATAACTGGTGAAATGTGCCTCGGCCCTTCGGCTTTGGAGGCGAACCTATTGCCATCAACCGGGCACAAATCCAGACTCCGTGACTGCTACTGAGAAATTCCTGATGGAAAAATCCAATAACACTTTGTCAAACCTGGCAATCGAACCCAGGACCTAATGCTCAGCAGTCGCGCTTGCGAGCACTACATCAATGACCACTTATTTGTTTTATAAGACCTCGAAACGACACCGGTCGAATTTTAGAGTTGAGTGCTTTTACTCATCGAATTCGAAATCCATTGAGAGACAATCTATATCTATATACATATAATAAAATCGTAAAAATCCAATTTTATGTTCCGACTTGGCTCAAAAACTACTGCTTAGATCCTGTTCAAATTTTGCACAAATATTCCTTACAGGCTTCTTCACAGCTTAGGCTATATATTATCACGCTACTCGCTTAAGGGGGTGAGCAATAATGCATTATGTCAGTATCCTTCATTTGTTTGACGTTTCAGTCATGACAAGCACCAGAATGGCTATTTAAAGCTTATGTCAACAGAGAAAACAGCCTAGCGGGTTCTTGAACGTTCTGTAAGCTACTGGTCGCAAGTTCAAACCCCACTATTACTTTCACTTTTTTGTAATTTGTTTGAATATTTTTTTGATGCTATTAGATTTCCATTTTTTTTTGTATTGACATCGTTTGCATTTCCGTTTTTCTCCTTTTTTCTTCAAACGTTTCTCCAAAAAGTAATAGAGAAGTATGGAAGAAGATGACATGCTGCGCCGACCCCGAAAAAATTGGGATAACGGCAGGAGAATGATGATGATGATTTCTACAAAAAGTTCTTGCTTTACTAGAAGTCTGTTTCCTTCTCGATTTGCAAAATATCAATAATCAATTGCAGTTTGGAATTTTATTTTAGAATTTTATTGTTCTTTTATAGATTGGTATAGTGTTCAGAAGCGAGCATGTGGTCCTGGGTTAGATTCCCGGTCGGGCAATGTGTTATTGAGTTTTTCCACCAGCAAATTCTCAGTAGCAACTACGAAGTCTGGTTTTGTGCCCGGTTGATGGTGTATCGGCACTATAAAAAGTACTACAGCAACAAATAACAAAAAGTACTACAGCGCCATCTATGACGCAGGTGATGAACTAAACATCGAAATACGTCTAAATTCAGCCTGGGTCAAATAAATCGCCCAAATAAAGTTATCCGCGACTTAAGACTATATAGAAGTACCCGACAACAACTGTTGGGCAGTTATAGCCCACCAGACATTACACCCGTCTGGTCGGACTATCCTCCCTTTTCTATGGGGGATGAAGAACCTTACAACCTGTTCTTTATACAAAATGGCAATAGGCTCGCTAAATATTTCATGGGAGTTAAACATAACTGACAAAATGTGGGTGTACTACTAGGTACTTTATACACTCATCTGTTTTCTCATTAGAATATGTATTAAAAAACAGATAGGTAATTTTATAACAAACACAATGGTATAACGTTTTGTTTTTTTAATTAGCCTATTCTGTCCCACTGCTGGACAAAGGCTTTCCCCATTTCCTTTCCAACTCTCCCGGTGTTTTGCCTTCTCTGGCCAATCAGTCAGGAACGAATCCAAATCGTCACACCAGCGTTTGTTGGGTCTGCCTCGGTGACGATGACAGTCTTCAGGTACCTACTGTATGACCATTCTGGCCCATCTGTCCTGACCCATTCTGGAAATGTGACCCGCTCAGGCCCATTTGAACCTCTTACACTTATCGCCAACATCGGCGATGCCTGTCTTGGAGCGCATTGTGGTGTTGCGTATTCAATCGGTGATTTTGATGTTTAAAATCCATCGCTCTTTGGCAAACCTTGAGTTTGGACTTTTCAGCCTCCGTCAAAGATCATGTCTGGGTACCATAGGTTAGGATAGGCAGGATACACAGGTCGACAAGTTTTCGCTTAAATGTGATTGGAAAGTATAACGTTGTCTAAGTAAAAGCGGTCAAGCCTAGCGTCTGTCGCAGTTTTAAATATTCTTGACTTAATGATTAGGCAACCCATTCGTTATAATTTTTATGTAATCTTTTTTTTTAGCCTTTATTGTCCCACTGCTGGGGAAAACCTCCCCCATTGCCTTCCATTCTTCTCTCCGTGCGGTTTTCTTCGTCCAATCTGTCACAAACGCTTCTAAGTCGTCACACCAGCGTTTTCTAGACCTCCCTCGGCGACGACGCCCGTCTTCTGGCACCCACTACGTGACGACTCTAGCCCACCGGTCCTGATGCATTCTACAGACGTGGCCCGCCCAATCCCACTCCAAACTAGCAATCTTATCGCCCACATTAGCGATTCCAGTTTTTGAGCGTATTGTGGTATTGCGAATTCTGTCCCTGAGCTTAATACCCAATACGCTACGTTCCATCGCCCTTTGGCCAACCTTGAGTTTGGACTTTTGCGACTCGGTCAGGGACCAAGTTTGAGCATTACGGTGTTCAAACTTGGTCCCTGACCGGTTAGGATGGGCAGAATGCACATGTCGATGAGATTGTGCTTCAGGGATAAAGGTAGGTCACCCTTCATCAGCGACTTCATGGACCAGTAGCTCTTCTAGGCGTTCTCGACTCGGCAACTCTCAAACTCAAATGTACTCATCGACGTTATAGTGAATTTCTTGCCCATCTACCTCAACCCTACTTTTTACGCTATTGGTGATGACTTTAGTTTTTTTATGTATATTCAAAATATTTTTCATTCGGTGAACAGTTGGGGGGGGGGGGCTGTATTAGGCATTTTTCTATACTAAGCAGGCTTTATTTACAATTGTGGAGTGAAGAGAAATAACGAAAATAACTAATAACTGAGATTATAACTGTTTCACTCGCGGCACGTCTTTAACGTTTAGATGTGGCTGCACTAGCATTTTAACTTCAGAGCAAAATATTAAATAAATAAAAGCAAAAATATATAAAAGCGAAAGGTCACTCACTCATCACGAAATATCGAAACCGCTTGACGTAAAAAGATGAAATTAGGCAGGGAGGTAGTTTATAGTTAGTAGACGTCCGCTAAGAACGGATTTTGCGACAGGGCCGGATTAAGGGGGTCTAAGGGCTCTCGCAAGTTTGTATGAAAGTCCTTCATTTTTTGTGCTACAAACTTGAAATTTGGCAGGGAGGTAATAAATAGTCAGTAAAAGTCTGCTAAGAACGAATTTTGCGGCAGGGCTGGATTAAGGAGGTCTAAGGGCTCTCGCAAAAGGTGATCTCCAAATCATGTGTGTCATAACTTTATGTATCTAATTGAAATAAACATTCTTTTTTTAACACTTTGCCCGACCCGGGAATCGATCCCAGGACCTCATACTAAGTAGTCACGCTTGCGACCACTCGAGGCAGTCTTACACATACATACCAAAATTTCCACGCGAACGAAGTCGCGGGCAACAGCTAGTTGTTAATAAATGGTGTCATTGTGATGGCCAGTTATAAGTAAGAGGTAAGCCGGAGTTAAATGTGATTATATTATTTGTCTATAGAATACTGACTATGCCATTTTTCAAAGGGAATCCGGTAGGAATAGAGTTGTATGGAACCTTCGCCACTGATAAGTATATAGCCATAATTTCAGTTATTAAGCGATCCGTATTCCGGCCTCGCCGCCGAGGCCCATCGTGACGCTCGGCCGTGTAACGCTACCGCCCGACCCTTGCTCGACAAGCCGGCCCACGCCGCTGTAGCTTTAAATTCCCCAAATAATTATAATTCGACCCAGCCTGTCTGTTGATGTCCTCCCATCAATGATGCCCTCAGCCTAGGTCCGAACCCCACTGGGGGTGCCCTTAGCGAGCTATCATTAAATTGTATACATAGTTTGTAAATCCTAGCTGGGCGCCTTAAATTCATTTAAGATCAACACAGGTGTTGAGCAGTATTGCTACCTTACCGAGTAGAACTGCGAGTGGCCCTCCATAAAAAAACAGCTATTAATTTAAAACTTACTTGGCGGATAATCCCTGTAGCTGATCTCACTGTACATAGCAAAAGGAGAAGCACACACTATGGATATAATCCAGAGTATGAGAATTATCCTTGAAGCTCTGGTCAGTCCAGCCATTCTGTACAGGTGTAGAGGATGACAAATGGCCAGGTATCTCTCCAGAGAGAACGCTGATATCGTCAAGACTGAAACGTAGGTAGCCCTGAAACAAAGTAGAAAATGAATTGTTAATGTAGAGTACATTTTTAACCTAGACCTTTTAGAAGATTGATTTTCGTGTCCTTTTGAGACCAAAATAGCCTAGAATACAAAAATGGTTAAGCATTTCTGGGGACGTGACAAAGGAAGGGAACAAATTACCTTGATACTAGACGTCTAGGGACTTTTGATTGAAATTGAATATACCAAAGCAGACTTCGTTGTACTTTTAAAGATATTTTAAATACTGGAAGAAACTTGAGAATTCTGTATTATTCAAAATATTAAACAACAGAGACAGAAGTCAAAGTTTTGTTTGTCTCTAAGAATTATCAAAAGGAGATGCTTTCAATTGCTTCCAGAAACAATAAATGGAAAAAGAACAAACGTCAAAGCATAAAATTCCCAGACGTCTGAATCTGAATATCCAGCACAAATAATAAAAATCAAGGATCCCTTGTAAAATCACAGGAGATTACATTTCAAATAAAACATAAGAGACCTATGATAAGACAGAACCATTATATTCCATTGTCAATGATCAAAGTACACGAAACAATGAAAATAATCTAAAGAAACCCGTTATTCTGGGCCTTTTTATTAATATCAAGCTGGCACTGTCTCTAAGGCTCATTTACACGAAGAGAAATTCTCGCCCATCGAATGTCAAGAGGCGAGAGTGTCTAATCGAGTCTTGAAGCCCAGATACGCCAGGCGAATGCACTCATGTGGTTTTAATTTACATTCAGGCTCTTCACTTTACTCGAACAGTGATATCTGATTAGCATTATTAGCAGAACGGAGAGGGAAGTATACTATACACAATAGTAGAACAAATAGGCTAATTAGTAGTACTGATTAGCAAATATGTACTGCTACTTCTAGCTTCTAAAAACTAGGCGATTCTCGTCTTTTCCCGCTGGTAGATCTCGTACGTAAGTACTGTTTACCCGAATTTACTCTACGTTTGACGACGTTGGAACCAGAGTGATCTGGGGCACACCGGGCACAACAAAGTATGGTATGGCCTTCACTTTGCAGACGGTGCAAATTCTATAGTGACATGTTGTAATCCCTCAAGGAAGAAATCACTGAAGAGCACTTAGATCAGTGTGGCATGGAAGAATTATGATTTTTCTATGCCATTATGTAATAACTTCATATTGGTAAAAATGTCACTTGGATCACTCTCGTCATTTATCGCTTTCGATAATAGCCTACTAGAGGCAAAAAACTCTCCTCGTCTAAATGAACCTTAAACGTGAACAATCTTTTTTATCTTTTCGCACACATGTCACTTCGCTGTCACTAGCAAGACTGCCAAATCATTTGCGCTCCACATTTCAGGACGGACACAAATAAATGTTTGGGTGAACTGAATAGTGATAAATGATTACTCAGAAGAACCCTAATACTTAGGGTAACATGGGTATCGGGATAAAACAATTTGAATTCAACCGACGTACCTTTTCTTTTCAACTCCGCAGTATTTTTATTTAGTGGCAATGAAACTGTTCAATCGTGGGACATTTAAATGCTGCTAAAGCTGCTGCTGAAAGGTTTTTTTTGTAAAAAAACAATATGGTAGACGTGCTATGAAGTTTTATGGATTCAGGAATACAGACCATCACAAAAGCAACTAGATGTTCTTCCAATAACCATTTCGTCTTCTTCAATACTTTTAAAAATAGTGGAAAGCACAATGTTCCTGATTTTCTTATGCACGACAATATATTTATTAAGGTTTAAAAACATTAATGACATCCTCTTTTTTGCAGTCGATGAAAGCGATAGACGGGACAGAACGAAGAAAATTATGATCCAATACTTGTTACTACTTAGTAACAAATCGTTCTGTCTAGTGTCATACGCCCGCTTGTCAGATAGCATTCGTGTGTCAAAATCAAAAATGTTCGGGATCAAAATTTTAGTATGAAAATATTCCCAATGTCCGCTCTATAAGTCTTTTAAATCTCTTTGATGAAAACATAACATTTCATAACCCGCACGTGACATAAGCAACGCAATTATTAAACAAATGAAACTGGCAACATTGTCTGAATAAACCCTTCTTCATGAAATATGAACCGTGTTTAAACTGACGAGCTTTTTATAAAGTTTCCAAGAAAATAACGTTAGATTTATGAGGTCCTGAATAATATTTGCGTAACAATAAAGTGCTCGATTTTATTTGTATAAGTATTACTACAATCCTTTTACAAATATGATTTTGTTATTTATTATGCAAACTGTTTTGTCCAGTTTTCTTCGCTGTCTGGGTGATATCAAATAAAGTGCTCAAGCTCACATCGATGTCAAATAAAATAAATAAAGGATGTATTCTTTGTGTTATTCAAATATTAAAGAGGGCACTTATTTTTCTGTTTGAGTTACGATGAGTAAGAAATCTAACGTAATCTAGAATCAAAATTAGGCAGAAAAGTTCTTTAGAATATAATTCTAAAGAAGAATCTTTCAGTTTCTCAGAATAAGAACGCCAAATTTGACCTAAAATCACGGTCGAATCTATTAGGCCTCTTAAACAAAAACAAGAAGGACGACTAAGGAAGGTTTCCGTCAAAATGTTACACGGGTTTTTAGTAATTTGATTGACAAGATCATTTTCCTTATTTTCTTAAGAAAATATGACGACAACAATAAATAGGTAACATTATTATTATTTATCACAAACACAGGGACATTTTTCGGGGAAATTTCTATAAATTTTGAAAGTAATTTGTCATCATTCTTGTTTCTTGATTGCTAATCGCTTTTCTTTTACGAAAGGTCAATTACGTATAATGGTGGAAAATTACTAGTTTGTAGACACAGATAGATAGTGTAATAATAAAACTTCGTTAGATATTCGTGACTTTTATTTATCCTTGCTTTAATAAACGCCAAAGTTTGTTATCCACTCACGCACGAACGGCTGAATAGATCTGGATGAAAGGCTCGCAAATAGACTTTGATTAACTTCAGATTAACACAGACACACAGGGGGCTTGTATCTAGAAAGGTACCTAGGAGGTGGGACAGGTGGGAGTGAAAACCGTAAGCAGCAAAAGCATGTGAATTAATAAAACCCCATGACCCATTCATAAAATTCACTAAGAACTTTCCTTACTTACCTACAGTGGTCCAGCCATCCTAGACCTAGCTATACCGAAAGAAAAAATTTTGAGAGTTTCCAGTTTGCAACATGTTACTTTTAACCCAACTACGGCGACCCAAAAGGAAGGGTCATGATTTTAGCAATGTATGTTAAAATATGTTGTTTATCGTATTTACGCATGTTCCTCCGTAGCGCCTAAACTATTCATCCGATTTTAATGAATAAGGTGTCAATCGATTTGTTATTATGGCCCGGGTAAAATAGGCTACATTTTAACCGACTTCAACAATAGGAGGCGTCGATTTTTCCTTGTAAACCCGAATTTAATTACAGCGTGATTTTTCAGTAGTCGTGTTTTTTAGTTGTGGTATATACCACAAAAAATCTTGTAAAAGCATCGTGACTGATGGACTTTACTGGCACTGGGAATACAAAAACAAAAGAAAGCTACGTACAAAGAAATATTTTCTCACAAAAATACTTTAGAGAATGTGACAAAAACCGGTTTCAGTTTACTCCCAAGAGAAATATATGATTCTGAAGCGTTCCCGCTTGAGGTTGAGAAATGGGATAAAGTATCAGTGTGAGGTCGGGTTGGAAAGCTGCCAATATTAATTGTGTGTATTTATTACGTCGCACTCGCACGGACGATTTTGTACCCGTATTTTTTGGAATTTTAGGACAAAGATCAGGAGATAACTTTGGTGGTTTACTTTCTTTTGTTTTCCGATTTTGCCTAATAAAAAATGATTTCTTTGTTTTTCCTTTTAAGGAATCCACTACATGATTTTGTACACTCGTAAGTATTTCAAAGTAGTTTCTTCAAACTCGAAGTACAAGCTTTAATTGAACTTGTTTTTGTAGCACACTACATAATGCCTAAAAAAAACATCAGTTGGCTAGTATGGCTGAATAACAGTATTTTAAATTAGAAAAGAGCTTGGATCTAAAAGAATAAGCAAAACAACTTACTTATGCCAGCATTCAAATTGAAAACTTCTATTAAAAAATAATTCAACTTTTACCAACGACCGCTACCAACAACAAGGAAACGACCAATTGACATTTGCGTTTGCACTAACTATTCAATTCGCCGCCTGAAACGAGGGCGGATGAAGACTGAAGCACACAGCCGGGTAAATTATATATGATATAATTACAAAATCTCTAATATTTACAAGATATAACAACTGAATCTATAATTTTATTTGATACTAGCGGCCCGTCCCGGCTTCGCACGGGTGGACATTTATTTTCCCCTAATTCCCCCCCCCCTATTTTTTTCTAGCAATAAATATAGCCTATGTTACTCAGGGTGAATGTAGCTTTCTAATGATGAAAAACTTTTTGAAATCGCCACAGTTGTTTTTGAGTTTATTCATTACAAACATACACACAAAAATACAAATCTTTTCTTTTTATACTATTAGTGTAGATAATGATCAGTTAATATAATAAACGATTGATATAATTTTAAAATAACTATTTTTATAAGCATAACAACGTTGAATATAAAATCGTTTGATATATCATTCAAAGGACAAAAAACCTATTTAGTATAATATGACAAAAACGCCTAGTTAAAAACACAAAGCCGAACCCAAATTATTCACAAACAATAGAGGAGATTTGGCGCTCGGCGGCCGCTCCCACGGCACGCTCGCTTAGCTTGCTCGCCTTCGCATATTTGATTCACCAACAAAAGATGGAGCTCCGCTCCACTCCCGCTTTGGCCTTCTAACCTAACCTATCCGAGTCGGATTGCTCTGAATCCGGCGAGTTAACTTTAATGATGGTATCAATAAATATTTTAAACGATATGCCTAATGATTTTCGATTAAATAAACGTTATATCCAATAACGTTATACGAAATAAGTTTTAGAGTATATAAATGTTATATGTAAGGAAATTATATCAACAGTTGGTATATCTCACGTTTATTAGATCTTGTGACCGTTATTGAAATGAAAATATACCAAATAACATATGATATGAGACGCACCCCAGCCTCAGACCTCAGCCTTATAAAGCATTTATAGGTCTCGACCTATAAACGGTTTGGTTTTATAGCGTTATTCCTGCTACTGTAGTAGAACTGGCTAACTTCGTAGATACACCTAGACACGTTTCACCAATAAAAGAGGCATGAATTCAATCTTTAATCAATAATCTTTATTACACAAGAAAGTGGTTACAAAAGTGTGTGAAGTCCCTGACTCCTGAGCTAGATGATAGACCTGCATTACAGGAGCCAGGTGTCCTCTTCCAAGAGGAGATATTACAGACTCTTATGCACTAAGATTAACAAAAAACAAAATTAAAAGCTTTTAAAAGCACCCTGTATTGAGTTTGAGAGTGTTTGCGCGTGTGTTTGTTACTTTGTGTCTGTGTGTGCGTGAGTGTGAGTGTGAATTGAATGATTAGGAAGGGTCTTCAGCAATCGTGAGTGAGGTGTGATATTGAGAGCCTGTCATACGTTAGCATTAATGTTACGAAATAGATAAAATAAATCAGTGTACAATATTATTTACAAACTACAAATCTATAATAGTAATAAAAATGTACAAGTATGTACAAGTTTAAGTAACTAAGTTTTCTTTTTATTGCGAGAATGAAGTCCGATCTTCTTCTTCGCGTTATTGGCACTACAGTATTTTATATTTTGTTGGCCCAAAACATCGCCATCGGTCTAATTAGAACATACATATATGAACTCACGCATTTTTCCCATGGGGGGATGGTAGGCAGAAACCACAGAGCACCACCTGCTACGATCCTTACATACTCCTTTTGCCTCGTTCACGTTCATACATCTGGTCATACACGCACGCCGGTTGCGAGAGCTTTGGTGTGCTGCTCTCGACAACCACATTTCAATATCCATGTAAGCAAAGGGTGAGCCATTATCATTAATTGGCGACCAATACAGAATTATACTGATATATTGAATTCTTCGTCCCGAGTACCTTTGGCAGTCATTCCTATTATCAAACTGTTATCCGAGCTACGTTCACGTACACATTTGAATTTATTACGAAAAAAAATGCATGTCAGAGACTAAAGTCATCAACAGCCGAGCCCTTTCCGAACTATATTGGGGTCGGCTTCCAGTCCCATCAGAACAGTAACCTGTATTCTTTAATAAAGCAACTGCGGTTCCAAGTTTTTATTGCACTTTATTCCTTGGAACCTCCACAGCCCACTTACTGGGTATTGTCAACTTGGTGTTAGTCAAACTGGATTGTGCAAGATCTACACATGACAGCCAGCACCAGACACGGAGGGGTCCACACACGTCACTACTCATCCACGGACCGACCTCGGCACACGTAGCTTCAATCGATCCATACGACTGTTATGGTTATCCTGCAACCCCTGATCAGAGACTTAGTAACACCTACATAATCTCTACCGCTTTGCCAAAACATTCGGTCTTGATATCATTCAACATCATTTCCGAATTCCCCAACGTTATAATGTCAATTATTTGGTATTCATGAAGCCAAATTTGCATACTGTTTGGTAATATTGTATATTTACGGATCCCCCTGTGTCAATTTGACTTCGCGTTCATTTAATTAAAAACGTGCCGAATATGTACATTTCGTTATTAGGTCACTGGGAAATGATTTCTAGGTCATTACAATGCGTCTATGAAACCAAGAGTAAATAAAATACATAAACGAAAAGCTATGAAAGTTTGTGACATTGACAAATGGAATGGGACTTTGTGCGAATGAGACATTCTGCGCCAACGGGATTTTTTGCGAATGGGACATTCTGCGTCAGATCAAATGAAAAATTAAAAAATTAGCTATAAATTACTTGTATTTTAAAATTACCATTTTTTATAACGAAAACTCTGATACGGGTTGTGGGCACACGATTGAATTATTGTTGGACCCATATGCTGGGTGCTGGGCACCGAAAGGGCTAATGAACCATTGAACTGTATATGATACAACTGTCAAGTTTGTTAACACTTTTACCGTCGGCAATGAAAAAAAAAGTCTTTTCCTATCAGTTTGCTTTTGCCTCCCAATACGGATGAAGCAGCGAAATTAAATTATGCCGGTAAACAAACAAAATAAAAAAATCATTCAATGTGTCATTGTCAATGTGTCATTCCTGCACATATTCATTCAATCATTTTTCAATGAAAGTTAATCGAGTTCGGTGAACTTTGTCATATGAGTTTATCGGCTAAAGTCCGGCCATATCTACAGCTCTTGTAGCTGATTTCACTTAATTTCACATACTTAAGTGAATACCTAAATATTGCTGTACTGGTATTTCAATCAAAGAAACGATGAGTAAAAGATGATTGGCTAGAATGGAGGTAACTCGGTCAGAGTGTCGACTTAGCGGTTTGTTGGAGTTGAAGTATACTTACGACTAGTGGCTATAAAATAAATTTAAAAAATTAGATATTTTTTCGTTTTAGGGCCATGCTTTTCAGAGGCTACATGGTGGTTTCTTTAGCCAAGGTTAACCCGATATGCTACAATGAAATTGGAAGCTTAAAAAAAATACCATAGTTTTTTAAGTCCTCGCTCTATAGCGGCCCTAAGACTAGACTAAAGACCAACCGCTTTAATGACTCCCCCGCCTTGCCCCATCAAAGGCACATTAAGCGTCCACAAAGTTCTAACAATATTCCACAAGGTTATTTACTCTAAAATAACGATACTAATTGAACCAATACGTGATCAACCTTCAGAATATTCCATTTAAATTGACCTTCGCGAGGACTCGTTAAAGCGGTCGGTCTATAGATGAATTGGAATAAGGGCAAGAAGTTGAGATTCCAATCATCATATTGGAATTTGAATTCTTGGCACTGAGCTGAGCACTGAAAATCCAGAAGTGCGCTTTCATTTATACAATGATTTAGATGTCATCTTATATTTGCGAAAACAGGCATTATTGGCGTAAAGCCATACCATACCATACCATAACTAAGCATATTTTATTTGGCTCAGTAAAACCAACATGGTAAGAAGGATATAAAAAACTTCCTTTGTATGAAAGCGAGCTTTTTCATACTGATAATGCATCATCATTTATCAAAGCTAATTGACATCTTTATAGATGGCAAAAGCTCCTTGCGATTGCCATCTCCATATTATTAAAAACGCGTTTTAGAAATTGATGTTTTTAGACATTCTTCGTGTTGACGAATAATACTACTTGAATATCGATTAAATGACGATTTTTTTCTCAATATTTGTAGTTGTTATTAATGTTTTTTGTTATAAACGGTATTATGATAAAAAGAAAATAAGAATTTAAACAAATGAGTATAAAAAAATGTTTCTTTGGGAAACTTGTTTGTTATCATGAGTACAATCACGTGTTTAAGTATCGGTCACTAATTACCAGTGACCCTATATATAGCGTTTAAAATGTTAACTTGCTACAAAAATAAGAAAAACTAAGCTTTGAAAGAATTTAAGCTTAGGTATAAGTAAACTGACATGGTCACTAACAAAACTATTTTTTTTTTTGCTTTCTTCTTTTCTCCTTATGTAATTTGAATGTTCTATGTAATTTCAGATACAATTAATTGTTCATGAATAAATTACTAATGACTAAAACTATCATAAACACAAAAAATGGGATATTTACCATAGTTTATCCGTGATCATAGTGCTTGCAACACCCCCGAAATATCGGAAGCTCAAAATAAATAGTCAACAATAACATGGTAAATATCCCGTGTTTAATGTTAATGAAAGCATAGGTATGTCAATCCTGTTAGAAGGTATTGTATAAGTACTAATAGGTTTAAAAGCCATTGCCACTGGTCTCCTCCATGTTTGTAAATAACTTTGACATACTACGTTTAGGTAAATATTAGACCACATCGTAAAGCGTAGGCCACACCACCAGCTGGTGGGCGGGCAAGCGACGCGAACGACGCGTCGTTTCACCTCTTTTTATACTTTGAACTATCGAAAGGTACGAATGAAGTATGAAAAAGACGTCGTTCGCGTCGCTCGCCCGCCCACCAGCTGGTTGTGTGACCTGCGCTTAACCAAGAAAGTAGGTATTAAGTACAATGCTCTCAGTATTTGTAAACCGGCAACTTTACGAAGCACCTCTGGGCATTACCCTCATCATATTACCGAGATCAGACTACATGCAGTGGTCAAACTTGTGCTGCAAATTATGTCCTAGTTCAAGAGTTATAAGGTAAGTAATCAGCAGGGCAATTGCGTAATACACTTATAATAGTCTTTCACGTCGTTTACAATTCAACATCATAGCAGACAATTTTTTCAGAAATATTACCTACTTATGTTCCCCGCAGTTTCTAATTTATCTTTTTGCTCATCCCCTGAAGGTCGTAGCGTGATGTTAAATACCCTATAACCTTCCTCAAAGAGCAGTTTCAGAAATTAACGCAACCAAAGCGCAATTATTTCACCAGAACCCTTCAAATAAATATCTGATCCCGGCCCCTAATAGTCGTAGCGTGATGTTAAATACCCTATAGCCGTTTCAGAAGAAGGAGTTTCAGAGATTAACGCGTTCAAATATACAAACTCTTCAGTTTTATTAGATTAGATCAGGAAATTATTTCAAAATCCGACGGATTGTTGATAGTGAGTCTAACACAATTGGGGTGCAGAGCAGGGGGGGGGGGCTGCTCTGGGCGGAGTGGAAGGGAGTGTCAGACTTTTACTGACTAAAACCCATTCATGCTCCTTTTTTGCCCTTTGTGTTCCAGGGCCGCGGTATCTCTTTCGAACAGTCCCGCAACCCCGGCAAGCATCGGCCCTTCCGGGCACCTTCCTTTTTGCTGACATCTCTTTGAGGCACAATTGGGGTTCTTTGGCATAAAATAGAGTAACAAGGTAGATACTTACGCTTCAGAGATCAGGGCCCTCAGCTTGCAGAAGACGATACCCAAGCTATATGGATATTGATGCCAATAAACCGACAGGTCGTTTGGGAGCCCTGAAACAAAAGACACAAATTTTATTTAGAAAGACAGAAAACAGTTTTTGAATTTGGAAAACCGATAGAGAATCGGCCTAATTAATGCTGGGGACTGGGACTCTGCTGCGCCACTTCTTTTCTACAGCTAAAAGTCTGGAAAGTTGTAAAAGAACATTAATTGGAGGAAATGGGGATTTGGGTTTTTTTTTGGGATTTGAGATTAATTAATTTCGACATTCCGAAAAAAATGGCTGATATTTTTAACCCTATTTGAATGACTTAGAATTGTTATTTTGTAAAAAATCGCGTTTTATTTAGATAGTTCTGCTTCAAGATAGATCCTAAGATCTGAGAACTCCTAGACCAGATTTATCAGATTTCTAGAAATATCTTTTCTCGAACGTACAACTATATAAATTACACAATTACTCGCTGACCTAGCCTCAGGTGTAGTATATCTAACAAGCAGATTATATTTCCTGTTTTATAGAAAATATATCAAGGCCCCATTCTTCAATAAGAAAACTGGAGACTGGAAACTTCATAACGTGTTCCTTTATAACGAAGTAGGTGTACTGGGTACAGTCGCAACGATGTTTTTACTGGCTGATGTTGTTATGGCATGCCATAACAAGCTAATACAATACGTAGGTATATCGGAAACGTTATGGCTATTGCTCGTAGTTTTGTTCGTACGGTTTTATTGCACCATTTGGGAACGGCTCCTAAGCGTAATAAATACGGTACTGGGGCGGGAAAACTCTTGGTAGCACGTGGTGCACGCGATGTGAAAATGTGAATATCTACACAGATTGTGTGAGTGGAATGTTGATAATGCCTCGGGGTTTACATTAGCTACATTTCAGCCCAAATACACACCACGTACTCACAATACAGACACATCGTTTGGAGGAGCTCGTGGCTAAATAATAACTGCCGCTCGGGCCGATCTTTAGGTTAAGCCGTGTTTGCCTAGGTTGGTTTGTGGATGGATGACCACCCATTACATACCAAGTTTCCTCCGTGCCTCGGAAAGCACGTTAAGCCGTTGGTCCCGGGTGTCATTTGTAGATCTTTGACAGTCGTTAGGTAGACAGTGGGCCAAAAAAAAGTCTGACAACCATTCTTACCAAGGGGTATTGTATTACCTAGTACTAACTGGGTTGTGGAGGTCAGATCAGGTTAGACTGGAAGCCGACCCCAATATAGTGAAAAATAATATAGAGGGAAAAGGCTAGGCAGACACACAAAACAGACACGAGTTGCCTTGGCTTACCTGCAAGTCTTTGATAGACTCCGGACACAGGTTGGCCGAATCAAGGAAAACCTATTCATAGAAGACTCTGCCCTGGAGTGCAAATGTGGTGTTGCCCCACAAACGATGGGACACTTGATATCGTGTCCTGCCTGTCCTGGCGCTTGCACCGCTTCGGCCGTCAAGGAAACCGCGGTTTCGTAACTGGTTTCCATGAAGGCTTTATTTATACGTCTACGTAACTGGTTTCCATGAAGGCTTTATTTATACGTCTACGTAACTGGTTTCCATGAAGGCTTTATTTATACGTCTACGTAACTGGTTTCCATGAAGGCTTTATTTATACGTCTACGTAACTGGTTTCCATGAAGGCTTTATTTATACTTCTACGTAACTGGTTTCCATGAAGGCTTTATTTATACTTCTACGTAACTATCTGGTCACTTATCATTTAGAAAGATATAATCTATCAGATAATAAAGTTGCACTTGATATTGATAGAATGTCAATAGTTAATGTTCTTGAATGTAAGCTTACTCTGAATATTGTAATGAAAATGGGTTTAAGTGATATTAATTCATCTCCTACATGGAGGACAAAAAAACCACCGAAAAAAAAGTACCCGAATGAGTAATTATAATCGTGGATGCCATGGCAGCATTACTTTAAATTAAAAATCCAAGTCAACAGTTACAATTCACATAATGAGTGTTTGCCAAACAATGAACAGAATAAAGCTTTGAAGAACTTGATAAACTGAAACACGCAACAGGATCTAATTTTGAGTTGATTCAAAAACAGTACAGTGAATTATATTATTATTATAAGCCTATATTGTCCCACTGCAGGGCACAGGCCTCCCTTCCCTCTTTCCACATTTCGCGATCTAGTGCAATTGTAGGCCAATCCTATGCGAAAGAGTCCAGCTCATCCCGCCATCTCCTTCTGGGCCTGCCGCGTTGTCGTTTCCTGCTATTTGGTATCCACTGAGTGGTAATTTTTGCCCATGGCGCCTCCGATATGCAGCAGATGTGACCAGCCCAGTTCCACTTCAACCTAGCATCTGTAAGGCCAGCATCAGCTATTTGAGTTTTGGAGCGAAGTATGGAGTTTCTGATGCGGTCCGTAAGTTTGACACCCAGTATTCTTCGCTCCATAGCTCGTTGGCAGACCCCAAGTGCGGACTTCTGACGTTTCGTAAGCGACCACGTTTGCGCTCCATAGGTGAGGGTGGGGAGAATTCACATGTCCATGAGCTTTCGCACAGTGAAATGGTGTATAAATTGGAATGTGTTGGAATACATTTCGTGGCTGACATTCATCCCTATGAAAACAAGAAAAAAGGTATTTTTAATAATAAATATGTGCAAGTATCAAAACGGTTACATGGCGTCAAAAAAATTGTCCACATCGCTGTCAACCGGAAAAGTGCCCAGAAAGCTGGCTGCATTGTAACGTTGGATGGCAATGCTGATTCTTTGGCCAAAAAATAGGCTCGCCCTCTGGTCACGTGAAGAGTCGACCAGCCGCTTGGCGATTTCCCGAAATACTAGGTGGGCACTCGGACCCCATAGCCCTAGTGTTTCAACCCCAAACGGCTCAAACACATAACTACCAATTATATTGTATTTGAGCCGTTTGAGGTTTTCAGCACCGCAGCCGCCCCTACGCAGCTCACTGTGCTAGGAAGATGGGATGGCGCAAGGGTGTCGACACAAGTTGCATCCCACACCAAAGTCCTACCCAACTTCTACGGTATTATGGTCATACCATCTGGTCTCTTACCATCGACGCGTGCTAAGCCATTGGGTTCTAAGACAGCTGGCACCCCGGCGATGGCAAGAGCACGACGGATGAGATCGTTAATGCTAGGCCTACCGTGCCGCGCAATCCGACCTGCACTCTTACTGCAAGAAAGACCATGGTGTCCGAGGCAGTCGACTGCTTCACCACATTGACAGCAATGTGGAGCTCCACAAGGAGACTTATTATATCTCTCAGTTGTATTAAATTTAGAATGACAAAAAGAAAGTACCTACTAAGTTTTTTCGCTTTCTTCTTTCGTAGTCAGTTTCGTAGGTGGCTTAAGGGACATTGGATAATAACTCCTTCGAAACCAGTTACATAGTAGTATAAATAAAGCCTTCATGGAAACCAGTTACGTAGACGTATAAAAAAAGCCTTCATGAAAACCAGTTACGAAACCCCGGTTTCCTTGACGGCCGAAGCGGATGTGATCACAGGAGTTGATGGACACTACTGAAAGTGCCAAACTCGCCACTAAATTTTGGGCTGAGTCAGTGGCGTAGCGTGGGGGGTGCCGGTGGGGCCATGGCCCCGGGCGGTACATTTCAGGGGGCGGCAGAGAGCAAGAGCCAGGCCGCGGCGAGCGGAACCAGGCGGTAGCGTCAGGTCATAATTATCAGATCAGGTAATTACTAAAGTCATCGGGACTACGTTGCAAAAACAAGGACAACCAAGAAGTGGAGCATTTTCCTTTATATATGCCGCTGGCCCGGGGCGGCTTTTCATACAAGCCTCACGTCTATTCCGGTCTGCCGCCCTGTATTTTCTAGATACAAGCACTTAATTCTTCAAGCCTGCCGCCTCACTTTTTTTTATCTGTATTTATGGTAAAAAGAAAATCGAACCTATCCGGGATGCTAAAGTTTTCTAGCTCGCTTCGCTCGCTCTTACAGCTAAGTTTTCTTAATCGTTCCATATCTTTAATACATTCGTAGAAAAAGTATGTTAAATTCCATTTGTTTGAATCGTGAAAAGAAAATCTGTAACCTAGCCGAGGCGGGGTGCTAAAATTTTCGAGCTCGCTTCGCTCGCTCTTGCATCCTACATACTCTCAAATATAAAGCTTGTGTCAAATCTAAATGCATAATTCGATAAAAAAAAACCTTATTTATCTATATGAATAGTTGAAATATAATGTAATTTATCAAATGAGCTAAAAAAAATTTAGCTCGCTGTTTTTATTAATTTCCCGAACGGCAAAACGGGAACCTTATACCCTAAGTATTAGCTATATTAGCAATTGAACATGACAAACCTACATACATACGAACAAATGTTCATCATCATTATCATTCTCTTGCCCTTCTTATCCCAATTCATTAGGGATAAGCGCAGTATGTCTTCCTCTTCCATACCTCTCTAACTCTTTATTACTCGTCATCTCATCAGAAACCTCCTTTCTTGAATGAAATTGTGTATAAAAAAGATTTTACTTTGAAAAATAAACTTATAGATTTTTTTTTAATAACAAAAAAAATGCTTTGTATTTTGACTCTTTCCTACGTTTCTTGACTAATTATGAAATTAGAGGGGGCGGCCAAAATTACATTCGGCCCCGGGCGGCACAATCCCACGATACGCCACTGGGCTGAGTCAATTTAAATTGTCATCGACAGTCTAAGAGGAAGCCCAAATAAAATGCCCAAGTATTTAATGTTTACATCACACTTAATCATCTATTTATTATACCTAGCATTTTTCGAATATGTTGGGGTCGACTTAAAGTCGAACCGAATCCAGCTGAATACTATTATTTTACGTGGAGCCACTCTCTATTTGACGTTTACGCCCAGTTACTGGGTACCGTACCTCGTAGGGACTGGTGGTCAGACTTTCACGATTCTGTCTTTCCGCGGCGATTGTCAATAAATGCATAGGAGGAACAAGATAAAAGGGACATTGTGGTTTTATTAAATACTCTTAACTAACTTGCACTGAGAAAAGGATATTGCGGGCACGTATTGCATGTACTTTAGTCTCTGGACTGCCCCTGGTATAAAATAGATACTTATTTATTCTACTATAGCTGATGCCTGCGACCTTCTTCCGCGTGAAATTAGTATAAAAATATTCCTTCCTTATTTGAATCGGATTTTATTTTCAATATCAAGGTTTTTAATTTTTCTGCACGGAACCCTAATTTTTCCAAAATAAAATTTGCTTAAGTTACTCCTTATAACATCAACTATCTGCCAATAAAAGTCTCGTCAAAATTGGCTCGCCGTTTCGGAGATTAGCCGGAACAAACAGACAGACAGGCAAACAGATAAAAAATAAAAGTTTTTGTGTTTTATGCACCGCATATACTTTCATAAGCATTCGTAAAAAGCTGTTATTTTAAATTACAAACAGCCCCTTCAATTTTATTTATTTGTATAGATAAATACTCAAACTATCCTGAAATACCTACCTGCGGTAGTAAGATACTCTAGGGTTATAGACTAAAGTTTTAACGATGTCACTCACGACTTTGTGATTCATCAGTATGCTCATACAGACACTCTTTGCTAGAACCCCACTTATATATTGATTATACAAAGGGACACTATCCTTTGAATTATACGGGCTGATAGTAGAGATTTAAAGATTTATACGGGTCAATGAATTATTCTTTGAAGAAATGTACTTCAGAAAGAAGTAGGTAAAGCACTGAAAGTAACTTAGAAACCTGAATTTTAGGCAAATGAATTCTATTTGTTATGTTTTTAGAGTTCCGTATCTCAAAAGGAAAAAACGGAACCCTTATAGGATCACTCGCGTGACTGTCTGTCTATCCGTCTGTCACAGCTACTACTCCGAAACTACTGGACCGATTGAGTTGAAATTTGTTACACATATGTAAGTCGGTGACCCAAAGACGGACGTGTAACGTAAATTAATGAATTTGGGGGGCCACTTTTGGGGGTAAACTAGAAAATGAAAAAAAAAAGTTTTGCAAAATATATCGTGTATTCGTGTTACATATCAGAAGAAAGGGCTCATTGTGAGCATCTCGTATTTTTTTTTAGTTTTCATATAAATAGTTTTGAAGTTATTTAACCCCCTGCCCTCCGAAACTACAGGGCCGAAAATTTTGGAAAAAATACAATAAATAGTTCTTTGTCTATAGATTACAGGAAAATCTATAAGAAAGCTATAACAACAAGTATTAAAAATAAATTAAAAACTAAAGCGGACGGGCTCGCCTACTACGATGATACAGAACCCTTCATGCGCGAGACCTACTCGCGCTTGGCCGGGTTATTTTAATTTGTCCCGTGTTTTTATGAGTAGGCGACTTAAGTAAGTAACGCAGATGGTATATAATATAATGTCTCCTTTACTTTTATAAATTCGGCCCACGGTTGTCGCAAAAAGGTGCGTCACAAACATGCTCAACAAGTTAGAAAACAAATTAAAGCCAGAAATAACTTTATCAAGTCCTTATCGAATTAACCATGTTTCGTTCAAAACAACTCGAGTCAACACGACGATAAACGATGTGAAAATAACAGATTAAAAACTTAAATGGATCGCAAAAATTGCGTCGTTCAAAAATAAAACTTTGATACGACCCACGAAAATATGTTTTGCGAAATAACATAATTACGCCAGTGTGTCCCCGAAAGGTTATGCAGAGGCACCCACTCACAATACGGACTGGAAAGGACACCGACGCGAAAACGGTTACCATGTATTCAGTACATCATTCTGACCCCCCCCCCCCCCTAATTAATCATCGGTTATTAAAACAAAAAACAGCTGTTTCCTACAAAAGTGTATGGAATAGCAGTGTTTTTCCAAGTTGGGGGGCTCCAAATGATGTACTGAATACGTGAAAACCATTTTCGCGTCGGTGTCTCTTACACCCTATGTACAAATATCTAAAAGCGAGCCTCTCACTTTGCCCGACCCTAGATTCGAATCCAGCTTAGCCAGAAGACTACTAGACCAATAGGGCAGTTAAAACAAAATGCATCTTTACTTCTAGTTAAAATTATATTCAGAATGTACTATCCACTTTTCAACCCTAATACTTAGGGCATAAGGGTGCAAAGTGGCAGACCACCAGTGACCTCGGTATAGTACATGGTTTTATTAGATCATCATCGACCTAGCATTATTCCCAACTGCATTGAGGTCCACTACATTACATAGAGCGACTGCCTACCTGACCTCCACAGTCTAGTTACTGACAAAAGTCTCAACGGTTTCATTAGAATATAATATAGTCTTCTAATTGTAGGCAATTTATAAAAGAATTATATACAATTTAGGATTAAATTATAATGTTTAACAAATATGCAGAGTATTAGAACCCGTTTTTCTTTTGTAAATAGGCACCTAACCTAATGATGTTAAATGATGTGTGAAAAAACAAAGGGGCCTGATTAGATCCTAAACAAATTGAGAGATGTGCCTAATGGAAAGTAATTAATTCTATAATATGTAGGTGGTTACACTTTGCCCTTGAGATGTCCTAGCATATTCAGCATTTGCCTAGCCTTTTTCCCAACTATGTTGGGGTCACCTTAAAGTCTTACCGGATTCAGCTAGATACCAGTATTTTACATGGAGCGACTGCCTATCTGACCTCCACAACACAGTACCTACTGCGTTATACGATACCCCTTGCTAAGACTGGTTGTCAGACTTTCGAGCCACTGACTGCCTGTAACGACTGTCAAAGATCTATAAATGAAAACAGGGTACAATGGCCTAACGTGCTTTTCGAGGCACAGAGGAGACTCGGTGTGTAATGGTTGGTCACCCATCTACGAACCAACCTAGGCAAGCGTGACTTAACCTGAAGATCGACCCGAGCGGCTGTTATTATGAAGCCACGAGCTCCTCCATCCACGATGTCCTAGCATGGTACGGAGTTCCTATACTGGTTTCCTTATCACTGACGTGCATTTTTTTTCCTAGCGTCTAAGCATGCGGCAGACATGTAAGTCATTAGAACCACATCACCTTTATATGTTTTGGGGCGGTACCTACTGAACAAATATATTGTTTACGTTTTTTGTCTTGTTTACATACATGGCAAACTTCCTTTAAACTGTATTCAAGAATATGTAGGTCTTCAAGGTTTTAGAAAATAAATTGTATCCGTTTAGACTTTTAGGATAATCACAGATACTCGTCCCATGTTACTGAGATCGTCGTAAGTCCCCGGTTCCAATCGACTTGGAATAAGGTAGGTGATGAAAGATTATGTACCTTAGGTCGTATAAAACATGGCTGGAGTAAGTAGGTAATCCTACCTAATTAAATTTATAAAAATAGACCTCCATTTACCGAGAAGCCTAGCCAGCCCACCTGAAATCTGGATCCGTTATAAAAACTGGAATAAAGGACCGTGGGCAAAATACACCCACGTCCGCCACAGCTTAGACTACGACTTGAAATAAATAGAGAACCCTAGGTCAGAATTTTATGCGCTTTGGCACAGAGAAACATGGCTGTGATACCTTCCAAACAAAAGTAGTCTAAGCTGTGGCGGACGTGGGTGTGCCACCCATACATTTCTGTCCACTATCCTTTCAGTAGAAATACAGACTGCTTCGTCCTTTTTATATTTTACGCAAAGAGAAGTACCTTCTTCAAACATAACGCCTGCTTAATTTTCAGGAAGTCGAAAATTTTAAGTAAAAAAGAAAATAAAAGGCCCAAACGATGATGATAGGGGGAGCCTTAAAAGACAAAATAAAATCTCAGATTCTTTTATTACGCACGCACGCACAAAATAATATTACGTCGAGTTTATGGCGAAAAAAATAACAACTGCCTTCAAAATGAACTGGAAATTGTGGGCCGGAAAATGGTGAAAACAAAAGATTCAAGTCGTTCCAAAGTTTTGTTGTTTACGAGTTTAGGCGAAACTAGCGAAATTATGATGAAAATGTGTCATATCCTCGTCAACCGCACATTATTCTTTTATGTTTTACATGACTTAATAACTGTCTATCTGTCTTTCTGATACATTTTCACACCTTACGAGTGTAGGGTACTTTTCATTCCGGTACGGTCCCTTACAACATAACATAACATCACGCCTGTAATCCCCGAAGGGTTAGGCAGAGTTGAACCTCATAGTACACCCACATTTCGCTAGTTATGTTTTAAGTCCCATGCAATAAGGGGCAAGCCTATTACCATCAACCAGGCAAAAAATCCAGACTCCGTGGCTGCTACTGAGATATTCCTTTTGGAAAAATTCCATAACACTCAGCCCGACCCAGGAATCAAACCCAGGACCTCATACTCAGCAGCGCGCTTGCGATGACTCGACCAACGGGGCCGTCTCTCATCCTTTACAGTTGGCTGATATTCAGCTGCATCCGCTTAGACTGGAAGTCGAACCGAACATATTGAGGACATGCTAGGCAGATCATGACTGTCCTTTTGAATTTATTTTACTTCTAGCTATTACTTTGGCTAACCTGAGGTTTAAATAATTCTTCTGTAGATTTTATTTTTACACAAATCTCAAGTTAAACTGTGAGTTAAAATAACTTGGTAGGACTGTAGTATGTTCTTCAAGCTAGTTTATTTAGAAGTCTTTCTTTTTTTTAGATTTAATTCTAACAAGATATTTTTTCTTTTTATTTTCTTTTTTTAAACTTTAAAAGTGAATTCTTCCTATTAGTCTTCAACCTTCTTCATAAAATAGGATTTTATTTAGTTTTAATAGCTTTCAAGATTAAATTGTGAAATCATAATACAAATTGGAAGCTCCTAATTGGAGCGTAAATAATTAAAACGAAAATTGTTCATTTCCGATTCGATTTTACCTAGAGTATTACCAAGTTCGTCAATCTAAATCTAGGCCCTTCCTGAATTATTTATTACCAGACTATCCCAGATTAGAAACAAGCTCGAATTATCCTAAAATCTGATCGTGACAGTAGTATTAAGATATTTAATATATTATAAAATATCTGCAAACAAAATATGGGTCTATAGCTAACTAGGAGTTGAGACAAATAAGAGCACCACCTAGTTCATCGTGTTCACTCGTGATTGTGCTCATGATAACAAACAACTTTCCCAAAGAAATATTTTTTTAAACGGCTAACAGCTGATAGGTCACAGGCGCGCGCGTGCGACTTATGAGTATATATAAACAACTTTGGGAAAGTTGTTTGTTATCATGAGTATAATCACGTGTTTAAGTATCGGTCACTAATTACCAGTCACCCTATATAGGATGTCATAACATAGAACAGGCACTATGGAAAACCAATTAAAATCATTGGACTTGTCTGGCAGTCCACGCGGGGCGTAAAAAGCAAAACACATTGCTATTGATCGCATACACGTGTGCTCTCGGCATATTGACCGATATTACTAGGATTCTAACTTACCTATTTTTAAGGGGCTCGTGGCTAAACGATCAGAGCAAGATCAATCTTTAAGGTTAAGCAACGTTTGCCAAGGTCGGCCCGTGGATGGGAGACAGTCCCGTACATACCGAGAGCACGTGTCAGTCTGTTCTCATTTTTTTTTTTTTATTTAATTACGACGGTTGTGTTTACAACCAATGACAGTAACTAAAATTATAAAAATAAAAGAGACAATTATAACACATAAAGGGTGTAAAAAGACCCTTAACGAAGCCGAAAGGTACTTATTCTCCCCGTCATGGCGATTATTTTTTTTGTTCTAGACCATACCTGGGAACCTTCTAGTTACGGAGATATTGGGGGTCAAAGTTCCAACTTTTTCACAAGTTTTTTTTTAAATACAAGGTTTTGATGTTGTAACTTTACTTTAAACACCTCCATGATCCCCGTACTATTCAATCCATTCATCAGCACAATGTTTTGAGTAACTTTGAGTTTTACCGGAATACGTGATTTTTCACCCCAAAAAAAAAAAACGTTTCCCAGCAAAAAATTTTGTGTAGGATTACTTGGTTTGATGTACAGAATGCTTGGTTAACGGCTTCGTGAAAGGTCTGTTTACACCCTATATATAAACAAAATAACAAAAAACTATATACTCATTCAACCTGGTAACCAGTTTTGCGAAGGGCTATCGTGATAATCAGTTATTGGCTTATGGTTAGGTGAGCAGTCGTTCCATGTAAAAAACTGGTATTCAGCTGCATCTGGTTAGACTGGAAGCCGACCCCAACGTGGTTGGGAAATGCTCGGCAAATGATGATGATGATGACATTTCATATTATACAATTATTAAACTATCGGTTAGTATAGGTCCCGTCACGTAAAAAGAACGCTGACCGCTCAAATAAACTTTCTCATTTTTTTTTATTCCAGCCTTTTCCAAAGTACTAAGTAGATAGTAAAGTACCTAATACGATTCTACTATGAAACAATTATAGTACTAAGCTATTGTTTTATAATATAAGTTTAGAACGCGACTGTATAACGTGCGCAAACCTATCCCCTCCACTGTCGCTCAGCGTTTCATTTTACGTGACGGGACTTATAGATCTATGGTCTAATTACTGTTAACATTCTAGATTTACTGAGATTGACGTGTGAGCGACGTTTTAACCTACATCTAAAAAGGAAGAGGTTCTCAAATCCGGCGTATTTTTTTTTATGTTTGTTACCTCATAACTCCGTGATTTCATCGCCCGATTTACGTGATCCTTTTTTCATTTGGTAGAGGAAGCTCGCAACGTGTTCTCATATAAAATTTTATCCACATTGCTTTAGGGTGGTTTATTTATTTGTTTTAGTACATGGAGGACTTACAGTTAATAAAAACAAATAAAAAAGGAAACCATAGTGACCAGAAAGCCAATCCTCACGTATATACTCTTAACAAAAAAAATATGGTGTGAGCACAAAAACAGAAAATACACCACTTTGATCAAAATACTATAATATAAATATAATACATATTTTTTCTTATAATGACTTTTAGTAACTATAGAAAATGAATACTCGACAAGAATTTGTGTCAGATACCACCATACCACAACAAAAAAAATAACCGACTTCGTAGTTTTTTCCTCATCTTAAGGAACTGATTAAAACTTTCAAGATGCAACCTTAATATGAACCTTGAAGACTGGAAAAATCTTCGATCTAAGTACAAATATGTGGTTTCAAAGTTTTTCAATTCCATCCACGTTATAACACCGATCAAGAAATAAAACCCTTGAAAGGATAAATCCAGCAAAAAAATAACGGATAGTTTTTAAAACAACATTTACTTGGCCTACTAGTTTTCGTGTCACGTACCATTCCGGGTACTGAAACTAAAATGACTTTACATGCAAATTGACAAAGGCTCAGTGCTGGCTTTTCAGTGCTTACAAAACAGCACTAGTGCTACTTTAGCAGTTTAGTTGTTAGTAGTACCGAACACGGTATGAGTACCTCGCGTATTGCGCATCAACCCTAATTGCAAGCCGAGCAGTAAAGCCACCCAATCACTATGATAGACTGAAACTATACGACTGATTTTAATCTCAATAAAATGACCGTAGACGTCGTAATTGCAGATGTCCCTTAACCCGCAAATGCTCCCGGTTCGTTTTGCCGATTCAGTTTGCGGGTACCGTGGGTTTCGGGATTGTGCCTACAAACACAGTGGAATATAGGTAACAAGTCGACCACGGTCACTCTTGGAACTAAGAACTTTAGATCCTAAAGAAATGAAAAGGAGCGTAAACGATTTTCTTTCAAGGCGAGGAGTTGCATAAAAGAAAATTACTACAGATTTATCTAACACAAAATCTCAATTTCCTAATTTACGACTTGAAGACCTACATCGCATTCAGAGGCCCTAGCACGAGCGCGTGGTCTACGTAACTTAATTATAGGTACAGACGCCAGCACATCATGCTTCTACAATCTGTCAAATTTCTTTAATAGAATTTCACTTATTTCATTTCGATTTCATTAAGTTCAAGATTGATTGGGAAAATTTGACAGTTTCGGGTAGCTTGATGTGCCGTCTGTGCGTCGATTTTTGAATCCAAAATACAATTATATATATAGTAAAAGTTTTTGACTTCCGAAAGAATCTCCGGTTTCGAAACGACGATAACCCCACTAGATTTGGTCAACTTCGTCAGGTGACTCCTCCCAAGTGATTAGACGAACACTTTCGACCCCTGTTTTCCCGAACTGTTTTACGGTATGTCATTACCATCGCGCCATCGGATTGTAATGAACTAGTCATTACAATCCTTTCACGTTTCATCACCTTCCAACTGTTAAATTTCAATTGTCATTTTCTCCGTGACTAAACAAGATAATAAAGTGCCTTCTGCTTTAAACGAATCCGGTGACCAATAAAACTCGTTTATATAAAAAAAACATAAAATGATGATAACATATTTATCTTTATTCTGCGGAACGGTTCTATTTGCACGAAACGACGGAATGAACCATGTAGTAATATTTGGAACAGATTTTGTATAAAAGGAACCGACTTTTGGAAATACATTCATTCCATACTCAACCTCAAAACGAGTCTCATTTTCATACCCTGCGATTCCCAAACACATTCATTTACTCACTCACAGGCTGTAGTTGACAGATAACGTACAGCTTAATTTGTTATTATGAGTTCCGGAATGTTCATAAATCCTTCCTGATTTATGAAAATTCATTCACTATGGCCTATAGGGTTTGTAGAGAATCAAATGTTGTTGATGGAAAATCACTTGGGGCATACGCCTGGTCTAATCTATAAATCATCATCAGCAAATTCCACCATTTTGAAATAACACCACTTTATGCTATCCCGTTTTCATTTCCCACCTTTTCTCGAACGTTTCTTAACGGCACACGACGGTCCTGTACATTAATTACTCAAGCTAATTAAGACATTAGCATGTAACATCGGTCAAGGACGCAAGCTGACGCAAAAACGGTATAACGTAACCTTAAAATAGTAAGTTTGCAAAAGTAGGCTTAGACGTGTTAAACTATTAAGGTTACTAAGTAAAGCTAGACATATCAGGCCCCTAGAGTGCTTAAAAGCTAGGTATGTAATTAGATTAAATTTTAAGAGGTGGCAAATGCATAAGTAAACTGGAGGTTTGTACACCTATGGGTCCTATAAAAAAGCATTTAAGCATTCACCTAGCTAACTAGTTTCAATGGCACGTATGTTTTGGGACCTGCACCCAGTGTAGATGCGAGACTAAATTACTATTATAATGATAACTAGGTCCATTCATATACATTTTAAGTACCTACAAAAACAAAGGCTAAATCTTGAAGTAAACATTTCAAAAAGACCACATCATCAGGCCCAACCGCAAAGGAATTCATCACTGCCACAATGCATTGAACAATTCGTTTCAACAATACCCTCACCCACCTCACCACTGAGGACCGTTTCCTCTTTTTTATTTGCCCTTATGTCTTTTCCCATGTCCGAGCCCTCTTCCAGTCTAACCGGATGTAGCTGGATACCAATATTTTTAAGTACCAGAGTCGAGATGAAAAATTACGATGTAAAATGTCCCATGAAACCCCCTGCGAGCCGTAGACACGAATTCTACTTCATTTCATATTCAATCTCGTCAGAAATTATGGCTCCCGAAAGAGTGCTCGCAAAAAAGCAAAGTAATCACTAACGATGACATTACCTTGACTAATTAAGCTAGATGAGCCGCTGAAGTTACAACCTGGGGTGAAATTCACAAATGACACAGAACGCGATCGGTCAGAGAGGCGCCTTAAGAGCGACAACTCTGAAACGCGGTTAAGATGTCCTGATCACATTCAGTTTCAGTGGTGAAATTCGCCTATAGTCCCATGGGGGTACTCCGATGAAATAATTAAGTTTTAATGTCCTGCTCTATGTTCAACTGCAGCTATATTTTGAGGGCCCTGTCTGAAGCCACTGCTAACGCTGTTGATGTGGCAAGTTCTGGTCAAAGCCCATTTAACTTGTTCATCGTCACGACAAACAAAAGAGGTCATCTTAAGAACGGAAGCTTGATGGTTTATTTTTGCCCAGATTTGAAAATAAAGCAATCTGGGTAGTTTGGTTTTCTTGAAACCAGAAATTCTCGGAAAATAAGAATGGTCTATAAGACATCGTTAATCCTGGAACCATGCAAGAAAGAAATTTCCTTCTATTAATGCGGAATGCCAGTCATGATGCGGGTACGAAGAAACTAGACTTATGAATCTTAAAACATCTGATAAAACCGGTAGATGCGTCGTTGGTAGATCAAAATTTATTTATGTGTCCATGTTGAAAAGTACTTCTTAAAGTTCAATAAAATTAAAAAAGACATTAGGTAGACCTCTAAAGTCACTGTATACACAAACTAATATTTGATTAATTATTGAAAATACTGAAATATTATTGTGTGCTAATACTCACCAAACATCAGCAGCAATAGATCGCTAACAGCCAAACTGAAGAGATAATAATTGGTTGCATTATGCAAACCGGGATGCTTCACAATAACCACACACACGCACGCATTGCCGACCACTCCAGTCAGGAATATAACAACCAATATTACACTAATCGGCACTATTTCCTTTAACGGTAAACGTCTAGATCCCATCAGCCACCATAGCATTTCTTCTTCACTACAATCGAAATGAGATAAATTGTTGCAACGATTAAAAAAATCGTCGTAAGTCTCATTTCCTCGAAGGAATAACTTTGATTCCATTTTCGAAAAGTTCGTCACGAAAGTTTTAAATGTAAAACAAATCCGGACAAAAATAAAAAAAGTTTCGTCTATTATTTCCACTAGTTAAATATTCTTCTTATTTATTATACAGTTCAAAATAATTGAAAATATACCGGACTCCAAACGGTATTACGAAAAATTGGTGGTATCCGAAACCACAGAGAACATGACCGATTCATCCGAATTCCAGCGCGTACTGATACAGCTGAACTGAAACTTCCAGGACTGAGGACTACGGAACATTATTCAATGTTATTGTAGATGTGTAGTTTTAGGATCACATATCAATGTATAGTACTTATTGGGCAGATGGATAATTTAATGTTTAAACAATTTGACTTTTATCCTTTCTTTTATGAAACATTATTATTTAAATAAATTACAATTGAAAATGTTTCATTCTACGTTACCGCAGTTTTAATAAATCACTGCAACTAGCTTGATTATAAAATATCTTATTTTATATTTACATATTTTGAATTAGTAAAATTTTTCGTAAATAATTAAAATCAGTAGATTTTTCCAAACGCAGAACCTTTTCGTTTGAATTCTCCCGCTGAATTTTCCCGCTAAATATGTTTGACGTTTCCGTGATTAGAGTATTCCCACACTGATTTAGTCGATTTGTCTGTGTGCGGTTTGTCTATGACCTCGGTGAGAACGCCGAGAATATCACGACATGTATTATCTGTGATGTTTCGCCGCGCCCGCAAACTTTCACAGATAAGGAAACGTCAAATATCTAGTAATTTTGGTGAATTAAAATGGTAAAAATGCTATTTATGCTCGTGTTTCTATCGTAAATACAGTTAAAATTTTAAATGCCTTAGCTGGTTAAAGCTACGAAGCATTTAATATGTCTTCTCAAATCAACGACGAAATTGCGGACATAACTATGACAAGCACTGAAGCAGATTCTTCACAAACACACGGGCACGAAGGTAAATAAACAATTTACAATTATATAATAACAACAAACAATTTCAGTAACTGTAAAATTGTTGCCGGTAACAACATATTAGTTACATTACCTTTTAAAGTTCAATTTAAATGTCCAAAGCATTATTTCAAGAATAACTTCAGTTTACTGTTTTCGAACATTACAAGTTACTAACAACTTAATTTCGTACTCAGCATTACTTATTAAAGTCATCTCGTAGTCAAAACAGCTATTATACATCCACCATATACTTAAACAAATAACATTATAACATAAACCTCAATTATCAATATTTTAGCAACATCAAGTGTAAATGCAGATGATGCGTCGTCCACCAACGCTGCCACGCCAGCAGGCAGCGAGGGCCAGGCCTCCAGGCAGTCAAACCTGCAGCGCATACAACAGCGGAAGCAACAAGTCTATAACTGGCCCCACAACAAGAAGCTACTCAAGTTGGCCATTTACTCAGAATGCCAGGTAACTTGGCTGTTATGTGATTAACTTACGGCTGTCAGAGAAGAGGAGTAACAATAGGACAAGCAAAGCAGATCCTGGGCAGTAGTTTAAAGTAAAAAGAAATAAATATGTCTTAATGTTCTGCAGTCATAGCTTTTACACTGTTTAAAATATCAAATCTATGACCCAGTGAGTGTGGTGACCTCAATAAATGTCGTAAATTGTACAGAATATGCAAACCTGTCAGATAATATTAACATCTATTATCTTGTATTCACTAAAACCCTTTCTTAGAGTTCCAGAAACAAAGCCCTTATAATTTCAGCAGTTCTATCTGCTATCTGCCCCAATGTCACACATCCATCGGAGAGTATTTGCACAAAATTAATGTAAACTGACATGCACTTTGTTGGTTTTCAAACAAAACTCAGCCACTTTTATACAACTATAAGTGGATTTTAAACAAAATACAGCCATGTGGTCTTTTTAAAATGGTGCTGTTGTTGAGCTCAATAGTTGAGCTATTTATTGACACAGTCTCAATGTCATGTTCAACTTTATCCGCAATTGGTTTTAAAACTGTTGGTGCTACTTAATGTGTTTCTCCGCAGACACCAGACTGCAATTGTAATGGGTGGAAGACTCCTGCGCCTCAGCAAACAGTAAAAGGCAATCCGCGAGCTGACAACCAGCCTCCAGCCAACTTCAACGATCCCTGTCGGAACTGCCATCATGTACTAGGTTGGTAACTAAGTAGTGTGAGAGTCAGACAACTCTATGGACAACCAATACTTTTTTTTTGCTCGCACTTGGACATAGTTGCGAACACCAGTCTGTTATACAATACAATAATACTATTTTTATTGTTTATCCAGTTTTACATATTTACCGAGATTATTAAAATTTTCTCAGCTGCGGTTTTTGCACTTGATTATTTTTTTAAGACAAAAAAGGTTTTGTAACAATATTCTGATTTAAAAGAATGTCCATGGAGTTTCTTGCCTGTTCTTCTCCATACAGATCTATTCTTTGGAATGGGCAACTACAGTACTTTCACAGTTTTAATGCCTTGTGACTGAGATTGTAGCTACATTTAGATTTTGACAGTTCAAAAGTGCCTATAACTGGCCTACTTGAAATAAATTCTTTGATTTTGACTTTTGGCTGTGAGCTTCTATAATTTCCTATCTGCACTACCACAAGTATCACAACCATTGATGGATCACTAACATACTGATAGGCTCTAGGCAACTCAAGAAGCACCTACCTGTAGGACTCCACCATAACAAGTGCCATATTTTCAGAAAAACATGTGTCCCAGCTACAAGGTCTGCCAGTGGCGGAGGTGAACAGACTCCTTGGAGCTGTGGTAGATGTGGAGAATATCTTCATGTCTATGCACAGAGAGGATGACCATGACACTAAGAGGGTTTACTATTATTTATTTAAGGTGAGGGATATTCTTTTGTTGCGCTTACATTAGGAAGCCAATTCGACTTTTGACGAATAAAATAATTAAAGGTTTAGGAGGAACAGGATGTGATCCACCATAGACAAGGGAGAATCCTCCGACCAGACGGGTGTTGTGTCTGGTGGGCTACTGCCCAATTGTTATTGTCGGGTTTTCCTATATAGTCTTAAGTCATAGTGTGTTTCAGAATTTTGATATTAGTACTTTTTGTATTGTTCGCTACATAATTATTGAGTTTTGAGAAGAGACTCAGCTTAACCCAAGAGTTTCAAATGAAAATAGAAGTCAAGTGACCAAACATTCTGATTGTTGTTGGCCCTATGAGGGAGGAGTTCTACATATTTATTTGGCACATTCAATTCAACAGTATTTGTTGAACAGTAAAGCTGACCCAAAGCAATTACTAACATTGACTCCTTTTATAGACCTCTTGTCTATTTTGTACAACATAAACTGGACTGATCGCACTAAGAAAGTATAGTCATTCTATATTCAAAATAATTAGAATTTGACTTTGGAAACGCTTTTATCTAGTAGCATTGAGAGTGATTTCCGTAGCCCAAGTTTTACTACTGAAGTACTGATGCTCTACATTAGAAACGTGATATTTACCATGTTTACTGTTTGTTTTGAGTTCCCGATACCAGAAACAAACAGTAAACATGATAAATATCCCGTTTCTAGTGTTAATGATAATGTTAGTGACCATGACACTTTCAAAACTTATATTGACCCTTGGTTTACCATACCTAAAATATATATATACTCTTCAACATCCACAGATACTGCGCAAATGCATCCTAACCCGTTCTCACCCTCGTATCGAAGGCCCCCTAGGCCAGCCGCCCTTCGAGAGGCCCTCAATAGCTAAAGCCATCACAAACTTCGTACTCTTCAAGTTCAACAGCCTCCCGCAGAGGGAATGGCAGACCATGTACGATCTGGCCAAAATGTTCTTACATTGTTTTAATCACTGGAACTTTGAGACGCCTAGTGTACGGAAATTGGTAAGTGATTTACTTTTAATTTGATTATTTTCTTGGTAATAGCTAACCGATGAGTTGAATTGATGATGAATTTTTAAATGGTGTATAGTTATTGGATTTTTAAAGAATTGAGTAATAAACAACACAGCAACATTATCAAAATTTCTTATGGAGTGATCACACAAATCAATGCGGCTTGAGTCTGAACTGAAACGAGGAGAATGACAGCTTTTATTGTATATACATAAAGGGTGTAAGAGACAGCCCTCCGCAGACTGATGGGCTGAATTTAGTATATCTTACTAAGATGACTGTTATAAGAAATTATTTCAGCAATGTTTTGGAAATCCAATAAATTTGATTTGTTTTATTTCCTCATACGCAATGTATCGTTACCGTGGCAAAACACATATACCGAACGGCAAGCGCGACGACGAGTAAGATGAACTTTATAGCTAGGCAGGAAGCAACTGATTTCACGCGTCATTCGTTAGAGCATTTCAACATCCATTGTTGGTTTTTAAATATTAGCCGTATTATTTTCATTAATGGAGTGCTGCGAACGGAGAATGTAATTTTACATTGAAATAAAGGAATAATATAGTAACTGAAAAAACCATTTTTCCTGAGAAAAATACCAGTGGAATATGATTCAAAATAAGGAGCTGAATGCATACTGCCAGTTTTCGGAGGAGTTCCTGTCCCTTACACCCTGTATAGTTCTTCTTTACCGGTTCAAAACAATCCGCGTCTAAAAGCATTCCTTTAATTTTCAATCAACTACCTTAATTTGTGAACCGAAAATTATGTTAAAGATACAAATTTCATTTAAAAAAAAAAACTTGGTATCTGACGATTGAATTAGCAAATCTTTGTATGTGGACATAAATAAATTGGCTATTGTAATTTATGTCCTTTTTTCACATTTTTTTATTAAAACTAATATGTGAACAGTTGAACAGTGCTGAATATTTGGATATTTAATTTCAGCAAGTGTCGAATCCTGAAGACATTTCCGCATACCAAATCAATTATACAAGGTATGTAATCACGGTTTTTTCATTTTACGCAAATAATCAGGAGATAACTTGTCACATATAGGGCGTTTTTATTTAAGTGGATAGTAAGTACTATGTATATCTATGTATCTAACAAAAGCAAAAAAATATATCCAAAAATCATATTACTACGCTCCTGTCTTACTTTACTTCAAGTAAAGTAAGACACGGGCGTGTCGCCCAAAAGTTTCGTGTAGTTACTTGAAATAATTTTCCATCATTTTTGGTCTTAACCATGCAAATAAAATGGAAAATGTCCCTTTGACAAAGATCACTTAAAAACCATTATTTTGTATAGCACAACTTTTCAATAAAATGAAACAGAAGATCTAATTGTAATGCAATCTTCCAGATGGCTAGTATTCTGCCACGTCCCCGCGTTCTGCGACTCTCTGCCTCACTACGACACATCGCTCGTGTTCGGACGCACGCTTCTACGCGCCGTGTTCAAGTCGGTTTGTCGTCAGCTGATGGATAAATGTCATTCGGAGAGGGATCGTATGCCTCCTGAGAAGAGGGTAAGTCACTTATAAAAAGAACCTTACAAGACTGTTGAGAGACATAATAATGTCGTAAATGTACGACCGAGTTCACCGACGGTCGACAAGTTTTCAACCTTATTACTTAGAACATAAGAGTGAAAAGTGGCAGACCATAAGTGAACACCATTGTCCGCACTTAGGGCCTTATTACAGAATGCTACTCAATACAACCCCTTTTAATTGAAACCCATATCATAGGGGTGCCCAAGAAAAAACTAGTCCGCCATCTTAGGGGGTCCGCCAAATTAGATTTAGAACGACGTTACTAAGCTAACCATGCATAGTCATCCAAACTAAACGTGTATACAAAATCAGCTTAATCGGATGGGGATAACTGTTTTAAAATTCAGTTGCAAGATTTAACCTAAACATATTAACATTGAAAGTTAAATAAAAGCTTGTAAAAAAAGGGATGGTACCATTCCATCCCTTGTAAATAATAAAAAAACAGGTGCCAATGTCTGTCTACTGCTTGAAATAATGTAACTCATACTGTACAAGTATGAGTATGAGTACAAATATGAGTTACATTATTTCAAACCAATCACAATACCATCTTTCTGCAGGTGCTAGTCTTAACCCACTTCCCTCGTTTCCTGGCGTTGCTTGAGGAGGAAATCTTCAGCGCCAGCTCTCCTATATGGGACCCTGAGTTCAAGCAGATTCCACCCAACCATCTGCAAGCCATATTTGAAAATAAGAATCGTAAGTTTATTTTACAATTGTAAAGAGCTGCAATTTGCATTTTTCTTGACTTTTTTTTTTGTATTGTCAGATAGAATGTCGCTCTATGTAAAATTTGTTGGCTCTGTATTTGCAGCCAGAATGACTGGAAGCTGACCCTAACATAGTTGGGAAAATACTAGGCAGATGATGACTGATATATTTTTCAACTTTTACAGCAGGAAGACGTGGTGAGTTCGAACGTGTCACCGCTTCCGGAGATAGCAAAGATGGTTTTACTACTGTCACACTATCATCAGGTAATCTGTTTTGCGGCGCATGTGTCGTTGGCTATTAAAAAAAAACAGCTGTTCCACATTCATGGTGGAAGGGTCATCGACGCACAACGATTATCACATATATAGTATATCATTCTGAACCACACATAACTCACATCGGCGCACGTATAGCGTCGGTGTCCCTTCTACCTTTTATAGGCATTGCACCATTGTATATGTTTTTTAATAACCAATGTACAATGTCTACGCTAGAATTAAGACCTCCTAAATTCATGTGCTGAGTTCATAATTACAGTTTGCGCGTCGATGCTTACACCCTGTCTCGATCTTGTCTACCAGTATTAACATAATAAAATAAATTCACGCCAGGTTCCATAAAATCCGAAGGCGGCAAGCGCGCGAGCGACACGCCCAGTGCGGGCGCCGCCAAGCGCAGGCGCGTCACCGACGAGCTCGCGGATGACGTCAGCGAGCGGACTGTGGCCGACATCGTGGCCACCATCACAGACCCCAACTATATGTGTGGACCTGACGTGAGTATGAATAATTGCGATATGGTATATCAAAAATTATCGATGTTACATGAGTATAGAATCTAAATTATCGATGTTACAGCTAAAAGCCGAAGTAAGGTTACACTTAGTTTGGTAACTATACTTATAATGCTAGGACACCGACCAAATGGATTAGGTTAGGTTAGAAATGTGACACAACGCGCACGAGCCGAGCGAGCGCAGCGAACGCTGCCGCGGCAGCGGGCGGCGAGCACTACATCCAAATTGGTTGCATTATAACAAACTGTTACCGGCCGCACCTCGGTAGAGCCGGGTAGAACTAGGTGTAACCTTACTTCGGCTTTTAGCCGTAAATCGATACTATTCAGGTGTCGAATTTAGAGCATCTCAGGTATCGGAACTAAAGTCTACTCACTTACTAATAATAAAAAAATAACAATACTGCTTTGATCAAGTCAAAATAATTAGGTTCCACTACCTGTAGTATATCGACTCTGAATACTATCGACAAGAATACTACTCTGTTATCGAAATAAAAGTACAGGGGGGCTACTATCACATCTTAAAGCAGGAGAATTTCCAGTGTGGGAAAGTGACAGAGCTCGTCGTGTGGGAGAGAGAGAGGTCGTCTAGCGCCCGTATCTCTTTCCCACACTGGAATTACTCCTGCTTTAAGACGTCATGGCAGGCCACCAGGTAGTAATGAAAAAAAAATTACATCTCTTGGAATATTTCTTGTCTCTTTCTATACCGCATTTAGTCAAATACAGTATTATTCTTAAACTGTTTGTCTATTTTGTAGGCTTTGTTTCAAATGCAAGCGCCTCGCGATGAGGCAGCCAAGCTAGAAGAACAGCGCAAGCTCATCGAGTTCCATGTGATCGGGAACTCGCTCACGGGACCCGTCAACAAACAGACTATGCTGTGGCTTATAGGTAAGAAATCCTTTAACATAACATCACGCTTGTAATCCCCGAAGGGTTAGGCAAAGGTGTACCTGTAATAGTATACCCGTATTTCGCCAGTTATGTTTAAGTGTCATGTAATAAGGGGCGAGCCTATTGCCTATTAAATCATTTCTCGTTGATTATTTTGATATTATCCTATAATTTCTAATTGGTTCACATGCCTTCAAACGTTTCACGTCCTTTCAAAATTCCAAAATTTCAGATTTCTTATCCTCATTCAAATAAGGTTGCTTCTGTTAAAGGTAAAATAACTGTGAGAGCAGTAAAAAGAATCCATCTTTTTCCATTTACTCAACTCATTTTACGTTTTCAGGTCTCCACAACGTATTCTCCCATCAGCTACCTGAGATGACTAAGGAGTATATTTCGCAATTAGTGTTTGATCCGTAAGTTTACTTATTTCTATAACTACATAATCCATACTAATAATGTAAATGCGAATGCGTTTGCTACCTTTTCACAACTAAACAGCTGATCGGATCGTAATGAAATTTAGCGAGGAGATAGATTATATCCTGGGAAAGGACATAGGCCATCTTTTTTTTCCTCACTCATACTCATCAAATTACCACGCGAACGAAGTCGCGGGCAACAGCTAGTTATATATAAAGTTGAAGTATATACACGAAGTTGGACACCATTTTGATGTTTATTACTTTGTTCACAGCAAACACAAAACATTAGCCCTGATCAAGGAAGGCAGACCAATCGGAGGGATTTGCTTCAGAACATTTAGTGCACAGGTAAGTCAAAGTTTTCTATTGTGAATATGAGTTTCTTCACAAAACACTGAATAGTTCTTGATTATTGAAACATTAGATATGTTGTGATTATTGAAACATTAGATGGGTGTAAAAAAACCTTAACGAAGCCGAAAGGCAATTTTACTCCCCATCATTGCGATAATTTTTTTGTTCTGGACCATACCTGGGACCCTTCTAGTTACGGAGATGTTGGAGGTCAAAGTTACAACTTTTTCTTTTTGAAAACGCTACTCTAACATCTAACATTATCTCTCAACAGGGCTTCAGCGAGATAGTATTCTGCGCGGTGACGTCAAACGAGCAAGTGAAGGGCTACGGCACACACCTCATGAACCATCTCAAGGATCACCACATCCGGAACAACATACTGCACTTCCTCACCTTCGCCGATGAGTTCGCTATAGGTTAGTATTAGAATTAGTATCACGACAGATCGACCTCGAAACAATTCGAACCCGACACCTCGACCCTTTTATTTAGATTAAATGGGCTTACTCTTGACCTCAATCTTGTCCTAGGACAGAGATGAGGTCGGCGATGGAACGAGCTAACCCAAAAGAAGCTTATTAACTCGCGATTTAAATAGATTGGTGTCTTATGAACTTGGGAACACCGACACAGGCAGGGAATTCCACTCCTTGGCTGTGCGCATAATGAAAGATGTAGCAAAAAGCTTCGTGCGAATGTGTGGAACATCGATGAGGATTTTTTTAAATTAAGCGGTTTAAAATCCCTAAAGCATACCGCACCGTCCTGTAAGTCGGCTTGGTTATGTGGGGCTTGCACCCACTAAAAAACACCGCCGTGAGCTACTGGAAGATTATGTCGTACCACCTTATCGTGGAATTAATTTGATCTTTTACTTAGAATAATAAAATAGAAACTTAAAGGAGTTCGCATTCGAAGAAATTACAAGCTGTTTCAATTGCATAGAGTTAATAAAAATTTATTAATTTGTTTTGCTAACAAGATTCAAACCTTACATCAAGTTCTTCATTCACAATCACAAAGAACTATTCTGAGGAAGTTAGGTAGACCGAATAATCAATTTTCCCACCCGTACGCAAAATACGTGCTATCGACGTTGCGGACACAACACATCCCGCTATATAGCAAATCAAAGAATATTTCCTCAAAATTATTTCTAATTCCCAGGCTACTTCAAGAAGCAAGGTTTCAGCAAGGACATCAAGCTGCCCCGCGCGATGTACCAGGGCTACATCAAGGACTACGAGGGCGCCACTCTCATGCACTGCGAACTGAACCCGCGCATCGTCTACACGCAGTTCACTAGCATCATCCGCAGGCAGAAGGAGGTAAGCAGATAGACATTAGAATGTCTTACTAAGACCTGTTCAATTTGATCTGAATTCAGAAACAGATAATCATGTGACAGCATTGAATAGTACAGGGGTCATGGAGGTATTTAAAGTAAAGTTAAAACAGTAAAAATTTCAATTAAAATAAAACTTGTTGAAAAGTCCTATCTTTGACCTCCAATATCTCCGTAATTAGAAGGTTCCCAGGTATGGTCCAGAACGAAAAAAATATCGCAATAACGGGGAGAACTAGCGCATTTCGGAATCGTTAAGGGTTTTTTTTTACACCCCTTATATGGACATTCACATCGTGTAAGTTTTGATAATACCTGATTATGATATATTTTTGCAGATCGTGAAAAAATTGATTGATATGCGGCAAAAAGAAGTCAGAAAAATTCATCCCGGAATGACATGTTTCAAAGAAGGGGTGAGTGAATTTTTGTGTGAATTACACTTTTAGTTGGTTTACTCTAAATAACGAGTGTTAAGATAGTGAACAAATTAACATTTCTTAGTGTTCTAAATTCAAAAATCTTGAATTTTCTATTTTTCATATTAGGCTGTTTACATTCGTGACAAAAATATTTTGTGTTCTAATATTTTATTGCTTCGAAAGTGTATTGAAAAACGTCGTTTATTACGCGTGGGGATTTGTTACTGCAGTTCTCGGCTTGCTAACAACCTCGCCTACAGCTCGGGTGTTAATTCCTCCTCGAAAGCAATAACAAAGTTTCCCCACTTATATCAAAATGTACTATTTCCGCCCAGCTAGCCGAGATAATCTTTCCAAGTCGATTTTTGAAAAGAACTTTTAACTGAACATAATTCCCTTGCAGGTCCGCAGCATCCCCCCCGAGTGCATCCCCGGGCTGCGCGAGACGGGCTGGCGCGGCGCGGGGCGCGGGCCGGGCGCGGAGCACGAGCCCGAGCCCGACCCCGCCACGCTGCGGAACATACTGCATGCGGTAACTATACTTACGAACTATAATCTATTGTAAATCAACTAGTTTGTGCCGGTGGAAGATTTTTTTAATTCCTAAGAAGTTTCGGAGGTTTTCTCCTACATCCAAAATTTAAAATTCTCTGTCAGTCGCAACCTTTACTACACCTGCGTCGCCTGCCTCTCACTGCTACGGAATAAAACCGCTGTCAATGTGAAATTGATACTTTCTCTTAATGTGCACGTTGTGCACAAGTTATTATGCCTTGTGACTGTAGCTTTATCCTTTTGTTTTTAACATTCAACAGTGCATGTAATAGTCTAATTGGAATAAATGCTTTGAGTTTGATGCCATGGTTGCTCAGTTGCACCGCTATCCATAAATAACAACCTTTCAATCCAGGTGTGCGTGTGCACATGAAGCTTTCCCGCTTTGTTTCGAAGATGGCATCATAGATTCGTAGGTGGCCGTCACCAATTAGCATCAAGAGGGTCATCTGCTTGATTGTCACCAAATTACATCTATACATACAAATAAATAAAATTTAAAATAACAGTTTTTTACTGAATGTATATGAAAGTATATGTATATTATTTTTTTTAGAAATATAATTTATTGCTCCTTGCAGGTCAAGAACCACGCTACAGCTTGGCCGTTCCTGAAACCTGTCGACAAGTCTGAAGTGCCAGATTACTACGATCACATCAAATATCCCATGGGTAAGTTGGCATCAAAAGCGATGCTGAAGTAATAGAGGTATGAAGAACCAGTTCTTCTTCATCCCCCATAGAAAAGGGAGGATCCTTCAACCAGACAGGTGTTATGTCTGGTGGGCTACTGCCCGACAGTTGTTGTTGACTTTTTCTATATAGTCTTAAGTCGGGGATAACTGTAACTGCACGATTTAGAATTTAGATGTTAATCCTTAATTTGTGTTATAGATGACGCTGTAGTATTTTTTTTGTACTGTATTGCTGTAGTACTTTTTGTAGTGCCGATACAACAGTTTTAATGCTATTTTCTGTGCGAGCCTAGTTAGGGTTCATTATCCGAATGGCAAAAAACGGAACCTATTATAGATTCGTTACGTCTGTCTGTCCGTCCGTATGTCACAGCCACTTTATTCCGAAACTATTAGGACTTGGTACTTAGACTTTGGACTTGGTTGCTATTGGAACTTGGCAGGTAGATGTATTCTGTGAACCGCTTTACGATTTAAAAAAAATGATTAATGGGGGGCTCGGAACCCTGTGTTCGTGTGAGTATGTATGACGCACTTGGCCGGTTTTTCAAATGTAGGCCATGCATGTCTCCTATATTACAACCACAGGGCAAGAACACTTGACTTAACTAAGCGTTCCATACGGATATGAAAATTAATGCCATACGCCTGTTCACATTCATACCCGACGCTTGCTTTGCTCATCAAAGTGCGGTTTGTGAATCGTGCTCTTAAGATGCGTATATCATGTGAGCGTTTTAAACCAAGATTCAAGTTATCATTGACGTATGGAGGTATAGTACAAGTCGTTCTCCATTTGCAGATCTACGTACAATGGGCGAACGCCTAAAGGCGCGGTACTACGTGTCGAAGCGCTTGTTCATAGCTGACATGACGAGGATCTTCACTAACTGCCGGCTTTACAACTCACCGGATACTGATTATTACAGGTAAGTGCGATAAATATCCATTATTTAAGTGCATTACAATTTTTTTCACTTGTTTGTTTGTCCTCCGTGCCTCGGAAAGCATGACAAGCCATTGGGCCCGGCTGTTAATTGTAGATCGAAAGAAAGAGTATGAGTGTCCGTGAGAGACGACGCTCCCTAGTTGCACCTTCCCTAAAAATAGATGTTCCCCATTTAAGTTCGGGTTCTGTTCCAAGTTAGTAGTTAAAGCAGCAAATGGATGTCTATGATAACTATACTAAAAAACTATTTTCTCATTCAACAGATGCGCCAACACCCTAGAGAAATACTTCCACACCAAGATGAAGGAGGCTGGGCTGTGGGACAAATGATCTGAGTTTACCATCGACGCGTTCTTCGCGCTCGAGGTGTCCAACGCGAGCATAGACACCGATACTATTGAGTAGGCGATGAGCAGAGAACTGGCCCGGACTTCACCAAGACGGAGAGGAGAAGTGCAAGATTCGACCAATCACAGACGAGACGAGAGACGCGATATAGATTTCAACCAATGTGATTGGTCGGTTTCCGCCCGTCTCCACAACACTGCTCGTCTCTGGTGGAGTCCAGGCCTTAGGGTCTAGGTAAAATGGCAGGAATACTCTGTTTCTGAAAGTGTTTTAAGAAACGGGGTGCTAATGGGTGCTTTGTGATTAAAATGAGAATAGTGTGTTGGTAGATAAAATCATACTGATGAATCACTCAACTATCGACCAGGGACCGATTAATCGGGTTAAAAGGTTAACCGGGTGAATCAATAATACAGGTTAACCCTTATAGCAAATGGGTTAACCATTTAAATTGTGCTGATTAATCATTACCACTTTCTTGCATAAAATTCATAAAATTACTGTCATACCTCGCAAAAGTTATTTAATAGAATATCCTATGAGGTATGTAATAAAATGACTCAACTATATGTATTTGCGTGAACCTGTTATTATAGGCTGATTAATACTATTTATAGTACGGGTTAACCTTTACTCTGGGGTTTTAGCTAACCCTAAAAAATAAATAACCCAATTAAAATCCTTATACGGGTAATCTTTTCGGTCCCTGGTCTTAACCTAATTATTCTGTCTCGCAGTTTGACAAAGAGGTCTATTCATATTCTTGATCACACTTGTTTTTATGTTTGAGCGTGCGTTACGAAAAAGTATTGATAAATTGGTATGTGGGTCTGCTCATCCCGTAAGGAGAAATCTATAAACTACAGATGAATTTCATGTGTCTGTCCGTAACAATACAGGGTTGTATTGGACATCGATGCACAAACAGTTACCACGAGTTCAGTATATGATACCGAACCCCCATTTAGACTGTTTCCTACAAAAATGTATGCAACAGCTGCTCTTTTTTTTAAACTACCCATGAAAATTTTCTATGGGGTTAACCGTTAACCGTGGGGGTAACCGTTCGTCGATGTGCCTTTCACCCTGTATAATATTGTTTAATTTTATTTGCTCAAATGATAATCATCTATTAATGTACCATGCATATTAGAAGCACGGGAAAAACTGTTGTGTTTAGAGTGTTAGTAAGTTTTTTTTGCCCACTTACTTTATGTATGATATTCTTGTAAAACGTCTTTTCTTTGCCCAAATAATGGGCGTGATATTGTTAAGATCACATCAAATAGAAAAATTTATGTCCTCATATTAAATTCCTAAGAATAGAATAAACAATAAGGAAGTGTATTTGTACGACTAGTAAGTTGTAGTTATTCAAAGCTTTGTATATAATAAGACTGACAAGATTTTATTTAACGAAACAGCGAGTTTTAGCTAATTTTGTTTCCAACGAGTGTATATTGTATTATAGTTGTTAAGTAGTTTTTGATCGTTGTAATACCTATGGTGGTTCGTCGCGTTATTGGATTCCCAACATTCGAGTCAGCTCTGACAGTTGAAAATCAAATGCACGCTCAATGTCTCTTACGGCATTTCAGATATCCACCGTTGATATGTAGGTATTTTTCAATGTAAGTAGTTATTTTTCCTACTTGGCGAAATGTGGGCGAACTATTGGCTTACATCTACCTAGCCCTTCAAGGAATACAGGCTTGATATTATGTTGTGAAGGTTTAATGGTCGGCAAGGTTTTTTTTTATATACTTGCCTATGCCTAGGTATTAAATAATAATAAATGGGGTTTTGTATTGTCAGCATTCAACGTCTAAATAATTTAGTAAAGAGGGATTTTTGAAAAAAAATACACCACCGAGGTTTGTTATGGAATTGTTTATTGACCGCTGTTGCTGACTGTACTATTTAGTATATTATGTATTGTTCTAGGTTCAAATTCATTAATTCTGTGGAAAAGATTTTAAAGAACTTAAAATACAATATTGGTATGATACTTTACACGACCGTGCTGCCCCGACTCCAAATAAAATTGTGACAAGGGCAGGAAAATGTTGATGGTGATGTGTTTATGCATATGTAGATCATAATTCATAAAATTACTATCGAAATTAATCCTCGTAAAAGTTATTTAATAGAATATCCTATTAAGCATGTAATAAAATGACTTCAACGAAATGTATTTATGTCAAATAAATTTCTATCAAAGATGATATAGATAATTATGTGGTTGAAGAATACATATAGGTAAGGTTATTTGTGTCTTCTGAATAAGAATAAAACTTTCTCCTTTTTGAAGTCGGTTAAATAAAATTGAAGTGGAAATTGTGAAAATTTTGATTAGGTGGTTCTGTGTAAGTTATTATGGTAAAAAAGACGTATGGTAGTTGTAACGAAAAGATCTTGTTTTATACTTTCTTGTAAATAGTATATTGGCGTTCCTCTGTATCACGATTAGAAGTAAATAAATCTTTTTTCTTTTTATACCTGTTTTTCATTCAAATTTTTTGTCAATTTCAAGATAGCTTCGATTAAATTTATTTTATATCTACCCTCACTTTTGTTGAAGTGGCTAGTATTTATCTACCCTCACTTTTTTTCAAGTAGGCGTGGACGGCCAAATCCGAAACTATGTAGAATAGCGAAAAATGCTCCAAGGAGTCTCGAGCCAGATTTTGATGAAAACTAAAACTGCATCGTTGGATTTTTTTAAATTAATATTTCTAGCCAGAAATCGAGCTCTCTTCGCTCGCGCATCCCTCCTATGCTTTCTCTTTTTTTATAACAAACTTACCAACTCCTGTTCTCATTTCTGATCAAATGGACAAAACGAATCTATTTATCCGAGAAGGGCCGTTTGGATGTACCAACATGGTGAAAAGATTGGTTAGCTATACTCTGCGCTACCGAGTACTAGCTGTGCAGGGTGCGCCGGCTTTGAGAGTCGCTGAACGATATAGGTAAAAGCCGCTCGGGGAGGCTCCGTTCATGCACCACGAAGCCTATAAGTATTTGGATATGTCGGCTTTGGGCATCAATGTTATTGACGTGAACCAATCGTTGAGGGACCGCTTCTTTGGCTGCCTGAGTAAAGTATTTAATAGTCTTCGATCAAGCGGAAACATGGCCTTCGACGGTTGGGTCATGCCGGTTTTAATGTAGTCTTTCGACATACTCAAATGGACTCAAAAAGATGATTTCCACCAAACGGCTCGCATCGAATTGTTTCGGAAAGGATACGTACGGATATGGCGACAAGACAGGATGTCGACGCATACGATCGGCTCCGTACTGTCGCTTGCGAACAAATCCGTTTCTGCGCCTAGTCCAATAGTTTAATTCCAACCGTGTCGGAAACGACGCGACAGGCGAACGGACCCGTACCCCTAGCACGAATCACTATCGTAAAAACATTCGTATCGTCAACGAAAGCATTTTGTATGGGAACTTGAGCAGCGCCTCTGGTGTGCGTAAATTGAACTAATTTTCAGAGCACGAACAATAATGTAAGTTTCGTATCGTCATCGTATCGAATACGAAACGTAACTTGAGCCGTTTGTATGAAGATAGCTAGCACGAAGGCATAAAATGACGGATAGTATCGTAGTTGTCGAAGGCTGGCTTACGAGTTTCACGAATGTTTATTCACTTTAAATTTGACCGTGAGAAAACTTTCGTCGGAGTTTATTTTAAGCATAAAATTATAATTTAAGTGATTGTGTTGATATATTTTGTTAGAAAATGTTTACATTAACAAGAAGCGGCCCACGACGCAGTACATTGTATTATTATCTTGCAGCGCGATTGATTGTTGAAAGTAGAAATGTACGAAGAGAAACAAGGTGAGTTATTTATTTTAGAACACTAGGTAGGTATATATTTTTATAAATAAAAAACAAGTTATCTTTTAAATTTACTATTACATTTACAGAGAAATCTCAAGGAGAGCTCTACTCAGAAAGAATTTGGCAAATATTAACCTACAAAACCTAAGCGACACAGAATTTAAAAATAGATTTCGTCTAAATAAGGAAGCCTTTTTATTCTTGTGTCGCGAATTAAAAGAAAAATCCAGTCTAAAATCAAGTAAAAGGATCAGCCTGGAACACAAAGTAAGTGTAATAAATAAGCTACTTAAGTACCTTTCTAACTAAAATATTTTTATATTTTATACCTATAATGTGTACCTACATAATATACAGCTACACTAATCATGGGCATACCCACGGTGGGGCAAGGTGGGGCGCTTGCCCCACATTGCTTTCTGACCCGAAGCTACAAATTTTTAGGCAAAATTAATACCTATAATGTCAAAATTAAGTAGTTTAACATTTTTCACATTTAAATAAAAACTTGGTAAAGGCTAACAATGACAGAAACCCGTCTTGTCGGCCTCTGTATTATGAGCAGTGATCGGAGTAGGTAGATTGAACTGGGGTCATTGATCCGAAACGTATATATTACTATGGACATTCCTCCGGAATTGGTGGATTATTGGTGTGATTGTTTTTATTATTCAACAGATAAATAATGAATTAATTTAGTTTTGATACCTTACTTTAAATTTTGAATTGAGTAGTAATAATATCACTACCAACATTAACAATATTTAATTGAATCCGGAAATACCGGAATTACTTTCCGGAAAAATGGCTTATCCATGTTATTCTTTCTGTGTGCATTTATGATACAAGTACCAAAAATCAATCTACCTACTCCGATCACTGATGATGAGTGTGCATAGAAAGAGGGTTCTGCAAGCACAACAAAAAAAAATTTTGCTAGATTTAGCCAGAACCCTCGCAGGTTATTATTGAAATTTTGTAGTGCAGTCAACAAAACGTATCAGTCAGTAAATAATAGGCATTTTTAATTGCCTACTACTTACTTCTGCCCGACCCCTTAAAAAATGCTGGGTACGCCCATGACACTAATAACTATTAACTCTTTAATATTTTTATTTCAAGGTGCTGTGTGCTTTGTCATTTTATGCTACAGGCTCCAACCAAAGAATAGTAGGAATGGCTAAATATTTAGGGCAAACTACAGTGAGCAAATATGTGAGGCAGGTTACTGATGCTCTTGTTAACCCTTTAATAATAAATAATTTTATTAAATTTCCAACAACACGAGAGAAGCGAAATATTGTAAAAAACAAGTAAGTAATAATTATAACAACTAATTAGGCCAATATAAACTAATTTAGTGCAGAATGTTAAACAGCGAAATGAGGATCAACTGAATAACCACAAATATGATAGCTACCTAATACTATAAAATTTTACTTACAATACTTTATTTACAGATTTTATACAAAATTTGGCATCCCTGGAGTAGTAGGATGCATTGATGGATGTCATTTTCATATTTTCACTCCAAAAAGAGACATAAAACACTTATTTTACTGCAGAAAGCATTTCTACTCATTGAATGTGCAAATGGTGAGATATTACTCTACATCTACAGTCTACTTATATATACTTATAACCTTACAATTACTTTTTTTTTACGGGTTGAAAATCATCAAATAATAAAAATAAATAAATAATAATAAACAATTCAAATATCTAGATCTAGCTCGCGAGGTTGTCGACATGTGGGACGTGAATACAGCAGTCATTGTGCCGATAGTCGTTTCCGCCAAAAGAGCCTCGACCAACACCTGAAGAGGCTCGCGCTTGGCAGCTGGATCAAGGGCTTGATTCAGAAAGCGGTACTCCTGGACACGGCGCGTATTGTTAGGAGGTTCCTCTCTCAAGAGCCCTGACCACCGGCGACTCGGACCCTGTTCCCAGTGCTGGTGGCCTACTATTTTTTATATTTTTAAATGTTTTTTTTATAGTATTTTGTACAGAATATTTAAAAATGTAAAAAATATGTATGAAAATAAATAAAGGAAATAATAATAATAAAATAACTCCTCCCGCTCTGGGTGGAGTGGGAGGGAGTGTCAGACTTTTACTGACTAAAACCCATCCATGTTCCTTCTTTGCCCTTTGTGTTCCAGGGCCGCGGTATCTCTTTCGAACAGTCCCGCAGCCCCGGCCTTACAATTACTTAATATAACAATTAATTATTATGTTAAACAGCTATAAATTTTCTACGGTTTTAAATTGTAGATATGTGACAGTGAATGCAGAATTTTAAATGTTAATGCCAAGTATGGAGGTGCCACCCATAAAGCTTTTATTTGGGAAAATAGTCAAGCCAATAGGTATATCCAAGACTTACACCAGAATAATGACAAGTGTGGTTATTAGGTAATTTCTTTTACATGTAGGTTGTTCTAATTTTAAAATAAAGACAAATACTTAAGTGATATAGTTCACTATTTTGAGATTACTTGCTGTCTACTTAATGTTACTGCTTCTGTTGTAAGATTATTTAATTCAATAAACAAAAAAATATATTTTCAGGGGATTCTGGATATCCACAGAGGCCTTGGTTGATGACACCAATCACAGATGCTGCTGAAGGCACTCCAGAGGCAAAATATAATACCATCCATGGGAAGGCCAGAGTTGAGATCGAAAATACTTTTGGAAGACTTAAAAATAGGTGGAGATGCCTTTGTAAGGACCGCACATTACACTACACCCCTGAGAGGTGTGCTTTTATCATAATGGCATGTAGCGTTCTACACAACCTAGCGTTAGATTTTATGGTGCCTGATCCTTAAGATGATTCTTCAGGATTAGCACTGGCTTCATAATGTTATCCCTGAAAGTGAAGGGTTAGGCAGAGGTGTACTTATAGTTCATCTACATTTTTTGCCAGTCATAAATGGACGTATTAAGTACCAACCGGACACAAATCCCTGATTCCGTTACTGGAGATTCCTGTTGGAAAAACCCAATGGCACTGCCCGAACTGGGAATTGAACCAAGGATCTCTCTCATGCTCAGCAGTCGCGCTTCAAAACGTTTTCATACAAAATGTACGTAGGCGACGTGTCGTGAATTACACTCAAGCGGCACGGCGCAGGCACGCCGTTCTTTCGTTTCATTATAAATTCCACGCCTGCGCTGAGCCTGCGCCGCGCTTTCATCTTACGCCGTTTCCGCCTTAGAAAACTTCTTTTGAGCGGCACAAAAAAACATGACGTATCATTTCTGGACACACGATCATTTCTGAAGTGAAATTTTTAAGGGGTGTTCACAATAAAAGACAAATCTCAATACTGTATTGGTTTTTATTTCAACACATTATGCTCACACGTGGAGTTACGCAGATCACGCGACTTGCACAAGAACGGGAATGTAAACATCTTTACACACATTAATTGTTATTAAAAAGTACATACCAGTCTCCTTGTTTTATATAAAAATCCAATGGATTTAAGTACCTTCTGTATATGTTCGAACATAATAACTTAAATGCTCACTTAAAATACCTAAAAGTAACATATTTTTTCCATTAAGAATAAAGACAGTTTGAACGTATTAAGTCGCTTTTAAACACAGTTTGGGTGAACACAATACTTTTGATTTCGAGAAACTGTCGCGATAATCGCAAAAGGCGCTTCATCGGTCCTATCTCTTATTTACGCGAGGTATGTACACTTGAAACAATCTTAAACATTGGTCTATTTCAATCTAAGCCCAGAAAAATACAAAGCATTCATGTTTTATTAAGAGCAGGATGTTCAGAATTGAATAAAAAACCAACTTGTTCAAAAGTACTTTAACCTCATATTAAATTATATCAAACTACTAAATAACTGAGTTTTAAAGCGACATAAAATCTTCAGACTAGATTTTATTAACTACATATTTACGGAGTCACGAAATTAGTGTTTTAGTTCAACAAAGTTTCACAAACGCACCATTTGGAAATAGGTACACCAAGTATATAATGTTCCAAAGGAACTTTAGCTAATACATACAAACTGTACAATTTACGTTGACATTAAAAATGAATTCGGTTGCGATATGGCCCCCTTTACACATCAATATGATTATAGTCTTTCTTGTTAAAACAGTTACTGAACATTTATAGCTTACAATATCATTCATATAGCAGACAAATGTAGAAAACTCTTACGTCTAAATCATAAACTTAGGACAATCTGCAGCCCTTATAGACCGAGTCGTTTAAAGTAAGGATACAATCTGCTGCATTTTGAACACATACACGTATACATGTTATGGCTTGACAGTTGACAGAGTGTCAAAATATAGCAGACGAGGCAGTACAAACTGTGTTATTGTGTTAGTTTTTTATCTTATGGACGGATACCCTTAATCCCAAACGCGAGTTAGAATTACAAAACGAAGGGCCACCACAACGACTATACCTTTATATTAGTCACACGATGAAAGTTACTGCATAAACATAGGATACGATTAACTTATGAGATCACGAACCAATCAAGAACAATAATTAAGTACGACGTTTGATTGATTTCAAAATTAAAGGTCGTTTTTTTTTAATGATTTTTACGATATACAAAACTGTTGGTTACAAGCGTTAGGAAGAACACTTATTTCGTTGACTAGGCGGAGTTGCGGTGAATATCCAAAAGTCCAAATATCCATTTATACGCTATACGTCCTTAATTACGAAAAATATCACTTGTCCACCGTTCAACGAGCGTCACATCACTGATTCACTGGAGTTCCCTGAGTATTTGTTTGAACACATAGTCACTGTATCACTATAGTTTGGCACTAGCTCACGGCTCACAGCTCATGGCTCACTCCTGCGCCGTGGAGCTGCTCGCGGCCTCCTGGCGCGACGTCTCCGCGCGAGGCGACCCGGAAGGTGACGATGTGCACGATCTGGAGGTAACACAGTCGTTTTAGAATTAAAGGTGGCAGGGAAGCACTGGTGGCAGTAGTAGGATGGCATGCTGCTGTGTACAGCGAGGCACAGAATAGACCCTGCAGTCTCCCAAGGTATGTGATTTAAAACAACTGCATGATGCTTTTGCTTTTATTAACTGTGACGGTTACGCGTAGCTGGCGTCTCTGCACTTTGGATAAGGGACCTCGTGCACTACGCCGTCACGATCGTGAACAAGCGCAGAAGCCCCGATCATATGTTTATTATTTTTGTTTTGAATGAATTAATAATTATTTTAGCTGATTAGTACACAAAACTTATACTGTCACTTACGGGATATCTTCCGTGATTGTTCATCATTTTGAGCTCCCGATATTTCGACGCTGTTGCAAGCGCCATGATCGCGGGTTGACTGGAGAATGCGGGAGATGTGTGAAGATATCCCGTAAGTGACAGTATAAGTTTAGTTGTAAACCGTGAAAGCTTAAAACAGTGTTTGATTAGAACACAACTTACTGTTTCCGCGAATTCTGTGGCCGCGTCTGCGAACGCCTGTACTTATAAAACTGATCACTACGAAAGTCTGCTGCCGTAGTTAGTTAATAGTAAGTTACCTGCTAACATGTCTGGGTGAGTCACAAGTCCTCGCCAGCGACGGCACCAGCTCGTCGGGCGACGACGCGCGACTGCTGCGCTCGCTGCCGGCCTCCTCGTACGAATTGTCGCTCGTTAACTGTTGAGAAACGTCTAGGTTATAGGGATTTCAGACTTTTTAACGTATCAATGATTCATTACTTTAGTTAGCGTGTAATGTCTTTACCAAACGGGACAAGAAACATAGAAATAGAAAATTGTTTATTATCCTATATATATATATATAAAAACATATTAATATATAAAAACGAAACAATTTTTAAACGTGTTTTTCTCCTACTGTTCTGATTAAAATTTCATGTTATTACGAACATAGTATTCTGGAACGCTTATTTTTTTGAAAAAGATCCTATCTCCAAGTAACAATCGTTAATCGTCTCGCGAAAATTGCTTTTAAATTTTAGAAAGTGTATAGGTATTGGTGCGCGTGACTGTACACTGCGGTTAGGTATACATAAAAGATGTTATAAGTGGCTTAAATATTACCTAAAACTAGACAAATTAGAGGCCTCAAACTACACAGTTGTATTTCAGGGCCCCACACTTTGACAAAAATAAGTTACTTATGAAATAAAATATCCTCATTAAAATTAATCACAAGCATTTTTAGCATAGATGGACAAGGGGTTAGCGGGTACAAAGGTGCAAGCCTAAGAGGCAAAGAGATGCCGTGACATGTTTTAGTCAATTTGATGCTGGCTGAATCACGAGGTGGCTCTGGAGAAGAGTTCCTGGAAGGATATGGGGGAGGCCTTTGCCCAGCAGTGGGAAATTCAAGGCTATTAAAAAAAATTGACGCTGTCATTGGCGTGGCGATTACTTTCTCTAAGGTTTCCAAACTCTAAATAGGAATTTATTTAATGTCATGCTGGAAAGTGCTGGATGTTTACTATCAACAAAGACCAATACCGGATGACGCACACACATAAGTATATAATAAAGTATGTATAACATTTACGAGTGTGAGCGGGTGCCGGTTGCGAGCGGGCGACAGCGCGCGGCTGCGGGCTTCCTCCACCTCCAGCTGCAGTATGCTCTCCTGGCTGCCCGTGAACTGGACGTAAATGATACATTAGAATAGAATGTAAAGATAAATAGGTTCTACATATTCCACTTGTTAAAATTCACCATGCAAATAATGTTAGATAAAAACAATTAAGTTTAGATAAGCAAGGGTAAAAAAAATATTGGCTACAAAAAAAAATACTAGTAAACACATCTTGTTATTGAAATGGTACAATACATATTATAATCGCAGTCGTTACTTGATACTACTTGAATCGTACAGGATCAAATTTATTTAGCTAGCTAAACCACCCACGTAGATGTATGTGGATGTTTAACAATGTATATTTTTGAACTTTTAAACATCAGAATACAATAATTCGATGATTTTTTGTGTACATTTATGAAACCAGTTCTAAAAACAACAGTCTTGATTGTTAAATCCGAATCAGTTGGCTTATTTTCAAAAAAATATTAGGTACAAAAAAATCTAAGGAAGGGCTCTCTAGCACACAAGGGGCTTGTAATAAGTCAAACATAAACCTGGCTGAATTTAAGACGTTATTTTTCGATAGTGGATTCCTAAAATCTGGATACAATTTCTTTTAGTTATTTAAGGGGAATATTGCTTTGGTAAGCAACATGTATAAATATTGATGTTCATGATTATTTCTATCTTCAAAAATAAATAAAAATGGTGTTGTCAACTGACCACAAAGCCGTAGTACTTGAGGATGTCCATCTTGCACATGGGACACGTGCGGTGCTCCAACAACCACGGATCTATGCAGTTCTTGTGGAAGTCGTGTCTGGAACAATATCAATAATATGGTTTAGAATTTAAAGCATTTACCAATAATATGGTTTAGAATTTAAAGCATTTATCAATAATATGGTTAAGAATTTAAAGCATTTATCAATAATATGGATAAGAATTTAAAGCATTTATCAATAATATGGTTTAGAATTTAAAGCATTTATCAATAATATGGATAAGAATTTAAAGCATTTATCAATAATATGGTTTAGAATTTAAAGCATTTATCAATAATATGGTTTAGAATGTGAAACATTTATCCATAATATGGTTAAGAATTGAGTGAAAGCATCTACACTCCTGCAGTCCTATAAGGTGTATCCACACCGAAGTTATAGTTTGTTGAGCAGCATTTTGCAACATAATAACATTAACTTTTACTGTCGCAGTTACCTTTACCTTACTTGTTGACTCGCTTGCTTACTTACTTGTATCTCATCTCATCTTGCTGCTCTTGAAGCGGAAGATGAGATGAGATGATAAATATTTTTTGATGTATGATGAATAAAAAAGTTAAATACTGACCTACAAGGAAGAGATCTTAGTGTTTCAGACACTTTGTAAGGTTCTATGCAGATGGCGCAGCACTCGCCGTCGCCCTGGACTTCCTGTAAACGATAAAACAGCACAATTAACATCAAGCCTGTAAGCCCCCCAGGTTTAGAGTAATAAGGTTAAGAGGTGGTCCACCGTTAGAGAACTCTGCTGTAGTACTTATAAGTGTAAATAGTCGTGACTTACCCTATCTTCAGTCTTTAAACTCTTTACAGGTATTTTGGATAACGCCTTCTTGGCTGCACAGCATAGACGTTTCTGAAAATAAGAATAAAATTGTCTTAGTAACATAATACAACATGAACATTTTGACAAATGTATTTCGACGGTATACAGCGTGTACCAGACGGATGTGATCATCATTTAAGGGTGTGCTACAGACCATCAAACTGAACAACTTACTCCATGGGAACAGCACCGTTATCGCATAAATATATAATAAATTTCCAGCTGCCCCATACATTTGCGTCGAGTAAGTACTTATAGAATTTTTGTGTAACTCCTTTCTCATGCTATATAAGCAATTTTTTGTGTTTCAAACACCTGAGGCCCTGACACGAGCGCGCGGGTTAAAAGTTATATAAAAACGTCGATTCTTTTTTTAAATTAAAAATGCTCGTTTCTCATTTAATATTTAAACGATTTTAAAAATGTAGGATATTAGGATAAAGGATAATTGTATTTTCAATTAAAAAATCGACGTATTTACGTTACGTTTACACCGCGCACTCATGAGGGCCTCTGGTGTAAGGACCAATTTTACACGTTAAAATCTAATCTTGTAAATAACTAAGGTTTACCCTTTCCCCCTTGCTTTGTTAGGCAAAGGACTCCCCCAGTGATTCATATCTCAAAAGCATTCTTGTGTGACGGTGGTTATCGAAACAATAGACATTTCAAATCACGTCATAATACTCATTATAATAAGTCCAAGAATATTATCTCATAATTATTTCCTCGAATTTAAAACACAAAAATTGTACGTTATCTTTTAAGGGATGGGTGCAAGAATATGGTCCTTATCAGTGGTTTTCCTGTACCGGTAACGTCATTAGATTTGTATGCAATTTGAACAGGATGATTCATTGATGATTCATTGTAATGTTCGAATTCTTTACCATTGTTTCATTTTACTTTATGATGAGAGTCGAGGTTATATCCTTTGATCAGGTACAGCCAACAACGAAAATCCGTGGACATTGTCACGGTTTCTTTTGCATATCATCAAAATCGACGTGAAATGGTTCGAGAAACTGCTGTTCAGCATTTCGTGTAGAAGCACTAAGAGTTAATTAATATTCCTCGTTGCGATTTTAGTTTGCTGAACTGGGCCTATTTGGCGCAGCCGTGAGACACACAATATTGTCTCTTTTTTCTGTTTAATTTACGTTTTATATTGTATAGATTTAAGTTTCTTATTTTAATTTTTTTTATTTGTTTGTTGTGTGCACTTGTGGCCGTGTGCCAAATAAATATGTTTTCTTTCTTTCTTCTTTCTTTCTATTTTATCTCAGACCAATAAAAAAGTATAGTATTTGAACATATTTTATAATTACTTACGTATTTAGTTCATAGTTGTAACGTCTCCGTACAAAAATCACAACTTCCCTTACTTTTCGGAAATAAAAATGTGATAAATTTGATGAGAAATTTAAGAATTATTCTCTAGAAAAAATCTATAAATTAAATAAGAGAACTTAATTATTTGATTTTCTTATTTGCATCTAATTTGGGTTTAGTTTATCTGTTAAGTAAAGTAGATGGCGACTCTTTCTTCACTGAAGTTGTGCCTGTTCTGTCTCCCACTTGTATAAGCGCATTGTTCTGTCGAAATTGCGCATTGGTCTGAGGGTTTTTTTTTTGTCTATCAATTTAAAAAAATAAAGTAGTTTCGTTGCTCACCGTACCTTTGTTCTAGCCTTTTCAATAGTGCGGATATAAGCGAACGTCAATCTCGAAGTGTTGGTGCGTTTGTGCCAACAATGTGACAAGTCAATGTTAAATTAGAAACTTAGAAAGCCTAGTTTCCTACAGTCTTTCCTTAGTTTCACAACGTCACCATATTTCAAAATCACATCATTATTGTTTTTATACGGAAATACAAGACACGAGAATTTTTATCCTTTAATAAAATGGAACTTTAACGCGACCAAGCCATGTGACCATGCACCACCATTGAGATGGTTTCTTAACTTCCTGTGTAGTTAGACTAATATACTTACAGAGAGTCTGTCTTTGGCGTGTATGTATCTGAAGCGTTGTATGTAGTAGAAGACCAGCCAGGCGAGAGATATCACCATCAGCACGATGAAAGATATCGACACGAACAGCACAGACGTTCTGGAACAATGCACACATTTGTTATTTGCTATACAAGGTAGGTTGTTATCATGACATGCGTCAAAAAGTACCCCTAAACCTGTGGTAGGCACCTCAGAAAGTTTGTTTTAAGTCGAGATTCATAATGAATATACAAATATTAGTTTAGAAAAAGATTAATTTTAATCCTGTGACCAATATCCCAATTCATGTTTATTTTCGAATTCTGGCGATTACAAGATGTTTCAGTAAAAATTAAGTTAGCTATTACTACCATTTACATATGGAAGTTGTATAGTTAAAAGATGACGGCCGAATACATAGCCTCCTCCTTTTTAGGAGTCGGTTAAAAATAGTACGGTATATCTAAATATCATTCTAATTGTTAGTCCTTAATATTTGATCTAATGGAATCTTTCTCACGATGATTTATTATAGTTTTTTAAAGCTTATTTTCACACAAATTGATAATTACTCAGCTGTATTTTTTACATTTTATTACAATTACACTAACGAGTACTTTTTTGCACATTAAGTAAAAACGTAAGTAAATTAATTACTATTACCTATCCTATGTATTGTAGAAAAACAACCGCAGTAGACAAGATTGCATAATCATAATTGCATGTGACATGCAAACAAACAATACTTAAGGAAGGACAGATACTTCCACTGTTCGATAGTGTAATAATAATTACTAATAATCTATTAATTACGTTTAAGTGCGTCATATAATGGCAGTGCACTTTAGAGTGTAAAGTACTTTAAAGTTATGTTCAAGTACTCCGACACAATCAGGTTACTATGCAGGATTAACGAAGGTAGCATAGATTTTGTTTGCATTTAATCCAATTACGTTTATTGCCGTATTAATCGAGTTTCCAACAATTTTATCTTCACATCACTATTTCCTGAAACAAAATCGGTTTTCGAAATGGTATTTCAAACCTTCTACAAGCCACTACCAACCACTATTCAGTTTGATTCTGTTTAGCCTAACTTAATATATTATTATGGATATTTCCGTTGTTTTTAATCTGTTGTATTTTTATTCTTTTTTTTTCTTTGTTAATTAGCTGTTTAAGTGCATGATATAGTGCAACTAGGGCTCTTCTTTAAGGGGCACTTGCATAGACTTAAATTTGAAATGGTTTCCTATAAGTATATGTAATAGTGTACACATTGTTGAAGAACCAAATTAAATAAACAAAAATAATAGATCGTATTGATCGAGGCCGTGTGACGGGCCCCCAAAGTTGAAGCGCAATAATACTACTACAGTACAAGTTACTCTGTCTTCCGTCTATGCTGCCGTTTTGCTTAACACAAACGACCTTTAAGGTGCATCGCCACCAGCTCATAAGGCACGTAGCCTGTACATAAAAGTATTTGGGCACTTAGCTATTGGCAATAATTTATTACGCGCTATAAAGAGATTGAAATATGTTTGTTTATTTTGGAATTGGCAACGTCCGCTGTCATCCACATGCATTCCGCATACGAAATGCAATTATATTTGACTTGACATTTTGGGGTGGCGCTGCTCGTTGCGGAAAACGTCAGTTATGTCAAATTCAGTACATTTTGTATTTTAGTTCCAAATTTTTCCGTGTGGCATGTTATATTGGCTGAGAGACTCGTGAAACCCGGATGAATGTTTTTGGATGTTTTATTAGCAGTGCTAGTATTTATTATTGCAGAATGAAAAGATATTGTTTATGTAGGACTAGTAAGATTTGGGATAGGTTTATCAACCTTTTAATGATGTCGCGGAGTTGGTATTAACATTTCAAAATACTAAAAGTATCCTAAGACCACAAGATGGATAATGTTTCAGAGAAGACGTGTCAAAAAGCATTTTTATCCTCCCACAATGTACCCACGGCTGGGACAAAAGACCCTCTCTGTGGGCAAAGACCTCTGTGTGGTATACGTGCTCATGTCTAAATAGAGCTTCATCCAAAAACCGAAGAAATAAGAAGATGCTCAAACCTAAACTCAATTTATATTCGTATCTGACCGTAGCATCACTTTGGGCCCTATCAGAATAACAGCGCAGTGACTTCTTTTTAAATGTATCAGCACCATGCTGAGGCCTGAGATTGGGGCCTTTTGGCCTCGTACAGGACCAACTTCGTTTTTTTTTTACCTGCGTTTGTTTTTTTTTTGCTTACCTATGTTTACTTTATTGAATAATTTTGTTTTATTTTTATTTTTTTAACCTTTTTTTTGTTTTGTCCTGTGCGGACTAATAAATACTGTTTCTCTCTTTCTTTCTTTACTCCCTACTCAAATCTAGTCAGTCATGCTTGACGAAGCCGGAGCATTTTGAATAGCAATTTGAATAAAGAACTAAAGTTATACTCTTCTTCCCCCCTCCTTTCTGAAGAACCTTCTATCTGGAGAGGTGCATGTACTAAGATACGTACTTGTTAATATTGTTGCTGACGTGAGCGAAAGTCCTCCCCTTGATGACACCGATCATGACCCTGGTGCCGTTGTCCACCAGGCGCGCGATCTCCTCGCCCTTCCACTTGTATGTGAACACTGCGCTTATGTTACCTGTAACACAAAGAGCAAGAGTTTAGATTGTGATGAGCAGTAGAACATTGAGGATGTTGGATGTTTATGATGAGGTAAGAAGAACAGAGTTAAAGGTTAGTCATCTGAGAGTGGAACTAACTGCTTGCTTAGTCGTGCCATAGAATATGAGACATTCAGAATACATACTACTGCCTCATTGGTCTAGTGGTCGTGACTGCTGAGCATGAGGTCCCGAGTTCGATTCTTAGGTCGGGCAGTGTTATTGGGTTTTTCCTTCAGTAATTACTCAGTAGCAGCCATGGAGTCTGGATTTGTGTCCGGTTGTTGGCACTAGGCTTGCCCCCTATTACATGAGACTTAAACATAACTGGCGAAATGTGGGTGTACTAGTAGGTACACCTCTGCCTAGCCCTTCTGGGATTACAGGCGTGATCTTATGTTATGTAGAATACATACGATCGCCAATTTAGAGCCAAGCAAGTTTCGCGTTAAATTTCATAAACAATGTAAGGGCTCCAAGAGCTTTTTCAGTGCCCTTTTAGACTCTCGTATTGACACAAACAGCTATAACAGAAGCTCATCCAGTCTGATCGAAGAGAGTGAACTGATCGTTCAGGGCTTGGGCTGTGCCGGGCGCACAGTATCCATTAAAATACCGCCACTAGTGGAACCTATTTGCTAAAATACCTTTAATGCTGCTCTTACAACTAAGTTAGTCTTGAATCTAGCTTTGATTAAGTTTATAAGGTCCCATTAAAATAGAGCGGCTAACCAAAGATATCCAAGCAAAAAAAAACACTGATTAAAGTGATTTTATTTTGACCTAATATAATAAATTGCCGGGACTCTAGAATAAACACATCCATTATGGGTAGGTACTTGCACTCGCGCCCCGCCGCGCGCGTTCTCGTAAGTAGATACCCAGTCAATTCTGTTAATATCATTCTGTATTTAACTATAGTAACTTTCAGTTGACTAACATTTTTGTTAGCTGATTACTATGATTTTGTAATTACGTATCTAATGCGTTTTCCTTTTTTTTACCATTGTCCTGATTTTGGTAATCTGAATGATTTCTTAAAGTTTGTGCATCTATTTAAATGCGACTTTATATAGTACCAATTGAGTATGGAAAGGTACACCTGTATAATGTTAGGTGAGGAGTTTAGCAGGCTTTATTAAAGATCATCTTATGACAATATTTCATCATACGCCTGATGTAATCTGAGATTATCTACTGCACAGCAACAGTGCCGCTTCACCAAGATAATCCCCGGGACTGTCATCATAATTTCTGCTTAAAAACCTATTGTTTGGAATCCATTGTGTAACGCCCATATTTCTCAATAGTGCGCGACGTGCGTAAGCCTTCTCAGAAATGGTAGTCATAATAGTAGGTTTTATCTCAAGATATTTCGTCAGATTTGTTAGGCATGATAGGTTTTATACGTGTCTATTTGGGACAGACCATACTTAACCTCATATCACGCCTACAATCCCCGAAGGGTTAGGCAGAGGTGTACCTAATAGAACTCTAATTCCCCAGTTGTGTTTAAGAGCCGTATTTTAGGGGACGAGCATATTACCACCAACCGGGTACAAATCCAAACTCCCGTGGTTGCTACTCAGAAATTTCTGATGAAAAAACCCAATAACACTTTGCCCGGCTCGGGAATTGAACTCAGGACCTTATGAGGCGGTCCACTTATCGACGCGTAATCGGCTTAATCCGGTTAGAAAAAGCTGTGTCGATGCAATAACAGCGAAATAACATCATTCGCTTCGTTTCGATTCGTGTGGTCACTCCATTATTCATCAACATGCTTTTGCTTTTGAGAAGAGGAACCGACATCTTTTTTGGTCAAGTTTTGAGTGTATACATGCTCAAATTCCAATGAGTAACCTATTTATAATGGCTCAGTATTAGATAACACATAAGACAATAACCGTGTCTTTGCTGTCGAGCAATCGGTAGAACGTTTCAATTTTGATAATTTTGTGACTAATGTTATACAAAGTCCAATCTTCATTGCGGACATATTACTCACTAGCAGCCCGTCCCATCTTTGCACGGGTGGACTTTTATTTTTTAAACATTTTGGGATAAAATATAGCCTATGTTACTCAGGGATAATGTAGCTTTCCAATGGTGAAAAAAATTTTGTAATCGGCACAGTAGTTTTTGAGTTTATTCAATACAAACGTACACACAAAAATACAAATCATTCTTCTTTATAATATTTGTAAGATTGGCAAATTATATTGACGTACATACTATGTCAATTTGACAACTAACTTATTTCTTTGATTGCACAATTAAGATATATTATGTACTTGAATCACTAATTTACTGTTTCCGGCCTATCACAGAAAATTATCCTATTTGATGTTTTTTTTTACACGGTTGCCTTAAAAGCTGTTTTTTATTTTAAGTTTTTACAGTATGAAGTTCTGGGTTCGATTCCCGGGTAGGGCAAAGTGTAATTGGATTATTCCATCAGGAATTTCTCAGTAACAGCCTCGGAGCCTGGATTAGAGCCCGGTAGTTGTCAGGGGTTCGCCCACTATTACATGGGACTTAACGCAACTGGCGAAAAGTGGGTGTACTATTAGGTACACCTCTGCCTAACCCTTCAAGGATTTCAGGCGTGATGTTATTTTTATTTTAAGTGTGGAATGAGAGGGAGGTCTTGTCTTAGCAGTGGGATAAAACGGGATAAATAGATAGCGTTTGACTACAATAATAATAATGCAGGTGCAGGCGTCTTCTCATAACACTGCAAGTACATATCTACGTTTCAGAATAAGCTTAAAGTCAGTCTACAGTCAGCTAAGCTGGTCTTACTCATAACATGTGCAGTAATGCGTCTAATGTGATCAAGTCGGGTTTCACAGTCAAGGAGACGGCAAGTCAGGCAGATTATACAATTACACCGGAGTAAAAATAGACTTTAACCATAAAGTTCGGTACGTACCCCTTCGGGGGTCTGACACATAAACCTCCGCTGGCTTGGTAGATACCCCCGAAGGGGTCTGCGTTTAAGTCATCCGTCATCCTCATTATTTATGTAAATATTTAATATGCTGATTATCAAATACTATGAGTGTGCGTTAATTAAGAGAGTTGGATAAAAAGTTCATATGACATCGCCATTAAAACTTCAGTATTTAGCGCGCAAGTTTCTTAATTTATCCTTATAAAATCCAAGTGCGTAAATACGGTCATCGCCATTTTGACGGCAGTGCCGGCCGAGGCTAAAAATCATAAAAAATGTGGTTTTCGGACATCCAAGCTCCACTATGTTGAGAACGATTAACTCGTCATTAAATTATGTGACGAATTAATCCATAGTTCAATTTAAATAAGCAGTGGTAACGATGAATTTTTATATCTAAAGTCGAAGTTTCGCGCCAATCGTGCGTGTTTACATTTTTATTTTTCACATTACATCACACAGACGCGAACAGATTCGATAACAAATATGACAAATTTCATTCCAAATATTATAAACAACATGAAAATGCCCAGATCTTAGCGTAATTTACTAATACGGGATCAATAACTCGTAATATTCATTACCACTCCTCAATTTGTAATCGAAATAGACGGCAATTTTTTTTTTTAATAGCTGCGTTTTGTGGATGCGATTATTTCAATCGATTCGTTTTTTGTAAATTTCGATCAAATCGAGAAATTAAATTAAGGAATTTAAGAAATCGATAGATGGAAATTAAAATAATTTTGTTTTAAGCTTAAAATACAATAAATAAATACAATAATATTTTTTAAGCTTTATAATGGTAATTTTAATAGTTTTTCTTACATTATAGGTACTAAAACCGAAACAACAAACAGCACAGACTGATCTAAGGCTAAATTCCCGCCATTTTTTTTTCAAATAAATATTTTAGTTATGAACGCATTCGCTGTTCAAATTACATTGTATTTTACTAGATAATTTATAGTATTTTTTTATATTATATAAATATGCTTTTATTTAACTTCCCGTGTTAGTAAGTATTGGTCAAATCTTGCAACTGAATTTCAAACCAGTTCCCCTATACTGATTGAGCTGAAATTTTGCACATGCCTTTGGTTCTGGTGACAATACATTTTTATGACAAACATTACTATTAGTCTTGCAGACAGGATCGTCTCCTCGCGACAGAACTCCTCAACGGTTAATAGCGCGGACACGAAACTTTGTATACGCTTTTAATTTTGATAGATATAGATGATTCCTTTCATGACTTCATCCTGCAACCAGGATCGTCTTTTCATGAGGGAACTCCTTAACAGTTAATAGCACGGATACGGAAATTTGTATGCGCGTTCGTATTTGACGAATATTCATGATTTCTATAATGACCTCATCCTGCAGCCAAAATCGCCTTCTCACGAGGGAACTCCTCAATGGTTAATAGCCCAGACACGAAACTTTGTATAGATACGCGTTCAATTTTGATGAATAAACATAATTTGTATCGTATTTGACCTACAGCTAGGATTGTCTTTTCATGAGGACACACCTCAACGGTGAATAGCATAATATAGTGATGCGGTATCAGAAATGTACAGAATACGACAAAATTAAAATTCCGAAATAAATATTTTATTTTTTTAATGACTTCTTAATTTTATTTTTTGTTTTTGGTCGGTTGGATATAGAATGCCCAGGATCTTATATATCTTAGGCACAGTAAAAAATTATTTGGTTGAAGATGAATTTTATTTAGTCTACAAAATTGGGTTTAGTTTGGTTGAGTAATTGTGTTAGGTTGGATTGGTTATTGTGGGATTCACCACTTACAAATACTTCTTTTATCATCCTGTTCTTTCTCAAAAGGGCAAAGGCTCCCCATGGCATTCCAATTTTCTTTATCTTTTGCCTTCTCAGACTAATACTTTTAATGGTGAATATTTTTTATACTTAATGAGCTTGGTTTAGTTGCAACCCAAAAAACTCGATATGAAATTATATTTCTAAGAAAACTACAAATGCGAGTAGGGCTCTTGCCATGAGGGTTCTGTCGCATAGCTGTTCACGGCTTCACTCAAGTGACACGGCCCACGGCCTATGATGGATAACCTGAACTTTGCAGTTATAAAAGACGTTTTTAGAGTGGATAGTGAACCGCTTTCAAAGAATAAACTAACGTTTCTTTAGGATACGGCTTATGAATTGCCGATTGCGAAATAAAAGACAATAAGTTTGTCGGTCATCGTTACCGAGGCAGGCCCAAGAAACGCTGGCGTGTCGATTTGGACTCGTTCTTGGCTGATTGGCCAGAGAAGGCAAATCACCGACTGAGTAGGACAGGAATGGAAGAGGCTTTTGCTCAACAGTGGTAAAGAATAGGCTAAACAAGAAAAAAAAGTTTGTTCTTATTTAACACAATAACCCAACCGACAATACGCTGCCAACAATTTATATATCTTTTGCGGATCAAACAATTTTTTTTTTACCAAGATTCTAAAGGGTGTAAAAAGACCCTTAACGAAGCCGAAAGGTACTTGTTCTCCCCGTCATTGCGATCATTTTTTTGTTCTAGACCATACCTGGGAACCTTCTAGTTACGGAGGTATTGGGGTTCAAAGTTCCGAATTTTCACAAGTTTTTTTTAAAATACATGTTTCTAATGTAAGATTTTTACTTTAAACACCTTCACGACCCTCGTACTATTAAGTCCATCCATCAGTACAATGTTTTGAGTGTGTTACATCGAGTTTTACCATAAAAAGTGATTTTTCACCCCAAAAAAAAAAAGTTGTTTCCCAGCAATATTTTTTGCGTAAAGTTACTTAGTTTGATGTACAGAATGCTTGGTTGACGGCTTCGTGAAGGGTCTGTTTACACTCTGTATATCAAACCTTCAGATATTTCAAAACAAAATTCGCAATAAATGATAATAGTAAATTATTACACTTATAAAGTAAGAATAAATGTGAAATGCGAGCGCATTCCTAATTTAAATTTCGAAACAAAAAAAAAACGCAACCGTGCGTACCTATTTATGTACAATTGAAAATCAATCCATTTCCAGATTTTTTATTTGCTTGAACTGTTAGACTTTATTTCTTGCCAAATCCCACGCTACTAGTTCAACGGAAAGTTAGGAGACTATCTATAAGTTTTTAAAAGAAAGATAATCATCAGAATGTTTATTTAGAAGCAATTTTTTTTTTTTGTGATTACACATTTCTGTGTTTCTTATCATTTATAAATCTCCTTCTCTTTAAGCCAACCAAAAACATCGAATAATTACTTAATGAAATTATGTAAACAGATAGCTTGAAAAAGTTAATTTAAAATTTAAATAATTTTTTGAAATTATACCAAAGAGTTTTTATTCCGTTTCAACTCTTTTTTTCAAACTTGATTTCAATTCGAGTATCGATTAGGCTGAATCCAACTTTTTAATCGAATGATGAACCTTGGGTTTACGGTCAGCACTAAGACTTTTTAGTTATATTTGTCAAGACTTTGATGGTGTTTTTTATGAAATTATGTATGAATAATAGTAAAAATAAGAACGCAGATAGTTTGTTACTGTCTTTATTTTGCCCTTTTGAGTTTTTTTAGCAAACGAGAACTTTTCTATGTACATTATTTCCAGCGCAACTAAGTTACCTATTTTTTGGAAGGGTGTAGCGGTACGTAATTTACACATATTTGGAAATAGACTGACGCCGTTTTACTGATATCAACACGTTACTGGAGATATTAACCATAAACCTATAGTATGAAACAACTTCCGCGACATCTTTTTCATTAAAAAATCGAATGCTGAAAGTTCACGAACATTCTTGAATTTCATGACAATTCGCATCACCCCGCCGATTCAGCTGGTGTGTCATGTGTCAAAATCTTGTCGAGCATAGTGGTTAAGCCGTTTAGGGGTTGAATGATGGAATGCGCAGGCGATTAGTCGAGGGACACAACATAACATCAACTCAATTACTCAAAGCATTTATTTCAATTAGACCCTTACAGGCACTTTTGAATGTCAGAAAAACGAAGAAGGCGAAGCTACAGTCCCAGACACAAGGCATAATAACTTGTGAAAGTACTGTAGTTGCCCATTCCAAAGCGCAGATCTCTATGGAGAAGAATGGGGAAGAAACTCCATGGGCATTCTTTTCAATCAAAATATTTTTACAAGATCTTGGTTACATCATTCATGTTGAGATAATACATATATGTGAGAACGATGTAGAAAGACGTGCACATTAAGAGCGTCCGGAGTAAAAGATTAGATCAAAAATTTAAAAACAAAGTAGTTAAAATAAACTGTGACAGCTAAGAGATGACCAGTCCCAACTGACAGCGCCCATTCACGAACATGACGCTGTAATCATGACATGTGTCAATGTAGACACGCCTGTAATCCCCGTAAGGTTAGGCAGAGGTGTCCCTATACACCCACATTTCACCAGTTACTAGTTAGTGGAGTGTAGTGTAAATGTGGTGCTGTTCCAAAAACGATGGGGCGCTTAATATTGTGTTCTGGGAGTCCTGTTGTTTGTTCATTACAGGAACTGAAGGCGCCAAACTAGTGGCTTGGTCCTGGGCCAACACAATTTAGATTGCCATCGACACACTATGAAGAAGAAGTTAGTTAGTTGAGTGAGTGACGTTTTAAATTGAGTGACTGATTTTACAGTGCTGCGTGGTTCTTTTGTGAATGATATTGTTAGGACACATTAGTAAACATTTGCGGAAAATTGTTTTCGAAAAATAAGATGGCAGCGTTCATTCCGATTATGTCCCCGCACCAAAAAAAAAACATGCAGAACTACGGCTGGCGCAGTAGTTGAGCCATTGGCTAAAGAATGCATCGATTCCCGATTCCCAAACAGAACATGTAAACGCATTAGGAAACCTCTATTCTTGTATGAAACGTGTAAAATTACAAGACACGTGAATACAGGCGATAATAATATCCTCAACATAAGAAGACGAACAAGTCAAAGCGAGTTTAATTAAAGTCTTTGAGAAACTAATTAGTAATTACGACAACGTCCCGCTAATTACACCATCGTACTAAACATCCTCTTTTACAAGAACAACGTATTTATGTTTTAATGACGTCGTTTTAAACAAGAAAATATCTTCAAAATGATCTTAGTCTGGCCTAAGATTGAAGAGCATTTAAGAGAAAAGTATTAAAAGTATATTCTCTTAACCGGGCGGTTAAGAGAAAAGTATTATTATAAGTAACATTTAAGAGAAAAGTATTGTTTCAAAACTGTTCGGAAATATTGCGGACCTGCCTCTGGAGCCAGGTATATATGTCTGGACATAGGACAGATCTGGATATAAGACATCTTACAGATGATGTACTGAAGTATCAATGAAATGTCCCAGGAAAAACAGATTCAAGTTGAAAATCACAACTTTTCATAGGACTCCCTTTGTATTTATTGCTTTAGAAAATGAAATGTGTTTTAACTAACCGACCAAACTTTTTTCTATCTAATGTATCATCGCAGTACGACATGTCTAAAATATGTATAACACTAAAGTTCAGCCGCACCTTGGTTCTTGCAGACATGATGAAATTATCTACGCTCGAAGTATTTATTTACTTTATCTTTGAGGAGTCAAGAACTACCAAACTGCTTCCCTATACTCACACGAAACACATCTAATCACATAGTAAAGCAGACAAAAAAAAGTATCGACATATTCCAAATCCAAATGTGTCAAATGTTGACATTTAGCGCCGGCCGGTATAAACTGCAAATGACCTTAGACAACATTCGTAAAACAAAAATGAATCATCCATTGACAAGTACCTAATAAAAAAAAACGAAAATCGATCACCTTTTTTGTATCGTAATGGATGCCCTAATCAAAAACATACGTGGCTCTACCTAAAGCTGGCAACATTGACCTTTCTATGACTACCAAAGCCTAACAACAAGCAATATCAAGGCTATTATGTCCAGTCATACGAGTTAGTTTGTTTGTGTGTTCACACTGATCTGACGTCCGTGGTTGATTTTTTATAGTGATTCCTATATTTAACGTGTAGTAATGCTTTATTACTAAAAAGTGTGCCTTAGTAGTACAATTAATAAATAATTACTGGACATTAACAGTCTAGGAGCTTCTTGTTCAATCGCGTAAGTTTTTGTTCAACAAATATAATTAGGTATGGTGTTTGTCTTATGTCAATTGCCTTGACTGGGTGTATTATTATTTTCCTTCAACGTCGTTTAATGATTTTCCTGCTGAATGTTATTCTTAGTGTGATTAAAATAGATACATGTTTTGGTACCTGCATTTTAATTTATTTTAGTTAAAAATCGATTTCATCGTGCGATTGGTTTTTTCTAGTTTTTTGTATTTTTCTATAAGCCTCTCCGCCTCGCCGAGTCAATCGAGAAAACCGATTAATTATTTTTTAAAGAGACCGGTCTGTACATATACGCAAACATTCTTAATGTATCGAAAAGTTAAAAGCCAAAGTTCGTCGTCAAAACATCAAACAGGAAAACCAATCCGGACTTAAACCTACGCGTTTAAAAATAGAACGCAGTGTGTTTTTTTTCGTTATATTTTGATTACCACAAAACTGGATTCGAATCGCGTTCGCTGAATGTGATTTTTTCGCTCGGTAAATGGTCTACCTAAATTAATGATAAAACAAAACTAACATACCTGCACGTCAGATTTAACAACAGGTTTACAACAAACTATTTTATAAAAGTAAGATTCCCTAAATTGATTTGATCATTTTGTTTTCAGGAAAGAAATAAAAATGGCGGCAATACCAGAGGATGCAAAACACATAGTAGAAACAAAAGATGGTCCCGTTTGCGGATATTCTGAGAAAACTGATGAAGGTACTTGTTACAAGTTTAAAAGTATACCGTATGCTAAACCACCAGTAGGCAACTTACGATTCTTGGTAAGTTACAAAGGAGTTTTAAACATATGTTTTCGATATTTCAAATACTCTTTTACATTTCACAAAAAAAAAAAAAATCTAAGTAATGCAAATATGAAACTCAGAAAATTTCAGGAGTTAATAAACTTAATTGCCATTTATTTTTCAGCCACCATCTCCAATTCAGCCGTGGGAAGAAGTAAAGGACTGTACTCAAGATGCACCAATGCCGATTTGTCGATCAGTGACTGACATAATCTCGGGGTCTGAAGACTGTCTATACATAGAACTTTCCACACCAAGCCTTGAGCCTGATAAACCTATACCCGTTATGTTTTGGATTGGAGGGTACGGCTACGCTTGCGTCATGGATCACATCTTCGATGCAACTTTAATTAACGACCAGAATATCGTATTCGTACGATGTGGCTCTCGAACGGGTCCTTTCGGCTACCTTTCCATAAATGACTATGCAGCACCAGGAAATTGCGGACTTAAAGACATTGTTATGGCTCTAAAATGGGTCAAAAGAAACATAAGCGCCTTTGGAGGAGACCCAAATAACGTCACAATTTTCGGAAGTTCTTCAGGGGGATCTATTGTCAATTTCATGATGTTATCACCTATGGCGACAGGACTTTTCCACAAAGCTATTATACAAAGTGCCAGTGTTTTGAATAATTGGTCTTTGGCTAAAAATCCTTCACTAGCCGTTATAGAACTGGCCAAGTTACTCGGCATCGAGAAAACATGTAAAGAGGAAATAGTTGAAGAGCTACGGTCTATTCCTGCGATGGATATTACCATAGCCTTTCAAAACTTTAAGATAGAATCTGGTGAAGGAGCCGACAGTGATTTGATCGATGCTGTCTTTAAGCCTTGCATTGAAGTTGATCTCGAAGGACAAGCTGCGTTTCTCACAAAAAGCCCACTTCTATTGCTAAAATCTGGTAATTTTAATAAAGTGCCGTGTATTATTGGCAGCAATAACATAGAAGGAGCTGTATTACAACATGTGGTAGAGAATTTCTATTCTAATTTCGAAAAGTATAATGAAAATGTCAGGCTGCTTGTGCCAAGAGAGCTGGCCAGGAAAGATAAACTATCAGAAAGTATAGGACATCAGTTACTGAAGTTTTACTTAGACGGCGAAGAACATTTGAGGGCAGATACAAGGACACAATACTTACAGCTAATAAGTGATTACTATTTTTCATATTATGTCAATAAGACAGTGAGACTGCTATGTACGGCTGGCTGTCCCATATACTACTATATTCTCAACTACGCCGGAGAATGGGCAGTACCGAAGAAGTTAAATTTCTTGAACTCGACTGGGCATTGTGCAGAACTATCTTTCTTGTTTCGTATAAAAATGCCAGAAGTATGCAAAGGCAGTCGAGATTCCGTAAAAACAAGAAGAAGAGTTATCAAAATGTGGACGAATTTTGCTAAAACTGGGTAAGTTTAAGTAGCGATCATGGAATCGTCAATAGAGATGCTGACTTTGCAAAATGTTCATACTTTAACGTTTTTTTTCAGAAATCCCACTCCTGATGACGATGACCCACTGTTATCAATAACCTGGGACCCTGTTGAAAACAAAGAAAGGCTGAACTACCTCAGCATAGGATCTGAACTTACGAAGGGAAGGAACCCATTCCACGAAAGAATGAAATTTTGGGACGCACTGCATAAAGAACATACGTTTTTAAGAGCAATTGTGCATTTCAACGAGATGGGATACTCGGTTTGAAATAAGTTAACGTTATTCCATGTCCAGAAAACCCTGATGATCTTTGTTAAGTATCGAATACACTTTTATTCACGTTGTTATTATATTTATGTGTCTTTTATTGGACTCCATTTTGAGTAAACAGAATGAATAAATTAATTACTTTACTTCTATTTTTGGACATACACTTAAAGTACATATACATATTATTACTGTGAAGTCCTTCAAAAAGGTCAGGTGGGTTCCACTTAAAAGGCGCGCGTGTATGACAAAATGTATGAACGTGGGCTGAGCAAAAGGAATATGTCAGGATCGCAGCCCCGTGAATAACAGGCATGAGTATATGCATGAATTTCAGAAGAAAACTGATTTGCTTGCTTACTCGTGTTTTTAATAAATCTGTTTTGCGAATAAAACACCAATTCGGAGACAGTACATGAGCTTCGAGCGGCTAACGATCCAAGACTTTTAATAATCCTTTGCCCTTATCCGAATTTATTTGGGGTCGGCGAAGTATGTCTTCTTCCATATTTCTCAATTCAGTAGTCTTTCTAGTCATCATTCACACAGTCCATCTATCCTTTATTTGGTCATTCCATACTCTTAAGACCTCAATCACACTTAAAACTTAAGCATCTAGACTTGACTGCGCTAAAGTTGTATAACTTTTGAGGTCAAACGACTTATCCAGTGTAAGCTGTTCAGATGCCAAGCCCTTCCAACAAGTACCTTCTATCTACATATACCTAGAGGTATTAAAATAATATGATAATGATCGTAACTCATTGTCCTATTAGGAGTGTGAGTGAACAATACGACGGTACTGACCGGTCGGCCTTGTATGCCATAACTGTAGCAGTAGGTACCGGTGAACCGAGTCCTCGCAATGTTTTCGATATTTTATATGATCAAGTTAAAGATAATACTGGTTCTCATGAATATTCTGGAATAATTGGTAATCTAGAGAAGCTGGATGTTGTAGAAATTATAGATGATGGCGATGTTAAAACCATGCATGGTCTGCTGATAGACTTTAACAGTAGAAGAAGTGATGGTAGACCAACAGTCACATACGCTGATGACATTTAAAGGATCGCGGGTAAGGCCTGGTTTAGAATCGCGTAGACCAATAGGGTAGAGGCTCATACTCAGCAGTGGATGAAATACACCAATGATGGTGATGATAGGCTGGCTCATGAAGCAATTTTTCATTTACAAAGATTTTGTATCTGTAGATGGGTTTGCCGAGACAATATAATTGTTTTCTTGAATGCTTCCAAAACAGAATATAAGGATAGACCGAGTGACTCAATAGTTGGTGTTGGTGACTTATTAAAGCCACGTGTGGCCATTGAATTAATTTCACACAAAGGGCGAGCTTCAATTGTCTTGTTGTCTGGCGAACAATTTGTTCGAGTTATTGCACCGAGGGACAGCTGCACGTATATAATTATAGAACTTTTAGTGTCGTAGCCACTTGGCTAACTAATCATCATCATCATCATCCTGGCCATGTCCCGTTGTGCTTGGGGTCGGCGCAACAAGTTTTCTTCTTCCATTCTCCCCTGTCAGACGTCACGGCATCATTTACTCTTTCCTCTTTCATATCATTCCTCACACAATCCATCCATCTTTTCTTTGGCCAGTCAATAACATGACGCCTGTTATCCAGAAGGATTAGGCACAGGTGTACAGGTACATCTACGTTTAGATTTATGTTTCGAAGTCCCATGTAAGGGGTCTATTGCCACCAACCGAACACACACCCACACTTTGGGTTGCTGTGATTCTTGAATTATGAATACTGGTGTTTATTTTAAAGAGGTAAATAGTCTTTAAAATAGCCGCAGTTAGTCTTATTAGCAGACTGGAGTAAAAAAGGTCAAAACGTTGGCGTTTATCAATTCGTTCTACGCCTAATGATTAATTCATGAAAACTCCTACAAACTTATTTACTTGTTAAACTATTTTCAAGATGAGTGGGCTGTGAATCTGTGATCCTTAAATTCAAGTTTATTTTTAGATTCCCAGCTACTGACTATTAGAGAAACTTTAAAGTGTTTGAATATCTCAAGTATATTCTAGTGTAGATTAAAATAACAGGAGGAGGGAATTTCAGATGGGTGCGCACGACGACCAATCAAGCTATACAAAACCAGTTTATGCGGATCCCTCATTGTACGGGAAATCTATACAAAGCGAGGCCGTGGAAATGTATAACTTGAAGTGCCGCCGAATGTAGCAGACTAAATAAAAAAGTACAAATCTATCTAAACTAAAAACTTGAAACGTAACTCACACAACATTAACTTTGGAAGTACTGAGCAGATTACAGAAATTCTATCACTGATTAAAAGCTCGCTATAACCAAGATGTCCTCAAACATGCGGATGTAGTTGCTTATACTTAAAAGCCTGAAGTATGGCACTTGCAATTACCACTACAATCTACAGACACCATAAACATCGTCGCAGACATTCTCAACAGATTTAATACCATTGTCGTCACACAAGGAAGCGATCGTGAAAGGGTAACCGATTTATGACAAGCAGGCGTTATAGTGCCGTGCAATAAATAACACAAGTCTACAATATACGCCTTTAAAGCACGTTCGCCTTGAGAAATGTACTGATCCTACGAAAGTTACGATAACGACTATCATACAGTATGTCCAGTGTATTTTAATTGCGGCAATGCCTGCTTGTACGAGCAAAAAGACGGTTAAATTGAGTGCGTTCAAAATTAGTTCCATATTTCGCCGCCTCTTAAGATATACTGGTCGTACTGTTTCGTGTATTCTTCCGCATTGTCATTTTAAGATAACGCAAGGATTATTAATTAATACATTATGCTTATCGAGTCATAATGAAGTATTTATTGTTCTCTGAGAATTAAATGAACACATTCTAGAGCTCCTTCAACGTTATCATTGAATTACTGATATTTCTCTCTTCCGGAAAGTTTCTTTTGTAAACGTTTAATTAAAATACATTTACTGCAGGATCTTAAGTGGCATAAATATCTTAGTATCATCTTTTAAGTCGAAAATGTAGATGCCATGGGAGCGAAATATTCATTATAATAAAGAAAGAAAAAAGATTTCGTAGAGGCATGACAAAATATCTTGTGACTCAAATAAAGGCACTTTTGAATTGTATAACAGTCTGTCTATTAGTCAGAAACTTGAAGATAGTGGCCCGATCCAAGACGTAGATCCTCATGGAGAAACAACCGACAAGAAACTCAATGGACTTGCATCGTTGCATACTTGCATCTCTTGTATGGTCGGTGCACCTACCCTGGACAGGCAGCCTACCCAACTGACTAATATATTAAACCACAGCATTTAGTGTGTCACGATGTGAGAGAAGACAATAATATTTAAATAAACAGTGATAATATGTTGCACTTACGTCCATTGTCAGTAGATAACTTCATCTTCTCCAACAGAGTGGTATCCCGGTCGTTGTATATGAGAACCGCGGTCGCGTTCGCACGCCATGCATTCTGCACCTGAAATATAAATAAAAAATATTTAGTTACGTTTTTCAATTTAGGAAAGAAAATCAAAGGGAAAAGGAGACTATTGACTAAACAATCTTTTAGGTTTCTTTCTATGCAGGTGTTTGGAATACAGAATAATTTTGACTTCATTGGCATCCTTCCAGGAGATGGAAAGCTTGAGGGCCAGCTGTGGAACGTTGCTTACCTAATCAACATATATGAGCAATCTTTTTTTCGTTATTTCGGTGTAAGTCCTGTAAAAGTTGATTTACACGAGCTGCTTCATGAAAGGTTACTTAGCTAATAATTTGAGAACTAAGCCTGTATAGTTTATGAAGCCTACATTTATGTATTTTTTTAAATTATTAAAAAAAAAAAAAAAATTAACTTGATTACAAATATTCAATATTTGAATATTCAATATTTGAATATTTGTAATCAAGTTCTCAAAAACGGCTCTAACGATATAGATGAAAGTTGCAATATACGGGTTTACGGGGCCGAAAAATCGATCTAGCTAGGTCTAATATCTGGGAAAATTCGTTTTTATCTATTTTCACCCGAGCAGAGCTCGGTCGCCCAGTTACTGACCAAGTTACATCGACAGAAATGGTGAACCTATTTATTGTATTGTATAACGGGCTGGTGTCCGCAACTCCACGTTAAAGCGCGTATTTTGCGTGCGGGTGGGTTGCGGACACCAGCCCGTGAACCGTGAACGTATTTAATCCATTTATTAAGGGATGCACTCTTGGGAACTGCATGATTTTTCTTAATATTATGTAGATTTATTCACCGAACAATATAGTTTCATCTTGGTGTCATGGCAGCTCACTGGTCAGACGACTTCGCATTTCCTACAATACAACCTTTCACTTCACGGGACGAATTAATTTTATTATGTTACTGCTACTAGCTAGACCGGTCTTGTATTATAATAACATCTAGGTTTATGTTATACTGAAATAGTTACTTCGGTCTTACATAAAATACAATAATATTTATGTGAATTGAATTATTGCTTCAGGAATATGTGGTACCTCACTTGTGCACGTTTTCACTAAGAGTATGTCACAGCTAAGTTGTTGCCTAAATATTACCTAGAGCACTGTTGGAATATCAACTCTTAGCGCTGTACCTAGCGTTGATATTCCAAAAAAATCTTTTATTTAGACACTATAATCAGTCGGTAGTAAAAACAGACATTTTTCAGGTTTCTTTTGGACCTATACAGGGTGTAACAAGACCCTAAACGAACCGTCAACCAAGCATTATGTACATCAAACTAAGTAACTTTACGCAAAAATTATTACTGGGAAACGACTTTTTTATTTTGAGGTGAAAATTCACGTTTTACGGTAGGACTCAATGTAAAGCAGTCAAAATATTGTGATGATGGATGAATTATACGAGGGTCGTGGAGGTGTTTAAAGTAAAAATCTAACATTAAAAACATGTATTTAAAAATAAACTTGTGAATAACTTGGAACTTTGACCCCCAATATAAACGAAGCAAACGACAGAGCTGTGCAGGTGGCGATATACTGGTCGGGTATTATTTGAGTCTATCGACACGCAAAAAAGAAGAACCGTAACAAGAAGGTTCCCAGGTGTGGTCAAGAAAAAAAAAATGATCGCTATGACGGGGAGAACAAGTGCGTTTCGGCTTCGTTAAGAGAATTGTTACACCCTTTATATACTAAAGTATCATGATGCAATTTGTAGTCCCATCGACACAGCCATCTAAGTATTTCTAATTAACTTTTTACCGCAAGCTATCGGTACACCTCATGAGTAAGAAGTAAATCTTAGAAATGAGCGGTATCAGGCTGTTTATTGCGGTATACGTGACTTTTTACACGCATTTAGATACTTTGATGCCAGTCGATTGCAGTGCGAGATGTTGTGTTCGAGTTTGGACTCAAAAGTCTTGCCTTCTCTCTCTAGCAACAAAATTATTATTCATTAAAAACAATAGCTTTTTATTGACAAAATTTACATAGAAAGTCCCCTAAAGTTCCGGCCTTCAAATATCCCAACAATGTTTTTAGTGTTGACTTTCAGTCTGACCGTGTGCAGCTGAATACTCAGAATTCTCCTGCCCTTATCCGAATTTATTTAGGGTCTGCGCAGCATGTCTTCTTCTTCCATACTTCCCTAATACTCGTCATCTCATCAGACACCTCCTTTCTTGCCATATCATCCTTCACACAATCCATCCATCGTTTCTCTGGTCTTCCTCTACTCTTTTACCCATCCACATTCATACTCAAAACTTTCCTCACGGTATTTCACTCATTCCTCCGTATCACATGCATATCCTCCACACATTCCATCCATCGTTTCTTTGGTCTTCCCCTACTCTTATACCCATCAACATTCATACTCAAAACTTTCCTCACGACATTTTCCTCATTCCTCCGCATCACATGCCTATACCAAGCCAACCGATGCAGCTGAATACAGTAGTCCATAAAAACTTAATTAAAATGCACACAATGCAAACAGCTACCAAAATAAAGGGACTAGTAGCTTTGGTCGCATCAAAATAAATAATTACAAATGCATATTTATGCAGCCAGTATTTTAAGCTATGTAAATATAGATATTAATTAGAGCCAATTAAATTCAGGCAGTCGCTCCATGTAAAATTCTGGTATACAGCTGCATCCGGTTAGACTGGAAGCCGACCAAAATATAGTTGGGAAAAGGCTAGGCAGATGATGAATTAGGGCCAATTAAATTAAACTATAAAAAAGTCTTAATAAAATTATCAGCTTGCTTATGTACATCCTGACAGCTGTCATTTTAATCAAGTCTTATGGAATATAGTTCATAAAAGACGTATTTAACATGGAGTAACTGTCCATTAGACTTCCACAACACAATCCATGTTACGGCGTCATCATGCTCCTCCCCATCCCAATTTATTTGGGGACTTGTTACGGCGTAACACAATAAAATGGTCCCCTTGGTAAGGCTGGTTGACAGAAATACTGTTGTGTAACCAATGTTGTGATGTCATAGTCAGGTATGACATCACTAAAGTAGTGACAAGTCTTTAGAAGGTAAGATACGACGTAAGAAGTAGTGACGTATGAGCTATCAGGAATACGCCAGTTATTAAGGATCAAGGAAACAATTATATCTTGGCACACACGTCAAACGCTGAAAAGGGTAGACGGGTCAGAAACAAATCATGAGTATTCATAATGGGGAAGGGATAATGTAGTCACGTGAATTTTTTCGTGGGACGAAAATTTTTTCTGTCTGATGTGTAAAATATTTTTACCAGTAATGAATTCACCCTAATTTTTTTATTTTTTGTTTTAAAACAGATTTTTAAACTATCTGATAGTTTCAATAATAAAACAAATTCACGTAATATTGTGAGGGGGAGGAGGGGCAGCGTAAAAACTTACGACTTATCACCAAAGGGGGAGGGGGGCTACAAAAGTGGCCTAAACACCTCACTTCTGTTCTGGTTTTATTAACCTGAAGAATGCCTACTTCAAAGATTCATTGATGACTCTGCCCTGGAGTGTAAATGTGGTGCTGTTCCACAAACAATGGGGCACTTAATATCGTGTCCTGCGTGCCCTGTTGTTTGTTCACTACAGGAACTGATAGACGCAACCGAAACCGCCAAACTAGTAGCTCAGTTCTGGGCCGACACAATTTAGATTGCCATCGACACGCTAAGAAGAAGAATTACTAGAAGTACAGTACATTCTGCTTACACGTTGAAAAGATAAATATTATCAGCCCAGGTTCCCACTATTGGGACACAACACATACCTTCTCTCTACGAGCGGGAGTGACCCATAATATCCCACGCGGGGCCAGTGCGGGTGGGTCACATATCTTCCAAATTTTGGCTCTATATCTTTTTTATCTTTTTTTTTTCTCTATTTTTTTTACTAGGACGTGAGGGTTTCCTCATAATGTTTCCTATCATCATTGTTTATACATGTTATATAATATTTTTGATAACGAAAGTAATATTCCATTGTACGTAATTATACTAGAAATAATGACTACCGGTCTACTTAAGTATCTTTATCCAAAATAATCCTTAAAAACCCTGTTTATCTATATTGAAAGTTTGTTGAATATAGGCTGATCAATTCTGAAATATCGAAAAAGATTGAGTCGAAAAAAGGAAATGTATTTTTTATTTACGTCAACGACAAAGCCAATTGTATGGGTTATATGTGGGTGTACTATGAGGTACACCTCTGCATAACCCTTGGGGGATTACAGGCGTGATGTTATGTATGTTTGTGACAAAGCCAATTACACTGATTACTTCGATGTTTCAGAAAAAGAAAATGAAATACAGTACTTTCCTTGTATATCTGTATAAAACAGATGCCTTTCTTTTCCCTATAAAAGATTCGGTCACATCGATATATCTATACAAATAAATAAAATTGAAGTGTCTGTTTGTAATATCAAAATAACAGCTTTTTACTGAATGCATAAGAAAATATATACGGCACTTTGTCTGTCTGTCGTTGTTTGTTTGTCTGTCTATTCCGGCTAATTTCCGAAACGGCTGGATCGATTTCGATGGGATTGCGATTTTACTGGTGGATAGCTGATGTTATACGGTCTAATTGAGGCTACTTTTATTTTAGAAAAATAATTAGGGTTCCGTGCAAAGAAATTAAAAAACCTTGAAATTGTTTACGAAATCCGATTCAAAAAGGGAAGTAATATTTTTTTATAATAATTTCACGCGAACGAAGGTCGCGGGCAACAGCAATAGTTTTATGCGCAGTTTTGCCTTCTGAACGATTGCCAGAAGATTCCTAGTCACCCTGTATATTAGCCTCAACGCATCATTGAGTCCTATTTATACAGTATCAGCTCTTATCGTTGTGAAGTTGTGATCAATCGTTACTATCAGACACACTTGTGCGACAAATAATCCTTGCTGTTTATCTGAGGATAAAGATATAGGAGTTCATTAATTTGTTTTTTTATTAACTTGGGGACAATATCATATCGATTGAATACGGTGAGGGTGAGTGATGATACGGAGACACTGGGTTGTGGAGATCATACAGGCCGTCGTCCCTCCATATTTAATATGCTGGTATTCAGCTGCATCCGAGTTAGACTAAAAGCCAACCCAACGTTGTTGGATAAAGGCTAGGCAGATATGACACTATTAAAATATAAGTCAATTAAATTAGCTCATATAGCTATATGTATTCAATTAAATTTGCTCGTGGCTAAATAATAACAGCCGCTCCGATCGATCTTTAGGTTAAGCCGTGCTTGCCTAGGTTGGCCTGTGGATAGGTTACATACCAAGTGTGTCTCAGTACCTCGGAAAGCACGTTAAGCAGTTGGTCCCGGCTGTCATTTGTAGATCTTTGACAGGACTGGAAGCCGACCCTAACATAAATAACACATTGGGAAAAGGCAATCAAATTACATAACTGACTGCCTCGTTGGTCAAGTGGTCTCAAGCGCGACTGCTGAGCATGAGGTCCTCGGTTCGTTTCCCGGGTATTAGGAATTTCTCAGTAGCGGCCACGGAGTCTAGATTTGTGCACGATTCATGGCAATAGGCTCGCCGCCTATTACATAGGACTTAAAACATAAGTGGCGAAATGTGGTTGTACCATTAGGTACACCTCTGCACCCTTCGGGGATTACAGGCGTGATGGTGGATGGTGAATGGTATGTTGTGTAAATTACATATTTCCTCATATCGTTGTATATGTTACGCTTCCTTCGCTATCATATTAATATTCCCTTTATATTAGAAAGCGTCAACTTGATTAGCTAATCAATCAAGATTGTTTTCTAACAGCCTCATTGCCAAATGTTTCTTTGCTTTCTTTAATCTAAGATTTAACACAGCTACTAAACCTAGGATTACCTGTAATGTGCAAACAGTCAGATGCCTCGGGATTAAACTAAAGGTTTTTAAGTATTTTAGAGGACGAAACGGGCAAGTTTTAGAATGTGTAAATTAGAAATCTTTAAACATGTCTACAGAGCTGCAGACAAATATTGTCCTACCATAAGAAGAGCAAGACCATCATCATCAACATTCTCCTGCCCTTATCCTAATTTATTTGGGGTCACAGCATGTCTTCTCCTTCCATATGATACTTCTCTATTACTCGTCATCTCATCAGACACCTCCTTTCTTGCCATATCATCCTTTACACAGTCCATCCATCGTTTTTTTTTTACTTCCTCTACTCTTAAACCCATCCACATTCATACTCAAAACTTTCCTCACAACATACATGGCAAGAAGAGCAAAACCGATGTAACAAGACTGATGAGAAAATCTTTGCTCATCATCAGTCTTGAAAAGTGTTTCTCAGTAATTGGGCTGTGGAGGTAAGGTCCTGGTAGACTGGAAGTCGACTCCAACATATTTGTGAAAATTGTTCGTATTTACGTGACGTTTTACGTCACGCTTGGGCCTGTTTGAACTGAATAGGAAACTTATATCTATACTAATATTATAAAGCTGCAGTGTTTGTTTGTTTGTTTGTTTGTTTGAACGCGCTAATCTCTGGAACTACTGGTCCGATTTGAATGATTCTTTCAGTGTTGGGTAGTCCATTTATCGAGGAAGGCTATAGGCTATACAACATCACGCTACGACTAAAAGGAGCGGAGCAGCAATGAAAAATGTTGCAAAAACGGGACGGGATTTTACGCGGACGAAGGTCGCGGGGAACAGCTAGTGATAAAATAATTTCCATAATTACTATTTCGTACCAAGACACGAGAAAAACCTATTTCTTATATATTCTCTTTGTAAGACATAACTAAATACGGCCCTATGTAAAATCAATGTACAGAACTTGTCACCGATTTTCCGTAGTATTTATTTGAGTTGAGTCGGGTCGGTATGCTGGTGACAAGTTCATTATAACGTCTTTGTCTTGTAAGGGTGTATTGCCTTTAGTCTAGACTGATGTAGGTACCTCTAATGTATCTACGTTTGATCAGTTATTGACTTTACCGGCGTTAGTTACTTGACACTGAGAGTGTACATGTGTGTGTCTAAGTGCGACTGTACTTGCCGCGAGCGTTTCAGTGAGAAAATCGCCATCTTTATAAGAATATAATATTCTGGTATCGATAGACGGGTGTCGCTCTTCTCAGCTCGGATTTCCTAAATTAGGAGCTGTAGTATAACGGCCGCAAAATGATAGTTACCAGAAAATATGATAGATTTTTATAATGACCAGGAAATTCAAATCGGGACGAGAGAGTCTTATCCTCAACGACACCCGACACTCGAAGATGGCGATCTTCCCACTGAAACGTGACCGGCAATTTGACAGTTGTACATAGACTCGCACATGTACACTTTCTCTAATTAGAATGGGTGTAAAAATACTCTTAACGAAGCCGAAAGGTACTTTTTCCTCCCGTCATTAGGATCATTTTTTTGTTCTAGAGTTCTAGACCATACTTGGGAACATTCTACTTACAGAGATGTTGGGGGTCAAAGTTCCAACTTTTTCACAAGGTTTCGAATGTTATAACTTTACTTCAAATACCTCCACGAACTCGGTACTATACAATTCATCAACACAGTGTATTGAGGGCATTACATTGAGTGCTACCGTAAAATGTGATTTTTCATCCCAAAAAAAAGCCGTTTCCCAGCAATAATTTTTGCGTAGAATTACTAGGTTTGATATTCAGAATGCTTGATTGCAGGCTTCGTGAAGGGTCCGTTTACATACGAAATTAGGATGGCGGTTAAAGAAAAAGATGTCACTTAATTAATGCTTAAAACCTCACCATAAAGTTGGGTTCGTGAAGCCGAGGCATGGTACATACAGTTCTGTTCAAACGTTATGGCGGCTCTGAAGTTAGCTGCGAGTCGATCTGCGCATTATGCAGTCAAGACAAATGCGTCCTCAGCGCCACGCAGATAGCTAAATATGTGTTCTGCGCCGCTTTACGTTAGATGTTTCGAGCCGGAATAAAGTTTGAACCGGTATTCCTGCGCTGACCATCACTCGCAGCTAACTTCCGAGCCGCCATAAAGTTTGAACTGAACTATAAGTGCGTTACCTTGCCAGAGAGATAAAGTTGGAATATGCTTGTAATTATATGCATGCATTCATGGACACCCCCACCCTTAAACTGTGAAGCACTGAGAACGAAATGGCCTAGGCTAGTGGCAATCGCTTTCATGGCGTTTCGTATTACTACGACTGTCGATTGATGTTTAAGCTTTTTGGCAGCCTACACTATCCAATAATTATTATTATTATTTTTGTCATCATTGACGCTAATTTTTAACACGCTTTTATTGGTTTCACCTGTAACTATGTTAAAAAAAATCTTAAAAGTTAAATTTGATCCATTTCCCTGATTCCGATTGAGCTGACATTTTGCATAATGTTTCGTTAGGATGACAATGCATGGTTAGCTAAGTGACATCATTCTAAATCCAATATGGCGGACTCCCAAAGATGGCCGACTTGTTATTTTTTAAGCATTATCATGATATAGGTATCAAATGAAAGGGTTTTGCTGAGAAGAATACGAGTTATAACATGATGTCACTCTAAAGCGTGTTTTTAACAATAATATTATTCAGATTTTTCCAATAATATGGTAATCTATTAACTACTACCACATGTATATTTAACTTCTACTACATTTACCTACTAACTTATTTTACACATTGCACATTGCACATTGATAATGAAAACCCTTCTTCATGAAAACCTCGTCACAGTCGACACAGCAGATTTTATTAACAATGATCAGCAATGTTGCAAAAATAAATGTCGGATCCGGTCATTGGTACGGACATAAAATGAGTTGCAAGTACGCCAGTGGTGACATCACGCGACCTCCTTACAGTGTAGCAAAGCGTGCTTCTTCAGTGCCGTGATGATTACAGCTCGAGGCGAGGACGACACTGAGTGTCTGATCTGAACCTAACGGAATAAATCCTGACAGTCTGACATACAAATACCATGCATGTCAAATCTGCATTTTGACCTTACCTTAATTTCAAAATTGCAGCTGCCTCTCCTAATGACCGCGACCCATGGCTCCGTTGGCAGAGGGTCGTTGGGCGCGGCTGCTGACAGCAATGGCCACATACAGCCTGTATGGTCCCTCTCTCCCCCTGCGCCTCTGGCTCGTACGTGCACCGCCACCCCCCGGGATGACCCGATGTAGCCTTCGCCGTATTTACCGGACTGGAAAGATAGAGAAAACAGTTTAATAAAGGAGAAATAAACGCATACAGTTCAATTAAACTAATAAATGATCTGTGTTTTCCAACTGATACAAAAACGAACAGATAACAATATTTCAGATTTACGAGGCAATTTGGTAAAAAAATAAATAGTTCAAGTCGCTTTTAAAAATTAGGAAATTTAAAAACGGATTAAACAGTACCTACCCTCAATTTATAATACGGATTAACCATAATTTTATTAAATATCATAGGTTTTGCTCAAATAGACTATGAATTCATCGAATTTAAATACATATTTATACCTTGAACTACCTTTTTTTTTTTTTTTTTTTTTTTTTTTTATTATTTATTAATTAAAGAACAAAACATAATATAAACAGAAACATCACAAAAACCTCAATAGGTTTGTCCGGATGTTGAAACACTATAAAGCTATCATAATACAACGTTACAAATAATGATTGTTAATTTATAGTTAACACATATTTTATAACAAATTGTGAGGTAGTTCGTAAATAGTACTAAGAAAGATTACAAAAACAACGACAGCGCGGGTCATACATCGCGTCGATGTTAATTTCTAAATGAATGAAATTTAAACAGGATGATACATTTTCAGAGAGATTCAAAGAATTGTTTGTATTTATTTTTATAATTACTATTTGTTATTTCCGATTGAACTTTTGTTGGAACGTCATTAATAAGAGTAGGTATTAAATAAGCGACGGTTCGTTTCCCGTATTAGTTACCTGTTTTTACTGAAACCACGAGTTTCCATTAGTCTTCATTTTCGACTGGTTATATTTGTCTCTAATCTTAGTTCACAATGATTGATGTATCTTACTGAAAGTATTTCTAAGTAATTTCTTCAAGACGACAGGCGTATTTGAAGACACCATTATGTACTGTAGGTAATGTTTATCAGATTTGAGTTCGCAAATTCACGTATTTTGATAATTATTTGATATTTTCGCTTGGGTGGAGAAAAATCAATCGATCAATCAATTGCCCGCTTCATTCCACACACGGTCACTACAACAAGATGGCGTTACACCTAATTGTTATTCATCGCCATTAATTAATACATAACCTCAGCACATTAGCCTGCTTTGAGACAGCCAGATGGCTGGCTTCATGCCAAAGCAGTCTGCGTATAAACTTACCTAACTAATGAGATCTAACGAGGCCTTATGTTTTGTGAATTTGTTTGTTTGCAAGTAGAATGTTACCCGGTATTTGCTCGTTTTGCATTGCAGTTAGTTACTATTAGAAGTAAGAATTTCCGTTGGTTAGGTTGGTAAGATGATATGGCTAGAAAGAAGATGACTACTAAGATTACAAGTAATGGAGAAGTATGGAAGAAGAAGACATGCTACACCGACCAAATACAAGGAGTAAACGGACCCTTCACGAAGCCGTCAACCAAGCTAATTGCTGGGAAGAAATTATTGCTGGGAAACGACTTTTTTTTTGGGGTGAAAAATCACTTTTTACGGTAGGACTCAATCACGGTAATATTACCGTGACTCAATGTAACGCACTAAGACATTGTGCTGATGGATGCATTGAATAGTACGGGGGTAGTGGAGGAATTTAAAGTAAAGTTACAACAATAAAAACTTGTATTTAAAATTTTGGAACTTTGACCCCCAATATCTCCGTAACTAGAAGTTTCCTAGGTTTATATTAGGTCTCAACCAAAAAAATGTCACAATGACGGGAGAGAACAAGTGCCTTTCGGCTTCGTTAAGGGTATTTTTACACCCATTATTTAAATTGGGATAAAGCAGAAGAGTAATGATGATGACTGTTGAAAATTAGAAATAGAAAAAAACTAGTTGCCAAAGCGAAAAAGATATTCTAGTCTTAGGCACTGTCTTTACACTACGAGTTTTACGAGAACAGCTTACTTAAGTACATTAAAAAGAATTGTGGATGGCCTAATAATGGCAAAATCAATATTATGTCTGCGTGGGCGAGAGATGGATCGCTTTCATTTTATACGAGTAGATTGTTTTATGTTATTCGATTCTAATCTAGGCATAATATCATATTCGCAATCGTATCGTATCTGATAATGAATTTTCTGACGAAATAAAAATTTACGTTTGAAATTTTAATACCCTATGAGCATTTAGATTAGATTCCTCTAGTACACGTGTACATAGTTTAGGTACATAAAAAATAATAATATACTAGCTGTGCCCGCAAACTCCGTCCGCGAGAAATTAATATAAAAATATTACTTCCCTATTTGAATTTTGTTAACAATTTCAAGGGTTTTATGTTTTTTGCACGGGACTTTTACTTTTTCGAATAAAAATAGCTCCTTATAACATCGGCTATCTGTGTGTGAAAATAGCTCCTTATAACATCGGCTCAGTGAAAGTCCCGTAAAAATCGGTCGAGCTGTTTCGGAGATTAGCCAGAACAAAGTAACAGACAGACAGACAAAAATTGATTGAATATTTTTTTGTTACAAGTATCGTTTATACTTTCATTTATTTGCATTCAGTAAAAAGCTGTTAATTTGAAGTTAAAATTCAAGTGTCTATTACACTTGAATTTTACTTATTTGTATACACAATAGAAAACATAAGAAAAACAACATTATCGTACATTTTCTTAATGAATTGTATTGAATCTTAGTTCGTTCACAAAACATTCTCATTTTCACGTCAAAATATTTGTCTTTCACGTCGCGTCGGTTTGCTAAATGCTTTTCATAATATTTTACGAAAAATAATTGGCTTGTTTGTTTACCCAGTTTTTCAGGATAAACATGTTGTCCGATTGATATGAGGTTCTTGTTATCGGATCGTTGTAAGCAGCCAGTGATATCGGTCATCGTCTATTGGTAAGTCAAAATATTAGTCAAATGTGTGCGTGTGAGTGTGCGGTCATTAATGATGGACACGGATCTATTGGCGCGTGCAGCAAAACCAGAACTAATTTCACCATAGTTGTGTTTTCACATAACATCAGCCTTGTAATCACCGAAGGGTTAGGCAGAGGCGTGCCTAATAGTACAGTTAGTACACCCACATTTCGCCAGTTATGTTTAAGTCCCATGTAATAGGGGGCGAGCCTATTGCCATTAACCTCCCTTTATTTACTGCCTCTTTGGTCCAGGGGTCGCAAGCGCGACTGCTGTGATTTTCCATCAAGGATTTAGCAGCCACGGAGTCTGGATTTGGGCCCGGTATTGTTTCCAATATAACACTAAATAATTTCACAGTAAATGTTTATACAAAGCTCCCCTTACTGCCTCGTTGGTCTAGGGGTCGCAAGCGCGACTGCTGAGATTTTCCATCAGGAATTTCTGGCAGCCACGGAGTCTGGATTTGGGCCCGGTATTATTTTTAATATAACACTAAATAATGTCACAGTAAATGTTTATACAAAGCTCCCCTGTCAATGTCATTCAAGCGAAAAAACATCCTGTTTTATGTTTATCAACTCCGCCATTTTTTGCTCACATTTTTTTCTCAATCTTTTCCCAAACAAAATTAGCTTACCATCAGCTATGTTAATTTGGACCCAAGTCAATGAACAAGGACAGGAAAACAAGTAATTATCAAAAGTCAATTACTGAATGCAAATCTTCTGCAGCGCGCATAGATATCACTAATTAAGTAGCTGGCATGGGATCTATCTAATTACTGGCGAGTGTCTTTTGAAATTGACTTCTAAAGGGGATAATTAAGTTCTAAGTCAGTAGAAGGGCCTCTATAATGGAAGTTCTAAATGGAAACTGCTTTCGTCCTTTGTCGTGGTGTATGTAGCGAAATTCTCATATTTGCAATTTGGGGGACGTCAAATTCTGGCGCTCTGTCTACTCCGATGAGTTTATGTAGGTATGTATGTATCGTGTCGTAAAATGTACGATGGCATTGCATCAGCTCAACGTAGAGTTACGAGATCAGCGCAGCGCATTCGTATTTATATTCCGAATTTTATCTGGGGTATGACTTGTATTTACCCATTATATCTGTGGGTTTACCCAGTCTTAAACAGGCATCATTGACTGCGTAGTTTGGGAATTAAAAAACAGCTTAACCTGGTATCCTTGCGTTAAACCTATCCAATAGTTTCCCTTCGGGCACAAATAGAGGAAGCTATAGAAAACAGAAAACCTCAGTCTTCGAGATTTACAACCAGATTGGCAACTAGCCGCTCTTTAGATCTCACAGCTGCTTACGTCACTACTTACAATCTCGGAAAGGGACTCGCCAAACGTGACATGTATACGAAACCTAATGCATACCAAATGAGATTCTCCCGATACCTGTTGATCTTATCAAATAAACATATCATCCGATATTTCCCCTCAGTCTGAGCATCGTAACTGCGTAGAAAGGTGATCGATAATTCGTCACGACAGCTTCACGGTGTCATTTATTTTATCAATACTGTCGTCTGGAAAGTACAGATGAATCTAATTGGTGTATCAATACCCTTAACGAGGACAAAGGGCCCTTGTTCTCTCTGTCATTGCGATATTTTTATTGTTCTGGACCGTACCTGGGAAACTTTTAGTTACAGAGATATTGGAGTCAAAGTTTCATCTTTTTCACCAGTTTTTAATGTTATAACTTTACTTTAAATACCTTCCTTACCCCCTTCCTATTCAATGCATCAGCTGTTTTGAGTGCATTAGATTGAGTCTTACCGTAAAAGGCGTGATTTTTCCCCCAAAAAAGAGACGTTTCCCAGCAATAATTTAGAGTTAGTAAGGGTTGTAGCGGAGAGTTACTTAGTTTCATGTACAGGATGCTTGGTTGACGGCTTCGTGAAGGGTCCGTTTACACCTTGCATACTAATGTGATAAAGTTTGAAGAGTTTGTTTGTTTGAATTTAGTAGCACAATGCCTGCAAGCAAGCAATGAGCAAGATTTTAGGCTATTTACATCACGCTACGACTCTTTGAAGCCGAGCAAAAAGTAAAAAGTCAGAAACGGAGGAAACAGCTGGTTTAATCAATATCTGTCACCTAGATTCTAGACGGACTATAAATAGCTATCAGACTTTGATCTGAAGATATCGATATGTTTCGGCTGTCATTGTTGATATGTATAAGAGTCGTCTGAAAAATATTTACCTAAAAGATAAGAGCGGAATTTGCGATGATAAATATGTAGTAAAACATAATGGACGTATTGTTAAGAAAGGGCATATCGTTGATAAATGGTACGTACAGACATTCATAAATAAGTTCGTTTTATCAAAATATTCCACGGATATTTTTCGTAGTACGAAACATGTTATTGACTAAAATATAAAATATAACAGGAAATCTGACAGAGAAGTAACTATATTGCTAGCTGTACGAGGGTATTTTGGCGCTTGTATGAAATTGACGAGGGTAGTGCTGTTCAACACATTTGTGAATTTGTGTGAATGAATTTAAAAAAACGATTCAGTAGGTCAGGCCTTGGAACATAAAAATGTTACATACATACATAGCCTGTTAAAATCATAACCCTTCCTTTAGGCTTTGCCGTAGTCGGGTAAAAACAAGATGGCGAATGGCGATTACTTCTTTAATTCAGATTTTGTCCACGCGCCAACATACCCCTGTACAGCTAGCCTATTTAACGCCGAAAAATGAAAAACTTTACACGCTGGTACGATTTCAACGTTTTAAAATAAACCGATATAAATATGTGCTCTCTGGCATTTATTTACCCTCCGCAACATATAGGTCAAACCTTATCCCACTCAATGTGATTGACGAAAAAGGTACAAAGGTAAATTATATACAGTTATAGGCCGTTTTTACACACACCTTTTATTTTGCCGTGAAAATGTAGGGTCATACTCGCCTGTGTTGTGTGACTATGGGCCGTCGCAAGTAAGGTCCTGGGTTCGATACCCGGGTCGGGCAAAGTGTTATTGAGTTTTTCCATCAGCCCCGTATTCACAAACGCTTCGATTCGATTTCGATTCGACAAGTAGTACGTCTATCTTTTTTTAGCACTACGAAAGAGTGCGGGAAAGACATACGACTTACGACTTCGAATCGAAATCGAATTATACGGGCCTGGAATTTCTCAGTAGCAGCCACGGAGTCTATGGGTGTACTATTACGTTACGTACACCTCTGCCTTACTCTTCGAGGATTACAGGCGCGATGTTGTGTTACTGTGAAATAGACGGTTTCACTTCAACTTTTCACACAACAAAACGCGTGCGTACAAGTGGCCTAATTCCTTTTGATGTAGCGACCAATCACATAAGTGATGTGCGTAGGAAGCTGACAGCTAGTCGTAACAACTTCTGTCTCCGGGATACCGTTTCAACGAGCTGTTGTGTGGGAGGTCCGTGATTGGACCATATTCATTATGCGAAAGGTGGTTGATAAACCGCAGCTTGATTGGCGGTTTTGGTTTGTTGATTAGCTTGTGGTTGTTGAAATATATGGGTGTTTAGTCAGGTTGGGGATTTGGTAACCAGTCGTGATTTTACTCGTCATATTAACCAAGTTTCAATCTAAGCCACATCTAAAAGTAGACCAATATTTTAAGGACTAGATACGCTGTCTTTTTTCTGAGTTAAGACTTCTCAAAACGAATCAAAATATGTATTTGTCTAACATCATCATCATCCGCCTACAACAGTCCACTGCTGGACATAGACTTCTTCAATCGTACCCCACTCTACTCGATTCTCTGCAACTCTCATCCAGTTGCTACCAGCCAACCTGCGAAGATCGTCGCTCCACCAACCCTGAGGGCGTCCCTTACGCTTGCCGATTCGCGGTCTCCACTCAAGAACACGTCTACCTCAACGGTCATCGGTTCTACGGCTAATTTGGCCGGCCCAGTGCCACTTCAGCTTACTTATTCTGTGATCCTGTGATTATTTGTCTAACATACATGTACCTAATTGAATGTAGCCAAAAATAACTAAAGAAATATAAGAATAGCCATCATTTATTGAATTAACTACGACGATATTATGTGACAAAAAAAGAGCCACAAATTGTTTACAAACATTGCCATGTTATCGATATCTCGAAACAACTCTAACTCATTTAATACCAAACACCGGATACGCTAGTGACGTAACCAATACTCGCGATTATGTCGATAGTGACTATTGCAATAACGCATAGAAAATAGTACGCATACAAGTAGTGTATAATCCGTTGGTTAAACACGTAACAGTAACAGGGAGTGGAGCGTGAAGGAAGTATGAAATTAGAAATCTATGAATCACTTTTGAATTGTTGCTTTAGTTATCAACAACATAATGGTAAAAGGACACTTAACCAAGCCGAAAGGCACTTGTTCTCCCCGTCATTGCGATATACCTGGGAAGTACTGGGAACCTTCTAGTTACGGAGATATTGGAGGTCAAAATTCCAACTTCCGTTAAATGAATGAAAGTTTCCTTGCAGTTGCAAATAAAATTATAAATACACCCTAACTCCGCTTATTTACAATCAGTTAAGTCGTATGTCAAATTGTCTGTTTTTGACATAAAATATGTATGGCAAAAACTCTTGATCGAGAAACTACTGAACCATTTGTAAATAAGTGGAGTTGGAGGTGGAGCAGGACTCCAGCTAAGTAAGAACAGCGTAGGGTTTTAGTCAGTTTGACTCGTTTGTCTCAAGATGAAGGGTTTCCGTGAGAAAACCCCAACAAAAAATGTGTTCTGTGAGCGAAGATGGAGCGTAGACCAGCTACAATAAAACAACAGCAAAAGGCGCTAAAGATATGATAAAAAAAATAAAAATTTTAAAGTTTGTACATTTTATTTCATCAAGACAATGGGTGTCCCAATCCTAACCAATGAGAGAAAACAAGTTAAACAAATGAATGAACTGAACAACATTTTCCCCAGCAAGTATTTATTTAATCGCGTGACATCATAACTCCTTAGGGACCACAGACAAAGGTAAAAGGTATCTAGTTCGTCAGTTCCCTAGAGCCTCGCAAACTTCCCGCTTCCAGCTAAAAACACGTAGTTTTTTACTAACAAAGGAAATAAACAAAGGAAGTTCCTCTATTTATGTCGCCGCTAGGAAAGTAATAAATGAATTAGGTTAGTAAGGAACTTTACTGTTGACAGTGTTTTACGGTCAGGTATATTTTCTTTCAAAATGGTGTGGGAAAATATCGTGGGAAATTTGTCTGGAGCCAAAAACATTCATCCACTAACTGGACTGGTGTGGTTAATGTGTGTTGCTGGGGAGTTCCTTCGGCCAGTTCTACTTCCAGTGAGCGAGAAGTGGCGAAAGGCGCGTTTTGAACGACTGTCTTGTATTTGATGTTCAAAAAGTGCTGATCTTCAGCCTGATTTGAATAAATAAATGGCTTTTGATTTTGATTTCGTATTCCTACTGCTTGCTTGCTCCTTTTACAGAGGGGAAGCTCGAGGTTCTAGGCAAAGTGACAATCTATAGCAATAATGACCATGGAAAAGTAAAAAAATGTATTTCAATGTTAATTTAAAAGGGGCCGGAAATAAATAAATTCTGTTGGAAGGCGCAGTAAAAATAGCATTCAATTGCCACATATTTAGGGCCCGCTAGATAGATCGTGGCTAAATAATATAAGCTGCTCGGGTCGTCTTCAGGTTAAGCCGCGCTTGCCTAGGTTGGTCCGTGGATGGGTGACCACCAATTACATATCGAGTTACCTCCGTGTTTTCGGAAAGCACGTTAAGCCGATGGTCCCGGCTGGCATTTGTAGATCTTTGAGAGTCGTTACAGGTAGGTAGTGGCCCGAAAGTCAGACAACAAGTCTTAGCTAGTACTGGGTTCTTCTTCCCTATACCCGACCAGTATATAGCCACCTGCACAGCTCTTTCGTTGGATTCGTTTAAATCCTGGAAGGTGCAGATGGCTGTGCAGGATGGGCAAGAAAGGAGGTGGGGCATATCCTGCAGAGGGTTTCCTCACTGACATTGTATTTGGGACGGGTCGATGATATCCCATTTGGCCAGGTTGTCGAAATCAGATAGGCAGTCGCTCCATGTAAAATACTGGTATTCAGCTGCATCCGGTAAAACAGGAAACAGACCCCAACATAATTGAGAAAGAAATGCCTAGGCAGATGACTTAGTCTCCGAGAGCGAGCTTTATAAGTTAATTAATAAACTTGGTAAAACAATGCAGTTCGCTATAAAACAGTCATTATGACTTCTAATCGGATCACAGCCACTAATGAATCTATTTTAAGGCCAGTAGATAGTTAGAATCGGTTCAATATCCATTAATACAAGCAACTATTGGAAACTGGTTTATAATCGGATACATAATTAACTAAACAGATCAAGGCTATGTTTTTGTGTCAATCATATATCATTATTGTATCCGTAATGCAACTATCTGTATTAATATTATGTGTGCGAAAGTAACTATGTATGTCTGTCTGTTATTTTTTGACTCTTCAACTGCTAAACCGGGGTCGATCTTTAGGTTAAGCCGTGCTTGCTTAGGTTGGTCTGTGGATGGGTAACCAATTTACATGCTGAGTTTCCGCCGTGCCTCGGAAAGCACGTTAAACCGTTGGTCCGGCTGTCATTTGTAGATCTTTGTCAGTCGTTACAGGTAGTCAGCGGCCCAAAAAGTCTGACAACCAGTCTTACCAAGGAGTATCGTATTACCCAGTACTAACAGGGTTGTGGAGATCAGATAGGCAGTCGCTTCATGTAAAATTCTGGTATTCAGCTGCATCCGGTTAGACTGGAAGCCGACCCCAACATAGTTGGGAATAGGCTAGGCAGATGATGAACTGCTAAACCTATAGGTGAGTATAGACTACAACATTTACTTGTAACAAAACAACGAGCCGCTCTATGATATGTTCTAGTGTATCATTCTTTTACGAACTAAACGTCGAGCACGCTCGCCTCTTTGTTACAAACCAACGAGCGTATTGGTGTAACATTTCGTCGAGCGTATTGGTGTAACATTTCATCGAGCCACGAGTGCGGGCGATGCGCGGTTGCCGGGTGACGCGGAGGGAGACCCGAGGGAGGATTTACCCGTAACATAAGGCCGAGCATTCGCAGGAACGTTACATTACATGGAAATGCTTTGGAAACTGAGCTTTTGCCTGTATTGTACCATTCGTAAGAACGTTACATTACACAGAAAAGCTCCAGAAAATGTTGTAGTCTATACTCACCTTATTGTTGTTTGACTGATAGGCAGTAGATAAACCTGGGACCTAGAGAGGCATCTTGGATATTTCACTTACAAAGCATTACACTTTTTACTCCGAAGGGTAAGTGTTGCCGCACACGGGCCACACGCGACAGCCACAAACGCCGCCACGAGAAGCTAGAAGCGGCTACAAAGGTAGCTGAAGCGCGCGACAGCCACTTGTGGCCGATGGTCGACACTTGCGGTCGGTGGCTGCTTCTTTTTTTAACCTATGCATCCAGTATCATAGTATACAGAGGGGTGGAGAATCGCGCGAGTGGCGTGTGGCGGCGTTTTGTGTCGGCGTAAGACCGGTGCGGGCCACAAGAAGCAAGCAGCGACGATTTGTAGCTTGTGGCCGCCACCGGCGCCAACCGTGTGCGGCGAGTCCATATAAAATGTATGAAAATTACAGGAAATATGCCAGTGGCGGCGTTTTGTGGTTGTGGCCCGTGGCCCGTGTGCGGGAGCCCTTAGGCAAAGGTGTACCTAAATGTACGTCCATATTTCGCCAGTTATGTTTAAGTCCGCTGTCATAGGGGACGATCCTATTGCCATCCACCGGGGACAAACCCAGTCTCCGTGGCTGTTTATTTGCAAAAAAAATACATAAAAACTTGTTTGTTAAATTATTGTTATTACACGAGATACAGTGGAGTATCGTGTGTGGTTATTTGTATATAGTGATTAATTTGTACTTAATTAATGAAAAACAATTGTTATCACTTTTATGAGGTGTTTGTTCGGGTGATGTGCCTTTAACGAGTTTATATGTGCGCGACTAATGTGAAGAGTCAATGCGAATCACATTCGGTACTCAATTACGATCACGAATTCATTTAAGAGGGCTTTTTGTGTATTGAATTGAAAGCCTTCTAATCATATTTGGGTAAAAGTATCAATAGCAGCCGAATTTCTCAGTAACAGCCACGGAATCTGGATTTGTGTCCGGTTAGTGACAATAGGCTCGCCTCCTATTACGTGGGACTTAACATTACCGGCGAAATGTGGGTGTACTACTAGGTACGCCTCTGCCTAACCCTTTTGGGATTACAGGTGTGATGTTATGCAGTCGCACATACTTTCAGAGCGTTTACGACTTACGGCATTACGGCATACAAACTTTCAAATCCTTTTTTTTTCGAAATTACTGAACCGATTTTAATGAAAATTCATAGCCATAAGCAGGATACATAGGACTAAAAAGATATCAGAGAACAACTGGGCAGCAATCCCATATCTTTCATCATCATCATCCACTGCTGGGTATATGTCCCTCTTTGCTTGTGCTAAACTCCACCAAACGTTTGGATATTCCTAAACCCTAGATTGTGTACCTAGTTTAAAAAATATATTAAAATTGATTCTGCTATCAATTTTAATATATTAGTGTGAGCCACATAAATCGATAATTTATTATAGCTGTAACCGCCCAATATTAAATCAAAAATCAATTGCGGATTGATCCTTCGAGTTGAGACCTTCTGTAACGACTTTGAACAGGATTTTCAGTCGCTTATCCATCCCATGTCCATGCAATACATTAGTGAATTTTCCATCAAAGCATTCGCTCAAATAATGTTACTTCGTCTAGTCTCTCAGTGCTGATGCACTAACCAGTGGCACACCACATGCATTTATGTTGACCTCGGAATTGGTGACGACAGTAACATTGATAACCAATCAATTTAAGACATCAATGTTTTAATTGGTTAATAAACATGATTAGAATAACAATTAAGGATATGTTATTTCGATAACCACTGTATGTGTTATTCAATTACGCGCATTTTATTAAATAAATTGTCATGATGAGGAAAAAAGAAAAATAAACTAAAATTTGTATCGAGCCTGCCTGAATAAGTACTTAATAAGCGTTACATTTTTCTTTTAAAGGGTAACCCGCGAAATCCTAATTTTCTTACGTTTTTTGCCAAGTGCAGGTAAAATAAATAAATAAATAATACTCATTAAAATCATCAATACAATCCTCTAAGTTCATTTAATCACATTGAATGACTTTTTCATGAAATAATCATCGAAGCGGATTATATTGGAATTATTATTGAATTTTTACCAAGGTTACCGACGTAGCCCGAAGAATTGCCAAACTGGTGGGCATGGCACATTGCTCGCAGAACGGATGGCCGATGGAACTGAAAAGTTCTGTAGTGGCGACCGCGAACCGTAAGACGTTACGTTGGAAGGCCTCCCACTAGGTGGACCGATGACCTGGTGAAAGTTACGGGGATCCGCTGGATGCGAGTCGCACGGGACTGGTCAATGTGGCGACACTTGCGAGAGGCCTATATCCATCAGTGGACGTGTTTCGGCTGAAATGATGATGATGATGATGATTGAATTTTACGGGCTACCCCAGCGCTTCAGCCTTAAGAACTGAGAACATCGTCAAGAACACATTCTCCAGTGAAAGGGGAATCTACCTCCCTATCGACCCGGGTGACGTTCGGTTCAAAGCCTGATATGATTGAACTGATAATATGATTCAAGGACGCAAGGAACAGATCATCCGTCTTATGTTTTATGGTTCTTTGATCTTGCATATCAAGTAAATCGGTGTTTCCATTTGGGTACCCATTTTTTTTAATAAAAACTTAAGTAATACAAAAAAGAATTCCAGTTTCTCAATACAATTAACTGTAGCATGGCAATTTGTGTTTTTTTTTTTAATGTAATTTTTTGCATACCCCAAAAATAAATAGATGTCTAAATTTTGGCGTCTCTAATTTAAAGCCCAGACATATTTTTTGTAATTCAATTAAGTGAGTTACCTACATGTGTAAATTGACACAGGTTTTTGTTATTCATAGACCTGTCTGTTTTTTGTGTGTCATTCGTTGTGACTGCTTCAAACGGTGTCAAACAAATCATTGTAGAGGCAACTTTAATTTAATTAATATATTTGATATCTCTATTACTTAGGTATTATTTGTATTAATTTATTAATGTATAATTAGTTACCTCGACGGACTAGTGGTCACAAGCGCGTCTTCGGGGATTACAGGCGTGGCGTTATGTTATGTACTTAATTAATTTACTTAATAAAAATCTTAAATTCACTGATAACCACGCACTGCCTACGCCTAGTGCTTAACCCATTTGGTCTAGAAGCATGAAATTTGGCAAAATGAATCCCTATACGGTGAAGGAGCACTAAGGAAGAACTGTTTTTATAGTAGCTCCTAATTTTGGAAGGAACTTCGTCATCGATCATTCGACAGGATGTCTCATCGGGTACACGGCTTGTTTAAATACAATTCCATGTTAATAAATATTTGTCGTAGAAAAAGGTTTCATCAGGTAGGAAACATTTTGTAAAAAGAAACCAGAGATACTTCAGTTGAGATATAATTTCAGTAGAAATTGTGTTACTGGAATGTGGCCGTCCTTATCACATAATCAATAATATAATGTTACCTTTATGTGAGATGATTATTTACATTACTTTGCACTTATATCATACATAGTTACCAGCTGATGCACTATGTATTTAGTTTAGATTATTTACTCTTTCTCTCTGTGGCCGTTGAATCACCACACCATGCGGGACTTCATATATTTTAAAACTATGATATCATTTATTTAATGACTACTTGTGTAGGTACTTACTGAGAATTTTCTAAGTGAATACCCTGTGTAATATGGTGACGTTTTCCTCGAAATATTGAAATTCCCTAAGAAGAAAGAAAATTGGTCATAGTGTGCTCATTCATTTATTTTTAAATGTGTTGAAACTAAATGCATACTTAGCTAAAGCTAAACCAAGATCTATCGAGGCGTGGGCAAAGCAGAACCAACGCTGCCATCTTGATTATTGTGATGTCAAATAAATCCCCCCCCCGCCCCCCTTAACGCCATTTTAAAATCAAATCGGAATATAAGTCTAGCCTTCTATATGAATGCTGTCGGTCTGCAATCTAGAAACTACACAGATCTTTTTACTGAATGTATATGAAAGTACATACGGTTTGTGTCTGTTCCGGCTATACTCCGAAACGACTGGACCGTTTTTGTCGGGACTTTTACTGGCAGATAACAAATGTTAAAAAGAGTGACTAAGGCTACTTTAATTTTAGAAAAAAGATTAGGGCTCCTTGCAAAAAAAATTAAAACCTATCAAAGGTTTTAATTTTTTTTGCAAGGAGCCTTTATTGGCAGATAACAAATGTTAAAAAGAGTAACTAAGGCTACTTTAATTTTAGAAAAAAGATTAGGGCTCCTTGCAAAAAAAATTAAAACCTTTGATACTGTCAAGAAAATTTGATTCCAATAGGGAAGTAATATTTTCTTATAATAATTTCGGACGAATGTCGCGGGAAACGGCTAGTTCATAATAAAGTTTTATGTATTTTACACCAATAATTGCAGACAATATTCGTCCGTAATAAGCGACTCCAGCCCGCTACGATAATAAATTTCCTTTCGCGACCACCAAATATTTACTAAGTATTCAATTTATTAAAAGTAATTAGGCTAAATTAATTGAGCCAGTTAATTTCACCTAACCATAGAATCTGATCGCCTTCGTGAGCCAAATTAAGTAGAATTTAATTATTAATTACTGTTCACAATTAGCGCTGTCTTTGATCGTAACGAGTAATGAGAATTATATTAAACAGGTTTTATTTAATGAAGTTATATTATAACGAGTACTTGTTTGTGTATGTAACTATTTAGCTAATCAGAAGTTAGCTTTAGCTAAGTTACGCGAACGTGATAGTGATTATTTTTAACCGACTGCGGCGAAGCCCAAAAGGAAGGTAATATGTTACTGTCCCTTTTACGGAAATTTATGATCTAAATAGCTTATGCACACGGCTTCACCCGTGTAGAGTTTGGTAATTGCCCCCGGTATCTTACTACCCGGAAAAAAAGTATACCATGTGTTAATCCCGGTTACAAACTATCTGTGATCCAAATCCGTCCAGATTTTTTTGGGTGAAAGAGTAACTAACATCCATGCATACCTTCCATCCTCACCAATTTTCGCATTTATAATAATAATAAGAAGTAAGTTTTCTCTTATGTTTGAGACAAATCGATGATAAAGACTTACTGAAGAAATTACTAACACTGTTGTCGTATCGTAGGACCAATTTCCCGAGAAATTCGCCTGACATTTTACATAACAATTGTACGTCAAACGATTACCTCTTCAAACGTTCTGATAGCCTGTCAAAGCTCCAAATAAGATGCTATCTATAGTACCTACGGTTATTATAAATGCGAAATAACTCGATTTGAAAAGACAGGGAAGATTTCCTTACAAAGGCAGACAGCTGACTATCTGTTACCTTTGTACGCTTTAAAGGCTGAACAGATTTGTTTGGCACAAATATAGAAGACCTGAGTACCGGGATAAAAAGTATGTGTCTTAGACAGATACTTTTTTGTCCCGGTACGGTTTACGTTCCCGTGTGATAATTTCCTACCTCTACGTGCTTTACTGAATACCTCCAAGACCACTATACTGTTCAATGCATCGATCAGCACAATGTTTTGAGTGCGAAATATAAAAAAAAAAAAAAAAAATCATTTATTTCTGGCAAGATGCGCCAATACGAAAGCAAATTTCAAAAATTACATAATTTTATTGAATTGTATTTCAGAAATTTTAATAATTACAATTGCATATAAAATTATTAAAAATTAAATAAATAAAAATATTAATGAAAATTGTTAGCAACATTGAGCGCTACCATAAACCGTGATTTTTCACACCAAAGAACAATAGTCGATTCCGAGTTACTTAGTTACTTAGTTTGATGTCCAGAGTGCCAGGTTGGTGGTTTTGTGTTGTGATGAGTCCTTTTTCTATCTGGCTCAAGTCTCAACGATAACCCAGTAAACAAAGAAACGCAAGCCGTCTCCGTTTACTTCAGTTTCTGCCACAGAAGTCCTCAGGACAAACCTTGGACCCCATGTTTATTCAATAGGCGTGCCCAGCCGGCGCAACATCCGTGTTGCCATAACCAAATTTAAAATTACAAGTTAAGACGAAGCAAGAATACCTTATGATAATGGCAGGCTTTGAAATGTTGTAAATGAAGGGACTAGTGACGGAGAATGGCATAATTAATTAAATAATAACGTTATTCTAACTCATCATCATCTGTCTAGTGTTTTCCCTACTCTATATCAAAAACTTATACTGTCACTTACGGGATATCTTCCGTGATCATTAATTATTTTGAGCTCCCACTCAATTCAAGTTCAAAATCAAGTTCTCAAGTTTTAAACCGTGAAAGCTTAAAGTAGTGTTGTAGGGTCGGCTTATGCAGCTGAATACTAGTATTTAACATAACTCTACCTGATGGGTTAAATTCGCAACATCCCCTTGGGGCCATGAGAGTGTTGTGTTGTGTGTGTGTGAGTTCACACACAAACAGCTACAGCGTCCTAGTGTAAAAGATAAACACGGTATTCAGTGGAGAAAAAAATGTAGTCAGCAAAAGACAGTTCCCAAAAACACATCATTGGCTCCTAGTTTTCAATCTAGGGTAAAAGAAGCTATACATAACTACTCTGACTATCTTAAAACCAATTCGTCTACCTCAAAAAACTCACTCGCATGCACTTAGTTTTTAACCTGTGATTTCCAAAATAAACATTGATTTTTACTATGCAAAAAATTCACTACCTTTTCGTACAAGGTACTCCTGAGTCCACTGAGGGTCTGCCACTTTCACCCTTATGCCATAAGTAATAAGGTTGAAAAGTGCTCGACCGTCAGTGCACTCGGGAGTACCAGTTCACACCAATGAGTAGTAACGAAATTTACATGTAAATGGCCGGCGACATTTCTTCAGCTTTACGCATGCAATTGTTTTAGGTGCGACATATTTGTCGAAAATATAAATAAACCGAGACTACGTGCAAGTGCATACAGAATAGATGTCCAATATACATGTTGTTTCTTATAGTACCGTTTTGGTTTTGTTGCCAAATGTGTGTTATGTATGTCTTTGAATAAACATCATCATATATTTTTAAATTATTTATTAGTTCATATATTGTTTTTTTATATATTCCTGTAATTTGATGTCTTTTGTGTGCACTGAATAAATGGTTTATCCATCTATCTATCATTCTCATTAGCAGCCACGGAGTCCGGATTTGCGCCCGGTTGATGGCAAAAGGCTCGCCCCCTTTTACATGGGACTTATACATAACTGACGAAATGTAGGTGTACTTTTAGGTACACCTCTGCCTAACCCTTCGTGGATTACAGGCGTGATGTTATGAAAAGGGAGATCTTTTCTTGTATTCTACCTGCAACAGAATTGTTGCAAAAGTATGTAGTTTGTAAACAAACAACTTTTTAATGTATAACACAAGCATTGATCGCTAATAATAAATGATCCTTATAATAACCTTAAAATGTAAGTAGTGAGTTTGTTTGCGATTACATCTATATTATAATGTATATGTCACAGTCAAAACTGTTAATCAGTCAAAACTACTTTTGACCGGTGAAAACTATTTTAACAATAACTATCATTTACTTAGAAACTAGAACTTATTAGGTTGTTAGGTTTTTTTTGTGACCCTTTGCATAACATTATGTTGTAGTAATTCTAGGACTAGGTAATTACAACGTTCTGAAACAACATATTTTAAATGGAGAAAACGCATTTTAACATAATAAGGATTTTGACTGACACCAGTCAAAAGTGGTCGATTTGACCTGAAAATGAATCAATGTGGAATGTCCTTATGTGTCAATATGTTTTATCCTCTTGTTTATACAGACAAGGGCAACAAGTAATTTATGCAAGGGAGAACCTTTACCTAATTTGTACATTTTTGCTCTATAGGAATAACATAACATCACGCCTGAAATTCCCGAAGGGTTAGGCAGAGGCGTACCTAATAGTACACCCACATTTCGCCAGTTATATTCAAGTCCCGTGTAATAACGGGCAAGTCTATTACCATCAACCGGGCTCGAATCCAGACTCCATCGCTGCTTCTGAGAAATTCCTGATTGAAAAACCCAATAACACTTTGCCCGACTTGGGAATTGATGCCAAGACCTCATGCTCAGCGGTCGCGCTAGGGACCACTAGACCAACGAGGCAGTCAATGTATCTCTATAGGAATATTTTCAAATTTTCTTTAAAACCCATAGGGAGTCATATTTCAACAAGCTTAAACCACACATATCCGGGTCAGAGCTATCCGTGTTCAGTGTTCAGTGTTCGAGCGTGCTCCAGGACACTGACGATCCGGATACGCCTGACACGAGGTCCGTGTGAACCAGTTCGTACAAATTGTATCTAGCCGATTTTTCCCCGTCCCTGACGGAACACGGCAGAGCCGGGTTCCCGGATATGTGTGGCTAGCGCTTTAATGTTCCAAGTTAAGTTAAGTGTTCCAAGATGAATATCTTTCAAGATCATGACTGAACGTGTGTGACGCACACTACGCAGGTCGCGGACATCAAGTCTTGCCATACGTAGTTGTCAAAACGTTGACAATCCCTGACGTAATGAATTACGTATTGAAGTATCGTTCGTTCACCGTGATCGTAATGTCAAATGCGTACGCACTACGCAGTATTTCCGCTTCCTTACTTGGTGCAGTATAAACTAAACAAATCTAGTTTAAACAACGGTTTAAAGTTCTAAACGTTTACTTTATAAGGTTGCACAGAGCCTGGAAACTAGGTTAGTTAGGTTGGGAAAGGTTTCTTTCCTTAGTCTCACTTTCCCGAGCTCGTTGCCAAGGAAACGAGATCATAAGAAACTGCCGTAGATGCGCTAAAATAGACCGCGAAATTAAAATTTTATTATACTTACGTTTTTTGCATTTTGCCTGGCAGTGTCAGGCTGTAGTAGTGAGCTGTAGAAGTACGATTCGCGACCGTAACACGTATGTTACAGAATTAAAATCACCGATACAACCCTCTAAGTTCATTTAATCCCATTGATTTTTCATGTTTATTTCAAGAAAAAGGCGTACCCTTACGTAAGTACTTTTTTAAACACATTTTAAATAGATCATAAGTCGATGTTTTTCAAGTCGGAAGTTTCTCTGTCAATTTTTTGAAACCTTTTTGCAGAATTTTGTGCTGATCAATTCGAGCTTAGAAAGAGAGGATAACTGCTATCTTTTCTCCTGATATTATTTGTTTAGCAGTCTATTGCTAAACTCAACGATAAAATATGTGTGCACAGCAAATCCTTGACAAAAAAAAACTGGGCTTGTACTGTACGTATCTGTGATAAATGCGAATGGTTTCGAGAAAAAATGTCCTCGATTGATAAAGTTATTTCACAAAAAATGTAGCGAACTGATATTGCAGTAACGAAAGTAGGTTTCTATGAAAACGTTAATTGGAAAACTGTATTATTTGCTCTACTGAGCAATGGAGTTTTCCGAACTGATTTCTTCACAACTGCGTGAATTCCTCGAAATGGTCTTTTTCCAACACAATCACCAAGGTATTGAAAAAAAAAGCATTTTATTTCTTCTATTTCCAATAATTATTGCAACCATGACTTTTAAACTCGTTCCTAATCAAAGAAACAAATCAACGTAAAATTGAGATTTTTTACGAAGCGTGAACTTCAATTTCTCGTAATTACAGTTAATTGTTTTAAGTAACAAAAGACTGAGGATTCCTTACGTTTAGTACTGCAGGGTTAATCACAACATGACTCATGAAAAACAACACCCAATCTGTCTTAGAAACAACCACTACAAAAGCAAACACTCATGAAGGACCAAAACGAGTACTTGGTTATTCGATTTTGGTCCTAAGTTCCACGCCATAAGATAAGTTTTCTATCAAATGGATCGTTGTTTTGAAGTGCGTATGCGACGCTTCATAAGGCACAGTCACATACGTTTATTATTGTGAACGAAAACAATACAAATTAAAACATTGGGCGAGTGATTATATGCCACCGTTGAAAGACCTCCGACGTAGTTCTTGATCTGACTAAACTAATATCACAAAGACTAATAAAGAGCAGTGGCGAAGGTTCCATACAACTCGATTCCTACCGGCTTCCCTTTGAAAAATGGCACAGTCAGTATTCTATAGACAAATAATAATATCACATTAAATATATGTACTCCGGCTTACCTCTTACAAAAATTAACCCTTCGCTACTGAAAGAGGTACAATTTATGTTTTTAAGAGGTATTCTTTAAAAGTGCTCTAGTTGAGTGTCAATACATAAAGGATTTTATATGTTATGGTATACATCGTTATGTTTCCGCGGACAAAGTTGCGAACAGAATCTAATTCGATATATTTAAACAAGGTTGGCTAACTTACTTTACGCTTTTTTTAATTATAGCCGAACCTGCAATGATTAAAAATAGTTTATTTAATTTGTAAAGTCACAAGTAATCAGTCAGGGTGATCGGTATCCACAGCACACGAGCGAATAAAATCATTTTTGACATTGGCTTTCGCGTTCAGCCTTTTGGTCTGACACTTAGAAATTTACAAGAAAACTTTTAAAAATAAAATAAGGACGACCAAAATCACACAACCCCATGGTTTTCTGACTTTTTACAAATCACGATAAATAGACGAAAATGTATTTTTTTTTGTATTCGTTCGGTACTCGTTCTATTAATGGGCCAATTTTCGCCAACGTTCTTTTGATAGTATTTGACGAATATAATATGACTTTCCGTAGAGCTGATTTCCAATTCTGTACAGCATAGTTTGACAAACAATACCCCTACCAAAGGTGATGTTTATAGCAAAACCATAACCTAGTATAATATAACCTAACCGTTGGTTATAGCGGTGTTTCAGAACGCCTTTGTTCAATAGGTTTTATTTATAGTTAGGCGCTAAAACCACCATTATTATGACTAACATTAATGGACACAATGCAGGTAAGCAATGCACAATCAACTCAGCTTATCAGAGTCTACTTTAAACGTACACCTTTTGCCCCTCCTCCTTTCTTTTTTCCCCCTCAGACTGGAAGCCGACCACAACACAGTTGAGATTGGGAGGAGGCAAGGCAGGTGATGACGATGATGACTGCCACCTGAATAGACACAGGCCCGAGACCGCGTGTTCCGTACGCGCCTCTCTTGAGGAGCTGCGGCCGTGTACGAAAGCAGACGGCGACGGACTCCGCATGTTTATATGGGCCAATACTTAGCCAGGAGAGCGTGACGAACTGCGTAAGTTCACTAAAACCCCGGCTCAAGGTAACCCAAGAACACCGTGTGGTTTTAGTCAGTACAAGTCTGACAGACCCCTTCTCCTACCCCAAGGCGGAGGATACCCATGAGGATTTTCACACGTAAAAAAAAGGTGATGATGATAATGGTCGATTGCCTCTGTTGCAAAATTGCTACCGCTGGCAGACAGGCCTCCTCTCTGCGAGTGAAAGAGTGGGCCACCAGAAGGTCCAGCAGTGCAGGTGGTGGACTGGTGGATGTCACAAATGTCTTCGAATGTTTAGTTCTAACACATGCCGGTTTCCTCACGATGTTTCAAGAAAGTAACTGTTTCTAGATAGAACAAGACCTTTTAATTCAATTTAATTGGTGTCAAGTCCTTTACGAAATGAAGATAAATGTAATTGGATTAAACGGGGCTTAAATAAAATTTAATTATCGCGTTTAAGTGTAATCTATTGCAGACTTTCATTGTGTTTTTTGTTACAGAAGAATTGTTTCAGTTTTTCAGAGCAGTTTAGTTTGTGTCTTTACTGATTATATCTGAGGCTGTTTTTTTTCAGCAACTGATAATTTCATGCTAGCTTAGGTACGACTTAGAATAAATAATAACTAAAAGGTTTATTGCAGAAACTTGTAAAACTTTTACAGTAAATCTTAATTAGGGACCCCTTTTTAAGTAAAAATAAACATAACTGGCGAAATGTGGGTGTACTATTAGGTACACCACTGCATGTTATGTTACTTATACGTATATTAAATGAATTATATAATTGCGTGATGGATTACGGCCCACACTCTCTGGCACACGGAGGAGGACCAGTGGGAGGAGCAGTGGGAACATTAAAGGATCCTTATGCTAATTTTATACTGACATGAAACGGTTTTCGATCCCAATTCAAAACCCAGAAAAACTATTAGGAATAAAAAGAGCGATATCAAAGATAACCTATTTACGTCGTATTTCCCATAGGCAATTCTATAAAATTATAGTTTCGATTGATCCTAAGAAGAGTCGGCACGACATGGCGACAGGTACTCGTGAAGTTGCGAACCTTATTGAGGTCAGTCAATCAGGTTGATGTTAATCCTACCCACGTATTTATTTTTACGTTTTACTTATTTACTTTAAGTTACTATAAAAAGAACCTGAAAGCAGTAACAAAAATAACAGATATCTTTTTATAAGGTAACTATAGTCTGTTTTTTAATCTCGGAGACTAAATTGACAAGTGAAAATGTCAAAACTGACTTAAATGCTATTGAAATCTATGTCAGTTTGCCATTTGTACTTGTCAATTTAGTCTAAACAGAGACTTAGTTAGAGAGATTTAGTTTAAACAGAGTTTAGTATTTTAATATTTCGTAGTTCGTGTTTTCTGACAAAATGATCAGATTTTGGACCAGGTTTTTTTTTTCGATTGGGAAATTATCAAATAACCCCTCCCGCTCTGGGCGGAGTGCAAGGGAGTGTTATGCCCGTTTTCACCGACATCCCCCAAGTTTATGGGATCCCCTAAGCATGGATAGGGGACCGATAGGGGATGGTTTCTGTTTCACCAGCACTTAGGGGTCAGTTAAACGTTAAAAGGTCCCCTAAATTTAGGTGGCCGAAATTTGGGCCCATAAACCGGCACATACGTTAGTGATCTCTCAATTAACGAAGATGGATTCTGATTTCAATGAATTTTTTGAAAATTTAGAAACTGTTTCTACAATATTCAACGCTGTAAACGTAAATAACAGCCGTAGACCAAAAATATATCGGAAACGACCAAATTACATCGATATTTTTGATGAAACTGACTTTTATCGGAGATATAGGTTAAGTAAATCTTCAGTGTTGTATTTGTTGGAAAAAATAAAACACGCCTTAGAATTTCCTGATAATAGGTGAGTAGGTACATAAAGGGTGTAAAAAGACCCTTAACTGACTTAATGACTCCTCCGGAGGGAGTGTCAGACTCGTACTGACTAAAACCCATCCATGTTCCTTCTTTGCCCTTTGTGTTCCAGGGCCGCGGTATCTCTTTCGAACAGTCCCGCAGCCCATTTTGGACCGCTTGCATAACAAATCATTGACATTTAGCGTTAAATGTATTTAAAATAACGCTCTGTTTCTGTCAATTGATTAAAGTTAACAGAGAGAGAATGCCTTTTTAAATCCATTTAGCCTAAACGTATGTATTTAGTGATAAGTGGTGAAAAGCGGAATTCGGAACCGATTGAAACACAAAAGTAATTTGAATTCGTTCTGACAATGAAATTACGTTTTAAATATGTATACATAAGGTGCGAATTACACAGAAACAGCGTAAGGTGAAGGCGCAGGCATGATGCCGCTTCAAAACATTTTCATACAAAATGTACGTAGGCGACATGTCGTAAATTACACTCAAGCGTCGCGGCGTAGGCACGCCGTACTTTCGTTTCCTTATAAATTCCACGCCTGCGCCGCACCTTGCGCCTTACGTCGTTTCTGTGTAATTCGCGCCTAAAGGTTGCAATATTATCTACTTAAAAACAACAGAACAGAAGAAACATTTAAAAAAAGACATAAAATTCGGAATATTTTAGTCAGGTTATGATATGACGCACTTTTATCACTACTCACACAAAAAAATGCTAATACGAGATAATCCCAAATAAGAAAAAAAACGAGGGCACTGAGCGTAAAGTCAATGTTACGCAACTTACTATCACTAAGTTATTTTAGTAAATTAACGACCGTTTAATATTTATAAACTAGCTAACCCACATAAACTCCATTCAAATTCTTGTTTCCAATTTGATTTTATTTCTACTTAAACGAATATCAACTTTACACAGTGTCAATTAAGTTGATATTCAAATAATTTGATTTATTTGGAAACTAAATCTCAAATACAGTATACATAGAATAGTGAACGGCACCGCACTAGGCCGGAACAAATCGTTGGGACACGCGTACGGCGCCAAATCCAAGTTGCGATTCTATAAATAAATTATACTTTTGACTATAACGCAAGAAATAATCGTTTAGGAAATGATTTGATAATGTTTTTAAAGTTCCGACCGACTTTCGCGCCACTGACTACCTGTAGTGTGTAGACCAGTAGCGAAGGGTCAATTTTTGTAAGACGTAAGCCGAAGTACATATCTTTAATGTGCTTATATTATTTGTCTATAGAATACTGACCTTGCCATTTTTCAAAGGGAAGCCGGTAGGCATCGAGTTGTATGAAACCTTCGCCACTGGTGTAGACCGTCAAAGATCTCAGATCATCAAATCTCAGTCTTGTCGATTCAATAACCAGAATAAGGACATTTTCTCTGAGAAGGAAAGCAGTCTAATGAGACATAACAAAGAAAATGTTATTGATAAGGATTTGCGAAGTATATAACTGAAGGGAAGCGTTTGAAGTCGTATTCAATAAGTTTTGACAAAGGGAAATAATTGGGTATTTATTTACCCCAGAGCAAAATTAGATGAGAGATTGAAGTCTGATTTACGATACTAATTCAGTAAAATAGTATTTAATGAATAATTTAACTCAAAAAACGAATTTCCATGAAATTTGGCACACCGTCTTGGGACATTTAGGATCATTTTTATCCCGGTTGTGCGTTTTCGTAGGATATTTTGCGACCACAACCTGGTCGAAGCTGGAAAAAGCTAGTTATTGTAATTTCTATTGTAATACTAGATATTGTAATTAAAAAAAACTACATTTCTAAATAAATAATACGTAAAGTCTGTTTTTTAATCTCGGAGACTAAATTGACAAGTACAAATGGCAAACTGACAAGGATTTCAATAGCATTTAAGTCAGTTTTGACATTTTCACTTGTCAATTTAGTCTCCGAGATAAAAAAATAGACTATACTACATTTCAATCACTTGTACAGTGAATTTTTCAACTACGTCATAATCTTAAAATATCTACGTAAGAGCAAGTGCAAGCGATATGAAAATTTAATTTCCCTTATGCATTATGATGCAAGTATAATTTCTTATGACACACTTTACTGCACCGGTGTATTGTTTCGTGTGAAAAGTTCTACGATATTGTTTGTGTCGAAAAACACCTTTTAGCCCTGAAGAATTAGGCAGAGGTGTACTACCATTCGGCGAATATTTACCAAAATTCCATGCAGTAGGGTACTACATTAATTTGTTATTATGTATGCTTGATTATAAATTTCTAACAGAATACTCAAGACAATAGTCGTCGACAATAAATGGCATGTTCAACTAGATTAAAACAACACCTCACAAATAATAACAATATTAATCTCTTGGTCTAGAGTAGACCAAGAGACCTTTTATAAAAGAATTAGCAGAACTTCTCATAGTCTTGTACTAAGTTTCCCTAGTTATTTTTGCAGTATAACACCGAAGAATGTAACTTCTATAGCCTAAAATGCATTAGCATAAAAAAGTCCTTTCAGTCTAAGTTCAGACAGTAGACCACTAAATGGTCTTTCAATACTATATTGAGAGGCGTGCCTAGGGGCCAACAATACGCTACGCCTTCAGGGCACGCAGGCTGTTCAGAAACCCGAACATCATGAAGAGTAGCAGGTTATAAGGGCAAGCCAAGCTTGTAGGCTTGTATGAAAGTACCGCCACTAATTGTAACGACAACCATTCTTGAGAAACAGGTAAATCATCGAAGTGCTTCCGACACCTCCTACAATTTCATAAGACCCTAGTACTTTTAGCCAATACGGCTATTACGTTATCAACAACTAACAGGTTGAAACAATACAATATGATGCAATAAGGCTAGGTGAGGAGTGGAAGGCGGGAAGGAGGGGGGGGGGGGTTCCAATCAACTGGTGGACATAACAACAATATATACAGTTTATACAATGACTTGTGCCATAACCGCTACTGTTAAAACGCGAGCATAATTGCAATTACTGCTACGAGGACGTGTGATAACTGAAACGGTTATTTACTGGTTAGAAAAGGTTGCTAAAGCACGGTTGTTTGGTTTAACGCAATATGGATCCTTCCGGGGTTTTGAAAAGAGGATATGAAGGTGGGTATGATGCCGTGGATGGAAGTGGCGAAGTCATCATCGTCTGCATAGTCTTTTCCTAATTATATTGGGGTTGGCTGCCAATCTAACCAGATTCAGCTGAATACCAGTATTCTACATGGAGCGACCACCTACCTGACCTACACAACCCATTTACTGATTAATAGGCGAAGTATTGAGCCAATCAAATTTTATAAAACCATCGCCACGAAGACGAAAAGAGTCTACCTGTCTGCTAATTAGGACGAAAGTAGTTACTAATGACATCAAAATCATGTACCCTAGTATCGTAAATTTTCTATGACCGTTGATGATTTTAGTGGTCGTTGTGGTCAACAGAAAGTAGCTCATATTGTGGTGTAAACTAAAGGCCAGAGCACACCGGGGACAGCAGGGCAGAGCATTATATCTTTACCAAACTTAAATTTCATACATAGCTAGTGGAATGTTTGGAACTTTTGAGATTGATTGATCAAGACGTCAAAAGGGATTTCCCTTCGCGTCATTGAACATTGGAATCTGTATCTTTTACTTATGAAATTTTGAATACTAGAATTTTGAATACTAGTTTCTATAAAAACTCTATGACCCGTTTACTATTCAATAGATCCATCAGCACAATGTTTTGAGTGTGTTGAGTTTTAGCGTAAAACGTGATTTTTCACCCCAAAAAAAAGTCGTTTCCTAGCAATAATTTTTGCATAGAGTTACTTAGTTTGATGTACAGAATGCTTGATTGACGGCTTCGTGAAGGGTCCGTTTACACCTTGTATTATTATCATGAATACTATGAGAGTCGTTCGTAAAAAGCCTGTTTAATCATAATAATTTTATTATGAACATTACAATACGTATCGCTTACATTGTTTAAGGTAAACAAAAAACATACTGTACATTGAAAAGAATAATTAATACATTACATTAAACAAAATAACTTACAACAATAATGAGTACGTACGTCATAATTATTTATGTAAAAAGTTAATTAAAATAGGTGACGGTACCTAATGTAATTTAAATAGTTATTTATTATACAGGGTGTAAGTGACAGCGCTCCTCAAACTGATGGGGTGAATTCAGTATACGGGGTGTAAATAGACCCTTCACGAAGCCGTCAACCAAGCATTCTGTACATCAAACTAAGCAACTTTACGCAAAAATTATTGCTGCGAAACGACTTTTTTTTTGGGGTGAAAAATTACGTTTTTCGGTAAAACTCAAAATAACGCACTCAAAACATTGTGCTGATGGATGGATTGAATAATACGGGGGTCGTGAAGGTGTTTAAAGTAAAAAAAAATACATTAGAAACATGTATTTAAAAAAAAACTAGTGAAAAAGTTGGAACTTTGACCCCAATATCTCCGTAACTAGAAGGTTCCCAGGTATGGTCTAGAACAAAAAAATGATCGCAATAACGGGGAGAACAAGTACCCTTCGGCTTCGTTAAGGGTCTTTTTACACCCTTTATGATACTAAGATGACCGGTACAAGTAATTATTTCAGGAATGGTATGGGAATCCAATAAATTTGATTTGTTTTATTCACTCATACGCAATGTATCGCATCCACGCCTAGTTCGATGAACTCTGAAGCTAGTCAGGAATTGAACAGCTGATTTCACGCGTCGTATTTCAACATCCATTGTTGGATTTTTTATGTTAGCCGTATTATTTACACAAATGTAGTGCTGCGTACAGGGTATGTAATTTTACATTGAAATAAAGGAATAGTAACTGAAAAATAAATAAATTTTCCGGAGAAATATGATTCAAAATGATGACCTGAATGAATAACAAAAAATAAATTTAAAATTAAAGGGGGCTACCCTACAACGATGGTACGGAACACTTCATGCGCGAGGCCGGCTCGCACTTGGCCGGTTTTTTCCCCACACTTCATTTGGCGACAACAAGTCTACAGCTCTAGCCAACTACGCAAGTAGTAAGTAGTACTTACTACAACTAACCGCACATAAAGTAAACACAGCTCTTGAGTGGACCTGGAGTACTTACCACGAGCTTCTTAAAAGGATTGAATTGGACGTCGGAAAAGCTTGCATTGAAACAAAGCAGACTTTTCTTATAGAAAAATAGGGATAGTGAACTTATGACAATAGAATATCTGGGCTCAACATTGTTTTAATTTCTATTAATTGACACTGACTTACTTAAAATAAGTCTGCCCGGTAAGAATGGGACGGAGGGGTCACGTTTCTAGGATGAAGCCGCACAGATAGGCGAAGATAGTCATAGACACAGTGGTGCCTGAAAACGGCCGTCGTAACCGAGGCAGTACGCTGGCGTGACGAGCCGTGGATGCCTTTGCCCAGCTTGGGACAGAGTAGGCTGATATAAAGAGAAAACACTTACTTAGGTATACTGCGTTTGACTTTCACAGAAAAGCATTCGTAAAAAAAATGGCGCACAAAAAGGTTCGCTATGGACTACCTTCTTCCTCAGCTTTATCAAAAGATATAGACTTCATGACACGTATTAAGATTAAAGCTAAATATACCCCTCCGTCCCCTCCCTCCCCTTGGGATGATTCTATAATGTGCGGTGACCTAATAATGAGTTACGAAGCGGCTCAAATGTGCCCTTTAGAACAAACTGAGGACCAAACTTCGCTTTGTGAATAATACATGTATAACTCGACTTTGAAGCTTAATTAAAATTAATTTACGGTCCATAATTATACGGATGTTATTTGAAACCTTACCGAAAACATTTCTAGTTTAAAAGGATGAGGTTTCATCCACATTTTCGCCCATTAAGAGCGTTCATCCGAAAAGTTGGCAACGTCGCAAATAGCTGTCAAATATTTACCTGTTTTAATTAATTTGGAAATATTACTGTTTGGAAATAAAAAAATATGGCTAACTATTGAACTAGAATAATAATAATGAATTGCAATTAGAACACTGAATTTCATATTGTAACCGTTTTAGGAGTAAAAAAGGCATTTGGAAAGTTTCTAAATACTTTTTTTACATCTAAAACTAAATATTTGGTGTTACATATTAATTATTACATTTCATAATCAATATTGTAGTTCACTAGTTAGCCATATTTCTTATTCTCATACAGTAATATTGCCAAATTAATTAAAAAGCGAAATATTTGACAGCTATTTGCGACGTTGCCCACTTTCTGCATTAACGCTCTTAAAAGCAGTGAATAATATGAAAAGCAGCAAGTCCTTGCCAAACTTTCATAGACGAAGAAGTTACTGAAAGATCTTTGAAGTGGATACCTTATAAAGTTTGGACTTGAATAGTTGTGTTTCACGATATTGGTATATTCAATTAGTAACTTAAAATTGAGCTGTAACTAGAAATTCTTTGAAAACCGTAATATGATTCACGTGTTCACTGTGGTTTAAGAAAGTTAGCGGTCATGAGACGAAAGCCATATATACATATATATGCATATTGTATTATTATCCAGGTAAGTGGCTATAAATATTTATTTTATTTTCACTGGAAGTATTGATTTCTTAACTGAATAACGTTAGACTCACGATTACTTACACATGTCTTAAAATCACGTGTCACTATGTGCGTACACGCTAATCTTCGAAGCCATCCAACCGATTCCAATGAAATTTTGTGAAGGTGTATGGTTAATTCGCTTGAAAGATAGGATAGTTTCGGACCCAATAGGTGTCGCCATGGGAAACAGGGACGGGTCGCTAGTATTGAAAAAAAATAACCGACTTCCAAAAAAACACTAAAACGTGGATAATAACATTGCTTTCGGAAGTCGATGAGTTTGTTTCGTTGACTTTTTTGCCATTGACTTCGAAAAGTATGAAAAAAAAAGTTGCCGGCCGAATACATAATCACCTCCTTTTTTAGAAGTCTGTTAAAAACAGGAACGTTACTGTTTCAAGAAGTTATTAATTGGATGACGACAAAAATAGATTGATGAGCGGAGATTCTTCCAATTAAGGGACACGAAACCGTAATTAGAGACGCAATGTTTACCTCCAAATAAATTGCCTAACCAAAATATTATTGTAAATCATCAATTTATTACACAAACATCCTCTAACCGTCATTGGACTCACGATCAGTCATACTCCGATCTTCACACCTTCGATTGTTAATACGGTATTACTAATATTTGATGAGTAAATACTCGTAAACGTTATATCTCCTTAAGCAGATGTCACCTTATTAAGAGAGAGAGGACATTAAACTTTATGACGTAGAAAATAAGTGGGTAGTCTCCGAGTTTAATAGTCAATAACTTTATTCCTTAGGGAACGTATAGGGGTCCAGCTATCTGTCTGATAAGACTGCGAGGAAATTCAATTAAAATACTAAATGCTTTGTTTATATTTTTTTTACTCTGGACGTTCTTAATGTGCACGTCTTTCTACATCGTTCTCACATAAATGTATAGTCTCCACATGAATGATGTAACCAAGATTTTGTAACAATATTTTGATTGAAAAGAGTGTCCATGAAGTTTCTTGTCCATTCTTCTCCATAGAGATCTATGCCTTGGAATTGGCAACTACAGTACTTTCACAAGTTATTATGCCTTGTGTCTGTGACTGTAGCTTCTCTTTCTTTGTTTTTTGTGACATTCAAAAGTGCCTGTAATGGTCTAATTGAAATAAATGCTTTTTTTATTTTATGTTTAGAAGACGAAAAAGGCTATATTTATAGACCTCTTTGGTCGCATTTTTTTTTGGATTTACTGTGGTTTGTACGTCATCTGAGTTTATTTTTCCATCTCATTCGAGGTGGAACCTTCATTCGTGTTAACCTTATTTCCTTTTCCTTCTTAACTGATCTGCGTAGATTTCGCTTTCCAATTATAATATTTTAATTGGCTGGCTGCATCATCAGACTGATCGCATGTCATCCCGCACTTGTAATAAATAAAATTGATTGCATTCCTCAGGATACGTCGTGCGCACAAACGACTGACTTTTTCTACAATTTGACGTATTACTGCTACTATACGTAGTTGCCATGCTATGCTGCGTTCAGTATGTGGGTCAGTACTGCGCTTTATCACAAGTCTCGCGAGTGCTGTTAACTCGAATAACTGTTACTTATCTGGGTTTTAATCTTTGGCAGTTAGCTGGTGATCGGTTTTGTGTGTAAACTGCTACCTATTTTTAAATTGTAATAATCTGGTTTTTATTTTGGCTGTGACTGCTGAGATGACGAGTAATAGAGAAGTATGGAAGAAGAAGACATGCTGCGCCGACCGCAAATAAATTGGGATTAGGGCAGGACAACGATAATTCTGATTGTTATTTTGTTAAAATATGTTATTTTAATAATAGCTTTGTGGACTTGTTTACAAAGTAATTGTGAGGAATGTTTTTGCCTCAATAGGTATCACATGATAAAGATAATATTGTACCAAATTAACAAAATGTAAATACGACGTATTTTCCCTGATAAGCCGCTAAAACACATGGTCGAGATAAACCACAGAATTAATACAAAGTACTAACTACCTACGTCAAATGCCAAGCCTTTGTGTAAGTAATTATTTAATTAATTACGATAATAATTAAAGCCATCTGCGTTATCAGGAAAAGAAAGGAAAACATGAAATACGTCACCGACTTATTACGGTTTTAATTATAGATTAAAACAATAGTCTTCTAGACTTTCGTAACTGTTGTACGTCAGTGCAAAATTGAATACATTTTTTTCAATGAAAAAGTGCGCAATATTGGACCTTATCTATGTAAATTCAAGAATGTGTCAGATAAAAATCGTATGATTTGGGCTGATGATAAATTAGTAGTATTCTGTAAGAACATAGCCCAAAATAGAATGTCTTGGTAGACGGCAAGTGGGAATGTAACTTAAATAAAGGACACTGCCCATAAATGTATGAGAAATGGGCTATGAACGAGTGAAGTTCACGTGTAAAAGATATTTTTTTATTATTAAATAACGTCAAACCACAAACCTTAAAAAAACACAAAAAAAAATTACTGTATTGAAAAGTTTGTCGAATTTACGAAAATGAAGGAAAATTGTCAAAATAGCCAAATCAAATCAAGCATATCTTTGATTTTTCCTATGGAAGTGACGTCATCATTTTGAATTTTCTGGGCCTCTAGTAAATATTGGCATAAAGCTTTTATTTATGTGCACCATAGTTCATGTTGTGGGATGCTGTCATGCGGGAGTATAGACGTAACAACAATATTTTAATTCATAGTTTAACTAGATAACGTCACTTTTACGTAAATTACTACGTTAATAATACCTGCAACTTTATAGGTATATTTGATTAGGTATTTCACAAAAAAACATGATAAAAAATTGATCGTTAAGAAAATGTCATAAGATTTTATCTCACTATTCTTTATCAAGAAATTACTCGTTTCCTAAGACAGATATCACAATATCTTATCAAATATTAAATACTTCTTACGCAGTATTTAAAAAATATAATGGACGCTGCCTATTACATGGAACTTTAAATTATAAGCGGCGAAATCTGGTTCTAATAGGTACCATAGAGGTTTTGTCTGGATTTGAACTTCACAAATAACTGAAATGTCAATGGCTGATATAATCAGCTAAACACTAAATCGTATTTAGAATAGGAAGAAAATTTGATTTGGAGCCGGACGCCTGACAGCAATAGAATTCAGAATGAAAAGACGCTTTCAGGTCAACAATAATTTAATTTACAAGTCTACGCGTGTTTAAGTTATGTAGGTTAGGTAGCCCCCAGGTAAGGTTGCGACTTTTTTTTTGGAAAAATACGAGTATCGTTCCGAAAAAAGAGGCAACAATATAGTAATTTTGGGAAATGCAGGGGAAAAAAGTGCACATGACAAAATGAACACTTATATAAAAATCGGGCAGCATTCATCGACAAATTATTGCCAGTTTGATGTTTTGTTGCCGCGAATGCTTTTCGTTCTGAAATTCCCCGTGCTTCGGGTGGCAGAATTTAAATTGCCATCGATACACTAAGAAGAAGAAGATTCCCCGTGCTGCGCTGCGAGTGCGTTCCAGACCAGTCACAGTTAATATAAAAAGCGCGACAGGTGAATTAGTGATAAAAAAATATTATTTTTCTATAATATAATATAGTACAATTGACTGAAATAAAGTACGATACTATATAATAGTACGAGTGGCAACCCTACCCCCAGGTATTAACAGTAGGTATACCGCAGGCTAACCTTTTTGGTATAACAGGCGTGATGTTATGTTGATTTAATTACCCAAACGCGAATTTACCGTAATCATAAAATGATGTAAACCGTATGTTTAGGAAATCAAAACATCAGAAAGTGTGTTACCTATGATAATATCAAATAACTGTGTTTTTATAATTAATGGTGTGTTGATAAAAGGAATGAGGAAAACCAGTATTAGTAGAAAAACATTAAAATGAGCACATCATGTTTAAACATAAAGAAGGTTATCTAGAAAATCAATTATAGTAATTTCCCTTTCAAAGAATTCCCAGTAGAAAAGACTACGTGATGGAAGTCATGAGTGACATGATTCATGATTAAATTTTAGCTTCACCTATCCTATCATCTTTTGTCTCCTCAGTTTTTTATATTTACGATTTGAATAAAAACCTGTTTTGTTTAACCTAATGTAAGAGCTTTTATCATTATATTAATTGAATAAGAGGTTCTAGACCTCAACCTCTTTTTAATTTCGATGGTACGACTTAGGCCATAACAAAAAAAAAACAAAAAAAAAATCTTTCTTTTTCAAATCAAATCAATGTTTCACTATGAAAAAAAAAAAGAAAATTCGAATTTCAAAATAAGAAAAAAGGTCACTCACCTCCGATGTCTCCGTGTATTCCTCTCCATGTTCATCTTTATACGTGATATTGATGTTAGCGACTGTGTACGTGTCACTGATGAACCGGTCATCCGTGGGCCCATACCGCACGGACTCCAGCTCACTGCCAGGAGTGTGGCATCCCACCAGGGAAACCACCCACCCCAGCGCCGCAAAACGAGACCACAACCCACGCATTTTTAAAACATACACTAAAATGTTCCACTACACAACGTAGCCCTCACTCGAACCGTAAACGAACTCACTTGGCTAACGGTCGATATGTTTTTAAACATTGGCGAGCGAAACGATATCAGTCGTACACCAGCACTATTTTAACACGTCTCGATAGATCCGCGACCGTCTACGGTGTGACGTTAAATGAAAACTCGACAAGACTTTATCAGCGTCGCTATCGGTTAACGAAAACAGACGCAATGGATTTAGTAGAGAACGCGATAACGTTATCTTCACGAGCTGACTTTTTAGCACAACACTAGAGCTTCCTCCAGGAACTCTTTGGTGCGACTGCACTAAATTAAAAAGTACTGTTGCGTTCCACTTTCAAACGTCGACTTTGTTTTCTGTTAGCAGGCAAAGGTCATGATAGTTTCGGCCAGTTTTGCCGCATTATCTTTCGTTAGCTCTGTTTTGTATTGTTGTTGTTGAAGTCGACCGCTGCCCCATAACCGGCGAGGAACTTCACAGCAGCAGGCAGCTGAAACAATAGAGATGTTACGTCAGAATTATAGTAAAAATAGTAATTCGGTTTATGGTCACGTAGGCAGAAAAGGTAGCAATTTCAATTCCTTTGTTTTTATAGGCTACGCACACATGATAAGAACCGGTACTATGTTTAAATTATTGTGTAACTGTGTACAATTAAATTATACAGTTGGCGAAGTGAATTCAGTCATCCGGTGTAAATTGGGAAATTACTTGGCGAGACTTTTCTTGATAATGAAACGGTGATTTGGAGATGTTCCGAGGTTTGTTATTGTTTTCGTTATTTGGGTGTTGTTTTTGTTCGTCCTTAATAATATAAACAACTAGATAATAAGTAAGTGCTCTTTCTTTCCTTCCTTTGAAGGTCAACGACTCCAAGATTACGGTTTTCAGTACCTAACGCTTAGTGTCCTCAATTTAATTTTTCTGACTTCAGATTTCCTATGATTTCGTAATGCAAATATGAAGTGATTTTATCCGGCTTATCTCATTGGTTCAAGAATGTGCAGGAACATAAAAAAATTCATAAAAATATTTTTTTTATTAGAGTTAAGACTAAACAATGATAAAAAGGTCATAAACTTAAGAAAAAGTACTTAACTTCCATTATTGATAAACTATCTTCCTTATTTAAGTCAACAAGACTTCACTTGTTGATTTACACCCAAAGAAGCAAACCATTATAATAAATACTGGGGATTATAACTATCAAAACAAATGGTGACAGGTTTTATGTTCGTTCCTATCAAAATACTTGGGAAGTTTGTTATGAATTTTTGTCGGCAAAATTGAATGGAAGAAAGAGCTTTGTTTAATTTGTTATGATATAATTAATTAAATTTGTGTACAGTACAGATCATACTTCCATAAATCTTAACGTGTACAACTGCCCTTATGTCATGCATGAGCATCACAGACAATGTATTATTTTGTTTTAATTTTTCACGTTCTTCGATCGTTCTTCATTCAAAATATTCTTCTTTCTCATGACATTCAAACTTTTTGCAGCCAACCTCACAAAGTCACAGACCAACAATAAAACTCAATTTTCCACTTAACTGTTCAAGATAAGTGGGTCAAAAGGACATCTTATTTATTCGTAAAACCAGTGGAACGACTTCTAAAATAAATCCCGTATCAAGAGATAAGTATATAGTTGATAAAGGCGTAGACTAGCTGGATATCTTTCTACATATATAATTTATTTGATATCAATAGATATCTCCTATATAATATATGTAGATAGTAGTCTACATATATTTATTTCTTATTAGGTCGATGACTCGCGGTGACCATAAAGTTGTTAAAAGTATCGACATTACATGAATCATTGAAGATAGTATTGTTTTTCATTGTTATTGTAAATATGGATGCACGCAGGTTTACAAGCAAGTAAAGTATCCACGTAAATAAATAAATAATAAAATATTCTGCTGGTTGAAGGTAAATATCAACGACCGGAGATGGGCGGCCATGATCTCAGTTGTAAGTTTGTAACCTTCTTCATATACTTTAAGTAAGTGTACACTTCTTCGAAACTGATAATCGAGTTATTTTAAAGTGCAGTATGGTTATTTTGGCGCTTGAACATTGCCGGGAAGGTGCTGTTGGTATACAATCATTTGTAAAATTGTCTATGGAAATGGCACTGAAAAAACAAGATGGCGACGTAGTCCTAACTTTGACTACGCGCCAAAACAATCACGCAGCTCTCTACATTTCTTTTAACAACTGATAAATTGATTACTTGAATAAAATATTCTATCTTATATTCATTGTAGCAAAAATAAATGTAAATATCAGTATCTTGTCATTCATAAATAATTCTTTCTCCAGAATAAGTACACAGACATCTGTCAACAAAAGCCCAGTCACTCGAGATTCTTGTTCCAATTTTGCGGAAAGCTATTTATCGTTACATTAGGGTCATTGACTCCGTAACAAGGAATCGTCGAATCGTTCTTGAACTTGCGAAGAACATGGCACCAGGGAAGGTTATTGCCGTCGGGTCGTCTATAAGGGTAATCAGAACGTATGGCTAATGGCATAGCGTCTAATTAGAGGGAGCAGAAAACTAGGTAAGTGCCATTGGCCTGTCGCCAAGACTTTGTTCCTTGCGAAGGTGTGGCAGGTTCATTCCACTTCTTCTAAATGGAATGTCGTATCGAAAATAAATTGAATCTGATGGCAAATTGATTATAATAAAAATAAATGGCTATTTATATTTCTGTTAAAGTTTCCCCCCGAAAACCATAGCACCATTTTACCCGTCTGCCTTCAAAGCAAGAGTGAACAGGCATCTTCTGGGCACGCTCGTTCCATCATAGACCTCATCTACCGCTTACCATCAGGCGTGATCGAGGTCAAGAGCAGGCCCATTTTGTAATAAAAAAATATATAAAAAAATAGTCTCTTGAATAAATCAATGAATCAAGATCATCTAAGACAGTAGGTACTTACTTAGTGTCCATTATTTTACTGAATTAAATAAATTTAACAAGAGTTGTTTACGCAGACTGCCATACAAATATTTTGACACAATTTTTGCGTGCACAACTTTTTGTTTGCCATTTCACGCATCTCTTGGTCTAAAGATCAAGTTTGTGCTGTCTCTGACGTTTATAACAAACAGCTGTACTGAAGGCATCAAAAGTAAAGCATATTTGTTCAGAACTGGCTACTGTTTGTGCTCTGAAATATGTATATTTCAAGTTACGCATAGTGGTATCTTTTAAAAATAGTGTAGTCATCATGATGATAAATGATGGAGCGTGGGGCTGCGGGACTGTTCGAAAGAGATACCGCGGCCCTGGAACACAAAGGGCAAAGAAGGAACATGGATGTATTTTAGTCAGTAAAAATCTGACACTCCCTCCCACTCCACCCAGAGCGGGAGGAGTTATTTGATGATTTCCCATCCGTCAAAAAAAATAAAAAATCGACCATTCAAATACAACCCTACACACACACATATACATACACACATAAGCGCTTTCCCACGGCTGGGACTCTGGCCTCTTCTTGGTGAGAGGAAATGAGTCGCAATCCACCACCCGGCCCCAGTGTATGATGGTGGGTGTCACACATGTCTTCGATTTTTAGTAGAACCAAACCAGACATGCCGGTTTCCTCACGATGGTTTCCTTCACTGTTTTAAGAGCAGTGGTGATGAAATAAGTTATACAAAGTGCCTTCGTGTGTTCCCACGGCCTACTACCCGTAGTCGGGGCTCAACAAAACAATATTCTATAAAATTCACGAGCGTGCTCACTTTTTAAGTCAATGTCATTGTCAAACCACTATTTTTACCGCAGTTACAGAAGTAAACACGAGTAAAAGAGAATGCCATCTATTTACAAGTTTGGCGCCAAAATATGGCCAGCAAAAAAAACCGGCCTCGCGCATGAAGGGTTCCGTACCATCTTAATAAGGAAGCTCCCTTTAATTTATTTTTGATTATTTGTGTTAATAGCGGCAACAGACATACACATTCTGTGAAAATTTCAACTGTCTACCTTGAGATACAGCCTGCTGGCAGACAAACGGACGGACAGCGGAGGCTTAGTAATAGGGTCCCGTTGTTTAACCTTCGGGTACGTAACCCTAAAAACGTGAATGCTAGTAGTGCCAAATGTGAAGAATGTAATGAAGTTCCGCATAACATAAATTATTCTTTTCGGTTGTTCACGCGGAAAAGTGTTGAACATTTTACTCGTGTACATGGCTACGATGTTCCTCTCATAACAAACAAGTGTACTTACAATAAAACAGAAATAATGAGAGCACTCACATTATCGATAGCAATAACCCCGATACAAATGATATTTTGTTCCAAACAGAATCGCATTTGTATGATAACATATCGATTTGACACGTCATTGGAATTTAGTAATGTCACCGTGCCCAGAAAAAGTTTCTGACTGGTCAACAAAAAAAACTAATTTCTTTGCTGACTGTATGTAGTACAGTCGCCAGCTCATCAAGTTACAACAAACTGTCAAAGTTCTCCAAATGATTTTAAACCATAAAATGATGAAGGTTACGTTCAAAATCGAATAAGGAAACTTGAGTTTGTGGTAACTTGATGCGCTGGCGACTGTACTACCGAGTTCACTACCGAGTCTACCACATTTCACCCTTGTGTCCTAAGTAATAAGGTTGAAAAGTCGTCGACGATCAATATGTCTAGCTATTTCCCAAGTTCTATGCTGGAGTCGGCTAACCGGATGCAGCTGAATACCTGTATTTTGCACTTGCGACTGCCTAGCCCAGCTCAACCACCCAGTATTTAACTGGATAACCCGAAACGGCGGCGGCGAATCGGCGATACCCTTTGTAAAGGTTTGTTCCGGAACTTCTTCCCCAGCTAAAAACACTACGAAGGGTGGGCGTTTTGGGGGACTGTCTCTTGTACATTGTCGTTCAAAAAGTGCTGATTACCAGCCAAATTTTTAATAACTTTTGACTTTAAGACTGGTAGTCAGACTTTCGGACTTCTTACTGTTGCTGACTGTACCAACTCGAATATTTTGTCTTGTATATTTTTAACCTTAAAAAGCTCATAAAGCCTTATCGTCACTCTCCATATAAAGTACGCCGTGAAAAACAAAAACTTTCAAGCAAATCACTTGTGAAAATATATATAGGCCCTTTATAGCCTATATAAATATATATAGGCTATAAAGGGCAGAACATACCGTCACGGTGACTGACGGAAATTCGGGATATGTCGTAAAAGAAAACTGACATTGTATACCTGCCTTTAATAATGGCGTCGTTTTATCGTTTCCTGTTATACGCGCGTTCTTAAAATAAAGTAACTTTAATTATTTTTTGTTTTGTAATCAGCGTTCATTGCAGTTTAATCCCCAAAGGAAGTAGCTATCTTGTGCAGGAAATCTATAATTATGTTCGAGTTTAAAGAAATTCTTCTCATCTTACTGTGCGATCCCATTCGCAAATCGTTTAGGTAATTAAACATGTTAAAGTCTCACCCTTTTCTTAGTTGAATTTTTTTAACTTATAAGACATTGGACATGATGTTTTATGTAAATGTTTCGCCCGTGGGAACTCACGAGTACGATAAATTCGAATCATTCGTATAATATTTATATCAAGTCCTACGCTCTAGTTTTTTATTTTGTAATTTATCATTATGGATACGGACTGGTTGAAGGTGGAGCAAATGTCGTGTTATTTTTTATATACGCGTAATACGCGAGTATATTAAAGGAAGTTTAAAAGTTGCGCCAGTTACAGAAAAGTATTAAGGGAATCCACTGTCTTGGTAAGTGATGAGGAGGGACGAATTGCATGTGACTAAGAAAGCGATGAATATAAATGTTGATGGATGGAGAGGGAGAGGAAAACCAAGGAAACAATAGATGGAATGTTTGAGGAATAATATGAAAGAAAAAGGTGCAAATGATTGCGTGACGGTTGACAGGGGAGAATGGAAGAAAAAAACGTGTTGCGTCGACCCCAAGTAACATGGGACAAGGGCAGGAAAATAAGGAAAAGATACGCGTTATCTCATAGTTAAGGTACTACGTATGATTTATGAAGGGGATTAGGGCACTAGGTTCCTCACAAGTAGCGATTACCTAGTTATCAATAAACTAATATGTCTTTTCACAACTAAATCTTTTCCGTTTAAGTATTATTTCGGCCTGATCAAATACATTTTACCCCCTTTTAAGCCAAAAAACCATTTCTGGTTATTAAAATATTACCGTAATATTATAATACGTTCACAATGTCAAAGTAAAACTTCCTAGTAAATGATTACGTAAGATGTTACATTAGTTATCGCAGATTCTTTTATTTGTAAAAGATTTAATTTAGTGACATGTTACGTGAAATGATAAAAGAGGCTTGTTGTTGTGGAAGTGACTGTTAGAAACTTTATCTTTTTTCTTTATTTGGTAAAAAAAAAGAAACAAGACTTGTTGATTGTTTTATTAGTCATTAACATGCTTAACTTAGACTACCGCATTGTTTAGACTAAGCTTCAGTCAACTCAAGTTGAGTAATCGGTAGTCTTTTTTCCTCAAGATAAATAAAACAGTGAGTAATTAGGTTTTTTTATGAAGAAATCCGTTTGATCGGTTAACGGTTTTCGTAAAGGATGATCGGTTTACTGTTTTAATGTGCTTTTAACGACATCAATCATCTTAATGCTGATCAAATGAAATGCAAAAAATAAATGTTTGATCATGGTACATAGTCTTACATTTATTTAACCACGATTAGTTATAATCTTCTTTATCGTGTGGTAGTGCCTAACGTGGTGTCAGAGTTATTTTGCGGGCCTCTGACTTGGCTTATCATCAAATAACTCCTCCCGCTCTGGGCGGAGTGGGAGGGAGTGTCAAACTCGTACTGACTAAAACCCATCCATGTTCCTTCTTTTCCCTTTGTGTTCCAGGGCCGCGGTATCTCTTTCGAACAGTCCCGTAGCCCCGGCAGGATATTATTATAGGTTCGAGTATAATTAACACTTTAAACTTGGCACTTGGCTTTACATGTCATCGAGAAATATCTCTCAGGCATGCTGGTTTCCTCACGACGTTTTCCTTCACCGGAGCAAGTGATAATTATACAATACGCACATGGATCCGAAAAATCAGAGAAGCATGTCTTGGGTTTGAACTTGACCTATGACTTGGCTGTACGACAGTCACACCACTAGGCTAGTAGGCTATCATTGCTTAAAAAGTGTTATTAGTTATATTGAAACTACATAATAAGAGAAAGTTTCAGGTCAGTTTGTTTCGTTACAATAAATACATAGCAAAGCTGTCTAAAGTATTTTATTTCTATTAAGTATCAAAATGTTTTCAACAAAACCACAAAGAATTTAATATCATTACAACGTGACTTTTAACAAAATTCTGTAGATATTACGCAGAAAATTACAAAACAATCGACGTTCGAGATCCTTTACTCGTCGTGAATGTTCAATTAATATTAAATGAAATTCATTAAGAACCGCTGAAGTTAAGATAATATTTAACAATTTCTGGATTTCGGGCCAAAGAAAAACATAAGAAGCAATTGCTTGGTTAAATTAAATGAGAGTAAAGTATAGCAATCTTCAGTATAATTATTATAAGTGTCTAATAACTATGTGAGTAGAATATTTATTGCCTCGTTGGTCTAGTGGTCGCAAGTGCTACTGCTGAGCATGAGGTTCTGGGTTCGAATCCCAGGATGGGCAAAGTGTTATTGGGTTTTTCCATCAGGAATTTCTCAGTAGCAGTCACGGTGTCTGGATTTGTGCCCGGTTGATGGCAATAGGCTCGCCATGGCTCCCATTACATGGGACGTAAAACATAACTGGCAAAAAGTGGGTGTACTATTAGGTACACCTCTGCATAACCCTTCTGGGATTACAGGCGTGATGTTACTTATACTGAGTGTCTAGTATGTGCATAGGGAGTTACGTCACTATTGAAGCTGGCTCGGCTTGAGTCACAAAGATCATAATTATGTCCATGTCCATAATGCAAATAGTTCGATTACGCGTCGAGTCGCGTCTTTGGAACCAAAACTTTTGTCGTGATGATTTGCTGGTACAGTCGCTAGCACATCAAGAAACCACAACCTGTCAAATTCCTCCAAATGATTTTAAACCATAAAATGTTAACAGTTAAGTTCAAAATCGAATGAGAAAATTTGACAGTTTGTGGTAACAGACAGTTTGTGGTTTGTGGCTTGATGAGCTGGCGACTGTACCTATATATCTGAGCCCGCTTCTTCTGGCACCAAAAGCGAGGTTTTCCGTCGTCAAGAAAACTCAGGTATTTGAGACAGAAATAAACTCGACTATGGTGAAAAGTTTTATTTGAATAGCTTGTTGCACCCCAATGCCAATGGCGTCACACACTACCAAGCACAATCAGAATAGAATAGTACTGAAACAGTTGTTACCGTAAAAGGTTATTTTTCACCCCAAACAAAAGTCGTTTCCCAGCAATAATTTTTGTGTGGGGTTACTTAGTTTGATGTACAGAATGCTTGGTTAACGGCTTCGTGAAGGGTCTGTTTACACCCTGTATTAATACGGGGCGGGCCTATTCTATTTACCGGGCAGAAATCCAGACGACGGGGCTGCTACTGACAAATTCCTCATAGAAAAACCCAATAACACTGCCCGACCTGGGATACCAATCACAATCAGAATAGAATAGTACTGCAACAGTTGTTTCAGTTTTGGTGTACACGAAAATTGAAACAACTGTTTTACACAATTACTAATTTTGTGGTTAAAATACGCAATGCAATGTATGGTTATGGTCAGAAGTAAATTCTTGACACCAAAAATACCGCAATGAACGCAGTCGAACTTCTACACAATCACTCCGGTGGCCATCACCAGACAGGTCAGTGATCCAATATCCCAGCATACAAAGGCAAGACCTAGTATCTAATCCACCCATCATATTTCTCAGAACAGTCCCGTCGATAAGCATAACCATTATACTGCTAACAAGGAAACTATTTATAAATTAATTAATTTCGGTTCAAACATGATTAATTACAATGTTATCTAATCAAGTTTTAACATAAAAGTGAAACCGAAACTGTGTTACGCATGTTATTTTTATTATTATCTTTTTATTAGGTGAACGACTCTGCGGCAATGCGAATGACCTATCACCACGTTAGTAACTACACAATACAACTAAATCAGAAAGATTACTTGGAACTGGTGTGTGATAAGAGGTTCAAGATTGTGCGGAAATTATATTTGGAACTTGATGAAAATGATTGTCAATTGTTTTTTTGTTAGGGTTCCGTATGCGAAGGGTTACCAACGGGACCCTATTAATAAGCCTGCGCTGTCCGTCCGTCTGTATGTCAGCGGGCTGTATCTCTTGATCCGTAATAGGTAGACAGTTTAGATTTTCACAGAATATGTATTTCTATTGCCGCTTTACCAACAAATAATAAAAATAAATTAAAGCGAGCTTCCCTTCTGTCCATCAGTCCGTCGGTCTGTCAGCGGGCTGTATCTCATGATCCGTAATAGGTAGACAGTTTAAAATTTCACAGAATGTGTATTTCTATTGCCGCTTTAACAACAAATAATAAAAATAAATTAAAGCGAGCTTCCCTTCTACGATGGTACGGAACCCTTTATTCGCGAGTCCGAATCGCACTTGGCCGGTTTAAGTATAACGCTTTTGATGTGTTTTTATTGCCGTAAGTGGCCAGTGTTTGCCGTCGTAATTATCCTCTGTCAAGCGTTTCAGTCGGTCGGCTTACAGTCTAATCGAGTGCAGCTGAATACCAATATTTTTCATGGATCTCCATAACCCAGTATGTGGGTAAAGCGATACCCCTTGGTAACACTTAAGATTGTCCTTTCAACAGACGCAACTACCGGATAATTCAGATTTGAAGGGTACTTGTGTAGCTAATAAAGAAGACATTTTATTAAAAAGCCAGAAACGTTAACAATTGAGATGTGAAGACTAATAGTTGCGAAAATTATAAAAAAATATTTTATTACCTTCAATAATTCATATACTTACTTATTCTTTATTGCACACAAAATTAAAAGATATACACACAAAATTACAAAAAAGAGCTTATGTACAACGGCGAGCTTAACCCAGAATTGGGTTTTCTTACAGCAAACCTTACTTTGATTGCGAGATTGGCAGAAGAGGATATTTACCTACGTGCACAAACAGTACATTTAAAAACTTTCAAAAAATAATAATACAAGAACTACTATGTACTAGGACTTTAATAATTGTACAAAAAACATTTATCTAAGTACTATGAAGCGTTTAGGGAAAAGAATGTTTTCGATGAGCTCTGACTCCCAAAGTAAGATATAACTTGTGTTTAGGGTGCCAGCGTCCTCGCCTATGGTTTGAACATGCAGCAGTAGTTGTAAGACGAGCACAGTATATCATCATTCAATTACAACATTTTATTTACTAGCTAATGCAACTAAGATGTGGCCTATATATGTACCTATGTGTGGGTGTGTTTGTGTGTGAGAAATATAATATGGTGACAACTTGTGTTTATGTAAGTCGGTATAAATATAATTATAAACATATTACTTACTTGTAATATTGGCAATGGGTCTATGTTGCTAAATGGCACATGCAACTGCATTATCAGAATCTAAATATAGCGAAGCAACTAGCAAACGTTTTCCTTCTACATATTCATGGTTCATGGATTCCGTATTCCGCTACAAGGAGGCTGTTATCATACCGCCGCAAATATTATATATTAATATAATATTTACCAAACTCTGTGTAGTGAACTAGTGACTAGTGAATACAGTTTACACTAACGCGTGGTTGGTCTAGGTGCGCCGGCGGCGTGTTTAATGTTGGCAGCTGAACAAACGGATCCACGGATTTTTACGAGCTGCAAGCGATTTCGAGGTAGAAATTTTTGTTTTTCGGTCATTGTTTAAAGTAGAAAAATAAAAAGTTTTAATATTCCGGTAGCGAAATCACGAATTTGCTTAAGCCAGTTAAATTAGTAAGGTAAATGGAGAAAGAAAATTGTTCTTGCCTAGGTTGGTCTGTGGATGGGTGACCGCCCATTACATACCGAGTTTCCTCCGTGCCTCGGAAAGCATATAAAGCCGTTGGTCCCGGCTGTCATTTGTAGATCTTTGACAGTCGTTACAGGTAGTCAATGGCCCAAAATGTCTGACAACCAGTCTTACCAAGGGGTATCGTATTATTCAGTACTAACTGGGTTGTAGAGGTCAGATAGGCAGTCGCTCATTGTAAAATACTGGTATTCAGCTGCATCCGGTTAGACTAGAAGCGACCGAAACATAGTTGGAAAAGGCTAGGCAGATGATGAAATAGAGAAAGAAAATCGAGACTATACCCGTTTTCAGTAACACACAAATGAATGCCTAAAACAACAGTGTTGAGATTGCGACACTGAGCCAAGTAATTAAAGTCCAATATCCAATAGCGCGCATTTATTTAGACATTCATAAGATGTCGCCTAATACTAGTGAAAACAGGCGTAAATCAATGACTACATCCAGACAGAAAGTTGAACGAACCAATCCTCAAATAGGAATATAAGCACTTGTAATAATACCTCCATAAAACGTAATAAAGGTCAATGACATCGCACCGGGAGAAAGTAAACAGCTCACGGGAAAACGACCGCCATTTTCCATTTTGAAAGCTGAAATTACATTAAGACGAAAAGGAAAATTCGCAAAAAAAAACAAGAGTAATGAAAAAAAACTTTTGCTTTAAACGGTAACGAATGAAAAGTTAGCTAAAACGTTTTATTAATTTTGTTTTTTGTCAAAGTCAATGACTCATTCTTTACCTCTCCGTATTTTTTTGTCCTTAGATCTATCTATGTACTCACAGTTGCAGAGAAATTCTTTGATTTTGGAGTATTCAAAACGTCTGTTGGGACCGAAAAACAAATTACATAGGTAAGTTTAAACAAAATAACGAAAATAGAAGACCATTTTCAAGATGGCCGACCCTGTTTAAAAACAAAACACAGCCTTCGGTTTATCCCTGGACGTTTGTAAAGACGGAAGTTCCTAATGGCATGGTTTTTCGACGACAAGGTTGTTTGATGGCCATGACAGCGGCTGTCCTTCAGGAAGTACCCTCAGGGGTATTGGTGTCTTTTATTCGGGTCTATAGATAGATTCTATCTTCAAGGACAGTTTACAACCTTTTTTTTTACTTACTTGGGTAGAGTTGTATTGTGTACTGCTCTAAAAACAGTCAAAGAAAATGTAGTGAGGAAAATGTCATGTTGTAGAAACAAATATTTGAACACATATTATGTGACTGCAATGGGACTGGGTAGTAGATTATTGCACATACCCCACATAGAGGTCTGTGCCCGAACCGTGGGGACCTTATAGGCTCATTAATTGATTAATTTATGTTTCGACGGCTTCGACAGAGAAGATTAAATTATGGTTTTTCAGTATGAGAAATAAGTATCTAATGTCTTTAAACAGATACCAAGTCGCTACTCCTGTCAGTAATCATGAAAATCCATTCGATAGATAAAAACATCAGCAGAGAAAACTTGGCAATCAGACAAATAAACTTTCGCCTAGTATGTTGTGTTTTAAAGTGAAAACTTTGTTTACTCACTTCTTCATCGATTCCATTCAAAGCTTTTCTTGTTGTGTTACTCACACAAAACAAGAAAAGCTTTGGTAAATCCTTACTTCCTTACTTAATATTATAAATGCGAAAGTAAGTTTGTTTGTTTGTTACCTTTTCACGCCTAAACCACTGAACCGATCATCCCGAAATTTTGCATATACATTTTCAGGTGTACAGAAACGGACATAGGGTACCTTTCATCCCAAAAAAGAGTACTGTTCCCGAGGAAAACAACAATAACATTATTATCTCATAGATGGCGCCACGTGTCTTTCGAATCATAATTGAATTACAAGCAGAGTACAACCCAAATTGATTGTCAAATTCTAAATTAACGCGAGCGAAGCCGCGGGCAAAAGCTAGTAAAACATACATACACAGGCCTAAAACAGCTCTAACAAAATGACATAACCAACCCCAACATTATCGTTGTCCGAAAAAGGGGTTGAAAGAACACGGAAGCCCATAATGCCATGATATAACAAGGTTGTATGGCGACCCTGACTGCGGCTCTGTCCTTGGCAGACGCCAAGGGGTAATGGTGCCACGATGGGGAGGTATCTTTGTTTGTTTACGTTTTTATGTATCGGCTTTTGGATATGTAATCTTCGATTTTCATTATCAATTTACTTTGAAATATGTTTGTGTTGAAAGTTTGGCTTTCTATGGCATGGTGAAAGCAATAACTCACTACCAATTCAGTCATCAATCAAGCTCTTGAATTGTATTTTTATGACGTATTTATCGAATTAAACATTCCAATACATTAAAATTTAATCTGCATGAATTTATTGGTCATCATTTATAAACATTCCAACGATATGACTTTTGACCCTGTCTGTACCCAAAATAAATACAAAGCAGTATCACTTAAAATTGTATCAAAAATCATTGTACAGACGCCAGCACATCAAGCTACCCGAAACTGTCAAATTTTCCCAATCAACCTTGAACCTAATGCTTTAGCGATAAAGTTGAAAACCTATTAAAAGAAATTTGACAGATTGTAGTAGCTTGATGTGCTGGCGTCTGTACCATTACTACCATTGCACCAGCCTTTTTTTTTTGGATGGGAAATCATCAAATAACCCCCCCCCCCCGCTATGGGTGGAGTGGGAGGGATTGTCAGACTTTTACTGACTAAAACCCATCCATGTTCCTTCTTTGCCCTTTGTGTTCCAGGGCCGCGGTATCTCTTTCGAACAGTCCCGCGGCCCCGGCATTGCACCTGCTTTCAGCAATTTATTTAGGTTCTACGTACTTAGTATAATATTGCCTTCTTCTTCCATACATTTCTATCAATACACAATATTCACCTCCTGCAGTCCTGCCTAGTACCTAATATCATCTTCCCCACTATCCATCCCCCGATATTTCTAGTCATTTCCATCCACATTAAAACTCAAAACTTCACGACATGCCCTTCGTTACATCATTACCTTTAGCCTCATTTAATGAAGCCATCAAAAAAAGAATAGGTAATTATAAACAAACCGATCAATAGATTCGAGCGCCTCTCTAGCAAGGGTCGTGGCATCGCGTGACTCCATTCGATCATGAACTTCAGACCAAGGTTCCCCTGAACTTGTGTGGCTAATGGGCTGGCTGACATTGGGCCACCCTACGGCCATGGGCAGTTTATGCCCCAGCTATTAAGGGGTGTTTAGGTGTCGCGGTTTTTACTACCGTACGTTTTTATGAGTTCGGTGCATGCGACTGGTCTAGAACTTGCGGAATTTGGTTCGAAGCTAGATTTACTACCTGCTGTAATGTTATGGCAGCCAATAACTAACGGTAATCAATATCATAATGGTTGAAGCCGTGAAGGTGACGTAAAAAAAGTACTAAAAATATAGCTATGAAGTACCCTCATTAAATTAATTACGGACTTCGTAGTCATAATCGTATGGTATTATTTAAATTACTAATTATGGTATCATTAATTATATTTTTAATTATCAAGTAGGTACACGCATGGAAAAACACGTGTAACTATGATGGTTTTACAAAAATAAAGATAAAATTAACGTAAGTAACAAACATTTGAATCCAAGTTCCATCCAACATTTACAAACAATGAAGTCGGTATTTTAATATTTCAAGTCTCAAGAACATTTAAAATTGTATGACTTCAGTAATTATATGTCATAAGAATTCAGCATTCAAAGAAAGCCGAAGAATCTGTGTGTGTAATGGTCTAATTAAAAAAATATGGCGGCTTCGCTACCGCCAAATTGATACTAAAACTTTATTTACCGGTAAATAGCGCGGGAAATGTGGAAAGTGATGCTATTAACACGCGCGAACATTCTTTTATCTATGGCCTACGTGTACATTTGATATGAGATCGTTAATATTTTAGAAAACCATCTTCTGTTTGTTCTTAGTTTTGACTGGAGTTGTTTTTGTTTTTCTTTTAGTTGTTGTTATAAAAAACGAAATACCGGGAGAATTCACGGAGTAAAATGGCAAAAATGTCCCAAAGATAAACATGGATTCAAATCACCAGTTTTATCATTTCGTATTTCCCAATTTCAGATGTAGGTATACATACAATTTTTTTTTCTTATCATAAATTTTCCCAACTACATTATTTTATCATTACTATTTATATTAGACATTACTTAAAAAATACGCTTCATGTCGTGAAGTCTTGACATGTTATTCTTTAGGGTCCTAAATCAGTAGTAAGATTTCTCTTATTAAAAAAAAACATTTACAAGCTTTCCGAAGGTTTCTACCGGTCATTCAATTTCCCAATTCCCAATTTGTGCCATCAATCATCAACCGTAGTTCACTTCCTCATGGTGTCTTTTTTGCTTCAGCGCCAGCCAATCACATCGAGAAATGGAGCAGTCATAATTGGCCAGTTTTTCTGTAGCGGCCAGTAGCAACGCACCAATGAGTTCCGTATTGGAAAGAAAAATATTTGTGACTCGGTTGCCAAAGTGATGAGAATATTTTATTAAGAAGAAAATAAATAAATGACTTTAATGCTTAGTACTTATTAGTTCCATGCAAAGAAATGTGAAAAAAAAATCTTCTTTATTAAATGATCCACGCTTTTATGTCAAGGCAATCATAAATTATGGTCAAAAGACTAAAGCCTTCCTTTCGGGGTAAATTTTAAAAAAAAAAACGCTTTCATGTTCGATATTTGAATTAAATAGTTGTCAAGGGCGCATTTTCTATTTCATTTGATTGTGTGTAGGTGGTAGTTTGTTTTCGTGTTATTTATGAGTCAACCGCTACTTAATATAATACATGTTACTTAGATAGTAATGAAATTGAAGTTACCTTTAGAATGTGTACGTGACAAAAATAAAATATACTTTTTTTAGGAAATTATTCAGGGGCACTCCAAAGTAAAACAGGTTTGCTCAGTATTACTTCTTCACTTTCCTTTGATTACCTACTAGTTAGTTACAAGTTTTCTTTTGAGGAGAAATTGCGCAGTTACCTATTAACATTCCTATTTGTTGTGCAGTAAATTAGTTGTTCCCGTCTCAATTGACTGAATACAGGAAGCATTGTGCAACATAGTCGAATAAGCGGGTTATCGTGAATTATTTACGTCCACATGTCATTTTTATTTGATAACATCTAATAAAAACCGCACAAAACGTACGAGCGCGTGACATTACAATTATTACAACACACATAATATTTACGCAACACTGCATATGCTCCCCTTAGCACCGATTCAAACGTATATGCAACTCGCAACCAGGCCCTGCAGTCTCGACAAACATAACGACAAAAATCGGTCGTTAAGTGTAATCGATGTCAAATTTCCTTAATAGATTTTCAACTTTATACTCTCGAAATAAAGTAAAAAATATACTTAAGGATTTTGACAACGTAACGACTTAGCGACCGATTTTTGTCGCTATCTAATATCGAGACTGCAGGGCCAGCTCATTTCGATACCAAAGTGCTAAATGCCAGAAATTTCATTAGTGGAGTTAGCAACGACCTCGTCTGCCACCCAGTTGTTTGTCTTCGGCAGGTCAGGGCTCCCCAGGTCACGGATATGACCATCAGTTACCACAATTCTATTGTTTGGAAATGTACTGTCTTTTAAATACTGTTTGTTTTGCTGTAGAAGTGCGAATTGACGTAGTTATTTGGATTAGAAGTTCAGGTTTGGTTGAATGGCCTTATTGTATTTAAATGAACGGTGTTTTTTAAATTTAAAGAAAGTAATGATGAGTCAGTTTAGTTAATTAATTTAAATATTTTGTTTAGACTTTTAGATAGTATTGAATTTTAGGTGAAAATTTACATTGTCTTTTCCCTGTTAAGTTTTAATATCTGCAGCTAATGAAAATATTTTTTTTTTTTTTTTTTTTTTTTTCAAGACACTTATTCTAATATTACAATGGTTTTGCCATACACGGAAACCACTCCGGGTTTATCTGTGTGCTGGCGAGTCCGTATTACTTCTTAAATACATGCATACATGTTCGAAGAACTAAGACGCATCATGAGTATAAAAACGCTTAAATTTGTACTTGCAACTTCTCGAACCTGTTTTATATAGATTTTGTAAGTCATCTGGAAGTTTATTAAGAAGGTAAGGTACTAGATATGCAGCAACCCTAAATATAATGCCTGCCGGGGCTGCGGGACTGTTCGAAAGAGATACCGTGGCCCTGGAACACAAAGGGCAATGAAGGAACATGGATGGGTTTTAGTCAGTAAGAGTCTGACACTCCCTCCCACTCCACCCAGAGCGGGAGAAGTCATTTGATGATTTCCCATCCGTAAAAAAAAAAAAAAAAAAAAAAAAAAAAAACCCTAAATATAATACCTACATACATCAATTGCTACCTCGAAATAGGTCATCAAAGTAAGCATAGACTATAAGAGGATATATCGATATGCTCTGTTGGCTTGTTACCGCAGAGCTCCAAGGAACAATAACTATGCTTACATAAGTATCTATGTATACTGAAGAGTACCTGCGTATGTCTGTATATTACACACATTAATATAGAGGACTACGTAGATTACGTAACCATAATTATCTTTACCATTTGTGTTATTGTTCAATGAATATGATCGAAAACTGTTTGTTAGGCTACCTTTTACATTATTAAACAGGAGCTTATGTCCCTGGCTTCGTAAAAAGCACGTATTTTACTTCGTATTTTATGTGTTAATCCAGGTTATAAACTATCTGTGTGCCAAATTTTATTTTATTTTATTTATTATAGGACAATAAACAGCTACAATACATAATGTTTACAATCACAGCAATATACGTTTATGTAGTATTAACAATATTGCAGCCCACTACATTATAAATTTCAGCCAAATCCGTTGTATAGTTTTTGCGTGAGAGAGTAATAAACATACATACATCCATCCATCCGTCTTCACAAACTTTCGCATTTAAAACAGTAGTAAGATGAACGTGGGGGAGATATGTGTAAGTTGTGAAATATTCAGATAGTTAATAATTAAATGTTCACTTCAGCTGAAGATGCACTAAGTGGGTTGTGGGTTACATAGGGTATTACAAGATGCAGAAGTTCATTATTATCATATCATCATTCCCCGCCCTAATCCGAATTTACTTGAGGTTGGCGCACCATGTCTTTTTCTATCAGAGTTCGGTCATATGCAAAAAAATAGACCATGCCAAAAAAAGGCATAACTTATCTACATTGTTGTTTTGATCAACCTGTCAAATCAACAAACATGTTTTGTGCTGTTCGTATTTTCAGGTTTCCAGAAGCCGAGGGTTATTCACGTGATTTCCAGTACTTAACACCATCATCATCACGCCTGTATTCCCCGAAAGGTTAGGCAGAGGTGTACCACATTTAGCCAGTTATTAAGTCCCATGAAATAGGGGGCGAGCCTATTATCATCAACCGGCCGGACTCCGTGGCTGCCACTGAGAAATTCCTGATTGAAAAAACCAATAACAATTTGTCCGACCCGGGAATCGAACCTTGGACCTCATTCTCAGCATTCGCGATTGCAACCACTAGACCATTGAGGCAGTACTTATCTTCGTTTTATTGAAATGTCAAGAAGAACGTGTTTCTATCACGTAATCATACCTGCTCATGTCGTAATAACCAGACATTATAAGACAATTAATCAATTAACGTGCTCTTTTCCTTTAAGTTAGGGTCGCTTGTTGCTTGTCTGTAGCAATTGTCTTTGTTAGAAAAATCGAGATAAATATAATTGTAGGTAGTATGTTTGTATAGTGGGAATCTATCGGTAGATCAGACCAATAATTAATACATTGAACAATGGTGGTATACAACGCCTTTTGCGCACGACTGCCGTGGTCGTTCGTGGTAACGCAATTTTGAGATAGCCATTTCAATCCTTTGTTACTTATAATGAGAATATCTTATTTCGAGGTGAAAATGTTAACCCTTTGAATCGATAAATTTCTTGGCCAGCCAGCCAGAATTTGTTTGTATGTAGGGTGTGATCTTCGGAACTACTGATCTGATTCCGAAAATTCTTTCAATAATGGAAAGCTACATCATTCCCGAGTGTCATAGGTAATATTTAAAACGTTTCCATGGGATAATTTACGACCGTAGGGCCAGCGAAGCCATGGGCAAAAGCTAGTTGCGTAATACACGTAAAATGTGGGTAGAATTTGCCTATTCAACACCATACATTGGGTGATTTACGTTGATGAGCAGACTAACTTTTCAAATATATGAAGCAACTGGTAAGGAATATTGTGGAAAACGCCTGAGCGATAAAATAGAAAAAAAAAAGAATAAGTCTGAAAATTACTTGACAAAGTGAGTCGACGTGCTTCTCTTATTTATTTTTTTTAATCAAATGATAACGACGTCAAACGACTTTGTTTATGATGAGGTTTTCATACAGGTTTATTGTATAACAGGTTGGATCAGCTGTTGTTATCTCATACCTGTTGTTAGGAAAAGGATTAATTATATGTGTGATTGCCATTGCCATTTTTCTTTATGTAGTCGTGATAAATTATTTGAAAATCACTTAGGTATGTATGTTAAGTAATATTTTTTCTGCGCCATAACAACGACAATTTTTTTAACAAATCAAATATCGTCAGAAAATATAGCTTTACATCTTTCTGTACATGGATCTTGGCTTGTGGTAGAATTTGGAACTAACGACGCCATCTTGTTGTTTTTTTCAAATTTCCATAGACAATTTCACAAATGTGTCAACGTCATTCGAGCGTCAAAAGATCCTTGTAGCACTTTTATTCTAACACCTGTATCTATAAACAAGTAAAAGTGATTACTTGAGTAAAAGTAATATTTGAGATAAGATTTTTATTCTGTAGTTTAAAAATTGCTTGAAGTTATAACTGTGACAGTTATAAGTTAGAACTCTTAGCTTTGCTTTCTTTGACGGTTCTTACGTTTTTGTCTATTGCATAAAATGGTTGCATAAGTAATTACTAAAACTCAAGCAATAATTTTAACTTGACTGTAGATATGGGGGTAAATGTCAAACCAGTCTAGAACATGTTCATCAAGTTTTCTGTGCTGCCTATTACATAAATCATGCTATCATCCAATATCGGTTGTAAATCAATAGTTGCTTAAATACATGTCTGCGTGTTGTCTATAGATGAATACTTACTATTGACATGTATATTTTACGAAGTGCCTTGAAGATGAATTTAGTTTGTAAAAGCAAACGTAAAGTATGATAACGGTTTAAAGACTTATGGATGTTAAAAACTACATGTAAATGGGGACTTTATCCTTTAGGAATGAATGCAGCGCAGACATAAATTTCTTAGAAATAAAGTCCCCCTATTTTTTATTCTCAAACTCGCTCTAGTGCCGCCCGTTCCTGAATGATTGCCTTAATAAAAGTGCGCCGTGAATTCAGCGTCTAAAGTTGAAAAACCGATAGCGTGCTGCATATATTTAGATGTCGCCTTAGACAAAAAATCACATACTATGTTCAATTTTCGTAGCTAATTTTCTAGAGAATACCAGGGCACCAGCAACTATAAGCAATTTTTTGTAGCAGCGTAGCATGAGTGCTACGCTGCTACGAATTACGGGGCTACAAGCGAATCATTATGATGGCGGGCCCACCATTTTTTATGGCTTTATTTGTTTTTTTTTTTTTTCACGGTAGTTTTTTTCTTAATAAGAATTACGTGTAAGATTAGTAATAAATAAGTCTCAGCAAAAATTAGTTATTTTTTACCACAAACTCACATATTGATTTACATAAATAAACATACCTAACTAACATAGCGTTACACAACTGTGACCTGTGGTCTATAATCTATGACCTGCTTGCCTATTATTATTATCCATAAATTATGTTCTCTATCGATTAAATATTTAATTATATGGTTATGCAATATTTGTTATCAGGCGAAATATTCACGAAGATTTCTAATAGATTATTTATTTAAATCGTTTGATTTCTATCGTAGTATCGTTATCACCCACATCGGGTTGCAGAGGTCAGATCCCCATGTCAGACCCTCAATGTGAGAAACAGAGCGTGCTGACGACCGCATCGTCGATACTGCCGCGTGCGCTAGCATTCTCGGTCTAGCGTAGATGGTTTTGAACGTCGAAAAAGAGTAGGAGCATGGAAAAATGTGATTCCGTGCTGCTGTGCTGTTATATGAGGAGCAACCTTTAATCTCACTTCAGTCGGCGGGCAATGACGTCTTAAAGCAGGAGTAATTCCAGTATGGGAAAGAGACAGAGCTATACAGGTTGTCTAGCGCCATCTCTTTCCCACACTGGAATTACTCCTGCTTTAAGACTTCATGGTAAGCGGCCGGACTGAAACGGTACAACGACGAGAATTCACTCACACTTCAACCAAATTATCTTTGCAGGCGGGAAAACTCAGAACTAAAATAAATATACCAAGTTTGACATATCGATGCACATTTTCTTGACAAGCAGCGCCACCTTGAACTGCACTCTCAAAGTGGTCATACTATAAGTTTATTATGAAAAGAACATTCTAATACGGTCCATACTAGTTATACAACCTCATTAGTTGTCAGTTGAGTAACCTCAGGTGTCATGAAGGCTTACGTACACTTAGCTTATAAAGTAAACTAGCCAAGGTTCAACCTATCAAGCCATGAGATAATTAGCCCATTGTGCGCGTGTTGCGTTGACTCCTACTACAATTGCGTCTGTGCAAGGCTTATATCGACACTTCAAAGTCCTTCAACGTGTATTAGCTCCCACGCTATCTTGAAAGGTATAAAATACAAGATTTTATTGGAAAAGGTAGAATAAGACGATGATTCCCGATGTCCACCCTCGGTTTGTCCACTTTTGGTGGACAGCGTCATAATAAAAAAGAATTACATTTTTCTCCTCAGCTGCAATTTGCAAGTCAGTGTCAGATTGTATGTTGATGAAAAATGAGTCTTGCAAGTACAGAATTATAATCATTAAAATCATTAATACAACCCTCTAAGTTCATTAGTCACCACTGGTGGACAGCGACACTACTTTTTTTTTAAATATTTCTGTTGGGCAGCACTGGTGGACAGCGATATAAGAGTCCACCTCCAAGAGGACAGCGAGAATATTTTTTTAAAATTGTGTCGCTGTCCACTACTGGTGGACAAGCGAGTGGACATCGGGAATCATCGGAATTAGACGGGAGTAGCACTGCACAAGTGTTATTGCAGTAGATACGAATATTACGAGCAATTTGTTCGTCTTTTGAGCAAAACCTTTTCTGATGGACGCCATAGATAAAAATTTAATCACTGAGACAAGGCTTTAAATTCAGCAAGATTTCAAGATGCATATTCAATTTTATTATTTTGAATTTACAGCAACAAATCAGAAAAATAAACTTATTATTCAATACATATTTCAGTTATTTATGAAGGCAGCAGAGAGAAATACGGAACTTAATGGTATTCAGTTTTATTGTATTCACTACTGCATAATGTTTTCACAAGGTGAAGAATAATATCGAAGTGTCAAGGTTGCACCGGCCATTTTCTTTCTTGCAATGATTAATAAAAGGCTGGAAGGGAAACTGAAAACGGTTACCACGTATTTAGTAATTTGCATCCGTCAAGGGGGTGATTCCATTCGCCACACTAAACAACTTTTTTTAAGAAACATAATATATCAGATTCGTGAAAAACAAATTCCTATTCAGCAGTCGTGACTCAACCTTTTACGAACCCAGGAAACTAAATGAAATGAATTATTTTTACACAAAATAAGGCAAAATCTCATAAAGAGTTCAGGAAGTTCCAAAATTAAATATATAAAAATGAGTTGACTGTTCAAAAACGGCGTCTCCATAAATCTGACCGGTTTAACGTGAATATCTTATTTAGGAAATGTAACTTCCTTGTTTGTTCCGAACTGTATGATCCCGGAAGCTAAATACATAAAGCTAATGTAGTTTAAAATGTCAATAACCTGCATCGATCATGGCGAAATAACTTAATGACATCTCTCACGGATATAGGCTTACACTTCAACCAACTTATCTTTGCGTTTGATATATCTGTGCAAATTTTCTTGTCAAGCAACGCCACCTTAAACTGCACACTAAAGTGGCCATCCTTTACCACCATTGTGTCCCTACACATCCAGCATTTTGGGAACCCGTATGGACTTGTCTACGGATACAAATAAAACAAAAATGTATACAGAAAGACTTAATGTTTAGTGTCCAGACTCAAAGATTTTGTCAAATTTCTCGTAAGCACGACAACCAATCAAGCTATACATACAAAACCAGTTTATGCCGATCTCTCATTGGGCGGGGAACTAAACTATACAAAACGAAGCCATGTTATACTGGAAGATGTGTCGCCATGTGTATAATAAAGCGTGACACAAAACTGACAACTATTTCAATCACAAATTCGCTCCCCACTCCCCTCAACTCTAACAATACAATATATTGGCATGTTCCCATTCCATCGTCCCAGTTAAACATTATGGTGGACGCCCCACTAAGATACGGGTGCAGATATCACCAATCTTATCAGTTATCACTGATGATACATAGTTTGTCATAACTGTCTTTGTATTTACTTAGCTGTTATAACATAACACTGTAAGTTTAACTTGTTGAGCCGAGATAAGAGATTTTTTCGGTGGCAGATAGAATTGATTCATAGACATAATATCACGCCTGTAATCCCCGCAGGATTTAGGCACAAGCCTACCTTATAGTACACCCACATTTTTCCAGTTATGTCTATGCCCCATGTAATAGAGGGAGAACCTATTGTCATCAACCGGGCACGAATTTAGACTCCGTGGCAAAGAAATTGATTCATCTGCCGCTAATAAACCAAAAGTATCTATAAAATTGATCTAGCACAAAACTTCTAAAACAAGATATTTTTTATTGATATCGGTACCTATGCATATAGAAATTAAAAAGCTAGGAAATAATAAAAAACTAAAAAGTGTTTTTGTCAATGTCCAGTACAGTATTACCACTTTAACTGTGCAGTTCGAGACAGCGTTGCTTGTCAAGTAAATGTGCATCGATATGTCAAACTTGGTACATTTATTTCAGTTCTGTGTTTTCCCGTCTGCACATATAAGTTGATTGAAATTTATCTGACATATATTATTACGCACAGCGACTGTTTTTAAGCCTACTTAATGCTAAACAAATATTAAATAATATGGTATCTTACATTTGTTTAGAAATTTAGCACAATGCCGGGAAAACGCCGAAAACATAATACTAACTGAAAAACATCGTAATAATACATATGCCTACGGCTTTGAAGACATTAAATAAGTGTATATAATCGACCTCCTTGCTCGTGTTCTCAAGAAACTAGGTTGAAAAATATGACATTATAAACGTGTACCCCGAATTTCATGTAGACTAGTTCATTGCCACGTCATGTCTTACAATTTTAATTAAGAACGTCGGTATTGTTTAAAGTAAACGAATTTGAGCCTTATAAGCGGGGTTTAGCCTATATCAGTACGAAATATGAGGTGTATATGTCTTGTAATAAAACATAATCCTTTTAACCTTTCACTCCAGACACGGAACAGTAAAATGAGAATTATGAACAGTGAGGAAAGCTCTGTAATCCGACACCCGGCATTGTCTGCCGACACAATTTCCCTTCGTCCTTTACAATGTGCATAATACATGAAACTGAATCCTGTGCTTTCTAAGCAAAACATTACTGTAACATAATACCATATTATATGGGTACTGTCACGAGCATCAATTATGATACGCTATTGCGAAATTGAAAAAACACCCTGTATAATTCCTCAGATGGAATGTATTTCTAAGAAAATGTCCTTAATCAGAAAAGCGATTTTTTTGGAAAAAACTTAGGATAAAAGCTAAGAATAAAGGCCTAATTCATATTACCACGAGGTTTATTGTTAAAAATAAAAATTGAACTCGCTGTTGCCCGCGACTTCGTTCGCGTGGAAATTTTGATGTGTGTTTGTGAGAGAAAAAAAAGTATCCTTCCCCAGGATATAATTTATCTAAACTTATACTGTCTCTTACGGGATATCTTCCGTGTTCCGTGTTGTTCATTATTTTGTGCTCCCGATAAAGACACATAATAGATAGTTTAGTTGTAAACCGTGAAAGCTTAAAACAGTTTAATCTATCTCCTTTCCAAATTTCATTACGATCCGATCATCCGTTTACTCGTGAAAGGTAACAAACAAACATTACTTTCGCATTTATAATATTAGTAAGAAGTAAGATAGTATAGTATTGAAGTGAATATTAGCTTAGTGCACTTATATTTACGTTCGTGACTGTACCTGCATAGCATGAATGTTCTCACGGGGGCAAAGGCCTTTCGATGCTGAGTAGACACTTTAATCTCGCCTTGCATATTTTATCTGTATCGATAAAGCATTCTCGAGTAAGTACTTAATGTATCGGTTACAAAGAATATCTCATTGTGATAACCCTATGCCTGTCGTAGGGTTAATAACGTGTTTTTTTTTAAACGTTATCGAACACTAGGATTTTCTCTTGTATCCTGTGTGCGTTTACATAACATACTAACGTTGTTATTCGTAATCTATTTTATTATGATGTATTAAAGTTACTATCCTTGATCTGTTGACCATAATCTAGTTTTCACATAAAAAAATATTAAATTCATCAAAGTCTTTTTTGGTGTGATGTTGACACCACTGCATTATACATACCTACAGGGTTTTTGAAAATTCGGTTTAATTGCAGCAAGTATTTTTTTTAAGACGGATCGGCGTCATTATAAAGGGTAAAAAAGTACTGAATTCTTCACATTAAAGAGTTCACTTTTCAATATTTTTTTCAAAACAATAAACAATTTAAAAGTAGTTATAATAAACGATTAAAGTGACATTTTTATTACCATGAACAATAACAATTAAAGATAAGCTTTTATCAATATCAATAAAAACACTTATCGTTGGACCATTTTATTAGTAAGGAAACATCTATGTTATTTATTTATATATTGCTAATTATAACGAAGTAAATGACTCAACAAAGTAATTAACCAGTTTCTTGTCAACGTGTGAACTGATAATACATGCACATAGTCATTATATACGAGTTAACGGACCTGACCACATATCCAAAATATCTTGACACACGGCGAAAATCGGAACTAATTGTGAAAATGTACTGAATTTGACACACAGTTGACAGTTTTCCTTCGCAAGCAGCGCCATCTTGAAATGTCAACATGTTCTGGTCACCGCGACTTGCGTATCCATAATTTTAATACATTAACATTATACTAGTTCACACTGGTCTTTAATAAATAAACCATTGTCTTGTAAATATTCTATTATTGAGTTTAGAAACTAAAGACCTAATTATTTACGCGGTAAAACAGAAAACAACATGGCTCTTTGATACTTTCACGATTTTCTTCGAAATCGATTTGTAAATCGGAATTTTCGTATTTGTTAAATTTATAACTAACCTGACCTTTTAATTCAAAGAACACCAACATACGAATTCTTAAACTCAGTATATTTCACTCATTCAAAACAAGAATTCACACAAACAAATCACATGAATTCTCATACATACATTTGTAAGCCATACACACGATGTTTCACATTGTTGGTCTGGAATCTTAATTGAGCCTGTTTTATAGAAAATGCTAAACGATTGGCGGTGTGGTCTGGCAGGATAGACCACCCCGGGATTTCACGGAGGGACACTCAACATTTTTTAATGTAACCAGTCGTATTTGAACAACATGATATCTTAATAAAATGTCGTACTAGTACTAATCAGCCTGATGTCCTATGTTCCTATTACTAGAAAACAATTCTTCTCTCTGTCAAGTGTATGGGCTGTAATCGACTACTCGGGCCTAGTGCGAAATAAATGTATTTTTCTATGATACTTACCTTTTATTATTTGATCAAAATCTAACAGGAAAATTACCGGCGAATCATCCCGGAAAACATTTTACACGTGCCGAACCGTAGCCTCGGGCAGTCTCATCAAATATTTACATAAACTTCTTAAGTCACAGACTAGTCGATTTCCAAGCGAAAACAACAAAATGGATGATCAAGAAATTGAGTACAAATGACACAAGGACCAGCAAGAGCAGTGCTGACTGCTGGCCCAGGCGGTAACTACTTATGTACATGACGTAGGTCGTAGGGTCGGACCCAGGGAAGCACCATCACTACTGCTCTCGAAATGCTGAAGGGAAAGAGGAAACAGACATCCTAGAACCAAAAGCCATGGAGGTGGCGAAGTTTTAGGCTAAAAAAATACAGGGTGGAATGACATCGACGCACAAATGGTTACCACGTGTTCAGGACATCATACCGAATCCTACACATAGAAAATTTTCGTCAGCAATTAAAAAAAAAAAACTGCTGTTTTCTACAAAAGTGCAATACCTACACGGTCAAAATGTATGGAACAGCTGTTTTTTTTTAAATTATCGATTTGTGTGATTGGGTTCCGTAAGAAGTACTGAACATGTGGTAACCGTTTGTGCGTCGATGTTCTTCCACGCTGTATATTGTCGTGCTAGCGACACGAAGAAGACCAGAAGGCTTGTGATCAAGACATCACTAACATTCATGGCGTCCACCAACCCACCCTGGGCACGCGTGATGGTATACGGCCGCCTGGCTCACAAAGAGCAGGCTAGTCTCCCAGCACTGGCATATTATACATATGCCAACAAACGACACAAAATCATGATGACATAACACCAGGTGTTATAATTACAAAACGACCAGCTAGCAACAGTAGTTCTTATGATTAGCATCGGTGAACATATGAACATTGTATTAGCATATGTAAATGTTTAGCCTTTGTCCGACAAAACACTGGCTGACGTGACTCATATACTTGTTTGCGGTAAAATTATGTGTGTGCGCTTTAGGTGTTCCCTTTGTTTTTAGCGCTGTTGGATATAATGTGGTTAATTACCATATTCAGCCTATAGAGGGCGTTCGTTAATTTCGTAAGTCAATTTTGATAATTTTTCCGACCTTGTTGGGATACCGTCAGATTTGACTTGACCCCCTCTAATGAGTATTTTATAGTGTAATTAAAATTGGTTGTCAGACTTTCGGGCCACTGAAGACCTGCAACGACTGTAGAAGATCTACAATTGACAGCCGAGACTACGGCTTAACGTGCTTTCCGAGGTACCGGAGGAAACTCGGCATGTAATGGGTGGACCCACATCCAAGCACCAACCTAGGCAAGCATGACTTAACCTGAAGATCGACCCGAGCGGCTGTTATTATTTAGCCACGAGCTCCTCTAAACTAAGTAATGGAAGGTGCAATAAGAAGAATGAGTAGTAGTAGCAGAATCATCTGACAGTGTGAATTGAAAACCTACTAATCCGCTTACGGTACACACGGTAGCACATGAAGCTATACATTTCCAGTATAACTTGGCCTCGCTTAGTATAGATTTCCTATGCAATGAGAGATCCGCATAAACCGGTTTTGTATAGCTTGATTGGCCGTCGTGCGTACACGATACAAGCAGTATTGAAAGAACAGCTGCCATCAATCTCGACGTCATGATAACGCCATTTTCTTTTGTTTTCTTAATCCTGTAACTTCACGGAAACAAAACAATGTCGGACGCGAATACGAAAACAAAACAAATCATACAACATAATATGGCAGCAACAAACGACAGATTTTATTGTATTTTTTTTTTATACCCAGTCCGAATAACTGATTCGAATTGTTTCAAGGTCGGCATGTAATTCTCATGATGGAGACGTTTGACGTATTGTTGTCTTTTTGTTCGATTTGTTTAGGAAAACCTCCGAGGTCCTTCGCACAGATGAAAAAATAAAACGACGCAATTTTATTTTATTTTATGTTAAGCTGATATACATTTAGAAAAAATTGGTGAAGGTCGCCAGAATCCATTGTTTGCGAGAAGCACAAACAGATAGAAATTTAGGTTATATCAGCTGAAATGACGACGGGGGCTAATCTATGACGATGCTTATTGTTTTCAAACATACTGTTGTTAAGACATTACTATTAATCAGTAATATCTACATAAATATTTCAACCCTCTGAATAACATGTGTTTATTTTAAATCTCCTAGACATATTTTTTTTTTTTCAGTTGCGTTACGACATAGACGTGACATTTAATTAATTATTTTCAGCAAAAGCATAACCAGTCCTTCATGTTATGTGGTTTTACGTCGAAAAAATTTCAACCCTTAGGGTGTGACCCTTGTGAGTGTTCGTGATATGTGTCATAATTTTTGTCGATGTTTTTGCGATGAACTGCTCCTAATAATAATTATTTATAAAGTTATTTTTAAGATTTTATTAGCTATTGTAAAAAAGATGAAATTAGAATTAATTAAATTGCATTGGCATTTGATTTTCATCGTGTATTATAATATTACAATTTATTTATGAACTGCTACTATGCAGGTTAAAAATAGGTTTTATTATGTATAGGTATGTATGACTTCACTTCGGTAGTTTCCTTCGGTTTACGGAACAAACAACATTAGCACGGAAAATACACACAATTAAACATACTTATGAAGTTATGATCCCATGAATATCTATGGTGTAAATAATTGCAGGCGAGTAGGAAGATCCTTGAGGTCACTAGGAAGTAAGTATATAAGTGGTTTCGACATAAAGACACATTCTGCATGTATTTCATTCACACAAGTTCATATAATTTTTCCTTCAAGCTAATACAGGTCGTCTGACAAAGGTTTTAAGCATATTTTCCGTGCGTACGAACATAAAACTCCGATGTAGGTGCTTGATACAAATGTGAGAACTGATCGTTTATATGCAAATAATGTATACGGAAAAGCGTCGATAAATATTCTGATTTCACATCTTTATCCATATGTTTATAAATTTCATCGATATCTAATGGAGGTTGGTCTACGATGGCGCAACACTGGCTGTTCAAGCGTGCATTAAGCCCTCTACAGACCATTCAGTTGCAAGTACCAGAACATTTTGTAAGTCCATAAAACGCGCTCGTATTGGGTCAAGCGTGTGCAAAGAGCTTTTCGTAAGCTTGTGGCTAGTCCAAATCTCTTTGACTCAGCCTTTTTCTTGGTAAACTCATAAAACGTTGTATTGCACAGTTTATGTCGCGTGGTTAGCCTGGCAATTTTGTTGGCAGACATTTTTAGATGGTCTTTAAAGTCTTGACTTGTCAGGTTTGGGAGGTTAAAAGTCTGTATGGTATTGTTTCGTTTTTATACACATATTGATACTATTACTAACGCAAAGGTTTTTAACTTGAAATCATCATCTTCCTGCCTTTTCCAAACTACATTGGTGTCGGCTTCCAGTTTAACCGTATGCAGCTGAATACCAGTATTTTACATGGAGCGACTGACCGCGCAAGGGTTTTTAGTTTATACTACTGACACATTTACAAGATTAAAAATATGTACTTCTATACAGGGTTTAAACGGACCCTTCACGAAGCCGTCAAACAAGCATTCTGTAAATCAAACTAAGTAACTTTACAAAAAATTTATGCTGGGAAACGACTTTTTTTTTTGGGGTGAAAAATCACGTTTTACGGTAGGAAGTGTAACGCACTGAGAACATTGTGCTGATGGACGGATTGAATAGTACGTATCTTACTTTAAAAATATTGTAAATATAAAAAACTTGTGAAAAATTGAAACTTTGACCCCCAATATCTCCATAACTAGATGGTTCCCAGATGTGGTCTAGAACAAAAAAAATATCGCATTGACGGGGAGAACAAGTGCTTTTCGGCTTCGTTAAGGGTCCCTTTGTGAAGCTGAGCGAGAAACAAGCTGTAAGCTCCAAATCAAACCACAGCTGTCATCTTGTCGATAAACATTACCCGATACATGATCACATATTCAGAAGAAGCACGTAAACGTTTTGATAAACATCAAAGGTCTAAAGCCACTTGAACGAAAGCAAGAGTCTGACAAGACCGGTTTGGTACTAGTGCGCGGTGGACCGAAGCGAATAAGGGAGTTCAAAAAGATTCAAAACATTGTGGATGCTGGCAGATACGTTTATATGAGTGATCTCTTATGAGATGCTATGGTAAATCTATACGGGGTGGAAGGGACACCGACGACCGAACGGTTACTGTGTAATTTGATTTTTCATCTGTTATTATAAAAAAAAGGCTGTTTTATACATTTTGACCATGTAGGTATTGGACTTTAGTAGGAAAATTTAAATTATTATAATTTAAACATTGCAGCGCTAATTGTAATTGATTATTTACTCTGATTAACGCAGAAACCCACTTTACGTTAACAATCTTTTCGAAAGAATTCATTTAGTCAAAATAAAAATACGTAACTAATTGAAAATAAGCAAAAAATAGTTTTGCCTTGAGAAACAGCAGAGGTACAAAATTAAAGATTCTGTTTACATTTTTTTGACATTATTGACCGTGAGAAAATATTGTACGAAATAAATAACCATAAAATATGTACTCAGGTTTAACGTTTTAAAAGTTTCGTTCGTGTTTTACGCTCAGAAATTAATTACACACGATTACAAACACTCGTTCGCAATGTTACATATTAAATTGTTGGCTCATGAAAAAGTAATAAAAATGCTTTTTATATGCGTGCGAACAGCGAACAAATACGTGTGTAAAATATGGCATTATATCATCTGCATTATGCCCTTGGCTAAAATATCATTAACGTTGACCAGTAGAGTTCCCAACTATGCTGGGGTCGGCTTCCAGTCTAACTGGATGCAGCTGAGTACCAGTATTTTACATGGAGCGACTGCCTATCTGACCACCACAACCCAGTTAGTACTGGGTAATACGATACCCCTTGGTAAGACTAGTTGTCAGACTTTTTGGGCCACTGACTACTTAACGACTGTCAAAGATCTACAAATGTCAGCCCGCACCAACGGCTTAACGTGCTTTCCGAAGCACGGAGAAAACTCGGTATATAATGGGTGGTCACCCATCCACAGACCAAGCTAGGCAAGCACGGCTTAACCTAAAGATTAACCTGAGCGGCTGTTATTATTTAGCCACTAGCTCCTATGCAAAGGTACACGCGATCACTAAAAGCCCATACTGCCTTTAATACTACCTTGACCGAATTAATGGAACTTTCACTGGAAGCGACATTAATTAAAATTAAATTAAAGGTCGGAACGTGCGTGCTTTGCAAGCAGCAAAGTTTAAAGGAAGGTGTGAATTTCTCGAAATTTAATGTGTGTCATACGACTTAACCGAATTAACACAGAGGGTACGAAAGTTGGTGATAATTAAGAAAGATAATAGGTATACACTGGAGAAATTAGACTTTAAACATGACTCAGATAAACTTAATACTGTCACTTACGGGATATCTTCCGTCATTGTTCATTATTTTGAGCTCCCGATATTTCGACGCTGTTGCAAGCGCCATGATCGCGGGTGGAGCTCAAAATAATGAACAATCACGGAATCACTTACGGGAGATCTTTCGTGATTGTTCATTATTTTGAGCTCCCGATATTTCGACGCTGTTGCAAGCGCCATGACCGCGGGTGGAGCTCAAAATAATGAACAATCACGGAAGATATCCCGTAAGTGACAGTATAAGTTTAGTTGTAATCCGTGAAAGCTTAAAACAGTGTTACGACTCAAATAAATTGAATTTCTTATTAAATTGTAAAAGTTCCAAGAAATAATTAGTGAAGAGATTACAAGCATAATTGGAAGTCAAGAAGTTCAATATCTCAAGTGGATTTTGTTTTAGACAACTTATTGGAAAAACAGCTGATGCCGATAATCTAGATCTTTCTACAAACTAGAAAGCTATTGTTAATGTTACATCAGAACTGTAGCACCAATTAAAATTGCTTGAAATCGAACCGTAGCAAAAGGAAGGAGATTATTCAACACTCGAAGGAAATGCTGCTCGAATACATACGCATCCCTTTCGAAACTTGTTTACAATAAAGGCGAATTTACATTGACACCGTTTTTCAATCAAGTACCTCGCTGCCTCGTTGGTCTAGTGGTCACAAGCGCGACTGCTGAGGTCCTGGGTTCGATTCCCGGGTCAGGCAAAGTGTTATTGGGTTTTTTCCATAAGGCATTCTCTGCTGGACATAGGCCTCTCTCTAGTGTCGCTACACCGACTAGTCTTATGCCTCTTGCATCTGGCGGACTGCCACGACCGTCATCAAATCATCGGTGTATGCAAGACGACCCCAACATAGTTAGGAAAACCCTAGGTTTGGTCAAAACTGGTCAAAATATATCGATACAGTGTGACTGGTGACTGCATTCCAGCACTGGATCACTGTAGCATACCCTTACCCGCAACGAATACCAGAGACAAGATAGCATGTTTCGTATCAATAAAGTACATTGAGTTATTACTTGTGTTATGGAAACTAGACCGAAGTTGTTGCTATTTATAAATCTAGCAACTGTGTTTGTGGAAACTGTAACAGTACTGTTTTTTAAGATTAGATTATAGAAATTCTAGTACGGCAGTAGAATCTGAAAATAACCCATTTAAACTGAGGAAAAAAACAGTTCTAAGATGTAATCTAGGTCTTGTAGCTTTAAGTGCAATATTAGTTTGAAAAGTCGGACACTAAATACCACTTAAATACCCATTTTTGAAACATGGACGGAAAAATGGGTATTCCATACCAACTTCATCAGAATACTGTTCATGATTTGAAACTATGTAATATACTTCGTTTCTGAGGTCAGATATACCCTCAATAGCTATTGATTCGACATAGTTATGTATTTGATCAATATTCTTTGATAACATAATCAAAAATCTATACTAATATTATAAAGCTGAAGACTTTGTTTGGTTGAATGCGCTAATCTCAGGAACTACTGGTTCGAGTTGAATAATTATTGTAGTGTTAGATAGCCCATTTATTGGTGAAGGCTATAGGGTATATAACATCATGCTACGACTAATAGGAGCGGAGCATCAATGGAAAATGTTGCAAAAACGGGGAAAATATTTTTATAATTACTTCACGCGGACGAAGCTCGCGGGCAACAACTAGTATAATATAAAATATGAAGACATGAAAAAAATACCAACATTGAATAACTAATAATCTTACAGAAGCCATAAAACCAAGGAAAAACTCTATTTCCATCAAACTGCGTCATTTTTTCAGCCCGGATATTATATGTTATGTATCAAAGGTTACAAACTCTTTGTTGTCCCAACCTTCGTGGAGGTTGAAACTCTTAACATGCCTTCATGGCTTCATGACGTTGGAATCGAAGTCAATCCCTGTCAAGTTCAGCCAGTAATAGTGAACGCGAGGTCACAAGAGGTCGATTATATACAAAGGTGGACGGAATCACGTAGTACTTTGATAACCGCAAAGCAATGTTTAGGGCTGCAAGCGTTATTTTATTTATTTACTAGCGGCCTGTACCGGCTTCGTACGGGTGGACATTTTTTTTAAATATAGCCTATGTTACTCAGGGATAATGTAGCTTTCTAATGGTGAAAAAATTTTTGAAATCGGCTTAGTAGTTTTTGAGTTTATTCGTTACAAATACACAAAAGTAGAAATCTTTCCTCTTTATAATGTTATTAGTGTAGATTTATTCAACTTACTGTTCTTAAACCTAATTCGATAGTGTGGGTATCAACTACTATTCCTAACACAGGTTTATTACAAAAATAAATATTAAAAACGAGACCATGACATGAAATTAATCTAGCTAAAACCATTAACTAAGGTATCATCAGTTTAATTGTTCATTGTTTTTCAGTTTTTTTATAAAATTCAGTTCAGCACGGTTCCTTTGACCTTTGAATCAGAAGAAAGAAAAACGTTTATTCTGCAGTTTTTGCACAGTAACAACACAATCACGTTATAAATAAACAAAACTACAAACATGCCAAAAAGCCTCGCACTCAAACACATATTAAAAATAAACGTTTGATAATATTGTCTATGACATGGTTTTGATGGTGTTAGGGTCACACATTGTCAAGTGGGCGCCGTTGGTAAATATTTGTGAAATTTTCTGTGGAAAATGTGTTGAAAAATCAAAATAGCGGTGTTAGTTTCGACTATTGCCACGCACTTAAATAACCATACCTTTCAAGTATAACATGGCCTCGCTATGTATAGATTTCCAATACTATGAGAGATCCGTATAAACTGGTTTTGAATGACCAGATTGGTCTCCGTGCGTCTGCGTACCCATAATAAATGTTTAGTTTAATAAAATTATTCAAATTACACAATGACAAGATTATATCTTGTGTCGTCTCAAGGTGTTCTTTAGATTTTATGAGATTTGGAGTTCATTCACCTATTGAAGGTATTTTCGTTATTTTTCCGTCATTCAAGAGTCTGAGGCAGCCATTTACCCACTAAAACCCAAGCAAATTACAGAAAATCAATGAAACAAAGTCTAGTACGCAATTTCAACGTCTGTGCTGAATAGAATCGCATAAATTTCGAGTTCGACATTTAAACGTTCAATTTAACGGCTAGTTAAGTAATTGTCCGTACAACCCTAAACTGTGTTCATTGTTACGTAATGTTTCAGTGAAACACTAGGAAGTAATGTAACACGAGCGCGTAATCACGTAGCGTTTGATAAATTGATACACAATACAGCAATGTCACGAAACGCCTGTCACATTACACGGCCGGTTATTAATACACCATGTATAACGCAACCGTTTAAAAATACAACCTGTATAAATTCGGGTCAAAAAACTCGTGAAAAAAGCTTTTTTGAATTCATCGCTCCTTAGCTATGGTCATTTCTGGAATACGTTAATTGTGTTGCCAATAAAGAGGATTAATTTATTAGTACCTTTGCAGAAAAGGTGTCCAATTATGTAAAAACTAGCTTTTGCCCGCGGCTTCGCTCGCATTTATTTAGAATTTGACAATCAATTCGGGTTGTACTCTGCTTGTAATAATATAATTCAACCATGGCACGTGGCGCCATCTATTATCATAAGAACGTTATTGTTGTTTTCCTCGGGAATAGTACTTTTTTCGGGATGAACGGTACCCTTTGTCCGTTTCTGTACACCTGACAACGTATACGCAAAATTTCAGGATGATGAGGTTAGGTGGTTTAGGCGTGAAAAGGTAACAAACAAACAGACAAACTTACTTTCGTATTTATAATATTAGTTAGGATTAGGATTCGTCTCCCCTTAGTTATTTCTGAAATACGGTGTGTCGCCAATAAAGAGGGTCAATTTATTAGTTCCTTTGCGGAAAAGGTGTCCAATTATGTAAAAAATACGAGGAGTTAACAAGATCTGAATGAAAATAAATATAGTTAGTTATGATGTAAAGATCACAGATGTAACCACTGAGATGAGTCTTTCACTATTCTCATTTTCTCTTGTAGTTTCCGTGTTATGACTAATCGCCAGAACCTGCATTGAAAAAGGAACCATGTACTTTCTACTTATGACAAATCGTCTATTTCCTTGTTACTTACATTCCAAATAGATGATGATTACTCAGAACAGTTATCTTTCAACTAAAACAAATATTTTATTCAACAGACGCTTCCAGGATCTACGAGAGTATTCGTCATGAACGTTTGTGAAGAAAAACGTCATCATTAACTTGGCAGAATTATCGTTTGACCCTACATTAAACGCGTGCTCTGAATCTTCAAGATAAATGGTGATGAAGAAGATACTAAGAAGATATATAAAGGACTAATTTTTCTCGCGGCTTCGCTCCCGTTGTGTACGGAAATTACCCCACGGGAACGTTTTAAATGTAGCCTATGACACTCATGGATAATGTAGCTTCCTGTTTGTGAAAGAATTTTCAGAATCGGATCAGTAGTTCCGAAGATTACGCCCAACATACAAACTTACAAACAAATTTTGTCTTCATAATATTAGTATAGATAATATCCTGATAAGTATTCAAGACAGGGAGCATTAGGCCATGGGATTCTTGGCAAAGAATCTTCAACACAACACATTGACAAAGAATTTTTTTCTTGAGATTCCGAAATGCGAAGCAATCTCCGGTGTCCTAAACAAAACGATCGGACCGATCGGAAGCCTGTTCGCGCAACTTTTGCTTTTCTTTAATTATTGCGACTTCGGCCCATGATGGCTTAAATGACAGTTCAATTTCCTCTTTCACTTTTCCTAACAGTAGTTTCCGAGTGACCCATATTCTAGATATTTTGTTTTTTTTGAGCTGATCCACGCACTGTTATTTCAATTATGTAGATAACACTTTTCGTTGAAGAATTTACGAATATTCTTAAAATATAAAATTATAAAGTTCTCAGTGGGTGTCATCATAATCATTTGTCTGTATACATTCCTCAACTGTCTAAGTTCCTTTATGTATTACTAGATGTTGCTTGAGACATATTGTTATAAAAAATCAATTTTCCCCGTTTTACCAACATTTCAACATTCATTGGTGCTCCGCTCCTATTGGTTGTAGCGTTATGTTATAGCCTATAGGCTTCCTCCATAAATGGGATATCCAACACTAAAATAATTTCTCAATTCGAACAGTAGTGCCCGAGATTAGTGCGTTCAAACAAAACAAGCTCTTCAGCTTTAAGTATAGATTTATTTATTACTTCTTTCTTAAAACGTGAAGCAGACAGATGTCTAACCGTTTACAATTTGTCTTTATCGACTTATAAATAAGTCTATTAGTGCCATTGCCTTCGTTTTATTGAATGCTAATAAATCTATTTAAGTTCCTTAATGTCAAGTGTTCATGCAATGCATCCTTAATTAATAGAGATGACGATTTGTATGACGTTGATATCGTAGAAGGTTCTACGCTTTTTTGTAGAGGAAACTATAATTATATCTTTGTACTCCGAACCGAAGGGGCAAAACATTAATGTAAACTATAAACAAGAACAGACCCAATATCGGACCTTGAAGAACACCCCTTGTCATTTTGTCCTAACATTGCAAAAGCGTGACACTCAACTGTCTACATAAAAACAATTTTAGAACACAAACAGAATAAACACCATTAATTTCAACACTTGTGCCGCAAAATAAACACTCGGTATTGCCAACAAATTAATTATTTGTGACACAAGTCTATTCTAGAACGCAGTCACTCCATGTTCCTAGACGCTTTAAAAGTATTTTTACGAGCAAACGATAATAAACAATGGCTGTGATGTGTGTAGACAGTTTGAAATGCGTTTGCGCAAGAGTTCGATCAACAATCCATAGTTTATTGGCCTGTGGTCAGCGTGGTTGACGCTGACCCCAAGAGCATTGTGCTCGGTCAGACAGATAAACAAAGAAATGTTAAATCCGTCCATTTATATCGTCATATAAAAGTACTTTAAGATGTGGAGACAGGCTTTCGACATAGCTTTGCCAGCATAAACTGAACCTTAACGCCTTGCGGAAGAAGATTAGCACTAAGATGACTTGCATTAAATTTCAAACCGTTAACTCGAAAGCATTGCCAAGACAATGTTTCTTTAAGATATGTTGGCAGGCAAAGATTTCCTCAATAAATAAATGGGAGACGCAACATATCCTGAATCATTTTGTTTCCGATTGTGGTAAATGCTACCTGCCTTACGTTAATGCAAAACTAGGTAAAGAAGTAGAATTTTAATGGCTTCCAAAAAGGTAAGCTACTTATTACTGCTAAAAGTTGATGCGATGAGTCCTTACACTCAGAGGCTCTAATTTTTACCGCATACAATTACAAACAGAAAAAGAGAATGCAGAATGATTGCTGCACAAAAGGGCATGTTAAGTGCAACGCTGCATGCATTGTGTTGATAAAAATTGCGATAAATTACGTAAAAGAATGTATTATCCAAATATAATTAACTTAGGCAATATTCATTCTGGCGTGCAATTTGTATTACTTCTACAGCGTTTGGCACCCATTTCGCGTACCTACTCGATGCATATCCACGCAATGCACCAATACTGTTATCAGTTTTCTGCCGATAACGTTTGGCTAATCAAATATATCTGCGACAAACATGTGTAATATTTACTAATACATTCTGCGACCAACATAGGCAATCCATTTTCGACATCGAATCGAATGAGTGTTGAAAAAATACAAATGTATTTTTTAAACTTTATCTCTCGACCTGAATTCTGTTGAATTCGCAGCAAATACTGTATCTAGAACAGTTTAATGATTTCCAAACAGTTACAAAAAGCTAATATCAAATCCCACCTAGTTAGGTACCTACATGTAATCCGCAATGCACTCACAAGCTTAAATGTAGAACGGTGGTGTACGCTCGATTATAAACCCAATTTAAACAGCTTTGAGTCCAAAATAGGGCATCAGAAAGGAGATAAGATCGACCTAAAATAAACGAACGCATTTGTATTGCATCACACGTCATGTTACTATGTAACTGGTGTATGTACATACTACTTAACAGCGTTGTTAATTCAAGGATTTTGGTTCGAGTGGTACCCATTAGGTTATGAACTAGCTCTTGTGTGTACTTGTACTATATTGAAGCATAGATAATATTTATTAGTACCTATACTGTGTAGGGTTTTTATTTTTAAACACAGTAGGTGGTCATACTTCAGCCAGCATGTGGAAAAATAAAAGTGTTTTTTTTTGTGTTCTAAAATAACTGTTAACTGTCTTATAATAATTATTTCCTCCGTAGTTTATTTCTAAAACTCATTTTTAAAGATTCACTCCAGTTTCATTTTTTTGGGAATCCGTTGACAGTTTTCTTGAAAAAATATCCCGTATCTATCATATTAAACTTGATTAAGTATTTCCGTCTTTTTGCACTGAATAATAACCATAAAATCGTTATTGCAGAATACTTTACATACATGATTTGGAAACATACTGAATCTATTTAGGTTCTAGAAACTAGACTCAATAATCAATACTCAGGAAATAAAAGAAGTCAAATTAATTGTATTAGCTGTCATCATCAATATTGAGACAAAGAGTATACAAGTAGATGGCTCACATGCAAAGACTATAGATGCAGGACGTGTTGAAGATGCTAATTTGATGAATTAAACAGAAAACGCACTAAGTAGTCAAGAGGCGTTCATCGGATCATCGGCTGGACTGACAACGCATGCAGCCTGGCTGTCTATTGCGATATTGACGAGGGAATGACGTTTAGACGACGTGATTGTGAAAAACAAATGCACAGGTAGAAGGAACAGTCACTGTATAATGCGCACGCAGAGGGCCCTTAAACATTATGACAAAAAAGATAATCGATTTAAAAAGGACATAATTTTGGTCCTTCGAGCCGGATAAGTCGAAATATTGTTGATGTTCCTTTGCTACTGTCGAGATTTCTACATTATATGGAGACAGCTTCTTCAAGATGGAATCAACATGGTATTTAATAAATATTGACATTTTGTATGAGAACATTACACAAGAAGTCACAAGTTTCCATGGTCAGCGTGCCACGGTTACTCCACCAAGTATTGATGCAATCAATAAACGACATGACATACTAGAGAGAATCAGTTTCCTAACCATAGAAAAGATAACTAACGAAACAAATGCACCACAACTTGTTAATGAAGAGACTTAATCAGTGATCTCTTCTACCGACCAATAGGAAAATATCATGTGGCATGCCTACTTTAAATGCTGTTTGAATCTTATTAGATACAAGGCTAGTCCACTGTAGCAAACATCAAGAATGCTATGTCATTCACGTCTGTTTAGAAACAGCATAATATTACACGCTTGATTTACCGAATTATGCAGGTTAGCCCATCTTGAAATAGATGTCGTAAATTATGGCAGAAGGGTTACATAATATCAGAAGCAAAAGCAGATAAAATGGACAAAAACTATTTCAACATCATCTACTTCCCATCATTTCACTGTTGTATTCCAAGAGGGAAGGAATTGTATGTGGACACCAGGGAAAATGGAAGCACAAAATGGAGAAGGCCTATACTGAGGAGCGGGTGGAACAAGGCTGGCAATGATGCATATTAATTCATCTAAAATATAATCTGAAAGATACCCCCTTGCATACATCAATAAGTCTACTCGGTACTAAAGCTGAACGTGAAAATATGAAACTCTTCACAATAAAGGTGCCCTTAATGAGCGCACGGTCACTAGTACAACTCTTTTAAGCGAAGCAGGCCGAGGCATTAGGCTTAGAAACGCTACGCATAACAACAAGACCCTACTACGTGTCCTGTGAAATACAAAACGAAGATATAACAAGCCAGTTAATAGTCTAGCAGCGAATCCAACGTAGGATTGTGTAAGCCGCGCATTCTAGCTGTCATGCCGATCCTTTAATCTTTGCTAATACTACCCAGCACGCTTGCGAGATACTAAAGATACATTTAAACTTGTCCTTGTTCACAACAGGACTGTTGAAAACTATTTGATCTTTGATTTACAGAGGATATGTGTCGGATTATGCTTTGGAAAGGTGTTTCGCTGTTAGTAGTCCAGTCTTGGATATCAATGGATAAGCTTGGTACCCTTTTTTTTTCGGCTGGGAAATCATCAAATAACCCCCCTCCGCTCTGGGCGTAGTGGAAGGGAGTGTCAGACTTTTACTGACTAAAACCTATCCATGTTCCTTCTTTGCCCTTTGAGTTCCAGGGCCGCGGTATCTCTTTCGAACAGAACCCTTCCTTTTTGCTGACATCTCTTTGAGGCGCGAGTAGAACACGAACGCACCGTCGACACAGCCTGTCGTCATAAGACGGACGGACGGCGAGCTAAGCTTGGTAGCCTTTAAGCGTAGTCAGATGTCTAGCTTGTTTTGCTGTGTTTAGCTTGGAGTTTGATCTTAAAGGAATTCGTTCTCACTTCGAATTACAATTTATTCTGGAAGCAGGAAAATGTGAGAATTTAATAAAAACAATTGAGAGACTGTGCCAACAGGGTAGGTCCTCTGTCTTATAATGGTGGTGGTTTCAAGCAACTGGTGACTAACAAATACTATGCACTCAATAAATGCGTCGACACTAAATAAATTACAGGACAGTGGCAAGCAGGAGTGCCAGACTCGTATTTTACAGCGGATATTTACAAATTGATATGATGAAGGACAGATAGGGGATACAGATTCCAAATAAATTCCGCCATCCGTTAGACTCGAATGCAGTATCTACCAATATGTATTCAAGAACTAAGTTGCAAAAATGCATTCACATCCACACTGCAGTAACTTTTTATGGAGTATAATGTTTGCAAGAGAAGGGGTAATAAAGGAAAACAAAAAGTTATAGCAAAAGCCGCAATTTTTTTTTTATCGTATTGCAAAATATTGCTCTGCAAAAAGGTACTTCGATGTCTATCTTCTTAGTTTCCTTTAAGTGCGGATGCACTTAAAACTAACAAGGTGTAGAGTTATCTGAGAATATCAAGTGACAGCATTGTTTGGCACTTGAGCTCGCTGGCTTGCCAACACGCTAGTTGGCGCCTGCCGTGTCGCGGTCAAATAACTAGACGACTTAATGTATTATCCTCAACTGCAGACAAGAGGTAATGACCTGCTCAATGTAATTACTTCGCAGTCTTGGGACTATTTATTTATGATCATGGAAGACTTATAGCTAAACAAAACAGAATATAAATACTAAGTGAAGCTGAGATTTTCATAAAACGCGTCGAACCGGTCTGATCAAAGTATCCAAAGATTTCTTCTACTACAGACACATTTTCTGTCACTGTTGCTATACCAGCTAACTAAACAATAGATCCTGCAGTAGTTAATTGAAAGGAACACCAATAAGATGACACCGTCCCAGTCTTTACCCGTTTAAGTGAATAGCCTACAGTTTGAGGTAAATGGATTGCAACTATCCAGTCATCGCCACCGCTTTGTGCAATTACGAACAAAATGAGAAGAGACAATGTCGGTGGAAAATTATGTTGTTGCACTGTTTTATTGTATTGAATGCGACGATTATTATGGAACTGCGTATTGTGTGTATTCAGCGTTCTATTTTACTTCTATGTAGGTCCTGCGTCTATAACAGAATAAACGATAATTCTATTTAGATTCTAGCTCCATGACAAAGAGCATGAAAATGTAATGACTCACAAAGCCTAGTGAGCGGGACAATATTTTTATTCAGACTTAAAGATTCAATACAAATTCGCATTCAATATTCTGCGAATCTGCGTAGTCAGATCCTAAGCATAAGCAGACAATCAGCCTAAACTGTTTCAATTACAGGAGCTGATAGACGCAACTAAAGTACCAAACTTGTCGTCGAATTTTCGGCTGATTCAACTGAGATTGCTATCGACGCGCTAAGAAGTAGAATGCTGCAACTGCTTGAAAACAGATATATCTATGAGAGGGAACACCTACTCCTCAAAATTTCTCAACACGTCGTTTTCAATATTATAATTAGCACCATGAAATATGAAGTCGCGCAACTAATTACAGAATTAGGGCTGTTCTTGAACTAATTCTGTCAGACACATTTTGTGCCAACTAGTACCATCAAGGGACTGTCAAACATATGCATGGTGTAAGTGGGTTAGTGCCACCGCACCCGGTTTATTGCGGCTGTGGAGACAAGCTGAAAAAATACCACATGCTGTGCTTGGAACGATGTCTCAACCTCATCTGCGACTAATAAAATAAAAGTACTTACTTTTCTTTTTATTTTATGGATGAAAGTTTGTGTTTAGCGTAGCAGTTTCAATCTATTTCAGGGTTAGATCTTCAAGATTAAAAGGTAATGTTAAATCGATTTTCAGAAATATAAAACGCAGCTATTGAACGAAATATTTTAATATCATAATTTTGTTTCATAGAAACTCAAGTATAAATAAAGTAACTGGGCTTAAGCTTGTTAAAGATGGAATCACTAACAAAGATGATCCAAGGATAAGTATAAGAGCTTCTGTAGCTATAGCAACAAGTGATTTTTATCATAAAGGGATTTAGGCAGCTGTTTCTCTCTCATTGAACGACATAATGAAAATAAAACAAATCACTATCCTTTTATAAGTACCATGTTTCCCAAAAGATAATGATAAAGAGGAAGACGAGTATCAAACCACCCTTATTTTATTCTTTAATACAATACAAAGTCGCTTATAAAGGGGATATCACAAGGCCGGTCCTACAAGGTTCAACATTGATGTATTTGCAAATACAGTACCGTATTCTAAAGCATTCAGCCAAGCAATTGCGTCTCTTGTGGCCAAATATCCTTTCAGGCTAATGAAGCATTAATTTTAATCGTATCAAACCTTCAAACAGTTGCATTGTGGAACTTTAGAAGTGAACGAAGTAATTAGCAGTCCTAAAATTACATTTAGCGTATACTGTAGCTGTTATATTCGTGTTTTGTACGAAACACGGTCCAACTGTTGTGTGCGAGTGTGAAATTAAGTGCTATGCTCATTAAGGGCTCGCGTAAAATTCAGGCCCTTACTTCAATACGAGAATTAGAAATGGTTGGATTGATACTTACTGTTGTACATCACAAACAAAAAGGGATAACTCCATCATCACGGCCCATTAAACGAGATAAAGAAGCATGTCAAAAATGTTTCGTAAATGCAATCAGCAACAACGAAGATTGACGAAGCATCACGAATGCAACAATCGATGCAAATTAAAATGTAGATTGAAAGCTCTGTACCGTATCAGTTGGCAGGGGACGGCCGTATGTCATGCCAAATGGTTCATTTGGACTTTTGATTCGAACCTTGCAGAAGGCAGCCATGCGGTGGCTACGTGGCTGTGTGACCTATATCTGAAATGTTCCAATTTCGTCATATTTGCTCTAGCTTGTGTGTCTATATTATTTTTTGAAGTTACAGGTCTAATTTTCTGACTGCTTCGTTTGTTCAGGTGGCAAGCGTGGACAAGCGCAACTGTAGATCATGTATGGGGTCCGAACTTGGGCTGTATTAACAGCCTGGTATCTGGAATTGTGTCCGTTTGATGGTAAAAGGCTCGTCCACAATTACATGGGAAGTAAACTGACAATTTATGGGAGTAGTACACCTGTCTTCCTCCTTCAAATAAAATTGGTGTGGTGTTATGAAGTACTAACATTTTAGAGATGGAATCTCCAATTCCCACTCCAGAACTTTGGATTGGAAATGTGCCACGAATACGAAAGTGTCTCACTTGGTACTATTTTCTGCCAAGACTACATTTCGCTCACCTTCTACTATCATTAGTGGAATTCCGGAGCGGTGTCTTGAATGATAGAGATGACAGTGCATTTAAGATGACAGAAAGACGAACTTTCCCGAACTTTTCCGAAAGAATATTTGCGTCTTTTGACCAAAGATAGCTACTTGATGCTGCACTTGTACTATCTTCTAGGATACTATAATAACGTGCCAGTTTTAATTTATTTAATCACAAGCCAATTAAGAAGGTTGAGAATTAACCCGTCTTATCTAGTATCTACCGCCACTTGTGGGAATATAGTTCAAAGCAATTATTTTATCTTCAACTTGTTGTATAAATAAACCACCTAGGTATTAATTTTTTGTTGTGAAGCTACACCAACTTTTATTGTATTTCCTTTTCTTGAATGCCGAAGTATCTGACTGTCCTCTAAGAAGTTCAAGGTGTAAATGACGTGTCACTTACGACGAGTCGCCAATCAATAATGTTTATGCCACTTAAGAATGATAAACACTAAAGTCCAATATTTATTTCAGATAGCGGGTAACCACTCAATATTCCATTTAAGTATCGTCACCGAGGTCATGGTGCTTCCGTGCCGCCATATTAGTTTATAAATAGTCCTCCATCGCAGGAAGTCAACTCAAAAACGGTTTCTTAATCTTATGCCATGCGCGACCGAACGGAACTTGCAACGCTTCCTATTGTCAAAGTCTGATTTTAAATGGCTCATTCGATTTTCAAACAATAGTTTGTTTTTTTTTCAGTTACGTAGCGTCAATAGTTGAATGATAGTAGAATATTGAATTCGAGGCGATTGTTTTTTTTTTTTTTGTTAAAGATGTCGAATGACACTGAGGCAGTGACAAATGCCCCGTCTGGCTAGTAGAATTGATTTTGGTTGAAGAAATATCTTTCAATGCTGAATGTCTTAATAACTTACAAAAAAAAATGCTAGACAAGAATTACCAATTGAAAACAAAAGGGGGATACATAAAATATTCAATACAATGATAATGGCTACAGCGGGTGGAGAGCGCTCGGTTACTTTTTTCTCGCAATGGTTTTTATTCTGTTTGAGCACGAAACGCCGCTCTCACAACAGTTTGTTACTGAAATTAAAAGTTGAAATTTTAATGAGACATTCACTTAAAATTCACTGGAGAGTGCACAGTTGAATCACTGCATGAATCATTTTCATTAGTGCGTATCGTAAGGCCGGATGTGTACATTATGAATTATAAATTTATAGAATGGCAAATAGGTCAGCAGTTACAAATTGTATATGTTTAAATACATTTCGTGAATAAAATGGACTTACTATTTGTTGATGTTTTGTGGGTATCGAATACCGAACATATTTCGGTCAACCGATTTAGATCATTGCGGTGCCATTCAACCCGATCAGATACACTGAAACCATTGACCTGTATAAGATAAAGCTTAAAACTGGGCTCGAGCCAGTTTTATTGCGACATTATCGGATATCGACCGGCTGCCGCAGCTTCCATGCGGTTATCGGCAATAAAACATCAGGAAATTGATCGGCCATTAAACTAGGTAGCGTCCGAACTGTGTGCCTACGGTAAACACAATTAAAACTGTTTTTGCAGTTTAATTAAGGCAGAAATCGAGTAAGGAAAAACAGATGGAGAATTTGGCGTGGCGGTGTCAGCAATAAAAATGCAGGAAGGCAGTAAACTTTATATTTCAGCATCAGGAAGTGAAATTAAAATGCAGAAGGAGGGTAAGTACCTATCTACCGTACTTTTACGCTAAAGTAATAAACGAATAATTAGAAAATAGCGAATTCTCGCCGGTTTATAATACAAAGACTTCAGATCGAAAGGCGAAATTGCTCAACGCCCATCATACCGAGTGCTCAATAAGCTTTTCCAATCTTAATATAATTAATTGGAAAACCCTGTGAACAGCTCCTTTCTGATAACCTCTCATTCAGTCCTTGTAGACGAAATGGAAGTATCGGAACAAGGAAATTCTTTGACAGAATATACTGTTTATTGCTTACCGATACGACCTCAAGTTACTTTAAGGATATTTTTAAGAGTGTCTACATCGTCGGTCCTTTTTATTAAAAACCAAACAAACAAACAACCAGAAAATGTAAGCACCGTAGAGGTACCGGTTTCAGTAATAAAGGCAAATGTAATAAATTTTAAGAGATTACTTGGCCAACATCAAGAAACGCTTGATATAAGAATTAACAATGGCCGCTTGCGAATGCATGAAAAGCGTACTACGAAAAGGCAATAGAAGACGTTATGCTCAATATAGATAATCAGATACAAAACATTAATATTGAAACAAATGAGACCGTTGAAAACGTAAAAGTAGTTATAATAAATACATTTATATATAGCAAGCAACACGAGGAAGAAGAAAATTATCTAAACCACACAAATGAAACCGAATGTCATATTTCAATTCAAGTAATTGTAATGGGTGGACTCCTCAAAGCTAAAGCACTGCATCTATTCTTAGATCAAGACGTAACAGAAGTCGTTTCAAGTTATATGGACGATGCGGTAGGCACTTGGCACTACAGAGAACTTTAACTAAATGGCGACAAACTATGACAATTTACCTGTCTGTGTCTGCGTTACTCGAGCTATAGCTTACGAGTCTTCGAGTTTTACATATTAGTTGCTTGCTTCTAGGCAAAGACATTAAAATAAATACTTAATTAACAATAGACGGGACAAATCGGACGAAATCTTCTTGCAATAGCCTACTGGCTGCTGGTCGGTACAAGTAGTCTCAGGTAATTTAGTCATTTTGGCTTTAAGGCTACAGAGACATGGTCAGAGATCATGATCTTTCTTCTAAATAGTTTTGCTTGCTGCTTACCATGATATGATAATCAAAATGTGAGGGTGCTCTTCAAGAATAAATTGGCTTTACAAATGCCAAAATAAATCCTAACTTAGTTATTCCATCAACGGCCCAATGATTTGCAAGGCATGCATCACGTACAAGGCATTAATCAAATCAGAGCACGAGGAATCCCGAGCAATGCTCACATGACATGTCACACGATACATAAATCTCATTACAATATAAAAGCTTTTCTCAGGATTGTTGGAAAATATGTTTTCATCCTTGGCATTAAAAGAGTTCACACTGATGTGATGTCTATAGATAATTCAGTCAGTGAAACCCTCTTGATGACAGTATGATTTATTTTGAAATTATTCAAATACTAATAACCGGACCGTAGTCTCCAATGAACATTTGCATTTAATTATTCCAATAAATAACTCAGATACGAAGAATATTCAGTTACTTTGTCTACTTTAGAGGCATGTACAGGACATATCTCCATTAAACTGATGAAACATAACACACGCAGCAACAATGTAGTTACAACTACGGATACATTAATTACTCTATTAATATTTAACGACGAAACGCATTGTCCTCAAGACTGCATCCTTAGATAATAAAGAGTCCAGCGATCCGCGCGTGCGCATGATTCACAAATATGGCGGCTGCAACATGGCCGCCGGTAGCGGGGATTGCGTTGGGATTGCATTATCCATATTCGATACGAGGTGTGCCGTATACGTGACCGGCAACGTGTTTTTAATCACGATACCTTGATTGCTAATGTCTCTACATCTTAGGAAAGTCTAACACACGCAAGAATATCAATGAATACTTAGAACTGTATCTTGGAAGGTCGGAGGCGTGTCAAAAATTATGAGATATCTACATACAATGAAATATAACAATATTTGTGTGCGTATGCTTGTCCATTTGACACTAAGCCGAGGCTTAAATGAGCTGGACAGCCACCATAATCCAATTTAACAGAACATGTGCTACAATGTGATAATCTACTTGACGACTGCGACTGGTCACGCTTCAGGGCTAAACGCAAAGTAAATATGGCTGGCGACTTTAAAATGGAAAAACGGGACGAAAAATATTTTAAGAACATGAGTGGAACATGACAAGAACATAGAGAGTTAAGAATACGTAAATTGATAGCTAAAGAACATTACTTTGAGAACTTAGTTAATTAATGCCCGTTGGAAGTGGTGGATAAGAATAATCTGCATGCGAAAGTTCAACGCAAGAAAGCCATGCATCAAGATTGGATTTACGAGCGCAATGAACTTCAACGATCGATTAATATTGGCACACTTAGTACAGCCCAGACAGAACTTTTCTAATAAATTATCCTTGAATCAACATCTGCGTGTGGTCGGCTCGTATTTGTAATCCAATAAAAATATATTTTCGATCATCTTGTAGGTCGCGGGCATCGCACTCTTCGAGAATAATTTAACATTATTAGTAAGCGAATCTTCTATCATTTTGTTTTATCGTCACCTCATATACATTTCGAATTTTGACATCGTATTTTATTATGTTTATTCTGTAGACTTCAGCAACATCATGGAGGTCGGACTTATCATTTAAATGAAAATAAAGACGATGTATTTTCCGAATGTTACTTACCATACACGCTTCGTGCCAAAGAGGTTAAAACGAGTACAGCATGAATGAGTCATTCTGCGCCTTGAAAGATAATATGCAGTTTTAACCGACATTGGCAGCAGTAAAGGCCACCTTTTGTAGTTTCACTTGAAAAGACGGTAATGGAGCCGTAATTGCTTTCTAGTGGCTACTGCACCTTAGTTATGTAGCTCGTTTCTATCGATTTTCTTTACTTCCGCGTATAGTAAACGCTTAATTATTCAGCGAGGCATGGCTTATTACAGAGTTAAAGGTCGAAGGTCTTTCGATCATATTGAGCATTTTCTTACTTAGTTTTGGCCCACATCAATAAAAAAGACTTTAAAGAACAAAGAATCTAGGTGCAATTTTCCACACAATAGGCTAAGTTCCCATCCAACTCGTTCTTGCAGACGTAACGACGACTTACAAGAGTCGAGGAAACTGGATCACGCGTCATATCGCGCTCAATTACACGCCTTAATGCTGTTAAAGCATTTATCGGAACTAACACAATTTGATGAACCTCCCCCATCCGGGAGTTCCCATCGATACCACTAATTAATGACCTTACACTAACCGAACTTCAATTATGGTAGTTAGCGACAAAAACTTGATTGAATAGACTGAGAAAAAGTTTGCGGAAGAACGGTGGAAACTACCGTTTGATGAGAGAACAGGTGTAACTAACTGCTAACTAGATTCAAAGCAAACAGAATAATAAATTGATTATTAGGACTCGACTAATAGAAACGATTATGAACCCGCATCTTCTAATGAAGCTAATAAATATTGAATTCGATGTTATGATCACGGAGGAAATTATACCAATGGACTGACTCATACTCCAGTCCTTATTTTAATTGATTTGGGGTCGGCGCAGCATGTCCTTCCATATTTTTTTGTTAGACATATCAGTACATTTTTTTTACTCGTCATCATCTTCTCATAGTTCAATTTAACGTGAACTTTAATTCTTGACAAATTGAATGTCTCGTGGTTCATTTAGTCACCGTATCATAAGTTCATGACATGCATTGATCTTTTATTTTTTGTTCTGCAATATCCTAAGAACGGTGTCAATTACGCTGTTCCGATAACCTATTTTTCTTCTCGCATTTAATAAGCATCGGTCGTAACGACTGCATGGGTCGTAAGCAATACTTTATCGGTGAGAGAGCGAGTTATATTGATTAAGTAATAAACTGTATTTGATATTAATTTTATTACAGTAGCATTTATAACAAAGTTACGATGAATGTCAACTTGAATACAAAATGAAACATCAGGTTAGAACTTGAGAGAGAGCAGCCAGATATCCATCATGCGGGGTTAGTGGATCCCGCCTCCGAATTTTTCATATTTTTTTTTTCAACTCTGTAATTCCTGTGGTTTGATATATCTTGCTATTCCTACTTGTGGCATAAGCGTGTCTAGGAACGGTATTCAAATCATTTTTTAGTTGGCATTTGATTTTAACTAAGTGCTACGAGTCGACTCAATAGACTAATTAGGTTATCTAGCAGTTATTAGCCTAGATATTAGTATTTGACTTTGTAACAGTTTAGAATAGTCATCCAATTACGAGTGGATTAAATCATATTTGAACAATTTAACGGTACCAAGGATTTGAAGCTCTCGTTTAGAATGGCGTCAATGTTTGCGTAAAAAATTTGGTTTTCAACATGTGGATAATCCACGCTAATCTCTAACATGTGGTGACCCTAACGGAATTGTAAATATACCATGTTAACGATTTGTTTGTGAACCAAACGGGAAGTCAGATTACCGTATAAAATATGGCCCATTTTTTAAGATTACGGCCTCAGTTTTCTAGATCACTAGATATTTGGTACAAATCGTGTTTTTATACGCAGTTTTATTGTTACGTGAATATTTTTAAACGTAATAAGAGCACAAAATATAGCCTTCTCTGGATTTAAACACCTAGCTTTCATTTCGTAGCGTTTTTACTAATATATTTTTCTTTTTTACCTTCATTATTTTAAAAGAAAAAACTCCAAGGCTCGATAAATCAATTTGGTTTTCAGAATGTCTTCTATTAGGGAATTTCGTTTATCTTTTCTTTGTCGGTAGGGCGTCTCCTAAAGAAATTGCGTAAAATGAATAACTTCGGCGTAATTCTCAGTTTTCAGAGATGATTGATGGTCTTTTCAACTCTCATTGGAATATGATCTTTTTACAACTTTCATTGAATCGAATGACACTGATGATTGCGAAAAATGACAAATACGTAGATGATTAATTATTTGTATATTTTTCAATGGTGATTCATCTAAGCCGCAAAAAATACACTGACATTTTTCCTGACGATTTAGAATGGCTTTTAATGTATTTTTTATACGTTAATAATTTCAGCATGTGCGAAAGACAAGCTGTATGAACGTGAACGAAACAAAAGGAGTATACTGTAAAGATCGTTCTGTAGTTTATGCCTGTCTCCATGGCAACAAGGTGTTAGTTTAATTACGTACGTATGTAATTCATGAATCAGAATCTGACCCGGGTTCATTAAAAATGACTGATTCTAATTCCGAAATCTGATCTTTTGCCCTCATTTGAATTACAAAACGGTATAAAGGTACATCTTGATTGTCTGCTGTAGATCTAATTACGATAAGATAAGTAGGTGCTTATCATTGTCTTAGCTATCAGCATGATTGAAGTGATAAGGGTTGGTGTAGGTTTCTTGTTGCAATAATAAATATTAATAATTGATCAGAGTAGGTAAGAAATTAAAAATTATTCATCTAGGTTGTTAAGTGCCTGCCTTGATTAATGTTTTAGCTAGGTAGGTAGCATTTTTATTATAATTGTAGGTAGGTGTCATAAAAATATCGTATCGTAGGTAAACGGTCTATCTATCATACAAAACGATATTTATTTGTTTATCTTGAAGCAAGTCTAGGTATTTTTATGAAATGGGGTGAATGTACCATTATCAGTAATGAGAAAGCAAGTAGGTATAATATCCAGTACATTGAGGAACGGTATCTGAGCAGGATGACATTAAAATAATACGCATTTTGTAGGTGTCCTCCTACCTACCTATAATTATGATGATGCATTACGCAGCACGTTTTAAACGAATTTGACTTATTCGATGATCCCGGATACGTGTTAGAGGGTTATAAAACCAGTTAATCAGAATGTTTATATTCATGTAATCGAGTTAAGAATGTAATTTCTCGAAGATCGTGCTAGACAGTTAGTTGCGAAATACAAAAGTTTACGTGTATCATGAAGTTAAACAGAAACAAGTTCCAAATTAGTAAACACCAATGTGTGTGTAGATATCGTAAGAATTCAATTTTATAACCCCGCATTACTAGCCCCATGTTTACTAGTTTTGACTTTAATGTTTCAAAAACAAAGAACGAAATAACGCTACTCGAAAGTGCGAAAATAGCGTTTGAACCGATCGTACCGGTTCCATTAACGAGTAAATGATTTACCTAAATGTTCAGAAAAGCATAACATACTCACAGTATGAAGCATACTATGCACAGACAGCTGTTGAATTCCCTTCTCTCTCCAATATCACCCCAACGCCGAACGAAAACACAACACTCTTGTTTATTTAGTCTATTTCAAACAAGCTCTAACGCTCCATTTAATTACTCCATTATCATATTCAACATTTCAACGCACAAATAGCTGTAATTAAATCAAAACAATTACATTCAGCGGTACTATTTATTTTTGTCGACTGTTAGAACTGCGAACGCACAGTTGTCACGATAACGACGCGACGCACGTCTCGCTCGCTGCTGTTCTCAGAACGAACTATTTTATTCTTTTGAAAATTCTTGGCTCTTCAAAAGAGTGAAGAAAATCAACAAACGAACGAATGATTAAGACAAAATAGAATGGTTGAATGAATGATGTGAACTACGGCGTAAGAGGTTGCCAAGTTAAAATTATACAATGTTTTTTTTTCAAATAACTTGTCTATGGTTTGCTAAATGAAAATACAGATTTTAATGATACATTATTTTACTAACTTGTAAATAAACTTTAAACCCAGCAGTTGACTCGTTATTTCCTTCAATTTTATTTTGTTAATTCATTTATCATAAATTCATCATTTTCTGCATCAGTTTTTTTTAAAATTTTGTATTAACTTTTCAGTCCTAACAAAAGTGTTAATGTCATTGTAAAAATGTCGTGCATTTATATTAAATAATAGTGCAGTCTAAATACAAAAAATATTTTTTTCTTACCAAACTTTTGTTAGAATTTTGACAGTTGTGATTAAATATAAAATAATTTCTGGCAACATTAATCTTCCGTCCATTTTCATTTCGCAAACTTAAAAAAACGACGACGAAAAAGAAAAAGGCATTTCTTTTTGTCGGTTAAAATATTGCTTGTTGCTGGATAATGTGAGCTAACTATCGTTTATGTTGTTTAGTTTTAATAAATTTAGTTTTACCAAGTGGACTCAGCTGAAACAGCTTGATAACGGTAAGTTTCTTGACATTTGATTGGATTTGTTTGTAAAGTGAGAAAGTGACCGTTTGTCGGGCGTTCTTAGTCGGCTGAGATGCGATCCAATTTCACATCTCAGTGTAAAACGGGCACGGCTATAAATGAACCGGCTCGTAATTAACTATTTGTTCCGCAATATTGGCCAGGTAGCCATTATTATATTCGAAAGCAGGTGTCGTTGGATCGGTTGAATCACCGTTTCTTACGTATTAACGTATTTGTGATTCGTTAAATTGATCGTAGTTGTTGACCGCCTACGCTTTAAGAAAGTTGATACACAATAGTTCCACGTTATTTACTAATTAGTTGCACATTGCATGTTGTGTGAGTCAGTTAATATTCATTAATATTGTAATTCTGCTGTAGGTGTGTGACAGGAGCATTGTTTACCATAGTATTGTTCTACGAATGTCGATAAGTCAGCATTTTATCAGATGTTTCACAAACAATCTTCCTTCTACCCTTATTCAGTATGAAACATGCACTCTTGGCCTTGTATCAACTGCAATCTTGCACTATAAGGTCAAACGCAAATTGTTAATTATTTACATGTAATTGTATTCAGGGCTAACATGAATCCTTTAAAGGAAACATGTACAAAATGGTCACTTACCCACATATGGTCTTTGTTATTGGTACCCTCATGATGGCACAAATGTGTCATAGTTTTCTGGCCACCATTCAGTCAGATTTGACCTAATTATTCTGACGTAAAAGGAGTCAACAAAAAAATGTGATCTGTTTATATTCTAAGAAAAGAAAAATACATCTTGAAAGGTATAAACAGTTCAGAATCTCCATTTGCACGGAGTGTGTTAGTATCGCTCATAATCAAAACTATTATCATAACTGGAGCTAAAGCCCATTGTGTTCAATCTTGGGAAACAACTAGCATTTGTAATAATACTCATAGAAAAGTTAGTTAGCTCAGTAGATATAAATGAATTTCCTATTAGATACCGTACTCAATTAGAAGATGCATATGCCCATAGGTTAATTGGATGGACATAAAAAGAAAACACAATAACCAAGTTTATTTATTTACTTAAAATAGGCATGCAAACAGTACAGTATACATTATTGTTGAATAAACCTTAAACTTAGCTAAGGCCTCAATATTTCTTCTAACCTAACCCTTTTATCTTCTCCAGTTTAGATTCAAAACCTGACTAAGCTCACAAACCCAAAATGGAGGATGAAAATGAATATAAAAAATTGCCAACAGAAGAGAAATGTGTTCACAAGCTATGGAAGGCTAGGGTAGCGGGCTATGAGGAGGCCATCAAACTTTTCAACCAGATTGACGACGAGAAGTCTCCGGAGTGGAGTAAATACTTGGGACTGATCAAGAAGTTTGTCACTGACAGCAATGCCGTGGCTCAGGAGAAAGGTATGTGCTTTGAAATTTGTTTCTTTACTCTTTTCTCTTTTTTTCTTTTGATTTCACTTGAAATTGTGTAATGTGTACTGCTGAACAGGCCTAATACAATTTTGGATCGTTTTCTTTATTCATTTTCTAAAGTTTGACCCACACTGGTTACTCATAGGGGTTGGTTTCAGGTCAAACACAATGTAGTTCAATACCAGTACTTTACATGGAGCAACTGTGTATCTAGTGGCGGTACTTTCACACAAGCCTAAAAGCTTGGCTTGCCCCTCTTACCTACTATTACTATTCATGATGTTAGGGCTTCTGAACAGTCTGTTTGCCTTAAGGGCTTGCCATATTTTTGGACACTAGGCATGCCACTGTATGTACCTAACCTCCACAACCCAGTTATTGTAGTAGTTGTTTTTTTGTGACATTCAAAAGTGCCTGTAATGGTCTAATTAAAATAAATGCTTTGAGTTTGAGTTTTGAATGGATAGCTCAATACCTCTTGCAGACTGGTTACTGTCATGAGAGCTTAACTCTTCATTGAATTTGATTGTGAGGTGTTACAATCAAAGACAAATAAAAAACACAAAACTAAAAAAAATGCAACTAATTTTGATGAAATAACAATGCTTTCTTCTTTCTTTATCATGTGGTTAGTGACTAGCCTGGTGTCACAATTATTGTGCCGCCCATGGGCCTCTGACTTGGCTTTACATGCTATCGAGAAATATCACTCAGGCATGCTGGTTTCCTCACAATGACAATGAAATTGATACATAAATATTTAAACAACATAAATGCCAGGGAAGGTTTCTGAAATAAAAATCTGCAAAAAATTACATTGCAATGCATGCTCGGCACAATTAGTTATTAAATAAAAATATTGACAAATATCAGTATTTTTCAGTGGTTATTAAAATGTATAGTTTAGTTGGACAGGTATTGTTTTTGAGGTTTAATAACAACCTCTAGCTGGTAATTTAATTATTACCTTAATTAACATCCAATCTGCATTTCTCACTGACCTTGTTATTTATTTACAATGTACATGATACATTCTTGTTGTTCAAATGCACGCATATTTACTTATGTATGATGACTACTGTCATTTTTGAACTCTTTTTCCTGAAAATTGTGTCACCATAAATTGAGGAGCGTTTTTTCAAAACGATACATCGTAATATGATGTTTTTTTCAGTAACGTGATTTATTTAATTACAAGGGTTTCTATAAAGTATATTAAATGAAATTGCTTATTAATTTATTCATTAGTTTAATGCGATACTTTTTACTTATACAATAAAAAAAGGAACACATAAACATACCAACAAAATGACATCAAAAACATCGAGTTTTTTCAACTTTGATACATCTACTGTTGATGTACCGTTTTGATAAAAACCCGATACATTTAGTTCGAATTTGCTGCATGAATACGGGATTTCATCTTTATAATATTAGTGGATTATATTACGGGTTCTTCATCGTCATAGCTTCGTCGTACATTGTCATCTTCGAGAGCTGAACCCTGGAGAACATCTGCATAAAATGCCTGAGCATCAGGATCATCAGATATATCACAGAATTTTTGTACATTTTCAACATCTGCTTTCTTTTTTGAAGAAATCATGTTGGTTTTAGGCAACTGAGCACAGTCAAATCGTAAAAAAGATTTGACGTTTTTCTTCTTAACATCAACTATCACTGGCGCTGCAGAATAAACTTCCTGAACACTAATTTCAATATTTTTTAAAGCGCGGGATCCAACTACAGTGTAATGTAGTATTCGGGTTTGGCTTATTTTAAATGGAAGTTTTGCCTTTATGAAATCTTTGGCATTGGCTTTCATGTCATAACTAAACCAATCTTTACCCATTCGTTGACGTGGCCATGTTTATTTAGAATGGAATAGTATTCATTTGGCGATACAATAACTTCACGTCGGCGGTAATCCTTTTCAACTCTTCCAAACACTCTATCAGGAGGCATAAAACGGCCTCGAATGGGGAAAAAGTGGGACAGCTTACAAAAAACTTTACTAGTAGTCATGAAATTTGCCAGCATGGTTAACATAATGAAGTTTTTATTTTGACTACTGCAAGAATCGGAGTACAGTTCAAGTTTCATATTCTTCTTCCCTTCCATAAGGCATTTTTCTTCCATCTTTTTCAAATATTATTTAAATGGTGGTTACAATTCAAATCTGGATCACTTTTTTCAACTGCAGTGTATTTGGACGTCTTCGGAGTACTGCGAGAACGTCTAGACTTGCGTCCTCTTTCAACTTCAATAACTGGCGTGTTATATTCTCCGTTATCCATTACTGCATACAATATTTATAAATTCAAAGAAAAAGTGCGTGCACTCTCTATAACGTAAACAATCCAACTTATGTGAATGTGAAAGATAATGCAATAATTATTTAGTTTTGTAAGAATGAGAAAGCAATATTAACAGCGTTTGATGTATCGTTTTGAAAAAATTCGATCGATGTAGATGTATCACTTTCAAAAAACTAATGCACTTCGCTGTACTTTTAGAATGATTTATGTATCGTTTACAGAAAATTCGTAAAGACCATCGTGTAGCCCTATAGAGATTGAGTACGAAACGACAAAAAAAATAATTTTGAGATTTTGATTGATGTATTGCTTTGTGAAAACGCTCCTCAATTGTGATAACATTTTTCGGCTAGTGAGTCATGCAATTTTTTTTTTTTTTTTTTTTTTTTTTAATAGCCTTGTATGTCCCACTGCTGGGCAAAGGCCTCCCCCATATCCTTCCAGGTACTCTTCTCCTGCGCCACCTCGAACCAGCCTTCGTGATGCGCGTCTAGGTCATCTCGCCACCTCTTTCTAGGCCGGCCTTGGCGGCGTCGTCCATCGTCAGGCATCCATCGTGTTGAAACCTTTGCCCAGCGGTCGTTATGCATGCGGTCATGCAATTAGGTCTTCCAAATTAAACATTTTTACATATCTTATTGAATCTACTCATCATCTGCTTAGCCATTTCCCAACTAAGTTGGGGTCCGCTTCCAGTCTAACCGGATGCTTCTGATGTGTACCAATATTTTACATGGAGCGACTGCCTATCTGAATCTTTACCAGCTAATTCTATAGCACTACAAACCCGGTTTTTCCCAGGCTTTACTATGGGACCGAAGCCGGGTTCCGCCTACCCTATACAGCATATTCAACCCATAATGTTTCCCCTGCTAGGAACAGGGGGAGAGGGGTGTAACCCATCATGCCAGGCTCAGTGTGGGTGGGTAGATGCCTTGCTATCTATGTTAATACCTATTTTACATTAATTTGTAATAAAAGTGTTGTGTTGTTAACATTTTCCTGACCACAAAGTCCCTATTATAATGAATATTATTTTTAATGTGAAATGTATTTAAAAGAGTATTAAATACATTTCAATATTTCTTGCTCTGGTTATAAATAAGCTGATGGAGAGCTGAATGAATTGCGTTCTATGCAAACAAAAGTCATTTCATTTTGGCAACAGCAGCCAAAACATCATCAATGTTTTTAATGTCATTGTTGTCATATTCAAAACTTATTTATTTTGTTACGTAATCTTCTCACTATAAAACTACTCTTTTAAAGTTATCATTATGTCATTGTTTTGGTGACAAATCATTGTTTTTATCTTTATTTAGTTATTTCGGAATTTACGAGGTAGAATTGAGACAAATAATCTATACTATAATAATAATATTATAAAGCTGAAGAGTTTGTTTGGTTGAACGCGCTAATCTCAGGTACTACTGGTTCGAATTGAAAAAATATTTTAATGTTGGATAGCACACTTATCGAGGAAGGTTATAGGCTATATAACACCACGCTACAACCAATAGGAGCTGGGCAAAAAGAAAAACAAGTCAGAACCGGCGGGTGAAACCGCGGGGCACAGCTAGTAATAAATAGAAGATGAAATTGAATCACATAACATAAAATGTACTCAGAAAATCTAAATATCTGACTAAGATTTTATTAAGTAGGTTGAGTTCTTACACAAGGGCCTATTTTAAGACCCAAAGACAAATATTAATTGTTCCTTGTCTAAGCGATTGTGCAAGAGCTGCAGTAACTGCACCTACAAGCCAATACAAAATCATTTATAAATGTAGGTTAAAATGATCATTAATTCTTGGTCATAAAGCCTCAGAATCCTTTGCGATGTTTTACGACTTACAAGTAACTGTTCCTTGCACAGACGAGACTGCTTGTTATTCTTGGTCATGCGCCAGGTTATTCACGAATTGGGTGAAATTTTGTCTTAAATGTACAACAGTTCCTACTTCTACTATAGTGTCGATAGTATGCACACTCATTATATTTATTCTAGCTAGTAATCCGCCATAGGGTCAACGTTTTGAAGCAAGAAAGAAACACATTAAATTGCAGTAAACATTGACGCATAACAAACAAACAGCGTAAGGGTTCATGCAATATTCAGTGAGGGTGAAGTGCGGGAGAAGATTTACCATAAACATAAGCTAAAAAATGCCCCTTTGAGCAAGTTTTCTTTGCTTTGCCCGACTTTAGTTCATATAAAGGGTGTAAATAGACCCTTCACGAAGCCGAAAGGCACTTGTTCTCCCCGCTATTGCGATATTTTTTTTTTTGTTTTTAGACCATACCTGGGAACCTTTTAGTTACGGAGTTATTGGGGGTCAAAGTTCCAACTTTTTCACAAGTTTTTTTCAATACAAATTTTTAATGTTATAACTTTACTTTAAATACCTCCATGCATGATCTGTTTACTATTCAATGCATCCATAAGCACAATGTTTTGAATGCGTTTCATTAAGTTTTACCGTAAAATTGTTTTATTTTTCACCCCAAATAAAAAATCGTTTCCCCACAGAAATTACCCAGCAATTTAAAAAAATCAGCAATTTAATTTTTAAACTAAAATTACTCGTAAATTGCTGATTTTTTTTCCACGATTTCGACTTCTAGGTCTCTGAAGCCAACATAAAATTCTGTAACAGAATCATGATTGTAACATTACCAGTCTGCAATTCTGCATCATTTATAAGTAATTACTCAGTTACACTCAATTGAGGGTGTCTGGGTAAAGAAATATTACTTCCTGCAGTAGTTAGTAGTAACTGAAGTACTTAACTATACTTTATCTTGGACTTAGAAGTCTACCTTGAACACTAGCTGGTCTATAGCTGGTATTGGCTGGTATGCATTAGCATACAAATAGAAAATGCATTTTATTTATTGCAGTTTGCGATTAGAAGATAACTTTACGCTTTTATTTTAAAGTGCTAATTCAATGAAGATCTTTGATTGTATGTAAATCAGCAGTAAGGTAATTTTTTTTAGTATCAACGAGTTTTGTCGTACTGCTGGATAAAGGTCTCCCCTATAACTTTCGCTGTGGCTGTGGGTCACACAGCGGCCAATTTTCCAGCAACACCTGTAAAGAGATACTTTCATACAAGTTTAAAAGCTTGGCTTGCCATTAAAACCCACTACTCTTCATGATTTAAGTTTTCTGAACAGTCTGCTTGCCTTATGGGCTTGCTTTATTGCAAAATAAATGTTTTATCTATCTATCTATCTATCTTTAGCTTGCCGTCATATTGAACCATAGGCACGCAACAGTGCAAGTCATCTATCCCGCCAGCGTTTCCTAGACAACCAACTTCTGGCACCTAATGCGTGATGACTCTGGCCCGTATATCCCGATGCATTTTGCATAATATCTCAGCTAACCCCACAGTATGGTAGATAGTAGGTACCCAAATTTTAATTACGAAAAGATGTACTGATTTGACTTTCCATTTAAAACGATGCGTCAGTACCTGAAGTTCAAGGTCACAAAAGAAGAATGCCATAGCTATACTTGGAATATATTGATTTCAACCACACCATACATATACATTCACGATTTCCAATATAACATCCCGTGTACCGTTTAAATTCGTGCTCGCATTCTATCGTGCCTCGATACCGATACACGTAACCATAACAAAATGCGATTCACAACTGTTGTTATTGAGTACAAAGACCTTCATTCTTGAAGAGACGTACTGCCATATAGTTACACTTGAATACTCTGAAAGGGTACGCAGAGTTGTATCCAAGTCCCATGTACCTACATAGTAGAGGGCGAGCCTATTGCCATCCTGTCGCAGGTCCAGTCTCCGGGCTACAATTGCGAAATTATTTATGGAAAACTGAAAATACTTTCGGAACTTGAGATCATATCCAGGCTCCAATATGGTCATCGCTCTTTGGGTCACTAACCACAAGAGGCAGTTGACTCGTTTGTTCTTAATGGTAATTGGAGCTAGAGATCGAATCATCGAATCTATAGCCGATTGCAACTTTCTAATAACCAAAACCTCTTCTATACATCACTTTACGCAAGTCACTACAATTTATAGACATACGCTGTCTTCGAAAATGTCTGATTCCACTTTCTACTTGCTTGACAGAAAAAGGTCATTATCCTACAGACATTAACAACTTTAATTCGTTGTCTAGAACGACACGAATGAATGACTCATTTTAAACTTCGTTCTTGTTATAATCCAATTGAACTGTCTCAATGTTCCAATGTTCGGAACGTTTTTAGTAATTATGTTTGCAAGGTTTCTTCAGTCACATGTTGGATCACATGGCTTTGTTCTTATTGTATGGCATCGCACGTGAACTATCCAAACACCTAATAAATAAAGGTGAATGGAGTTTAATACGTGATCCAGTTATGAGTAGACGTAGCCTTTCATGAATTTGACCTCGACCGTGAACATTGTTTGAAGAGATTTTGGAATGTTATTATGCAGGGTCGAGTTCAATTAGCTAGCGAAACGCCGTAGAAGTGAAGGGTGTAGAGAACAAAAAAAAGTTTTTTTTGTGTCTTCGATAACTGTTGTTGAAACTGCCTGTTCCACCACCTACGATTAAGTTCCCGTTAACTTGGCAGATAATTTCATACAAATCCTGATCCATTTTTGAATTTATTCGGTAAGTAGTGGCTACTCGGGCATCGTGAAATAGGCCCTTAGTGTATTTTTGTTTTTCTAACCAACATATTGAAATTTTAAGTAGATTTTCTCGTCTGGAGACTTTCTGATACTCGGTCGCCCCTCAAGAAGGAAGACGAACGATTGTGTAGGTAGACCCCTCAAAGGTAAACAAGGTGAAGGTCGCGAGAATCCGTTGAACACAGGAAGTAGTTCCTGTCATTGTTCCTATGTTTGGAACCCAACTCATCTTCATCTCCACCAATGGACGTGAATTGTGACGCTGAACATAATTTTATCACAAATTGGAGTGAGGATGTAAAAGTAACAGTAAAGCAAGCATAATGGACGACGATTAACTCAGCCAAGTGCAGTTATTATGATAGCAACCGAAGCGCATGCTTATTTCATTGTCGGCTTTCAGTTACATATATAAATAAAAAAGAAAGTAATTTTGTTTATGTTACGTATTCACGGTGGAACGAATCTGGTGTTTGGCATACATGTAGATCATGACCTGTGTTAGGATATAGGATACTTTTTATCCCGATGGTACATAATTGTGGGATAATTTCCGACCTCCGCGCAGGCAAAGACGTGGTCAAAATTTTGTGTTAAATAAAAACATCTTAACGTAAAGTTGACCTAAACTAATTTTATTATAAGTTATGAAGAAATTAAAACAAACGCTGATTAAACTTGTTCTCATTTGATAACATACAGGAAAAAAATCGGATCGATGTTTATTTTTTCATTGTTTGTGCGTCACCGGTCGACACATTACAACTATGGGGCATCGACCGATAAATATTTTCACGGAAACCCTTCGCAGTCACGCTATCGAGCTTACTGAGTATTGAAAAGGGCTGAAGTTTTTCCAATGTTTGTACTGAGATTCCGGTCAATAATAACATAACGTCACGCCTTTAATCCCCGAAGGGTTAGGCAGTGGTGTACCTAATTGTACACCCGCATTTCGCCAGTTATGTTTAAGTCCCATGTAATATGAGGCGAGCCTATTGCCCTCAACTGGGCACAAATCTAGACTGCTACTGAGAAATTCCTAATGGAAATGCCATTAACACTTTACCCGACCTGGGAATCGAACCCAGGACCTCATGCTCAGCAGTTGCGCTTGCGACCACTAGACCAAAAACAAAATCAAAAGTTATTTAATCCAATTACCTACCTAGGCAGAAAATCTAATAATTTTTTTATTGTTTAAATTGCACTAAAACATTCTTCCGAAATGTGGCCATCCTTTACCACTTTCTACTGATATTGCTGTTGCTGAGGAGTTTTTTCTCCCATTTCTCCCCAGAAATGGGAGAAAAAAGTCCCCAGCAACACATCTGTCTGTTCAGTTAGAAGAACTGTATTCTATACAATGTTATACGGGGTGTAAACAGACCCTTCACGAAGCCGTCAACCAAGCATTCGGTACATCAAACTAAGCAACTTTACGCAAAAATTTTTGCTGGGAAACGACTTTTTTTTTTGGGGTCAAAAATCACGTTTGACGGTAGGACTCAATATAACGCACTCAGAACATTGTGCTGATGGATGGATTGAATAGTACGGGGGTCGTGGAGTTGTTTAAAGTAAAAATCTTACATTAAAAACATGTATTTAAAAAAAAACTTGTGAAAAAGTTGGAATTTTGACCCCCAATATCTCCGTAACTAGAAGTTTCCCAGGTATGGTCTAGAACAAAAAAATGATCGCAATGACGGAGAGAACAAATGCCTTTCGGCTTCGTTAAGGGTCTTTTTACACCCTTTATAGGATTACATTACAAGGATTAACTGCTTAATCTTTTGTGCAGGATTTGGTAATACCTTTAAAGGAAAGTTACTATATTGTATCAATTAGTAGCAGAGTTAGCCCGCAAATGCTGACATCACAGATTGGATTCAGAGAATGCCTTGTGGCACATGCAGTTTTATCACAATGTGACGTCATAATTATTTTATGCAAATTAGAACTTCAGGTAGTACCTTGGTATTTATTGTTGTCCTGATCAATCCGGTTACTTTTACAAGGGCAATCCATAATTTAAACCAGATCTAATTATGGATGGACCCTGCAGGGAGCACAAGTAAAGTTACGAAACGATTAGCAGCATCTCTCTGTTTCACTCCTCTTTGGAGGAAACTAGGGCTACATCACCCGAGCCTATCGCAGTCCACTATTGGTCATATATAGGCTTCCCCCACAAAACCCTGGCTTCACCTTCTGCATCCACTCCGACCGATATCCTCAAAAAGGTTTTTAAGGGCCATCTAGCTTGACGGTCTATCTAACGAAACTAGGGCTAATCCTTTCAAATGTATTACGTTGTAGGTCTGGAAGCTGCGCTGGTGTTCGTGGAGAACTGCGGGCATGCCGGCAAGACGACCGGCGAGGTGATGTCTGGCATCGTCGCCAAGTGCATCGCCGCGCCTAGGACCAAGACTAAGGACATCGCGCTACAGGTCAGTTCTTTTTACTTTAGGCCCATCCTTTTTTTTTTAGACTATTTCTGAGTTGACACGCATGTCAAGTCAGAAATAGTCTAGCAGACATGTTCGATCCAATCACAATTAAGTTTAGCAACTTTCTGGGTAACATTCGAGTGGGCCTGGGTTGAACGACAGGCTATACCGTGGCGTAAATCAACCAGAGGAAGGGTTTTGCTTAACCCTCGGTGTTGGACGGGGGCGGAGCCGTCTTTGCGCATTTTTATGCACGTCCTTTAGATGTTTTGATGGGCTTCTTGACCCTGCGACAACTTTCAACTTGTTATAATCGGGGTTATATGTCTTGCACATACCTTAGCTTAAAGAACTACTATATTTATGGAAGTATGTATATGAAGTTAGATTTCCAATAAATCTTCGACCGTCATTCGTGCGTACTAAAGGAAATCAGACTACAAAGTCTGACCACAATACAAAATACTTCAATACCAATTCGTATAGCTTATTGTATTAATGCCACAGCATTAAGTAAACCACAGTTGATTTGGCCTGGTTTATTCAGAACAATCTGTAACCAGGTCATTCTTTAGTGAATTATTACAAGTCATCGCTCTGCCACTAAATTACGAATCGCTTTCGAAGGAAAAATATTTTTTTAATGCACAATGTATGAGTAGCACCTACTTACTGCATTGTTCATCAAAAGAGTAAAAACGGTACTTTTATTTACAATGTGTGTCACAAGTGTCTTTTGAAGGAACAGGGGCTTTGTAAAAATAACACCATTACATTACAAAATATGGACGAGTCTATCGCAAAATATAATATCATACTATATTTTTTATCTCGTTTTGTCAGCTTCTAAGTTAGTTTTCACAACCACAGACTTCTAGAAAAGAATCCGTAACAATATAGTACAATGATTTTTTAACTAGGTCAGAATGGGAAAATCCGAGTCTTCAGCGCTTCGGTTGTCCCTTTTTTTTTAACGAAATAAGCCTCACTCAAAAAAGAGTTTACTTATTTTTTCACACCTAGCGATAATATTGAGTATGCCAAAATTATTTTAACGACTGGTTTCTTAGAAGTTTCCATGTATCTCTTAGATTCGGATTTCGCCATACCATCCCAGTTAAAAAAAAATCACACACTATAGCAAAAGAGTAAAATCTTTTTTTTTCAAAAATTATAACAAGCTTCAATTCCCCTTACAGATAACCCTAATGTACATAGAAATAGAAAAACACGAGATAGTGGAAGAGGAGCTAATCAAAGGCATGGAGCAGAAGAACCCCAAGGTGGTGGCGGCCTGCGTGTCCGCCTTACACACGTCACTGAAACAGTTCGGTAACAAAGTGATCGCTATCAAACCGATGGTGAAGAAGATTCCTATACTGCTCTCTGATAGGGATAAGGGTGTGAGGGATGAGATGAAGGCGCTGGTTGTTGAGATGCACAGGTAATTTGAAGATTTATTTATTTATTTCATTCATTAACACATACATTTGTTTTAACAGGTTAGACCCAAGCTAACAAAAGTAGTCATAAATTGCTAATTATCCAGTCCCAAGTAACGGGTCTGGGTAGAAGCACAAGTTACACAGTGGACAACATACTAAGTGCCAAAGAGCAAGAAAATATGTCCAAACGCCGAAGTTATATCTAATGATAAAAATACCCTTAACGAAGCCGAAGGTCATTTCTTCTCCCCATCATTGTGATATTTTTTTTGTTCTGGACCATACCTGGGAACGAGAAGGCTCGTTACGGAGATAATGGAGGTCAAAGTTTCAACTTTTTCACAATAATGTTATAATTTTACTTTAAATACCTCCATGACCCCTGGACTACACAGTGCGTTGCACAATATTTTGAGTGTGTTACATTGAGTAAACGTAATTTTTAAACCAGAAAAAAGTCGTTTCCCAGCAATAATTTTGGCGTACAGTTACTTACTTTGATGTACAGAATGCTTGGTTGACGGCTTCGTGAAGGGCTCCGTTTACACCTCGTATACTTCTAGACTAATAATATAAAAATGTAAATTTTATTTGTTTGTTTGGATGTGTGGTAATCTTCAGAACTACTGATACAGGCTACTAAAATATGTTAGAAAATAAAATCTCAGCTAGCATGAACATGAGCTTTGTGCTACATATCCATTTATGATTGACCCAGATCATCTTATAAAGATGTAAGAGCAAATATTTATAACAGTACCTTATTTGGTTTCATGATGACACACATAATTCAATTAATGTTATATTATAAATCGTTTTGATATCAAAGGTTCTCCTTGAAAACTTTTCCATTGGTATACAAATATCTTATGGGTACTGGGTGCCAAGAAAATTCCTGACATTCAGTCCGAACTAACAATTGACAAAAGTCGTGATGTAGCCAAGGTTCTTCTTGGAAAGCTTGAAATATTTACCATTCTTTACATGACAATATAATTGAGTTTAACGAGAATATATTTATAAGGAGACATCTTCTTATAAATAATTTCAGTAAAAATACGTGCTCGCGTAAATGCCAGCATAGACACTGAATGACTGAACAGTATAGAAAATCTTAACCTTTTTTCAGGCTTTCCCTTTGGGACCAATGTAAAACCTTTTGTTATATTTTTGGTGATAAAGTTTTTGTATTTGTATTTATTTAACTTTTTAAGCATAAAATACACTTGAATTGACTTAATTGCATTGGGCATTAATAGTATAGGCATTAGTTGTATTGTATTTTTTTTATTAACACTTACCACTTATCTCGATTTCACAGATGGATCGGCGCAGCCATAGAGCCTCACATAGCGTCCCTTCAAGCCGTGATACAACAAGAACTAAGAGAAGCGTTCAGTACTGGTGGGGGTGTGGCCCAGCCGACGAGGTACCTCAGGTCACAGCAGAACAGAGTCAGAGATACACCGGCTGCTGATTGTGCTGATGGTAAGGACCTAGAAAAAAATATTACTTGGTTGCTTATTACTTTAATTAAGGTGAACCTGAGAAAAGGATATTTATATCCTTTTCTCAGGTTCAAAAAGCTTTTGTGATGAACACCTTTTGATTTTATTCTTCAACAAAATATCTAAATTTTTTATTTCAGGCGCAATAGAAGACGACGACGCCGAAACAGGCGGTGGAGATTCAGGCGAAATGGACCCTTACGACCTACTGGACCCAGTGGAGATTATATCTAAATTGCCTAAAGACTTCTACGATAAACTGGAAGCCAAGAAGTGGCAAGAAAGGAAAGAGGCTCTTGATGCTTTGGATAACTTACTGAAGACTGCACCAAGGCTGGAACCTGGAGACTATGCGGATTTGGTTAGGGCTTTGAAAAAGGTATTGTAGTTCTGGTATTCTTTCTGCTTACATTAAAGGATCTCCTTATTTCCATCATATCTGCAAACCCAATAGCTCTCACTAGAACAGCTACTTCTGCCAAAGATTTAATAAAATGTTGGCAATGTTTTTTATAACAAAAATTGCAAGTAGTCCGACACGTGGTTCGCATCAAATAGAGGAGAATAAAATCTTTTTGCTTTTATTTTTATTGTATGACAGATCTTTTAGACCAGCTCAAGCCAATTCCTATTCGGTAAGTGTGGTCAGTCCCCAAAAGCACCGAAAGAGAAATAAATCTTGATATAGAAACGAAATTGGGCGACACCTTGAAAGTGCAGGACATGAGTGCGATTTTGATCGCGTCTAACTATTTTTCTACAGAAAAAATTATTCATAACCCCTAAATTCTTCTTTCCAGGTGATATCAAAAGACATAAACGTAATGCTGGTCGCGCTAGGCGGTCGCCTGCTCGGGCAGATAGCCACAGGTCTTCGGAACAAGTTCTCTCCGTACGCCTGCGCATGTGTGCAAGCTATACTTGAGAAGTTTAAGGAGAAGAAAACGAATGTCGTGACGGCGCTGAGAGAGGCTATTGATGCTATTTATCCTTGTGTGAGTATGTTTGTGTTGTGAGAGGAGCTCGTAGCTAAATAATAATAGCCGCTCGGATCCATCTTTAGGTTAAGCCATGCTTGCGGAGTTTCCTCTGTGCCTCGGAAAGCACAATAAGCCGTTGGTCTGGCTGTCATTGGTAGATCTTTGACAGCTGTTGCAGGAAGTCAGTGGCCCAGAAAGTCTGACAACCAGTCTTACCAAGGGGTATTGTGTTACTTAGTTCTAACTGGGTTGTGGAGGTCAGATAGGCAGTCGCTCCGTGTAAAATACTGGTATTCAGCTGCATCCAGTTAGACTGGAAGCCGACCTTAACATAGTTGGGAAAAGGCTAGGCAGATGATGATGAGTATGTTTGTGTTGTAGTATCATCATCATCTTCCTGCCCTTGTCCCATGTTACTTCGGGTCGGCGCATCACGTTTTTTTCTTTAATTCTCCCCCGTCACCCGCTCGCTATCATTTACGCGTTTTTCTTTCAAAGCATATGGTAGTATGTATGTGGCCTAATTAAAATTCTACGTTATTTCTTACAAAAAGTCAAGGTCTCCTCAGTCCATAATTCTTTCTATCGTGTTCAAGCTTTTAATAAGTAATAATTGTTTAATTATTTTTAATAGTTTAATAGTTGTTTACGGTTTCGCCGCATGAACTACTCATTAGTATGAGTAATTAACACCCCGAAACCTTATTAATGATTGAGGGCTCCTAATGAATTTGAAATTAACAAGACAGAAGTACCCAAAATATACATACTTCTATGTGCGAGTAAACAATCGCAAACGTGACGTGTTTAGAACCCAAGTTGATTTAAGAATTAATATTAAAGACTCGCGACTTACTATTAAAGACTTTCCCTCGGCTTTGCTCGCGTAATAGTCGGAAATTATCCCACGGGAACTTTTTAAATTTAGCTTTTGACACTCGGAGATAATGTAGCTTCCCATTCGCGAAAGAATTTTCGTAACGGGATCAGTAACAGTTCCGAAGATTTCCCCTACATCCAAACTTACACTCTCTAATATTGGAATAAGATCCGTTCACATCACAATACACACAAAACCGACAAAATTCAACATAAATCTCTTTATTTACAGACAAACCTCGAAGCGATAATGGAGGACATGCTAGCAGCTTTCGACAACAAGAACCCGTCAATAAAAGCGGAGAGCTCCCTATTCTTAGCTCGAGCCCTGTGCCATACACAACCCGCTGCCTTTGGCAAGAAACTTGTCAAGGCTTATGTGGCTGGGTTGCTGAAACTGCTGGAGAGTGCTGGTGAGTAAATCTATCAAGCTAAAACTCATATGAATACATTCAAATTTCTTATTGTTTGACAAATATCACAATATAGCAGTAATCAGTAATTTCCAAACTGCAGAACAGTTTTTCAGTTGTTTGTGAGCTTTACCAGGTATAGAGAAATTAGAGTATTTTTAGCAAAAATTCTCCAATAGGTGGACTAGGGAATTTTTAAATGAGATCTTTTTGGAGTAAGGTGTTATAGGGGGGCGTCCACTAATTACGACAGCCGATTTTGTCGAATTTTCGAGCCCGGTCCCCCCATGGTAAGATGTCGTGAGATTTGACTTGACCCCCTAATCCACCCACCGTAATCTGGGAGAAAAACGCCTCACGTAATTAATGGACACTCCCATAGGATGTTGAGATGACTTCCAAAATTGTGATCTAATATTGAGGGGAAATCGACTATCAACTGTTTTGGTCTTGTAATTCCAGATTATATTTCTACTAGCTGTTCCCGGCATGCGTTGCAATGCACCTTTTTCCTATCCTACCTACCTATCCTACCTACCCTACCTACCCTACCTACCTATCCTACCTACCCTACCTACCCTACCCTACCTACCCTACCTACCCTACCTACCCTACCTACCTACTTACCTACCCTACCTACCCTACCTACCCTACCTACCCTACCTACTCTACCTACCCTACCTACCCTACCTACCCTACCTACCCTACCTACCCTACTATAATTTGAGATTTAAACTATCCTATCTCTCAAGTTGGATCGAACTGCACATGGTGTGCGAATTTTATTATAATCGGTTAAGTGGTTTAGGAGTCCATTGAGGACAAACATTGTGACACGAGATTTATATATATTAAGATGACTTTTTAAGTGAAGAATTACCTTCCCTTTTCAGATCCTTCAGTACGAGACGCCGCCGCCGAAGCCTTAGGTACCGCCACCAAACTGGTAGGCGAAAAAAACATAGCCCCACACATCGGCAAACTAGACAACTTGAAAGAGCAGAAGATCAAAGAGTTTGCGGACAAGGTATGGATCGCGCCGGTTAGTGGATGTGCAATGTGGAGGTTGTAGTACTAGACCGTAGTGTAGTACCCCTCTCATTGCGGTCAATAAGTCTGCAGTTGATTCTCATGTGAGCTACTGCTCTGGCCTCGACACGCACTATATGCGAAAAGCTTGTGCCGTTGATTTTTTTTGCCATCAAAATCAAAGCATTTATTTAAAGTGGGCCAGTTTCAGGCACTTTTGTATCGTCGAAACAAAGACAACAATGAAATGTAGCTACAGTCCCAGTCACAAGGCATAAAAACTGAAAGTACTAGTTGCCCATTCCCTAGTGTAGATCTCTATGGAGAAGAACGGGCAAGAAACTCCATGGACACTCGTTTAAAATGTCATCAGCAGAGCAACTAGTTGCGTCGTCAAGCGAGCTAACTACCCAAGTTGCACCGGATGATCATTTATGTATTCCGAGGCAATTTAAGGGCAAATTAGCTGTGATGTGATTGGTTGTCTAATATCTCCTATCTAAATAGATTGCTAATGAAACATTTTCAAAAAGATTTATTTATTTTTTTGACTCTCAAAACCGGGGGTGTGATGCAGACTAATTTAATATTAGTGGTAAAAATACCTGTTAATTCTTCACATCAATACAAGAATAATATTTACAATTTGTTTTCTAAACATTTAAAACCCGTTCATTTCAGGCCGTAATACAAGTGAAGGTCGCAGCTCCTAAGAAAGAGGTCAAATCTAAGGCGGTGGCGTCGCCGTCAGGTAAAGGTGATGCTAAGCCTACAGCCGGCTCATCGAACCCGAAACCAGTCAGACGACCTAACTCCTGTAAGATATTTTTTATTTTATTTTTCTTTATATTTGTGTTCCAAGTGGAGTAAAATGAGGTTAGACTTTGCATCCACGAATCTTCTCTACATTCGCAGTTTTAGTTTAGCCGCTGAAAGTGGTTCAAAGGAATGTCAGCTGCGCTGTTGTTTGGTAAGGATAAGGTGCTGTTGAAAACCAGCGTCAGGTACTAGTTTTCTGGCATTTATGCTAAACCTTTTTTTACGTTTCAGTATACCTCAACTCTAATACAAACCTCATATGAACGTAATGTAAGTGTTCATATGAGGTTTCTAAATTTGGACAACATATTTTGTAAATTATGTTAACATGATATATTGAGGAGGAGGAGCTCGTGGCTTAATAATAACAGCCCCTCGGGTCGATCTTTAGGTTAAGCTGTGCTTGCCTAGATTGGTCTGTGGATGGGTGACCACCCATTACATACCGAGTTTCCTCCGTGCCTCGGAAAGCACGTTCAGCCCCGTCATGTTGGTCCCGGGTGTCATTTGTAGATCTTTGGCAGTCGTTAGGTAGTCAGTGGCCCAAAAAGTCTGACAACCAGTCTTACCAAGGGGTATCGTATTACCCAGTACTAACTGGGCTGTGGAGGTCAAATAGGTCGCTCCTTGTAAAATACTGGTATTCAGCTGCATCCGGTTAGGCTGGAAGCCGACCTTAATATAGTTGGGAAAAGGCTAGGCAGATGATGATGTTAACATGATATATTGATTTCCAGCAAAGGCCCCGGCTAAGAAAGCACCGGCGTCTCGCGCACAGCCCAGTCCGCCGCGAGAACAGGAACTCTCGCAAGAGGAAGTCGACGAGAAGGCCGAGATGCTGTTCTCGGGTGATATTGTTACAGGTACGATATTTCTCACTTCAGCATCACGGTCTTCGGCCTAACCTTTCAGGAATATTAAATATCTAACGTGATCCGTTGCTCCATTATTGCTTGAAAGAAATATAGCCAACAAATACATGCATCCATATGTTAACAGCTGGTGGTGGTAACAAGACTAACAAGCACACAGAAAGAGTTACCGATATGATTTTGTATTGTCACCGCATTGTCTCGGCGAACCTAATATTGATGTCTCTTTTTGACTGGAGCTGATGCAACGAGAGGATTTTGCAGGACAGAGTATGTTAGCCTAGTAGAGTTTTGCATAAGCATGGGATCCTGGTGTAGGTACATCAGGACACATCAGTCAACGAAATAGAAAAGATTTTGTATTGTGTCTTTTGTCTGTGTTATTTACCCTTTTCATAGTGTTATCCTCATTCGTGACTCCTGAGCATGAGGACCTGGGGTCGATTCCTGGGTTGGGCAAATTGTTATTGGGTTTTTCCATCAGAAATTTCTCAGTAGCAGTCACGGAGTCTGGATTTGTGCCTGGTTGATGGCAATAGGCTCGCCCCCTATTACGTGGGACTGAAACATAACTGGCGAAATGGGTGTACTATTAGGTACACCTCTGCCTAACCCTTCGGGGATAACAGGCGTGATGTTATGTATATTATCCTCATTAATTTCTCGTTCCACAGCCCTCGGCGACGGTAACTGGAAGAACCGCCTATCCTCAGTCCAGAGCTTCCACTCCACAATCCAGACCCTATCAAGCAGCGACGTGACTTCACAAGTATTATATCGCACTTTGAACAGAAAGCCGGGCTTGAAAGACACCAATGTGCAAGTACTGAAGGCGCGACTGGAAGCCTGCAAATATATTACAGAGAACTTCCCCGTTTCTACGTAAGTTTAGTTGATCATTGTTTTCTTTCTTCAGCAATTTTCTTGACCTAACTTGGCCTATACAGGGTGTAAACGGACCCTTCACGAACCGACAACCAAGCATTCTGTACATCAAACTAAGCAACTCTATACAAAGGCTTTTTTTTTAAATCACGAAGTACGGTAGGGCTCAATGCGCACTCAAAACATTTTGCTGATGGATGCATTGAATAGTACGAGAGTCGGGAAGGTATTTAAAGTAAAGTTAAAATATTAAACACATTTATTTTAAAAAAAAAAACTTGTGAAATAGGTGGGACTTTGACCCCCAATATCCTGCCTGGGAACCTGCTAGTTACGGTGAGTAAGGTCTAGAAAAAAAATCTCAATGACGGGGAGAACAAGTGCTTTTCGGCTTCGTTTAGGGTACTTTTACACCCATTATACGTTCACTGTGGAAACACTTGGGGGAAGCCTATATCCAGCAGTGGACGTCTTTCGGCTGAAATGATGATGATTCCTTGAGACATTCGGGTAAGAGTCACTCGTTTTACCTTGATTAGTTCCGAGCCCGCCTGAGCATGATTCAGTGATGGTAGACGGCGAGCTGGGTTTACCAAGGCATGATCAAAATGAAATCCGAATATTTGTAGTATTTAATTGCTTCATATCGCCGTTTTTGTTCAGCAAGCTTAGCTGACCTACTCCCAATTAATCAGTTCTAAAAAGATGTTTTGTTTTTCTCAACAGGATAGCCGCAGACTTCGTTCTCCAAGACGTAGTAACGAAACTCGGAGAGGCGTCGTGCGCAGGCATTTGTGCAGAGTGCCTTACCTCCCTAGCCGAGGCCTGTGGACTGGAACATGTCCTCAATGAGGGACTCACCTTCGCCATGGATTCCCAAAAGAATCCTAAAGTGCAGTCGGAGATGTTCAACTGGATGGCTAATGCGATTAAGGAGTTTGGTTTCAAGTAAGTTGTTACTAATCAGTATAAAATCGGTGACATACATGAAAAAAAAAATCTCTCACCAAATGCATAACCTCCTCCCTTTTTTGAAGTCTATGAAAAATATATATCTCTTGTGCTCTGGTGTACTTCCAAAAATCTAAAGTTAAACCGAAAGGTCTGGTAAATAGTAACGTACTTGTTTGTAGTGAATACTTACAGATGTTGATATGGGAAATCGAATTTTAGATAAAATGGTAGAACTTTGAACTTGAGCTGTAGAACATTGTCTCTGACACTCATGTATGCATGACAGACTTTCACTATAGCCTGATGCTAGGACACATATTTTGTCATTTTATCTCTCTCACGCGCTAGTGGTTTCAGAATATGAGCGAGAGAGCACTGTATTGTTTGTTGTGCAACAACACCCTGCTGACGAATGTCTAATATCTTGTTACAGCATGAACATAAAATCAATAATCGCCCACTGCAAGAAAGCGCTCACGGCCACCAACCCGAATGTCCGCACATCAGCAGTGAACTTCCTGGGCATACTCTCTTTGTACGTGGGACCGTCGCTTATCAACCACTTTGACACGGAGAAGCCGGCAACAAGACAGCTGATCAGCTTGGAACTTGATAAGCACGCTAACAGCTCGCCTCCTACGCCTACACGGCAGCTTGGAACTGTTAGTAAGGTAAGCAAGATGAACCCATTTTTAAGAATATTATCAAGCCAACATTTGGTATGAGCCCTTAGGCTAGATGTGCGACGGTCTACGGAACATAGCAGGGCGTATACTAAGAGGACCGGTACAAGAAATTATTTCAGGAATGTTATGGGAATCCAATAAATTTGATTTGTTTTATTTCCTCATACGCAATGTATCGTTATCGTGGCAATACGCACGTAGCGAACGGCAAGCGCAACGACTAGTTCGATGAACTCTGTAGCTAGGCAGGAAGTGAACAGCTGATTTCACGCGTCGTTCGTTAGAGTATTTCAACATCCACTTTTGATTTTAGCCGTATTATTTACATAAATTGAGTGCTGCGTACAGGGAATGTAATTTTACATTGAAATAAAGGAATAGTAACTGAAAAATGAATCAACAGGTATTCACTATTAAATATTTTGTTTTATGTCCAGTCTGCCAGCAAAGCCTCAGTGGACGACATAGAGGAAGCGTTCGAAGACGTGGCTGAAGACGAGCCAGTGGTCGTAGAAGACAACAGACAACGCACCGACCTCGCGCCACTCATCACCGACGCTCTCATAGCCGAGATCAACGACAAGAACTGGAAGGTAACACTTTTTACTGTAATTTGAACCTTATAACAGGCGGTATTTGGAATGAACCCAGTCTGCAACCAGAGCCAGTGTTCAAGAATTGGATGGTAAGCCGGTTTATTCTACACTGTCATTATGAAGGCAGAAAACTGTCATGTGTCTTGTGTGTTAGAGTCGACTCTACAAAGCCGAACTATTTTTAGAACTCTCATCTATCTCTTTTACGCCTGCAAAGTGTACCTCATTTGCATGAATAAGGTATGAGAGCAGAGTCAGACTCACTCAGGTTTCCATTTTACCAGTAATTACTTAGTACCTCTAGAAATTAATTGATTGCAGAAGCGCTATTCAGTATTGGTGGACAGATAACATGATTGCTTCTTTCTTCCTTTCTCTAGTGGAAGTCTTCTCTGTGATGCAGAAAGCGATAGGTTTACGGGAAAATATGAATCCGGCTGGGTAGGTTCGTCCAGCCCTATCTGCCGGACTTTCCCCAACTAAACAACCTTTTTGTTGGAATATTGTTGGTCCACCCTTAGTAATAGAATTCAAAAGGTAACAGTGATCTAATTGCATCACCAAAAATCTTACTAATAAATAACTTCAACTTTAATACACAATAGAAGATTTCAATTTACATATTTTGACCAGAAATACGAGAACTAAATGTACGAGATATATCACTGTATGCGAAATTGTAATCATTTGCCCTTATCTACAGGTCCGCAACGAAGGTCTAGACAAAGTAAAGGCAATAATTATCAGCTCAGCACCTATCAAGTCTTCGCTAGGAGAGCTACCGGCCGCCCTATCTGCGCGGCTACTGGACTCTAACTCGAAGCTGGCGCAGAGTGCGCTACAGATTTGTGAGGCCTTGGCCACAGCTATGGGAACAAAGAGCAAGTCACATATCAGGACGTTCTTCCCGGCTTTCTTTCAAGGTAAATATAATTTCAAATACTAATTGTAATGAAACGGATAAGGATAACGACACTGCGCTCCAGAACTCAAATTGTCGACGTAGCTTATAAAGCGGCGAGACTAAAATGGGACTGGGCAGGCCATGTCTGCTGGATGCTGCACAGCTGTTGGGGCGAATATCGCAAGACTCAAGCTCTGAGACAGCTAGCCGGGGTTGTGGCAGACCGAGGAGAAAATTGCGGGAATCTTGGAAGCACATCATCGTGAGAAGTGGAAGGAATGGGGGGGCCTTTACTCAGAAGTGGGATAATACGGGCGAATTGTTCATAAAATTAGGCTAAAAATCAGCTTCGGAATGTCAAAATTATTTCAGACAGTCCCCTAAAGTGCCAGCTCTTCAGCATTTTCTAGTTTTTTAGATAGGGAGAAGATGCTGGAACTAACTCTTCAGCAACATATCTGTCTGTTAAGTTAGAAGACGAATAACCATTACGGTTAATTTTCTTCGCAGCTATGTAAAACATTCTCTGTTTGGAGCAATATTCTAGGATATTTTTTTTATTTTGGCATTAAAGTGCGTTCGTTTTCTTTCATAACAAAGTGCCTTCAGTCTTCTTTATTCGTTTTTCTGTGGTGGTGCTTATAACTTCATGACCTTTTTCTGCCTGCCCTGTTTGTCCTGTTGGATTTGTCTAAGAAGTCCTATAAAGTCAATAACTGTTTGTTTGTCCCCAGCTTTCGGCGACAGCAAGCAATGGATCCGCACGGCCGCGGTGTCGTGCGTGGAGACGTGGTGCCGCGAGGCGGGTGCGCACGCGCCGCTGGAGGGGGAGATGCTGTTCGACGCGCTCAAGTCCGGCAGCCCGCTGCTCAGAGCTACCTTACTGCAGTGGCTGGCTGAACATCTGCCTAATGGTGAGTTTGATAATATTAAGACATTTAGACATCTCCAGGATTTTCGCATTTATTAACTGAATTAGCGGAATACAGTCTTGACATATTTCCCTATTTTCATATTGTGTCACAATTATCTTCAAAACTTAAATTCTGTTTTCGTTCACAGTACCACCAAAATCCTTCCCCCGTGAAGAGCTAATGGTATGCTTGCCCATCCTGTACGCGTGCCTGGAGGACCGCGCGGTCGACGTGCGCAAGGTGACGGGCGACTGTGTGCTGCCCTTCATGTTGCATCTTGGGTACGAGTCCATGCACAAACTGCTGGATAAGTTGAAGGTAAATATTGAGAAGAACTTATCAGATCATGAAAAACATGACTGAATGGTTTAGGAAATAGCACGCTTTTTCTTCTTCTTAACGTGTCGATGGCAATTTAGATTGCGTCGATCTAGAACTGGGCTTCGAATGTCACGCTGACCAAAATACTCACGAAGGATATGCACGCGAAACAACAGTAAACTTGATGCCCATTCAGTTTTATTATGCATCGGTCTACGTGGTGTGACCTTGGATTGCAATTTGTGTCTAAACATGCCACAAAGATTCTGCCATATTTGTACTAAAAATGTCTAAGTGCTGCTGGTCTGATTCGGCACACGCCTACGGAAAAGATCGAAGATATATTTTGAGTTTTGACACCGGTGCCCCGTCAGGCTGACCCGAAATTGTAGCATGCCTTCATCAATAATGCCACACCTCTGTGCAGTCTTTTACTTGTACATAATGAATTAACTAGATTGACAAAATCCCATACCAAACTTGTAAAATCCTGTCTTTGAATATGTTTATTAACTAAACGAACCTTTTCTCCACCAGCCCGGCTCCAAAACAGTAGTACAAGCAGCTCTAGACAAAGCTCGTCCCAGCTTACCAGTCCAGCCTCTACCGCCGACCAAGAGCAAGAAGGAAGAACCACGCGGCGTCAAGTCAGCCGGCGCTCTGAAGAAGGAGACTGAGAAGAAAGGCGCTGTTGTCAAGGGCAAGGTAAGTCGTGCAGTCGTAACCTGTCCCGCATCGCATGTTAGTGCCATGCAGTACCTGACCCCTCTTCTGCTTGGTTAGGCGCGAATTACATAGAAACTGTGTAAGGTGAAGGCGAGGGGCAGGCGTGATGCTGCTTCAAAACGTTTTCATACAAAATGTACGTAGGCGGCGTGTCGTGAATTACACTCAAGCGGCGCGGCGCAGGCACGCCGTTCTTTCGTATCCTTCTCTTGCGCCGCACCGCCACCTGCCGTTTCTGTGTAATTTGCGCCTTAGAGGGGTCAAGTAGTGCAGGGCACAGACTACAGCAATCAAGCTTGTTCTACCTCACAAATTACTAGCCGAGAGCTGTAGGCTGAAAATATCATCACCACAACCTCCAGGCCGTTTTCGTGCTGAGCATCTAAATAGTAACAAAGCGAATAGTTTCATAACAGTTGAAGTTCTACTTTAAAACCATTGCCTACAGCTGAAATCTAAATAGCATAGTATCTACCACGTCGGTCCGAATTGGCAGTGTAATGCTAGTGGTAGTACTTTCATTTATTATATTTACTTCAGTATAAGACATTAATACTAAATGAAGTTATCCTTTTATTCGGTCTTCTCACAGAACCACAAACATTCTAACATTATCGTCTTCCATTCATCAGCAAACAAGTCCAATCCAGTGTTGGTCTCCACGAGCGCTTTGAGCATCATAAGCATACGCGGTGCATACAGTGCGATAAAATGGGACATTAAACAATTTATACTTTCTAGAGCGATTATAATTATTTATACAACGCCTAAAAGCTTGGCTTGCCCTTATAACCTACTACTCTTCATGATGTTAGGGTTTCTGAACATTCTGCTTGCCCTAGGGGCTTGCCGTATTGTTGGCCCCTAATCACGCCACTGATACAGACACACAGTTATGTGGCAAAATCATTTCTATCAAGACCAATTCTACTTTAGCAAGATCATTATTCAACAACAATCATTTCTCTCGTACAGGGACCAGCAAAATCCGCCACAGCAGCAAATCGAGGCAAGAAGGACGACGAGGATATATCCCCTCTCCTACCAAACAACAACGCTAAGAACCAGAGAATCATTGACGATCAGAAACTTAAAGGTTAGCACTGCATTCTATTACTAAATAACCCTTTTTAGTTACCCTCCATTATGTATGTTTTAATTTTCTTCATATCAAAATACGTTTTTGCTGCGTGTGTCATGAGGATTGGTGATTGATCTTCTTGTAAGAGTTAATGTAAAGGTATTACGATATACATATTTTCTGTCGTTTTCGTGTTAGTTTGGTGATTGTAAAGTGTGACAGTGGTAGATCATCTATTGGATTTGATGTCTGCGACTGATGGTTGTATACAAATTTCCAGTTGGTAAAGAAGTTTCTGCACGTGGGATGTGTGTGTCTGTAAACGTGATTCAGTAGAAATCGGAAAAATCGTCTTTTGCAAACAGACAATTTTTTTTTTGTTCACCGTGATTTTTTAGTCGTCTTACAACGGCAGCTCACTTCATGTATCCAATGACTACTTTTTACGACATTCATTAAAAAAAAAATTGCCACTTATGAGATTTGTATAAATTAAAAATAAAAGTATTATTCATTATTATGACCAGTGATCGGAGTAGGTAGATTGATTTTTGGTACTTGTATCATAAATGCACACAGAAAGAATAACATGGATAAGCCATTTTTCCGGAAAGTAATTCCGGTATTTCCGGATTCAATTAAATATTGTTAATGTTGGTAGTGATATTATTACTACTCAATTCAAAATTTAAAGGAAGGTATCAAAACTAAATTAATTCATTATTTATCTGTTGAATAATAAAAACAAACACACCAATAATCCACCAATTCTGGAGGAATGTCCATAGTAATATATACGTTTCGGATCAATGACCCCAGTTCAATCTACCTACTCCGATCACTGATTATGACGCATGACGTAGTTGAAATGCTCGCAACAGCGAGCGATGATCTATTCGACTCGTGCGCTGGGTAGGTATGTTCTACCGGTTGACACGTAAACATTATTAACATGATGTTTCTTAATTCTAATGTATTATTTATTTTGCTTTGTACCTATCTAAATTAATGGTAAAGTAAAAATAATGGCGCCTAGAGGTACTTCATGTCGGAAACATTGAGTGGACCACCTTTGTAAGACGACTAAAAAGTCACGGTGTATAATTTCGATTTATGTTTAAACAGTTAAACATAACAGCATGGTAAAAACGATGAATGTAATTAGTTAAAATCATCCAAAAATGCGTTTTATGTCTTTATCAGTATTGAAATGGAACTTCACAACTCCTCGCGAGGAGTTCTTCGAGCTTCTCAAGGAGCAGATGACAACTGCTGGAATGAACAAACAGCTCATCGGCAACATGTTCCACAGTGACTTCAGGTGTGTGTCATTTTTATAATGTTTATGTACCAGTATGTCAGTCTCCAGGCGTAAAGAAAGGTTTCAGGTTAAGAGGTTGTCTTTAGGAGAGATTGCGAGATTATAAACAAATTGTGTACATCACTATGCCATTTATTGGGCAAAATAGATTGTTTGCTAGAGCCAATAAATTCTGTGGTAGATCTTGCTTTACCCATAAATAATTTTGTCGCTCACTTATTGTTCATTTTGAGCCGCGTTGACACATCAAAGTATGATCGGAGCCTTACCAACCCATCCGACTGCGCTCAGATTATGGGTTGCCACAATACGAGTTGCGTCCGAGTAGGTATCCGAGTCCACTCGGTCCAAGCATACTCTGATCGTGTCAACGCGGCTTTAGAGCTAACTCCACTTACCTCACAGTCACAACCATATTCAATTAATATTTGCTTCCTCTCTACAGATATCACCTAAAAGCAATAGAAGCCCTATCAGAAGACTTACACGAGAACGGCCAGGCATTAATGGCGAACTTAGACCTGGTCCTCAAATGGCTGACGCTGAGGTTCTTCGACACCAACCCATCAGTCATCCTCAAGGGTCTGGAGTACCTGTCTATAGTGTTCACACATCTGATGGACAGTGATTATACCATGCCGGAGTATGAGGCTAACTGCTTTATACCTTATCTTGTGCTCAAGGTGAGTTGAATTTGTTTAACTTAATAACTAGATTCGTACAGGCGTAAATTACTGATTTAGGGCAATGTCGAAACGTCAAGATTTCTGTGCTATGCAAGTTGATGTGTGGCGATCTCATCTTGTTTGCGGGGCGAACACGGCCAGATATTGCACAGGATAGAGATGTTTGGAAGGAGAAAGGGGAAGCCTTTGCCCAGCAGTGGGACACTCAAAAGAATAACAAGAAAAACATACACCTTCCAGAATAAACATTCTTGATGATGAAAACTGCAACAAAATCTTTTGTGTATATCTATGCATGCATACAGCCAGACACGTAAAGCCACTTGATTTTATACTATGAAACAAGATTATAATTATTATCTATGGAGATAGAAATAAACTAAAGGCTGCGACTTAGCGTAGCTTCCTAGCCACTAGTGACTGAAGATGACGTTAGTATCTGACCAGTAGACTCCTAGATCATTCCCCTCCCTTTATCCCATTTATCGTCGGCGCAGCTTGTCTTCTTCATCCATATATTATTATCATAAGTCTCTTGCCCTTATCCCTATTCATTTGAGGTCGGCGCAGCATGCCTCTTCTTCCATACTTCTCTATTACTCGTCATCTTTCTTGCCATATCATCCTTTACACATCGTTTCTTTGGTCTTCCTCTACTCTTATACCCATCCACATTCATACTTTCCTCACGACATCTTCTTCTTCCATACTTCTCATAATAATGACTTCTTGGCCTATGTATTTAATTGATTGTGGACGTCATGTCCTTGATCGCTCAGATGTCTGACAACAATCTAGTTCGCATGACTAGAAAGATAAGTGTTCGATAGTAATGCTAGATTGTGTTTTATTTATAGATAAAATTATGAATTGGCGATGATAATAATATTATGTTTGCATAATTTACCTTATAACTGATAATAATATGTCAGTCAAGTATTAGTTGTGTACAAGTTCAGATACTATTGCTGTTACACCAAATTAGGCTTTTATATTCGTTCTTTTATTGTGTAGTTAAAGTATATTTTGTGTTGGTAACAGGTGGGTGATCCTAAGGACACAGTCCGCAACGGTGTGAAAGCTCTGTTCAAACAAATATGTGTGGTTTACTCTGTAACCAAGTTGTTTGGGTACTTGATGGAAGGATTGAAGTCGAAGAATGCAAGACAGAGGGCTGGTAAGTTACTTATGATACTTCATGCTGAACAATTTCGTTTTAGAGAACTTACTTTAAATAATGTTCTATAAATATTGGTCTTTCTGTAAAGTATGTTTACAATTCTTTTTGATCAAGACACTTGAGCTAGTGACCGAGTGGTGGCCAAGGTTTGGCCAAAGGCATCAGGGCCGTACTAAAGCTCATTGGGTTGTTGATATCGACAAAGTCGTGGGAAACACCTGGATAACGGACGCACAGAACCGGGAAGTGTGGCAGAAAAAAGAAGAGGCCTATACCCAGCAGCGGGTGATTCCGGGCTGATATGAGAATGAGTAGTTAGTGTAATGTATATGAATTGCAGATAGGCTGAAGATACCCCTTTACTAACACAGTATTGAATTAAGTCCTACATACCGACACATCAAAGGTTAATATACAATCTTGCCCACAGAATGCTTAGAGTGCATCGGCCACTTACTAGAGACGTACGGTTCGACGGTAATGGGCAGCGGCGGCGGCGGAGCCCTGAAAGAGTTGGCGCGACACATCGGAGACCGCGACAACGCCGTGCGATCCGCTGCGCTCAACTGCGTCGCTTCTGCTTACTTTTTAGAGGGGGAGAAGGTGTACAAGATGATTGGACAGGTAAACATACAGAAACTTTAATAGCAAAAGTAAATATGATTCTAGGTTAAAAAAGAAAACTATAGTAGACGCTATAGTCTACTTCTGAAGCTCGGATTCTCACGCCCAGGTAAGCACGACGACCAATCTTTTTGTTATTTCAAACACAATGTAAATTGTTTGTTAATAAAATTGAAATCAAGCTAAGCAAAACTAGTATACGCTGATCTCTCATTGTACGGGACGCTCATATAAAGCAAGGCAGGTTATAATGGAAATCTATTGCTTGATGTGTCGCCGTGTGTACTAGAAATAAAGAATAAGGCTAGGACTGTCTTTATGCCTAGCCGTGTTTATTTAGAAAGAAACTAATTAAATAAACTTTTACTCTGAAAACTTCAAGTCAAGTAATAATTGTAAATCAATGCTTTATTCGACAGATTTCAGACAAAGATCTGTCGTTGCTAGAAGAGCGTATCAAGCGTGCGAGTAAATCCCGCAGTGCTGAGACGAGACGCTCTATGCTGGTGCCACTGTCTGCGTCTGGGCGACCTGTGCAGATACAGCAAGAGGTATGTAGCATTACATTAATAGGTATACATATAGTAGTATAGTATAGTATTACATTAATTATTTATGTAAACGTCATGAACAGTAGTGGTACATCATCATCATCATCTGCCTAGCCTTTTCCCAACTATGTTGGGGTCGGGTTCCAGTTCAGACTTCAAAATCAAAATAAAAAGGTTTTATTTCACATAGGCCCAAATGTGCACTTATAAAACGTCGACAAAAAGGTGCACGGTTCGGGTTTGTCGTTTCCTATGGAGAAGAACCGGCAAGAAACTCCATGGTTACTCTTTTCAAATCATTTGGTGTTACAATATTATCATGGTTACATCATTTGTACTTAACTATGGGGGGACAGCGTAGGCCCGACAATAAGTCGTTGTTTACTACAAAAGATGTAAAAAAAGATACAAAGTCAACAAAAGCTAACAAGCAGCTAGAAATCTACAATGCCTATTTGACCTCCACTACCCAATTACTACTGGGTAATACGATACCCTGGGCTAAACGTGTAACAGTAGTGGTACATTGGCGAACTGACTGTCACAAGGCATTCTCTTCCAATCAACCTGTCATAACATTATGTTTATGTCTGTCTCCTTGGTCTAACGGTCACCAAGGAATTTACCACTAATCTAAAGAATTTTCATAATATTTTATGTTTTACATTGGTGTTAGTTGCTAAAACTGTGTCATTTCAACAGGATCCTGAACCGCCAAGACGTGTGATAACAGTGGACACGACTCCTGCTGAATATGAGGAAGAAGAGGAGGAGGAAATGCCTCCACCGGTCGCGCCGATGCCTGTGTAAGTACCTAGGTGTATTTATTTTAGAAAAAAAGCTAGCTATAATTCGAGAGTCCGTTCTTTGTGACTTGGGAACCAAATGTGTTGCCTGTCCAGGGTAAGCAGTAATTAAAGTGACCTAAGGACCAAGCGCTTCCTACTTGTCATACATACAGCCCTCCATAAACTGATGGGGTGAATTCACTAATCATACTAAGATGACCGGTACAAGAAATTATTTCAGGAATATTATGGGAATCCAATAAATTTGATATGTTTTATTTCCTTATTCGCAATGTATCGTTACCGTGGCAAAACGGACGTAGCGAACGGCAAACGCGACGACGAGTTCGATGAACTCTGTAGTAAAGCAGGCAGTGAACAGCTGATTTCACGCGTTCTTCGTTAAGAGTGTTTCCACATCCATTGTTGGATTTTTTATTTTAGCCAAATCTTTACATAAATGCAGTGTTGCGTACAGGGAGTGTAATTTTACATTGAAGTAAAGGAATAGTAACTGAAAAAAAAACCGGCGAAAAATTCCGGTGGAATATGATTCAAAATAAGGAGCTGAATGCACCCTGCCAGTTTGTGGAGGGCTGTCCCTTACACCCTGTATATTAGTTGTAAATCTCTCGATGCCAATCTATCTATAGTATAGAAATACAGGGTGTATTTCTCATCAGTATCTATCCAGCCAAAATCGCAATAACAGGAAAATTTACATATTAGAAGTAGGTGAGATTTTACAAAAGATGAGAGGTGAATGTTCAAGGAGACTAAACAGGTCATATCGATTCAGCAGAATCTACTTCTGTGCGCAAAATACTCTCTTTGGACGTGGAGTTACGTACACCAGCTCGCTATACAATGCAACATGTTCCGCAGCATCCCGCCCGAGCCGCGCATCATAGCCGGCCCGTTCGGGCTGGACCCCGAGCTGATCGCGCAGCTGGACGCGGCCGTGCCCGTGCTGCGGCAGCCGGCCGTGGCGGAGATCGACCTGAAGTTCCTGGACGAGCCCATCCCGCCCAGCGGCGCGCGCCCGCACATGTCGCGCGCGCCGCCGCCGCAGAGGTCTAGGTCAGTTTTCCTCTAAGGTTTTACTCAGAACTTACTGGAAAAAAATGTTGAACACCAAAACGGTCTTTAGAAGTCTAATCACATATTTTACAATCAGCGTGATGCGGAACCACCGGACGGTAAAATCAACAAACATTATGAATATGAATATTTATCATTGATATGTTCGAGAAAAAGCCGCTCGGCTTAACTCGGAATGTGTGCCGAACAAACCTCAACCCCCGAATTGGTCGGTTTAACAAATCAGTCGAAAATCTGATAAAGACTATTGTAATTGTTGCCTCTGGTATTGTAATAATGTTCATAGGCAGCAGTGATCCCATCAGATGGAGCTCTTAATTTAGCATTGTTCGCAACAAGATCTCTCACGTCGTGTTACCTCCTTCCAGCATGGTAGCAATGTCTCCGCCCCGCAGCACGGCGCCACACCCCCTAGTCACGCCACAGCCACACTCGCTCACCTCACACGTGGACGACTCACAACTCGCTGATACCATCCATTCTATAGCGAGTCCTGATCTGAATGTAAGTAATTATGTACTCTTTGCTTTTTCGTAGAATAGTCACTTAACTACTAATTAAATAGGTTAGCTACCTGGCTGTGAGAATGAATTAGCAAGTGAGCGAATGAAGAAATAATTTAGACCGTGTATTAAGCCGTTATGTAAAAACTTATAAAAATAATCAGTTCAATGAAGAACCTTCTCTTTTTTGAAGTCGATTAAAAAGAGAGAATCAATTCAGAATATACGGCATCCTACGCGCACATTTTGTGACCGCAACCAATGACAAAGGTTAAATGTGTTTGCAACGCACTATCTTGGTTAATAGGGTTAGAGAGCCAACAGCCGTTGGGTTCTTGAACTTAAAATGACCCGCATCACGAAACTGGTTCTAATAATATGTGACATTTATACTAAAACTACATACCTTTCATCTTGCAGGCGGCAATCCGTGCCCTGTCCCTAATATCAGGCGCGCTGGTGTCGGGGCGCGGCGGGGCGCTGGCGCCGCACGAGGCGCGACTGATCAGCGCCATCGCGGCGCAGGTGCGGAGACTGCGCACCGCGCCGCCACAGGACGCTGTGCCTGCCTACAAGTATCTAGCCAGTGCACTCACTACGGTAAGATAATCACTTAATTTTTCTTTAGGATGAAGTTCACTGTTGTAGATAAATTCAGACTGTGGACCATAATCGGTGTTTCACGTTAGCAATTCTATTCGATAGTAATATTATAAAGAAAGGAAAAAATTGTTTGTATGTAGGGTAGGTAATTTTTGGAATTACTGATCTGATTCCGAAAATTCTTTCACTACCGAGTGTCATAGGCTACATTTAAAACGTTCCCGTTGATAAATTTCCGTACGTAACGGGAGCGAAGCCGCGGGGAAATGCTAGTACAATTGTAAAGTTATTGACGTGTCACTAATTAGAACTACGAAAATCGGCGGTGCTGGTATGAAATACTATCAAGCTACTATCAAAGTGAAATGATTCTTTTTGGACGTGCGGTGACTAAAAGTATAATTAAACCGATAAGGGACAAGTTGCATACAGAACAGACGCTGTCAGGTACTTCAGCACATAGAGTCCTGTGCCCGAAACTGGGTCTTCAATCTGTCTGGTTTGACTGAACTTAATAGTTAGAAATAAGTCGTCCATATTACAATGAATATCTTCAAAAACATAAATGATAAGACTGATTCCCACCCGCCAGTTCTACGAGACGGCGGGGTGCGGGTCGCACGTGGGCGAGGCGGCGCTGTGCGCGCTGCTGGGCGAGCTGCTGCGCGTGCTGGGCGCCGGCGCCGCGGGCAGCGCGCCCGACGCCGAGCGACTCGTGCGCATACTCAACAACGTGTGCGTCAAGGTGCTGGAGCACTCGCCCAGGACGCCGCTCTTGTGGTACGTCGCTACTCATTTAGACTGTTCTAGCAAACTGAAAAGAGGTTTATAAAGAGGAAATATCCTTTAAATGGGCATTTGACTGAAAAAATCTATTTAGTCCGTCAGTTAGATTATCAAAAAATATTGGACACGTATTTTTTCTTTTGACATGTATACAAAACATGACCACGATATAGCGCGTTGAAATCTCGCGTGACGTCACAATTTCTGTTCACAAGCCCCCTCCCTTGAACTTTGTCGTCATTTTTTGATGGCGTTTGGTCATGATTTTAACCTAACCTAACCTAATCCATTTTGTTGGTGTGTTCTAGCAATAAAAAGGATATACCTAAGTTTAACAAACTGCTACCGGCTGCACCTAAGTATAGCTAAAGTCCAGTCGCGGAGCAGGAAGAATTTCGTACAATGAACTCTTTACCTACTGACAGTGGTCACAAACATTTTTCTATCAAGTGCAGTTTACATGAAATATTTGAAGGAGAAAGAAAATTTACCAACTTATTAAATGCAATATATGTAACTTAATTATGTAAATTATTGTCTGTTTCGGTATATTCTTTTAAGGTACGATATATGGCCGATTTCGAAATGCCCAAGATATCGGCTGTTTTGTCCTTCATTTCGTTTTTTGAAGGATATTTATCAGCAGGCCAGGATTCTTTAACGTATTTAAACACGTTAATAATCATTACCTTCTCAGATAGGTACACTAAAGTGTGACATTTTTCTTTTCTTTCGCGGAGAAACAAACTCCTTGAATGGACGCGAGGTAAACGGCGCTGGTTCCATTTTAAAACAGTGAAGAAAACGTAACAAATTAACAAAACCACTTAACAATTAAAACAAGATAACAAAAACTGACAAGCACTGAAAACTGAGCGATCACTAATGCATTCCAAGATGGCATTCCATCTCGGAATGACATAATTCATATTTTTTTAATAATGATCGAACGACATTTCATTCGTTATTTGAAAATTATGTCAAGCAAGCCAAGGATTTTTTAACCACATGCAAACAAGAACAAACCATACAGTGTTTGGGTAAAAGGTTTACAATCCCTTAGGACGGCGGCCATTGCATCTGTGCGAGCAAGACTCATTATATTTACGCGAGAGTGATAGAGACAGGTAATAATAGGTTAAAGTACGAAATTCTTCCTGCTTCGCGTCCGGACTTTAGCTAGAATCAGGTGTAACCTTACTTCGGCTTTTAGCCGTAACATATACATATTGAATAAGTCTTGTCGATAGCCAACGGCAACTAATTCCGAAATCAGGGCTGATATTTTCCGATTTTAAAATCTTCAATAATAAAAGACAATAACAATCTCTAAATAACAAAGTTGACTTACCTTCTTCTACAGTGCAATAGTATCCCTCCTACACGAATCAATCGGCGTCTCGGACCCCGCCTACCCTCGCTACCAGGACCTACTCCTCAAGTGCTTCTGGAAGACGCTGAAGATGATCTCCACGTGGGACGTGAACTCTATCGACTACGACGCGGTGCTGTACAGGATACACCTATTCTATAAGGCATACCCTAATAGCTACTGGAAGAAGAACCCCGATATTAGTGATACGCCATACAGGTATGATACTTATCTTGTTGTTTATTCGTTAACCTCTCTGAAGAACATGGCCTCCATATACAATGCAGTTTGGCTTCTGAACTCTTGCGCAAGAATGCACACAATTCTCATATTATGCAGTGCAATATAGATATGATAATTATAAGATATGGTCATGGGTCATTGACTCATTACAAGCAGTGATGTAACCGTCGGACTGCCAAGTCATAGGTCTCGAGTTCGAACCCAAGACCTCTGATTTTTCGGAATCATAAGCGTATCATCATTTGCTTCGGTGATGGAAAACATCGCGAGAGGTATGTAAAGCCAAGTCGGGGGCCCACGGGCAGCATAAAAACTCTGACACCAGGTTAGGCACTAATCTCACGAAAATAAAGAAGAATTGACTGATTGGGCATTATTTTATTTTAATCAAAATTAAATACTACACATAACATTCATCACATACCAACCAAATATATATATAATAAATAATATAATAATACCAGCCTGTTACTGTCCCACTGCTGGGCAAAGGCCTCTTCTCATACAGAGAAGGCACGAGCATTGATCACCACGCTTGCTCAAGACGGGTTGGCGATTTCAGACTTATATTAAGTCCAGGTTTCCTCACGATGTTTTTCCTTCACCGATGTCTGTGATGTCCAAGATAAACTTAGAAAGCCAAATATATAAACTAACAAAAAACTATAAAAGGGCATCGAAAATCTCCTCCTTAACGGTGTCAGCTGGTAATGTGCGTAAGAGACTGGTGGCGTTGCCACGTTGTAAGGCAATTCTTAGCCTCTGGCCATGGTAAAAGCTTTCCCTTGGGTCACAGGAAGCGTCAATAAGGCGTTTCGAAATTTCCTTAAAAAGGCTGACACTCGGACTTCACGGCCCCAGAGTTTCAACCCCAAACGGCTTGAAAATATAGTTTCCACAGAGGTTACTATATTTACGCCGCTTGAGATTCTCCGCGCCTGCACAGCACGATGAGCTTGGAAGATGTCATGGCGCAAGAGTATCGACACAAGTTTTATTTTGGATGGACAATGTTACTTAAATCACCTAATTCGGTGATCACAATGACATAAACGCTCTAATTTACCTTTTTTGACCACGATTACCAATATCTTTGTACATTATGTTTTAAATCATGGTTCTTCATAAGGCAGGGACAAAAATATTGATAAAATGATTTTGTGTTACAGAACAGTGAAAACATTGGTGCATACTCTAGTCAAAATGAAGGGCGGCTCCATCACAAACCACCTAACACAAATACCAGATGTCAATGAATCTGATCTGTATCCATACCTTCTCAAAGTACTCAAGGTAAATATGTTATCTATACAAATATATAAAATTGAAATTTGTTTGTAGTTTCAAAATCACAGCTTTTTACTGAATGCATGTGGTACTTATATCAAAAATAAATATTTTTTTAAATTTTTGTCCGTATGTCTGTTTGCTCCGGCTAATCTCCGAAACGGCGGGACCGATTTTGACGGGACTTTTATTGGCATATAGCTGATGTTATAAGGAGTAGCTACTTTTATTTTAAGAAAAAATATAGAGTGCCGTGCAAAGAAAATAAACCCTTAATATTTTTATAATCATTTCACGGGGCCGAAGGTCCTTTTCTGGTGATCGGCAAGGTTTCAATATATGAATACTGTGACTATACCGGTAAAATAGTCGATATATTTATGTTATTAATAACCCTAATTCTCTCTCTCCATAGCAACTAAAACTCGACGAGAAGAAGGAGAACACCTCAGACGCTCTGAACGGCAGCTCAGTCCTCGCGTCGGTGCCGCCCAACAACGCGGCGCTAGCGAGCGGCCGCCTGCCGCGCGCCGTGCACGAGGAACTGGCGCTCATACTGAAGCGGATCGGGAATAAGGAGCATAATAAGGACGCCTTGTCACAGCTCTATGATTTGAGGGTAAGTACTAAGTAGAATAGAATCATCATCATCTGCCTAGCCTTTTCCCAACTATATTGGGGTCGGCTTCCAGTCTAACCGGATGTATTTTACATGGAGCGACTGCCTATCTGACCTCCACAACCCAGTTAGTACTTGGTGATATGTTATCCCTTGGTAAGACTGGCTGTCAGACTTTTTGGACCACTGACTACCTAACGACTGTCAAAGATCTAGGAATGACACCCTGGTACGGCTTAACGTGCTTTCCGAGGCACGGACAAAACGAATACGGGAGAGAAATCGTCATCCGCCTAATCTTTTCCCAAGCATGTTGGGCTTCCAGTGTAGCTGAATACCAGTATTTTACATGACACGGTAGAACAAACATATGATATGACATGATATGATTTATTAGAATGTCCTATTGAAAATTACATATACAATATAATAATATGATATTTGAAACTCCTAATCATTTCATTCTTGTGTTACAGGAGCGTCATCCAGAAGTAGACATCTGGACGTTTATGCAAGGCTCATCCTTCTACTTCCGCAACTATGTGGAGAGCGGGCTGCGCGAGGTTGCCGAGCAGAGGAAACTCGCCTCTATGCCTATATACAAACACGATTACAAGTCTGAAAACATCGGTGAGTAAAAGCGTACTTACAGTAATACTTATCATTGAACAGAATTCCGTATGCAGCCCATAATGTAGCTCATCGAGTATTAAGAAAAGTTCGACGTTTTAGAACGTCGTTCGTATAAAGCTCAGTGTGTCTTGTTTTTTTACATCCTGGTCCGTTTCGGTCCGGGTGCGGCAAAAAACATTGCATTTGTGTGAGAAGCTCTCATTTTAAAATATTGTTACGATTCGGAAAAGTATTCTAAGAGTTTGTTCTTTGTTACAGACATCAGTAATGAAAACGACGAGAAATCACACGTGATATTCTTGGAGAGACTTCGAGCTTTGCAGGTTTGTTTTTTTTTGTTTTTAAACCACCATTTTGACTTCCATATTAACATGAAGTTTTTAGGGCAAATTAAAATACCTTACCGCGGTTATTTCATGAATCATATTTCAAATTTCTAGGCCAAAGCCGGTTTGAAAACAGAGTCATCCCCGTCGTCACAGCCCCGCACGCCGGTCGGTGACAACAGAACACTCGCCGACTCCATCAACGAGAACACGTTACCACGAACACACAGCATCGATCCACAACTCGACGTATGTATTATAAATGTTATAAGATTAAAATCCGAACAAAGTCCCAATGCCCAATAAGGGCATCGTTCGATTTCGAGGGCTTACAGGACAACCTCTAAAACTCGTCAAAATTAGGAGTTAATCATTCAAAATTCCGCGATGTTGCCAGTGGCGAAGGGTCATATTTTCACAGAGGTAAGCCGTAGCGGTTGTGTTCCAAACTTCTGAAGGGAAGCCGGTGGGAAAGGGCTTCTTAGGAGGCTTCGGGCCTGAATGTAGCTGCTCTTTGTTTGTTGATCCACCTCTTTCTTGTACTGATTACTGCATAAATATGATTCAAGCACGTTATAATGCGGCTAGAGTTCATATTGGCGCGTTCCCAATCCAGACAGCGCCGCTCGGTCAACAATTACTGTAAAATTTGCGACTTGCTCGCTTTCTGTGACATTTAAGTAAGACACCTGGTTCGCATGTAACAAATAAACTAATTGTCGAAAAAGAAATACATCTCTGAAAATAATGTCATCAGTTTCTGTTGATATAGACATGACATTCAAAACTAAGCTTAACGTCTGATCAATGATACTGCACAAGAGATATTTTACGTTCATACTTACCGACGTTTAAAATCTGGTCGCGCTGGTATATATGTTACGGGCAATTTGATAAGTCCGGGCACTATTCATAATGGCCGGTCTATATTCATAATGCCCGACTCAATTGGGCAATGTGATTAAAACAGCATGATTAATCACTTTTCCCGGCCATTATGAATAATGCCCACCCTATCTTGGGCAAAGTAATAAAATAGGTGAACTATTAGGATAAATCACGTTTCTACTAAATATCATTTATTTACAATAGAGTCGACGAAGCCCCGCTGCGCGGGGCTCCTATTTCTGTCTGCAGGGTTTAAAGGAACCTAACTAACCGAAACTCGGGGTGCCCCTGACGTCGACCGTCTAGGGTTAGGGTTTCTGTCAGCATCTGTGTTTGTTTGGAGGGTTTATGCTTATAGAAAACAAAATTCATTTATTTTCTCTTTTTTAAGCAATTATGCTAAAAATTATGAATTGTTTGTCAAATAATACGTTATTAAATAAAAGTTTGCTAAGTGAAATATTTGGTAAACTTGCTGTTGTAGAATGATGAAATGACAAATAATGTTTTTGCCAATCGTTGCTTGTAAAGTAAAAAAAAAAAAAAAAATTTTTGGTGAACTGACTGGTCACCAGGGAATTATTCATACTGCCCGGTCCAAGTGATAAATTCAAGCTATCTCAAACACTGACTTATTACATGGACCACGGGCCGTCGGGTATTATTAATAGTGGCCGGTCAAAGTGATAAATTAATCACTTTGCCCGACGTTCTTGGGCATTATTAATAATGGCCGGCCCTTATTAATAATGCCCAGTTAATTACGTTGCCCGTAACATATACATATGTACCTATAGTGCACAAATGTTGACAAATTCCACTAGTGAATAGTACAAAAGAGACTAAGCTTGTTAGTAAAAGAGTTAGTTATCATTTGAACGATTGCGCTTCAAATGTTTTGAATATGATCTTCTTGAACAGAGAGGATATTTCGTAGTTAGGTAAAACGTCCCAATCGGTACGTTTTCGAGTCCCCACAATGCACGCGTGCATTTTGTTTATAATATCATTACATCTGACATAGTATTTTATTTCACAGCTGCACACAACACAGACGCTCTCCCAACGCAACGAAGCCGAGGTGGACGCCTTACGCCTCAAGCTGCAACAGATCAAGAGCTCCTCCAAGAGATAAGAGTACCCACGCTCGTTCTACCCGCGGATTTGGTAGCTCTCTCATTACGTCATCGATTTACTTGCACTATCGCGTTCCAACACTAGAGAGTGATAAAAACTGGAAAAAATTGTTGATTTGGATAATTCCTCGATTACACAATTAAAAAACTAGTCGAATTTGACAATGGGGTTGGTAACTGTGAAACTAATGTCGCTTAGTTCCGAGCATCGGTATTTGTTACAAATCTGTTAATTTTATACCTAATGAGGTAATCATTGGGCAGATTGGGACTTGGCTATGGTCACGCCGTTTTCAATGAGCTTGGTTAGGCCTTCCCCTTTGTTGATACTCGACTAAAAACTAAACAACTGAAAAATTTGTCGAATTTACCAAATATTCGACTAAAATCAAAATGAACAGCACTCACTCTCGCTTTAAGTCGCGTCTACACTCAATGCTTGTTTTTGTTTCGTAAATTGACTTATTATTCGGCTTGCCTGAAATAACTCAAAAAAAATATCTCATTTTTAGACCGTTTCCATTCTCATCTAGTTTCTAAGACTATGTTAGACGGCCTATGCGTGTTCCCACGTAGCGTCCAAGCGTCCATTGTTTTGAGCCCTTACTAAGTTTACTTGAATTCAGAATCTTAGATAGTTGTCATTCATTGCCACTTGACTGTCCACTTCAGCTTTATGGTGTCTAAGTTGATTTTTGAGTGCTTTATAATTAAAGGCTCCTAAATAAATTATGATTGCAATGGAATTTGACCTTTGCCGCGCATGATGCAGAGTTCGTAGTTCGAAAACATGATGATTATCTCAGATTGTGAACTCAAGTTTAGAACATGACAATATAATTAAACAGTATCGCCTTGCACAGGGTATTACGCTTCATGTATGAACTTGTTCTTGGTAAGGGATCATTTTGTTGACTCGGTTAGGATAAAAATTGTCTCTCTTGAACATTGTTGGGTCTTGCAGTTAATGTTTGACAGTTTAAATGTTGGATTTTTGTAACTTGACATGACCTATCTCAGTTCCGGCAACAAATTGTTCAAGTTCCTAAAGAAGAGGGTATTCAGTCGGACTATCATGTTCATACGACTCACTTGCGTTTTTCAAAAGTCGATAAATGATTGCGCATTAGATAAAAAAAAAGCAAAATGTTCGCCTCAGAATTGTCTCATAAATTAATGTTTGACATAAAAGTGCTAATGTAGGTCATGTCTAGTTATAAAACGTTTTAAAATTGAGTGATGCCTGTGTATGAATAGAAATACGTGATGATTGGATATAATTCAATGTCGGTCAGCAACAAATGTAGCTAACAAAACTAACCATATTAGGCTCAGAGTTTACGTTGGGACTATTGGTCGGCTGGACAGAAATAACCGGTAGAATGAATCCTGTACATTGGTAAACATGTTTCAATTATCCATCGGTTGTTTAAAATTGAAACATTTACCTGCATATAGCCCTTGGTTGCCTCATATGATACCCATGGAAAGTGAGGGGTGACCGTATTCTAAGCCCGGGACTATTTATAGGATTAGTTCGAAATTGTCCTCTTCTGCCCGGCGGACTAATAGTCCATCGTCTGCTCAGTGCCTTATTTGAATAATAAATTAACTATTCTCTTATATTAGTTTTACCATTATGTAATACTCATAGGTAAGTTCACAAAACACATTTGTTGCTGGCCATGCGTTACTTGCCCGTGGTTTATCTATGTTAGTGAAACAGTGAGAAATTGGATGTTAAAATTAAGCGTGTTGGTGTAAAAACTAGAGTTTTATTCTTCGCACTCTGATAACGAAAAACCGTGATAAAAACTCCAAAAATAAGAGAACTAATGACGAAATTCCATTTTAACGATGAGATTATTGAAAAGTAAAAGAAATTATCGATAGAGTATTACTGTAATGTGCTATTAACTTAGACCGGCCATCTGTAGGCACATTGGATACGCAATATAATAATAATATTCACGAATGTATATTCCACTGTGTGTCTCATTTAACTCAATGTCGCACTATCGCGGAGTAGTGAGCAAATGGAGTACTAAAGTAATCGGGTGCTATTGTCGCGAGGAGTACGGAAATGTCTGTGTCCTGATGTTCACAAAAACGGAGATAAGGGATCTCTGACCTGCAATAGGTGCTCGTTTTGACGGATAATGCAAATCTATTCGTTGGTCGGGACATCTCGTCTCCGCTTTAATAGGTGGAAATGCGTTCCGTTTTGCAATTTTAACCGTATCTTCTGACTACAAACGCGCGTTAGTCATCCATTTGTTTATTATTCTGTGTCGCACTTAGGAACAAAAAATCATGTATTTTGTACTGTAAGCAGTCGTGCCCCATTCACGTTTCATACGTAGATGTAAATGGCAATATTTATTTACTGTTCGTTATATAATAAAATTAAACCAGGCTGTTATGCGTTGGAAAATATGTTTCTGTTAAAAAGTTGTATGGTTTTGCTGTATATGTACATATTCTCCGTTTATCCTTCATAAGGCGGTATCTAAAAAAAATTGTTTATAACTAAATTTAAAATCGTATGGTACTAACTTCTGTGGTGTAGAAAATTAAAATTCCCAGTGTATAAACCAAATTATATAAACAACATAAAATGTTAGTCAGCGGTTTTACTATGATATCGTAGCAGTGACGTAATACGTAACCCTTAACTAATCAACACAATAATCCATGTTTAAATAATATAATGAATGATATGAAATAGCCTGTAGCAAGATCAATGACCCTAGTTTTGTATCTATGATTGTTCAATGTAGTTTTCATTCGATTTGAAAACTATTATTGATATAGGTCATGTATTACTATTACCTATTCTAATAATGTTTATGTAAGTTAATTTTGAATGTATTTTTTAATTGGATTCGTGTTGAGTTTTTTGGTTGTTTGTGCTTGAAGATTGTTTTATGAGATTGCGGTATTATTGAGCAATACTCTTTTAGGTGAAACGGATAGTTGTTGGATGGTAATTATAAAGATTTACGTTTTAAACAGCGTTAAGACTCACTATTATGTTCTTTTTTGGGTCTTTATGCACAGATACACAAATTTTCTAAATATTTTGGGGTTATTTTGAGTTAATGTTTTCTATGTTACACATACCGTTAGTTTTTCCAACAACCATCTGCTTGACCTAACAATTAGTTTTTTAATCAATGATTGATGTTTGAATAGTTGTGTTCGGAGTGTTGTTTAGTTTCGATGTGCGACCAGTCGTCATCCAGTAGGTTTGTTAGAAAACTTTAAGAGCTGAGATGAGGCCATATATTAGTATATTTTAATACCCCAACGTTTCGTTAACCAGTAATGTAATCGATGCATTCCTCCCAGTATTGGATTTCTGTGTACAAAATTGTTTGTCCATTCTCATCAAACTATTTATCTGCCATTGTGTTCATTCATTCCCCTCCCCTTTTTTTAAGACATAAAGAGAACCGGCAATAAGTATACTTTTTTTTAAAAACAGTCCTCGTTTTTTTTTTTGTTGAGAAACTCAAAATCGTCCGGTACTGAAACGATAATGAAAGATGAGGTGTTTTAACGTTATTTTCCATTGTTTATTGACTTTACCTGTAGTATGAGTTTGAAGTAGTTTCAATACATAATTTTAATGAAAACAATGTACTCGATATGTTTAAAAATTGCTTATAGTTAAGAAACTCACTTTTTACGATTAAAAGTTACGCTACAGAAACTATAGTGGAACATACCTTATAATAGTTTTCATTTATATTTCATTTTCTTTGATACAAAATATTCTTGATTCCAATTCTGATTCGTTAAATTAGGTTAATTTCTATTATTGTCTTAGTATAAACATTCGCTTTTTAAACATGACTTCATATTGATTATTGTGCGCATTTATTTATTGTATTATGTAAATTAATGTTTAAATCATGATGTAATATTAATTATTATAAATAAAGTTCATACAACACAGTAGATTTGTTTTTTGATACTCCAAATCGACGAAGTGACGGAGGCGCCTGTTTCTGAATTCACATCTCACATCTATTTACTTGCCAAGAAAAATGTCAAGTAGCAACTACAACGCAAGCAACATCAGAGCATTCGATTGTTGAGCGAGAGGATTCGGACCACGCCCCTATAAGTTTCTAGGGTTCCTTTAGAAGTTTTTAGGTTTTTTGGGCCTATCTGGAAAAATACTAGCCTTGTGTCATGTGGCACTCTATTATGTAGAACGCAAAAGCGTCGCTATCTAGCAACAACATACAGACAATGCATTGTGTGATCTTTCTAAATTGGAGACTAATAAAATACGCGCTAGATCGTCGTTGCTGCCGCCATAAGGCTCGTTCGGGTTCACCGAACAATGATTGGGATTACCTTTAGGCTAGGCGTCCCAACATATTTTTATTATGGAGGGCCAAGTTTAGTATTTTTGTAACCGTAGCGGGGCAAAAGAAATACAAAGTGATCTCTAAATTTAAATAAAACAAGCTTTGCCGGACTAGACTGCGATGATGCGGTCTGCATACGCGGGTAGGTAAATATGGCACGGGAATATTAGGGACATTTTTGGAACAATGTTCGCGCAATATTTATTGATGTCAATATTTAAATTTTAAGGTGGAAGCACCAAGGTATCCCGCGAAATTCAAATTTTCTTTTTTCCAGGTCAGTGTCAGGTTGTATCATCATCTGCCTAGCCTTTTCCCAACTATATTGGGGTCGGCTTCCAGTCTAACCGGGTGCAGCTGAATGCCAGTATTTTACATGGAGCGACTGCCTATCTGACCTCCACAACCCAGTTAGTATAGTTCGGTTCAAACTTTATGGCGGCTCGGAAGTAAGCTGCGATTGACGGTCCGCGTAGGTATAGCGGTTCAAAATTTGTCGGGGCTCGGAACATCTAACGTAAAGCTGCGCAGAACACAATTTTAGGTATCAGCGGAGCGCAGAGGACCCATCGTCTTGACTGTATAATGCGCAGACCGTCACTCGCAGCTAACTTCCGAGCCGCCATAAAGTTTGAACCGAACTATACTGTGTGGCTGACTCTGGCTTGCCCACCATCACGGATTTCAATTTTGATAACACAAAAAATTTGTCGCTAATTAGTCGAAATTTGTCGCCAAATATCAGAATTTGTCGCTCACTGGTTCAAAAGATATAAGGGTTTATAGGTGGCCGATCTGGAGAGAGTCTCCCCAGCTTGGCCACATTTATATCTCAAAAACTAGGGCACCTAGGGAAGATCTGTTTTCTCCCATATTTAGTCGCCAATTAGTCGGAATCAGTCGCCAAATATCAGAATCTGTCGGTCACTGGTTCAAAACTTATAAGGGTTTATATGTGGCCGATCTGGAGACACTCTCCCCAGCTTGGCCACATTTAGATCTCAAAAACTAGGGCACCTAGCGAAGATCTGTTTTCTCCCATATTTAGTCGCCAATTAGTCGGAATTAGTCGCCAAGTCACAGATTTAGTCGGTGTATAATTAAAAAGATATTAAAGAATCAATTTCCCCATACAGTGGTACAAGCAAGTACAAAATACTTTAAGTAGTTTCTAGAAAGTATCTATGACGTCTTATGGAGGAACGTTTGTTTCGAAATATATAAATTTAAACTTATTCTATGATTTCAACCCACCAAATAAAAGCTGTATTCATTACCTATAAACAGATCTACAATAAATAAGTAATTATTTATCGAACACAATGTGCACTTAGTCGCTGGCAGATAGATCGCTGCGCTCCTTTTCATTTACGGTAAGTTAGAAAGAGATAGATGCGCGTGTACCACAGACGAGCTACTTAGAACGAGTTGCCCGTGACGTAAGTTATAGTCAGCCAGTTTAAAGTGGGACTTATTTTGAATAGTTAGGAACTCGAGTGTTTTATATATTTTTCCTTATAGGTATATCTGTGTAAAGCAACATTAACAAAAAACATAAACAGAGGAAGCCTTTGGATAACTTTGAAATGATACGCTTAGGGGCCATCCATTAATCACGTGATGTTTTTTTTGGCATTTTTTGACCCAGCCCTCCCCCTTGGTGATACGTGGTGAGGTTTAAGACTACCCCTCCCCCCTCCCCCCTATATCACGTGTATTTTTTCGTACCTGCAAAGAATCTATTTTTTTATTTATAAAAAATACTGGTATAAGTATCATCTAATTTTATTATAGCAAAATTAAAGACTACTATAATAAACGTTCAGAGGTAGAAAGAAAGGTTGCAGTTTGTTTTTGACTGACATAAAAATAATGAAAGAAATGCGAAAAAGTTTTTTGTACTAGTACATGAACATTATTTAGTTTAGTAGTTTGTACACAAAACAAGTGTGTAAACATCGTGAGGAAACCTGGACTTATAATTAATATAAGTCTGAAATCGCCAACCCGTCTTGAGCAAGCGTGGTGATCAATGCTCGTGCCTTCTCTGTATGAGAAGAGGCCTTTGCCCAGCAGTGGGACAATAATAGGCTGGTATTATTATTTTAATATTTTCGGACTACGGATTAGCAAGACTTTCTTCAACACCTTAACAACAACATTTTGTACGCGTTTGACTAAAAATAAATACATGTAACGCCGCTTTTCGGTTGAGTATCGCGCGCTTGCCGAAAAAATAAGTACACGTGATATAATACTTTACCCCCCCTCCCCCCTTGTGATATTTCGTGATTTTTCATGGACCCCTCCCCCCCCATTCGAGCCTCACATGATTAATGGACAGCCCCTTAGTGTGCATTGATATTTAAAAAGGAAATTTTAAATCAATGTTAGTGTGTTAAACTCTGAACGCAAAAAAATAAAGTAAGTAAAATAATCTAGGTTATTAGGTACCTAATTTGAAAAATGCTCTTTGATGAGATATTTTTATTCCAAAAATAGCTATTTACCTAGATAAATCTCACATTCGTACATAGCTTTGTTTAAGTAGTAGTGCTGCGGCTGACCTACGTAAACGTGGCTACGTATTAATAAATTCTGTATCTATTTACGAAGCTTAAAATTCCACTCAAATTACATAGAATCCTACTAGGTAATTTGAGTGGAATTTTATGTTTCGTATTTCGCTATTACTGTTTTTTTTATTATTATAAAATCGATCTCGCCTGCTAGGAAGCGATAGGCAGATGAGAACTAGGATGGAACGAGCTTACCCAGAGGTGCTTGTTAAGGCAAGGTTAACCCGAGCGCACGTAGGCATTATCGCTTACCCCAGCCCGCGCAAAGAGACTCGATACGTAACAAATTACGCTGCGCGGAAAGCAGAGTAGAGCAATGCAGTAAATCAACTTGAATTGTAAGTAAGTAAGTAAGTAAAGTAAGTAAGTATTTATTTGCATAAAATGTGGTATATACAGGATGTTATAAAAATGTTATAGAGCAGGACACATTCCGCCATAATAATAGCATGCAAAATCATTTTTTTACACAAGTTAGGTACATTAAAATGAACAACATAGGTACATACCTATCTAACATAGATATCTATACATAAATCTCCTCTAATATAATTTATGCATAATTGAAAGATACTAAGCAGACCATAATTAAACAAAACAATAATACTGAAACACCTAAACCATAAACACATCTAAATATTCACTGAAACCATATTCATTAAACAAAATAATAAAGACTATTAAAGACATATACAAAAACACAATAAAAGGACACCGTACAATATAAACCATCAAAAGAAATTATATTAAAACAAATTAACATTAAAACAAAAAATAAAATCCTTAACAAACAGGTAATAATATAAAATGAAGGTATAACAGTTTGTAAAATTCTTACATAAAATAACAAAATTAAAACTTACAATGCATTTTTAAAGTAATAAGAATGCGAAGAGTATTTTTTGAGGAACTCGTTGACAGTATAAAAATTTTCTTTTATTAACCACTTCCGTAAGTTAAAACAAAATTTGCGATAGGGCAGGTCTACAATTTTTTTAGGTAGCGAATTATAAACTAATGGAGCCATATACACGCAGCTGTGTCTAAACATTTCTATTCTGGGTACCGGTAATTCTAAATTTGAGTGAGTGATTTTACGTTTGTTTAAGTTATTTTTATTTTGGAAAAGATTCATGTTAGTTTTAACAAATTTGGCTATTTCAAAGATGTATATGCTAGGGGCGGTCAATAGGTTTTCAGATTTAAATATGGGTCGACAGGATTCAGACCACTGCATATTAAAGATTGCACGCAAGCATTTTTTTTGTGCTACTAGGACTCGTGACAGCTCTGCTGTGTATCCCCATACAACTATACCATATCGAATTATGGAACACACATAGGCATGATACACCAAGAGTGCAGTTTGTTTAGAAGTCGTTTCTTTGACCTTCTTTAAAGCGAATACGAATTTGTTGATCTTTTTACAAATGCTATCAATGTGTTCCTTCCACGTGAGATGTTCATCAATTATTATGCCTAAAAATTTGGTATTACGAATTTGTTCTATTGGTTGGTTATTAAAAGTAATGTCTAAATTTTTGTAAGTACTTTTGAATGTTTTGAAATTTATTACTTTTGTTTTCTCTAAATTAATCTTTAATGCATTTTTATTTAACCATGACATAATTTCTTTTAGTGTGTTATTTATTTCAAAATTTTGAAGGCTTTTATCTTTACATCCTATTATAACAGTAGTATCATCTGCAAATAAAACACAAACATGTTTGCGTACTACTTGTGGCAGATCATTGATATAAATGAGAAATAAGAGGGGCCCTAAAATACTTCCCTGTGGTACACCAAGATCATTATTTTTGGGTTCAGAATCAAAGTCCTCTATGCTATTCGTATCATGGTTATATTTAGTTATTCTTGTGATCTGTCTTCTATTGATTAAATATGATTCAAACCACTTTAGGGCAGTTCCTCTTATGCCACTTTTTTCTAATTTGTTGATGAGAATAGCATGGTCAACATAGTCGAACGCTTTTCTTAAATCTAGAAACAGAGCAGTAGAAGAGATTTTATCGTTCACCTTATTTATAACTGATTTTACTAATTTGAAAGTCGCCAATGTTGTTGATCTAAATTTCCTGAATCCATGTTGTTCTTCTGCCAGTACATCGTATTTGTTAAAGAAAAGTAGTAAACGTTTTTTCATAACTCTCTCGAAAATTTCTGGAAAACAACCTTGTTCTATGGATAAATTAATTATGTAAGCTAAAGGTTATTGTTATATTAGAATTGATGTATACGTTCATTTTGTTTTGTTTTTCTAGGAAGTATTGGTTATACATAGATTAGGAACCTACGTACTGTATGAACTTAAACCTAATTACTAATAATTAAAAATAAGTTCTTAGGTAGACTTATTTATTTTTGTGAATAAGGTAAATTTAAAATCTGATTGACACTAAGATCATGAATACGGGTATGATTCAAACCTACACGCCGCGCGCCATTCAATTTTTCATAAGGGTGCGAAATCTTCGTGTCCTGGTATAAAACATGAAGCAGTAGGTAGGCACACTTTCTTTAGGCGAATATTGTATTACAATTCTTGAATTATTAATTATTTAATTAATGAAATAATATCAATAGTATAATTCAAGAAGGGTTAGAGGTAAATAAATGGTTATTTTGTGTAAAATATAATATGAAGCGTCGCCCGCCTAGCCTTTTCCCAACTGTATTGGGGTCGGCTTCCAGTCTTAACCGGATGCAGCTGAATACCAGTATTTTACATGGAGCGATTGCCTATCAGACCTCCACAACCCAGTTAGTACTGGGTAATACGATACCCCTTGGTAAGACTGGTTGTTAGACTTTTTTGGGCCACTGACTACCTAACGACTGTCAAAGATCTACAAATGACACCCGGGACCACCGGCTTAACGTCCTTTCCGAGGCACGGAGGAAACTCGGTATGTGATGAGTAGTCACCCATCCACAGACCAACCTAGGCAAGCACGGCTTAACCTAAAGATCGACCCGAGCGGCTGTTATTATTTAGCCACGAGCTCCTCGCGTGGGTTGTTAATAAATAAATAAAACGTTTTGTTTTGTTTTTAGTCAAATAGTTACACTTACTAATAAAAGTAAACACTTTCCAAAATCAAAACATTTATTGAAATAAGTGTTTTGATTTAAGTACGCCAGTTACAGGCACTTTTGAACTGTCGAAACAAAGATAACAATAAAATGGCCTTATGGCCAAGAGCCTCGACGACCATCTTTCGAGGCTCTCCCTTGGCGGTTGGATTAAGGGCCTGATTCAGAAGGCAATACTCCTCGATACGGCTCGCATTGTGAGGAGGTTCCTGTCTCTGGAGCCCTAACCACCGGTAGCTTGGACCCTGCTCCCGACACCGGCGGACCACTATTTTTTATTATTATATTTTTAAATGTTTTTTTAAATGGTTGTTTTAGAAACATTTAAAAATATCAAAAATGTGTATATAAAATGAATAAAGGAAATAACAATAAAATGAAGCTACAGTCCCAGTCAAAAGGCATAATAACTGTGAAAGAACTGTAGTTGCCCATTCCAAAGCTACCGAAAATTATAAATAATATTTGTACGAAATAGTCATACTGTCACATTTCTACACTACGGCCACAGAATACAGAATAGTACAGAAGATTCAAAATTCAAATGCGAAATCATAAATAGCGGTCGCGGTCGTGACGGTGGCGAAATGAAGAATGTAGCTGTCGGTGACGTGTCGTCGAGTCGCCCAACCAGCAATTCGGTCCTATTATTTCAGCTCCTAACTCTAAAAAGCTCTATAAACGATTTATTAAGGTTTTAGCGGTGCCAGAGTGTTGTATAAAAGCGTTCGACAGTACATTATTGCTCTAAATGCTTATAGATCTAAAAACACCTATAAACAAAGGATGTAAACGTTTACTACGCCATTTTATACAACCGTTATATTCAAGTACTATAGCAAGTTCTAATATAACTAGTACATAATAATATTGTTCTATAAAATTGTAAACAGGTGCCTTTATTTATCTGATTAGCGTAATAAGGGTTCCAAACGAACTGCAATAGTAGTTTCGTTATAGCAGTGATGAACACTCAACTACAGGGCGATATAGTGATATTGTGGATATTCAGATCGCTGCTATAGTACGTTTGCGTTAGAAGTCACATAGACTTTACAATAGAGTGTTTTTGTGATGTAGTCTAATTTCAGATCACGCTAATAGAACGTAAGTGTACTATAATAGTTTTTAGATGCATATTATAATTTTATCGATAAGCATATCACACAGACACTATAATAGAGCAGAATTATTGTATAACAACTTTTTTGGTGCCTAGCAATGCGCTTATTTGTATTATAAATGGGTATTTATCACTATAGTGACGCAAAAGTGGCACATACATGTAGATAAATGTTTCTATTAAATGACAGTTAAGTCCCAAAATGGATTATTGGCTCGCTTTTACAACAATATTCAGACATTTTGACACGAAATTAATGCGAATCACAATTACGGGAAACGGTTCCGTACAAAATGGAACTCGTGTTGAACCTATTGAGAACGTCTTTAAAAATCCAATAAAATCTTCATATTTGAACATATATAAATGCAAAACTAAGCACAATTGAACAAAATTCAAAGATTATTCAGAGTTGACGCAATAAAGTGTAAACTTATCTCGATCTCTTACAACTCAACAACTTATTTTGTGCCATTATTACATACTGTATAATAAAGACATTTTACAAATTTCTAAGGTTGCGCAGATGGTAAATAAATAAAAATCTTTATTAATTAAATGGTTCTTTATTGTATGTATCTACATACATAGGCACTACATATAAAGAAATAAAAAAAACTTGATATAGCTTGATATACCAACTTGTTACATGATTAATTCACACTATTCGTCAATAAGCAGTTTATAATTAAGTTTTTTTCATTACCTCTGGTCTTCAGAAAAATAGTAAAAAAAAACACTGTGTATTATATATTCAGTCATGCTTACACAGAACCCCAATTTTAGGTTGATCCACGATGACTGACAGTGAAAACATTATCACGGCAAGTACTATAATGGCTCTTAGAATATCGAAATCATTTTATATGATAAATATTTTAGTAAAAGCTCAACAATTCGAGGGGGCACTTTAAATTCATGGTAAACCTATCCCTAGTTTATCAGTAAACCTGCAGTCGCACATCATTTCCACCGTAATAGACTAATATTATAATAACTAAATAAAATCTTCCTCCCCTCAGATTGCTTGTATCCGTTTGTAAAATTATTTTAATTATTTTTAGCACTCTGCACTATCACGAATGTAAAATAATGAATAGTGAATGAAAAATGTGAGGTAAAGGAAACTAAACTCTTGTATAGTATGAAAAAGTACTTATAAAAGGTCCTACAGTAGCCAGTACATCATTATTTTGAGACCTGCATCACTGTTACATAGATTTTATTGGACTGTTTGGTCATTTGGAACTCTGCAATAAAATTATTTTGTCACTGAACAGAGATATAAATGCGCCACTTCCGAATAAAAGATACGTTCTTTGGGGTTTTATAGGACCAAGGACAGTTTTTTACAAAACGTTCTATGGTTTTTTATAGTACTAGTTTTTGCTGCTTGGGCGGTAGGTATCGATAGGCATCGGTGTTGGTTTCAAGCAGGGTTGTCCAATGAAGAAACATTCATTGATTTTTTTATTGAGAGATATAATATATACCTAACTAGCTGACCCGCGCAACTTCATCTGCGTCGTATAAGAGAAAGAGCCACAGCAATAAATTTTCCCCGTTTTTGCAACATTTTTCATGTTCCGCTCCTATTGGTCATAACGTGATGTTATATACCCTATAGCACTCAGGGATAATATACCTTTCTAACAGTGAAAGAGTTTTCAAAATCGGATCAGTAGTAGGTACCGGAGAATATCCCTAACATCCAAATTCACAAAGTTTATCTCTTCATAATATTAGTAAAGATAGGTATCCTACATCTTTGACTAAGTAGGTCTCATTATCTGTAAGTACAATAAGTTTAAGGTAATAAATCATTTTATATTTCGACATCAGAAGTTTTATTATTCTAACCTAAATTAAGATAAAATAAAAACTCAACATCCGTCCTTACAAACTCTACATAAACAACACAACACACACACCCACAACACAACACTCACAATAACCTCAAAATACACACACATACACAACACACATCAAACCACCTTTTTGGAAATTCATTTTTATAAAATAATTTGATTTGATTTTGATTTATTATTTCTGTACATAAAAAGCGATTTACTGAAATGTCTAACCGCTCATAACTCTGGGAAGAGAACTGTGACCTGAAATACAAGCTCCGCCTAGCTCAAGCGCAGTCGATCATATTTATTGGTTATGCTTAATTCTAACTGCATTTAAATACCTACTGTTCAACATGTTATATTTCTAAGGAACAATAAATAAACTTATTAAACCTTAATAAAATAATTACCATTAATGCTCATATTAGGTATCTAAATATTTACATCTTTAATTAAAGATTATTAGGCAGGTATTTTTTGTAACGTATTGTAGTGTTTTTCAAGCAATGGGTTGATACTTACAATACGTTTTCAACGTTTAAGTATTTTAAACGTTTTGCTAAAGGTACGATAATTTTAACTTATTTTATTATTCTAACGTAAATTAGAGCTTAACATTGTAAACTGGTAAAACAGTTGCATGCGACTGTACAACTTGACACCAAATAGACCAAGAGCAAGGTTTAATGTTTTCAAATAAGTTTAAGCCACTCTAACCAAGTAATTTAAAACATAAAAAACATGTATTTAATTGAGAATTTGTCTCTCTCGGACATTTTTAAGGACTTTAGACCGATAAAACTAGAAGTATATTACACATATTAATAGAAATATTTTTTCTTGGCAATTTTTCGTGAACTCTTTGATCTAGCTCTTGGACTATACCTTAATAATTGGACTCATTATATCTTCTAAACTAAGACCTGACTAAATCTGTGACTTGGCGACTAATTCCGACTAATTGGCGACTAAATATGGGAGAAAACAGATCTTCGCTAGGTGCCCTAGTTTTTGAGATCTAAATGTGGCCAAGCTGGGGAGAGTGTCTCCGGATCGGCCACATATAAACCCTTATAAGTTTTGAACCAGTGACCGACAGATTCTGATATTTGGCGACTGATTCCGACTAATTGGCGACTAAATATGGGAGAAAACAGATCTTCCCTAGGTGCCCTAGTTTTTGAGATATAAATGTGGCCAAGCTGGGGAGACTCTCTCCAGATCGGCCACCTATAAACCCTTATATCTTTTGAACCAGTGAGCGACAAATTCTGATATTTGGCGACAAATTTCGACTAATTAGCGACAAATTTTTTGTGTTATCAAAATTAAAATCGGTGATGGTGGCCAAGCCAGAGTCAGCCACACAACTATACTAGATAATACGATACCCCTTGGTAAGACTGGTTGTCAGACTTTTTGGGCTACTGACTACCTAACGACTGTCAAAGATCTACAAATGACACCCGGGACCAACGGCTTAACGTGCTTTCCGAGGCACGGAGGAAACTCGGTATGCAATGGGTGGTCACCCATCCGCAGACCAACCTAGGCAAGCACGGCTTAACCTTAAGATCGACCCTAAGTTATAATCATTAAAATATCGAGGGTTGTATTGATGATGTTAATGATTATAATTCTGTAAATGCATATGTATTACGGCCGCGAATCATATTTTGTTCAATATACACATGACACTGACCGGCAAATCGCGAAAAACGTAATTAAATTAGAATTTCGCGGGCTACTCTATAGCTCATGGGCCGGATGAAGACCTATGCGGGCCGCTAGGTGGCCCGGGGGCCGTATGTTGGACGGGCCTGGCTAACCCATTGAGGAATAATTGCTTTATGGGTTTTAATTGCTTACTCGATTAGCATAGGTAATCGAATTCGATGCCTTATAGCTGACAAAGTGACAACATCCATAGTGGGTATCTGGTGAGTGAGACGATCATGATAGCAACAATTACACTGTTCGGCAGTTACTGCTGCTGTATTGTATTGCACCGATTTTTATAAGAACCTCGAAACTGTTTGTTTTTTCTTAAAGTGCGGCAGCTATATTCGAATGTGTTAATCCCTGGCATGGCATTGGAATCTAACTATTGGATACCATTATAATTAGTTTCTTGCTAAGGGATTCCGATTAGGCAGAATCCTAAGGACTATTTTCGGTTGCTCTTATTTTTCACAACGGCTGAATCTAGACGAGTGATTGTACAACTACGCGTCTACGAAAAGGGAGGAGTACTCGACACGAGCATCGCATCGATCCCTGTGTCCCGCCTAAGCATCCCACGCTGGACTAAATTCCGTGTTTCCCATGGATAATTTAATATAAGAGCAATGGCGTCGTATGTCGTGGGTGGTGTGGGCGGCCTCATCGTTTCTTCCCGACAACAGCGCGCGGCGAAATCGGCCCAAGCTGGAAAAATCTTATTAAAGAAATCAGAAAATAGTCTCACTGGTTTCAAAGGCTCACATAGTCGATTAATTCGGTTAATAGGGTTACTAATTTAAGTAGGTATTTACTGGAGTCAAGGGCGTCGACAGCTTTTGGGCCAGGGGAGGGGGCAGGAGGGTGCCAGTAAAATCCTAAATGTATGTGTTAAATTTACTATTTACGGATGCAGCTGAAGTTCTTCTAAGAATCTAAAATGCAATAGCCACTTCAACAATGTTAACACCTCGGTGACCTCGGATTGGTTAGATTGTTTGAAAAGTCTAGGAACTAAAAGAAAATTAAAGCTCTCCGCTCCATACAATTTAGCTTTTCTTTAGTCCTTTTATTCAGAAATAGATGTTACTTAATCGACTTAGAGAGACAATTTTAAGAACAAAAGGAACTAAGGAAAAGGAACTAAGTCTCCAAAAGCGAGCGAAGCGAGCTTGAGAATTCTAACACTCTACCAAGGACAGGTTAGAATTGTTTCGACCCTTTATATAGGAGTTACTTGGTCGTTTTTTAGAAAAAGTCAAGGGAAGGAATAAACAAGTTTTGTATGAGAAAAAATGTTCTATAGTGTCTTATTGGTTGATACAGGTTTTATGCGTGTCTGATAGAATCAAAGTTGTTCTGAAGATGCCACCAGTGAATCGACTTTAACTTTGATTGCTCATATCTCAGAAACGAGACACTTTAGAACATTTTGTCTCAAACAAAACTTGATTGTATTGATACCCGCTATCAATTAATATAGGTATAACACGTGGCCACAACTTTGAAAAAAAAATTAGTGGAAGTTAGGCCGGCCATTAAATTCAAACTCCTTTCAAGTAAACAGTCATATTTGGAGAGCGCGTGAAAATTTTCGCCTCATAGGATATTTGACAATAAACTTGCTTTCCCAATCAAATTTTACGCATGTTAAAGAAAAAATCAAGGTCACAAAATGGTTCGCGCACAAACAACACCAAAATAATAATTAAAAATAAAAATTATACACCATTTTGCCACTTGCAAATTATCAACAGCTGAAGCTTTAAAAAGATCCACTTGTGTAGTTCGTGTTTAATAATAGGTAACTCACATCTAATATTTATTATTTATTTACAAATAATAATCAGCCATTGTGCTGCATAATAGGTTATACCCATTCTAACAATCAGTCAATGTTCACTGACTATTACCCCTATAAATGGTTCAATAATGCTAATATAATGCAATTCGTAACAGTTATTTTGTGCCCAAATCAGAGTTATATCAGCTGAAACAGCGCTGCTAACTCACTTATTCAGCAGGCTTGTACAGCTTAAGATTATATGATAGACAGTGATTCAGCTGATATACAGCGCTTCGTGGGAAGTACTCAAAGGCTCATTTGTAGCCTTATGTGCCAATTCTGAGGCAGCAGGCAAGAATAAAAAAATCCTGATCCTCTGGGGGGTGGGGGGCAGCAGCCGCATACCACAGCCGCCCTCAGAGCCAACATAATCCATGCCATCGGTCAAATTCAGCCTGGTTTATGCGCTAGAGTCATGTAAAATTGGACATTACGAATGCGCGCCACCCAGCGAAGCCGCGGTGGATATCGGAAAGATGTCATATTCCATACATACATAATGGCATCGATAGGCCTTACAACCTATAAAAATATAGGAGCCGTGTAGTTCGCGCGCCAGTGATAAAATATCTTTATTGGTCCGGGGCTTTAGGATTTAAAAGCAAAAAAAAATATTTTATAGGTTTTTTTTTGTCTATTTATAGAGAAATAGGACTTGTATGAATTTATTAAGAAAAGCTACAAAAGAGCGAAGTTAGAATATTAGATTTTATTTTGAGAAATATAAGTTATGTAGGTACTTTATCGACTAATGAAATCTTTCAGGTACTATCAACGAAGTATGGAGTATGAACTTGAAGTATGGATCCACATCCATACTTCAAGTCAGGACAGGCTTCAATTCGATATAAATAGCAAATCCAAATGTGAAAAAATGTATTTTATTGTTTTACGTCAAAATCATTTTAAACAAAAAAAACATAATTTTTCTCTTTTGTCGTCTCGCGAAACAAGTTCCTCAGACAGCGACAAAAGACCCTGAGTGCACGACCGAACCGAGCTCCAAAATTTTAGCAACCCGCCTCGGATTGCTTCGATTTCTTTTCTTAATTCATGCAGATCTAGAAGTTAAGTTTTCAAATTATGTATAAAAGTTTCAACAACAAGCGAGCAAGAGCGAGCGTAACGAGATGGATATTTTTTGCACTTCACCACGGATAGGTATGTTAGGTTTTCGTTTGTCGGTGTTAATTCAAGCATGGAGTAATTTCGACTTAGTTAGAAATAGCCTATCAATTGTGAAAAGTTAGGTTTCAAGACCGAGCGTAGCGAGCTCGTTCAGCACAGTTCGATTTTGATAGCTTTTCTTTTTGTCTATTAATATATAAATAATTATTGTGTCACTTTATAAAGAAAAACTGAGACTATGAATGTCAGAGCAAGCAAAGCGAACTCGAAACAAGCACTACTTCGGATAGGTTAGATATTGTTTTGGCAATTCATACAGGAGTTGTGTAGGTAGGTACTTAAACGACGAATGCAGAAAACTTGCAAACTTCCTCGGATAAATTACATAATTTGTTTTTGCTGACGACGCCCATGACACCCCTCCCCTCACTGGATACGCTCTTGGTACTAATAGAATTCAAGATCGAGAAAAGAGAGCTTCAAAATTTAAGCAGCCTTCCCCCGCCCCGGGTACTAGGTTCTTTTTGTTAATTTCTACAGAGATGTGAGTTAAAGTAACTCTGTCGACTTATACAGAATTTAAAAATGTGTTAGTTTTTCTTGTTGGACGATTATGCAGGTAGTTAATTATTTATATAACTTCCGAAAAATAGCTATTTTAAGGTTTGTCAATTTATTGTGTACGATTGTGGGGGGAGGGCAATGACCTCTGTGACGCCCCCCCATAGGACCACGTCTGCATTGTTATCTTATTTAGGTAAGTCATTTTATAAATAAGTAATCCCAAATAGAATTCATGGCAATTTTTTGTAAAGAGTGAATGGCATTCGTTTTGGTAGCTGGTGGGCGAATAGTTTGCAGATTGCAAAGGTAAACGGAACTGCACTGCAGGAGTGATTTTTATATTTACTCAGTGGGAGCGACGAGCCATGTGCGCAGATCAGCGCAGGTCTTATTTAATTTCGTAATAATATTAATTAAATAAACTCCGCCACAGTGCAGATTCCCTACAATGCACAGCTCAATGACCAGTACCTCCAGTACCTCCGAGGCTGAAAAGTCGTAAGTTTTTTTGGATGCATAGGCCCAACTAATTCAGCCAATTTCAACGCATCCACAGCAAGGTGCAATCTCTGGCGGGAGCGGTTTAAACCCCCTGACAATTTCAACGATCCATCAGAAAACCTTCCACCTGGGCACGCGTTGCCGTGGCCGACTTGGAAATCCTTAAACAGACTTCGAACCCAAGTCGGCCGGACCAAAGACAATCTCTACAGATGGGGGTTCATGGACGGCTCAGACCTCAAGTGCGTATGCGGCGTCTCCCCACAGACAATGGCCCACCTTCCATCTTGCACCGCATGCCCTATCATCTGCGCACTTGATGATCTGCTTACTGCATCAGTGAGTGGGGTTCGCGTGGCTGAGTTTTGGGCTAAACATAACATTTGAACTTTTTGCCATCGACACGCTAAGAAGAAGAATGACTCAGTGTGGGTAGTCAGAGATTTTTGAAAAAGTACCGTTACTTACCGCTAATCCAGAGTTTGTAAATTACGAGGTAAGAGATTAAGCTAAAAATGAGCTAAATGTTCGATATAATCACGGACTCATGCAAACAACAAAGACTCTGATTGTAAATGTTATTATCCTAATTATTCAGCTACAAATCAATATACCTATTTAACTTTCATAATAATTTTGTCTATTCCTTTCATGTTTTTTTTTTTCGCATGTAGTAGGCCGAAAAAAGCGTTTTATCTAACAAGAGTTGAGAAGACGTTTGAATTTTCCACGCAAAATACCTGCGCCTGTACTCGCTGACAATCTCGATTACCACGAAAAAGTAAAATTTCACTCTATGGTACAAAATAGACAAGTGATCAACCAATCAAACGGTGGGGCGGACGAAACGAAATGAAAGTCCGCCACATGTCCGCCATATCTACTACATCTTCTTTCTAATAGTGACGTTCATATTATTTTGTGTTAGATAGCGTTATTGTGTAGATATTCGTTGTATAATTTAATTATTTTTTTAGTTTATCTAATAGGCGGTGAGTAAAGCGTGCTATCTGGATTTGACATATTGATAGTTTTTAATTTGGAACTTGTTTGTCCGCGCCGTGCTGTACGTATTGTCAAAATGGAAAAATCTTAGTGTTAACGTAACTACAGCCTTATTGTATGTGTTATTTATAAATTGGATCCACTAGACTACACTCGTGACGTATTTTGTAGCGTTTAACGGTGCATATTGAGTAATACAAAAAAATTTAGTGTCGGCATTATTAGACGGTGTACCCAATATTTCACAGACCCTCGACGGCGGATAACACCATGGAGTCTCCACGGAAATTCAACGATTGCTATTTTTACTACTACTCCACATGCACGAAGGTAAGAAAAAATATTCATGATTACAAATGTTCTATCAATTTAACTTCTAATGTCATATTGTTTATATTCTGAGTCTCTGATAAAAATCATGGAAGCTAACGTGTTATGCACTGTTTCATTTAATATTTTATGGTTAGAATGTTTTATTGACATTGAAAGAAATGCATCAAATACAGCTAATATTTTGTAACAATGGTAAAAACGGTCCTAGCTGATTTTGTTAAGAAACTATTCGTTATTTGGGGGTAAAATTAGCATTGATGAACTTTTTACATGCTGGCTAAAAAATGTCAGTTCATAGTATGATATCTATGGAACTTATCACATCTTTTTTGAGCACTGAAGTAAGTGATTCCAATGAAGGACACTTGAGACATTTATATTACAGCAATTCTTAAAGAATATAAGAATACAAACAGCACATTGCATGGAGACCTACTCCATACTATTTTACTGTATACAAATACTGTAAGCAATGATTTATATGCTGAATACTGTAATTCCCCGAGCTCACATGTTAATATAAAACTTCGATTTCCCGAGTAATTGGGCTTGGCCTCTCACAAAATGCATTGGAACACACCCATGTGGATCAAATTTCTGTTTATTTGCAAATCATCATGTCAAATGAACCTATTACATCTAGCATTTGTTTCTTTTCAAGTAGCAACACAAGTGTCGAATGCTTGCCAGCCAGTAATTAGGTTTAAAACCTAGGAGCTAATATCACCTTACATGTGGTTTACAAGTAATGTTATATCTTTGCTAAGGTATTGTACGTAACGTTCAGTAAAATTACTTACCTTATCTGTTATGAAGGGGGACAACTGTGTGTTTCGCCATGAGCCGTCGGCGCTGGGGTGCGAGACTATGTGCACAGCCTGGCAGCAGGGCAAGTGCCTTGATAAACGCTGCAAACTACGTCACATGGAACTGAGGGTATGTATACATGTAGATGTAGGGTGACATTATGTAATGTTGCGTTTGTTTTCATCAGATTTGTGTTGATGTTTATTTTGACAAAGTGTGTACAAAGTTAGGGTTACCTCAGTTTAATTTTAATCTTTTTGAAAGGTACAAATCTTTTGGTTACTCAAATAAATGTTAAAGTCTGGAAGATTTTTAATCACAGTAATATTCTGATGAGTTATTCTGTCATTTTCTGAAGAGAGTCAATCAAGTGCACTTTTTCTAGATTAAAACAACTGAATGAACCAGATTGGGCATTTATGTTCAGGGTTTGGTTTCCGCACTTAGTCCGTAAATTGGACAATTGTGTATGCAGACTGGGCATTACTCAAGGTAGATTTTACAGCCTGAAGGGTATTTTTGATGTCATCAAATGAGAACATTAATATTTTTAAAAATTATTGTTGTGACAGGCTTGTTTAATAAGTCCTAGTTAGCTTATCGGGCAGAATTCTCAGGTTTTTTTTTTGGTACCGGCAGTACTTTGATCTTCCTTGTATTTCACTAGAAGGTGTAAATTAAACAGTCTATTGTAAATATATAAATCTTCAAAAATTGCCATTTGGAAATTATCTTTTTCCTTCTAAAAAAATGCCAGCCAGGTCATGTTTTGAACACTGATTAATATATACAGGGAGGAAGGGACACCAATGCACAAACCCACATAGAAATTTTTCAAAAGTCATTTTAAAATAATACAGTTGTTCCATTCGTTTTGACCATGTAGGTATTGCACTTTTATAGGTAAAAACTGATTAAAAAAATTACCAATGAAAATTTTTGAGAGTGAATATGTGAGGATTCAGAATGATGTACTGAATATGTGTTAACTGTTTGTGTCCCTTCTACACTGACAAATCTTTCTAAACAGCTGCAGCAGCAGTATCTATTGCCTTATCTCTGAGTATAAAAAAATAATTACCTCAAGTAATACTTATCAGAGATTATGTAACCACTGCACTTATGTTTCCCAAGGTTTTTTGTTGAGAATTACTGTTTTCTAAAACCTGGTTTAAGTTGCAGTAATTCTGTTCTCAAGTTCGTGTTCTATGCATAGAGAGATTTCTATGTTTTGCAAAGGTTTTTTTTAAGTTTCTGTCCGATTGACTAGCTCCTTGACAATTCAAATATGCCTGTAAATGGTTTAACTGAAATAAATACTTGAATTTATAACAAGTCATCCAATCTCTATCTTTATTGTGTGGTTAGTACCTAGCCTGGTGTCAGAGTTTTATGCCGCTCATGGGCCTCAGACTTGGCTTTACATGCCGACGAGAAATATCTCTCAGGTATGCTGGTGAATCAATATAATTGGTTGTTTGTAATTTGGTCAGCATAGGTTAGAGTTTTGACAACATGTTTAATTGGCCAAACTATCAGAAATTAGAGTGCACTCTTATACTTTATGACATAAAGTACAAACTCAAGTAAGTGTGTGATGATGATTAGTTAAAAACTAGAAAACTAGTAGTTGACCTAGCAGCAGGGAGATAATGAGCTCAAACCCAATCTTTCCTTATAGATATGAACCTTTTGCTAACAGAAGCATAAAGGGAACCTAGTTATTTATGTATATAACCTTCATTCCCACAAATTGATAAAAAAAAAACAAAATGAAAAAAAAAAAGATTGATGATGATGAATGAATAGATTTTTTTTTTTTTTTTTAGTGAAATTTAACATACATAATAAGGCTACTCTTCAACAATATTGAATTCGACATTTGACTTTGAACTACAAACATTGAATTTATTTTTATTAACCACTCTTTCGGTCTCTAGTTCAGTAAGGCGGCATATAATCAATCATATCATTAAACCTAAAGATATGCACATAAATATTATTGATAAGGATTACACGAGTTTAGGCAATTCTTTATTTTTTATCTTAAATACTGAGGATTAAGTTAGTTATTGGTATTAGGGGTTTTTTACATGCAGAAAAATGGATGTCATTGTGACGTCTGTCTAAGGCGGCGTCTACATCTTTGAGTCTGTTTTTTGTGAGTTTTGCTTGTTTAAAAAGCACATGCGAGCGACAGCAATATGGTGTTAGTAAGTACGGTGCGAGTTTGTCGATGTGTAAGCACATTTATTAGTATGCTGGCAGCTAATCATGATTGCTTAAATTTCAGCTCGAAAACAGGAACTAGGAGTAAGTCTGAGTAGGCTAGATTTGTTCCTTGTTATTATTGTTTTTCTTCCTGTAAGCTTCGCGATTTGGCTTAGCTCGGAGTTATGTCAATGAAAAGAAACCCGCTGTTACTTATATCTAGCTAAAAACCTAGCAATAATACCTGCTTTACCTTGGAATTTTCCGAACCTTACAAAATAGACGTGACCCTTACAAATGCTGCTGCGGCGCCTGCGAGGTCCTCAGGAACCTTGAAGGAAGATTGTAAGTTTTTTTTAACCTCTAATAAGTAGACCAAATTGTCATATTCTAGAAAAACCGCAAGCAGATCCCATGCTATTGGGAGAACCAGCCGGGCGGTTGTCGTAAGATCCACTGTCCGTTCATGCACAAGAACCCGGACGCGCGCACCGATGGTATCGCGCCCAGCCAGCCGGCGCCGCCTCAACCCGTGAGACAACACATACATTACACGCCATACACGGTGCCTTTTTTACTAGAGAACTAGGAAAACTTTCTGGGGTGATACTCGTCTACTATACCATAAAACTGCAAATTTAAATGGACTATTTGGCCATTTACAAATTTTAGTCATAAACCAAACTTTATAATATTCTTTTGCAAGTAAAGACGTAAAAGTATCACCCTTGAAAGTTTTCCTGGCTACTAAAGAGGCATTGTGTATATCTGACTAAATTTACACACACTAACATCTACTAGGTAATACATTTTATTATAACTTTTTTGTAACAAAGTAAATCATAACGGTTTGAAATTCATTTTAGTAACATTTTTGATCATCTTTTGCTTCAAACCCAAATTAATTGCATTATTTGAAGATACAGCAGAACCCCTTCATGGGACCTCACATATTTCAATCTAAGAGCCATAATGCTGGTGGCATTTCATGCAAAAAATACTACTCATCTCACTAAAATCAACGAACCACTATCAAATCCATTATCATGCTAAGGGGTGGTTTACATGATAAGTCCTTACGCATATTTCATAAACTAAAGATACCAAGTTTGAAGCCATAAGTGATTAAACCCCGTGTAAAAGGGACCACTCAAATCACTAATAAAAAGGCCTTCTGTCAAAAGATAATAATTCTGATGGCTATTCCGTCATCTGCGCTAGAGTCTGACTTCACAAAAAACAAATGCCACTTAGACACACGAAGTAAAGTTCCCCCGTCGTTCCCAATAGCAGCAAGTGCCGACGTCGGTGAACGTGGGGCCGGAGCCTGTGTCCGCGGAGCAGCCGCCCATGGGGGGCGTACCGCCGCCCGTGCCTGCGCCTGCGCCCGTGCCGCTGCTGTGGCAGCAACAGCGCCAAGGTAACACTCATGCTTATATTTTAAGAATAGCCTTTGAAGCTTATTTAACTGATTTGTACCGACATAGAATAATCCCCCGTAAAGTTTTGTGGCGGTCCACACTAAACCGCTTGTAGAACCAACTGGATAGATTGAAAATCTTAAATCTGTTCAGCTAGAGAGGCTTAGCTAATCAGCTAATGATCAATAAGTTGTAGATGAAGCCACTATCGCTGGCACATAAGCAACATTTGGAAAGGTCCGACATAAACCGTTGGGTTGTGGCCTGCCAGACATTGACACTCCACTCATCTGACTACAAGACGTACTTTTTTCATAACTTGTGTATGTTATAAAAATAGAGTAACAATGTGATGAATGAATGTCGCCTTGAAAAAAATTGTGTACAAAAATGCTTGAAAATATAAGTGTCGCCTCAATGACTTTATTGGCGACTAGATTTTCCCGCGGCTTGGTTATAGGTAAAGCCTTATAGTGTTGAACAATATGGTACTAAAGATTTTTCCACATGGTATTTTGTAGTTGCAGCAACCTATCCCAAGAAAAAAGGCTATGTTACGCAATTATGTATTCATACCATTCATAGTTCCCAGTTTAATTTACCGTTCGTGTGATGTTGATGTGTCACGTTAGATAGAAATACACGCAATATAAATTATTTTTATGTTTGAATATGATAACAAATCTGCTGTATGAATTGCGTTAAATAAGGCATGGTATAGCCTAGTTTACATGGCGGAAAAATATTTAATACCCATGTGACAATGTCAATTTATTTATTTCAATTATTGCATACTAGAAAAATAGATCGTGCTCCCTTGCTTATTAATTAAACGTGGATAAGCACATAAAAAAACTTCTTTGCAAAAAAATAATACCGACCAAAAAAAAATCAAAAAAGTGAAAAATAACTTTAGCTTCACAATTCGGTGACTTTTGTTTGTTTGATGCAGTAACTAACTAACATTAACATTTAACTTTCTATAACTTTTTGTTATCCATTGCTGTCCTCTAACACTTGTAACTTTGCTCCACAAATAATAACTTTTATAACGATGTTTCCGAGTTTCCCTAATAAGATATACAAGGCTTCCGTCCCCCAGCAGTGGTGCTGGACTCGGCCATCCTGGGCGTGCTGCCCGCGTCCAGCGAGCTGCTGAGCGGGCGGCGCGTGCTGCCGCCGCACGCGCACGAGCAGCCCGCCAACCCCTACGCGCCCATGCCCGTCGACCCCCTTGTCGTCAACTTCGAAGAAGGTATGCGCCTCTACTGAAACTACATGTACTAAGCCCCCAGCAGACGATTTGAGAACTCGAACCCCCGCTACAACTAACAACATCCAACCAGCTAAGCACTAGAAGATTCCAGTTACTATTTGACCAACATAACTTGAAACGCGGTGGAATTCGGAACTACGTTTAAATGTACTGGATTTGACAGTTGGATGACGTTTCTCTAACCTAGCAGGCCATCTTAATGTCTCAAGTTATGTTGGTTGAGTGATTCTACGCAACCGCGTGGAGCCGGTCCACAGCAAGCTATGGTTGTGTTCGGTGTTACTATTGATGTTGTTAAAGACGATGTAGAAGGTAGCTATACTTCCTTTGAAGTTTTGTTGCTAATGAGACCTAGAAGTCTTCAAGTAAGCAATCTTTCATCATATGAGTTGGTATAGGAAACTAGTGTTTCATTTGAAAAGGTTGGGCCGGTCCCTAAAAAGAAAAAAACGGTATAAGAAATTCGATGTGAAAAGTCAATCTTAACTATGGTTGAAATTACGATTGCAGCTGTCAAAGCAATGGTTGTGTGAATTGATGGTTCTTAGAAAAAGTGATTAATTTATAGAAGTAAACTATTTCTGTATAACTAATGAAGGATCGTGCTACGGTTGTGATTAGAGCTACCGCAATGTGATGTGGTGCTAAAAATGGAATCTTCTAGAAATGCTTTGGACTCGCGTCATTGATGGGGAAAAAGTGTAATGTGTGAACCAACAATGATGGCGAGTCAGGCGGCGATAGCAAACAGACTTCTCAAATTGTATGATTGGGGCTTACGGCTCGATTTGCTGTCATTAATTTGAAAAGCCATCAAAATAAGTATAAGTTTGGACTAAATTCGGACCAGTGATGTAAGATAAAGTAAGGAAAAAGTGGGTAAAGCTATTTGATGGTGAATTGTTTCCTAGTATATTATTATGTAGTATGAATATTCTCCATATGTGGCATTGTACTTTACAATTTTCTATTTAAGAGCACTGGATAAAGGATTGCAAGCAAGTTTTATGCGTCATGATTTTATGTGATATAAAAAGCAATCGTATAAATGTATAATTTTGATATGCAAGTTGGAAAGTGAACGGCTAGGTATATAAACTATATACATAACATTGAAATGATGGACACTTTGGTTTTGTTTGACGGTAATGTAATTTTGATGTCTTTCCAAATGATGTTAGTAGCGAATCTTGTAGCCAAACGTAAAATTAATAATACTATGTACTTGCACTTGAGTTTTCAATAGACATTTAGAGATATGCTCATAATATCGATATCACGGCTCGCGGACACTTAGTCTAATGTTTGGGCCACCGCTTACGGCGATGTGATTCTAACATAGGGTTCATTGTCCACTGCAGCGCGTTCAATGATTTCGTGAAGAAGTCCAACGAGTAAACGGCACTATATATTTAATTTAGTCAAACAATGCACTGCCTATACCTATTCCCATGTAACTTGGAAGACTTATTATGTGTTGCTTGAACACATTCTTCTTACTACGTGGAAAATCGGTTCGCTGTTAATGCCCTTACACCAGAGTTGATTGATGATACGCTTCAGTGGACGGCGAGCCTAACATGCATTATTATAATAATTCGGTAGTTGAAAACTCTGCATTGTCATGTTATGGGCGGTGTGCGTAGGGTTAAGCATTAACGATGTTAAATTTCAAACGCTCATTTATTGTTTTTGTTTTCTAAATATAACACTATGCTTTATGTATACTTATGGCACTACTCACTTGATCCTCTCGTCAAATTCATGGTCGTAGGTCGCATTGAAAGGGTTCCAATATTATTTTTTAGAATTCAACCCTTTGTTGTGCCAATAAAACATATATATGTAAAAAAAAAAACGACCGAGAAAGTGTTAGATTTATTACTTTAAAAAAAATATATATTTACTTTGTTCACACGTTATTGGTTAAGAATTTTTTCCTACGTTTATTGTCGCTAGCGAAGTGGGAATTTATTGTTTATATATTTTTACGCGGGTGGGTCACAACTTGCCGCTTTATTAATTTTAACTTTTGTAGAAAGAAAATACATTTCTTTTGTTCTCCCAGTTTGCGACGCGACATCTTAACACCTGTTTATGGAAGGTATTATTATTGTTTTTATTTCGCCAATAGTCAATTAATATAGTATTTATTGTATAGTTATAGTTGGATTCAGTTTCGTAATTTTTGTATTCAATATTATTATGGTGGGTGTGGATTTAAACAGTTTGGGCGGTTACAGCAGAAACTGGATCCAAAATTAATTTAACGAAATACAATATTGTTTTTTTTTTAATGTTGCCGGAAGAGGCGGCTTTTGGTTAACTCTAACTTAGACAATGTTTAGCTGTTTTTTTATACCATAGACAATGATTAAACAAAGTGAGATTATATTTGACTCACTATGAATTAATGATAGCTCTCTTTCTCACAGTTTATTCAAGAAATAATGTGGAGAAAAAGCGACGTTGGTATTTTTGTATGTGCAATAAATTAGAGAATATAATCTCTTTCATATCTTAGCTAATTAGATTCATTAATATCTCTCGCTTTTTCATTTACTGTATCGTTATATAACAATTTATATCACATAGATAGACAGTTACAGTCATATTTTAAGAAAAAAACATTCAGTTTTCTCTCAAAATATCACTGCAATACTTTTTTTAAATAGATGTTGATATAATCTTTGTCTATGATAGAAAAGTACATAATAAATAGGTTTAATAACATATAAAATACAAATAAAAATATATATACACGATTATTGTAACTCATTAATATAGGTGAAAAAAAAAATGAAAAAAAAAACAGCTTTATGCCTTTAAATTGTTTGTATGTTAGTATGTAGGATGTTTTAAGGGGCTTTGGCAGTTTATAAAGGTACCCACTGCTACCTGCCCCCAATACTTTATATATTCGCACCGTGAGATTTAGATAGAGCTAATAAAATGATAAAAAAAAAATGTATCTCTAGGTATACACAACGGGAAACACAGTTTTATAAGTCGCATGCGTTTCAAAGCTGTGATTCCCGTTTAACAAAAAAAAAAATCGTGCTTAAGATCATACTACCAATTTAGAAAGATTAAAAAAGAGATAAGCTAACAAAAAAAAAGAGCATTCGATTGCTTAGTTTGCGGTCTTTGGTAAAATCTGGTAACGCTTCCGATATCTACGATAGCACTTCGGTATGTTTATTGAACGCGATTAGTCAAATATATTTGTTGTAAAACAATCTGGCAAGAAAATGGATTAATTTCTGGTATTCTTTGCACTGATAAAGTTCCTATATTTATTACAAAATCGCAAAAGTGTGAACAGGACAGGATATAAAAAGAATCGGTTCGCGTTAAGGTCCATGGTACGCCTAGTCATTATTTATGTATAAAAACTATTTATCAATATTTAAATAACATAGTCTCGATTGGTGGGGATAGATTAAGTCGGAGGTTTCTTATATTATTTTAACATGCTCAGTTTTTACACACATCTTTGTTTTTTCTTTAAATTCTTGGTGTTCGCTTAAAAGGGAGATAAAATTATAATAAGTTTTATATAAATTAGCGGAAAAGTGTACTGAAAAGTTATTAGGAATATAATTTTAGTATGAATTAGTACAAAGGGTGGATGGTTGCTTTCAGAGGCAGCTGTTGAAAAAAAAAAGCAAATTGGTTTCTCTCGTAACTGTAGCAATACATTTTATATTTAGTATAATGTTGTAGTCTTGTCTCTTTTTATACTAATAAACTATTTATTTACCTTTAGATTAATTGTTGGAATGTTAATGTTTTATGTTAGACAGTTAAATTTCTGTCACACGATAGCGCTCGAGTCTTTATGAAATGTACTGCGATTATGGAACGGATCACTATCTATGTATTAACTTTACTACGTAATTACTTATTTCTGTACTTCTCTTTGGCAGCTATTTTATAAAATTGTTGGAAAAAGACTTGAAAGTAAGACATTATGTATTACGTGATTCTTCGGATTCGTCGTACGACATTTCATGATGATGTCAGCATAGACTACTATGTTTTTACTAACCGATTTTGTTGAATGTGGAACGCTTACCTTTTAATATGTTTTTATCTTCGCTGATTATGATAAGTTGATGTCGGCGGGAGGGATTGTGAGGAGGGTTGAACTTAGTCACTGAGGTCAAAGTTGTCATCCACATTTGACCACGATCGGTTATGAATCCGAATGAATTTTCTAAGATTTGTATATGTGTGCGAAAGTGAGGTAAATGTAATGAAATTAGTAATGCAGCACTTTTGATACTTACAAGTTGTGTTCCATGACATTTTGGTTGACGGAGGAATATGACTAGTGACCTGCGCGTGTCGCCGCGTTGCCAACTGTCACGAGTGCCTACTGATAGTTTCTTGTTTCAAATAATACGGGGTTGTTGTTATGTTAATCTTAGTCTTATTTTATAATAAGAATTTCAAAATATGTTTATTATTAGTAACGCGTGTCTAGTACCTTTCATTTAAGCTAATTAATATTCAAACTGATATAGGAACTCGTAACGGAACAGAATTATACTTTGGCTTTGTTTAATCAAATTGTGTTTAATATACCAACGAGTAAATAAAAATGTTTCGTAATATGATTTTTGTAATTATTTTTGACGCCCCTTCGAGAATCGCTTTCAGATTGACGTTACGAGAACACACCGCGAAGTTGCCAAGTTGCCGGACGGGTCGCCTCAAAATTAATTACGAAAATCATTTCGAATGTTTGGATTATCGCACCCGACTAAGCACTTCGTTCGTGTGTTCTTGCAGAGTCGGATAATGAAAGCGCACCTTCGTCTACGCCCACTAAAACGGTGACGCCTGATGACGCGACCAAAGGGTCTCGCACTAAGTCTCAGGAGTTGTTGCTACTTGAGCAAATACAGGCGGAGTCTGCGGCCTTCTACAGCTACGACGGGCTGCCGCCGCCCGACTCCAAGGTCAAGCTTGTGCGCGCCAACCTCGCCACTAAGTACGAGCGGGTATCGCTGGACGAGCTCGCCGGCAAGCAGGCCACCGAGAGACGCGCCTCGCTCGACTTCAAAGTACTCTCCCTCGACGAGATCAGGGCCAGGAAGAAAAGCGACACCATCATACACGGTAAACCTATCACACTCAATCTTAGTAGAAAAAGAAAGCTCTCTACACACGAAACTATCACTACCTCAGGCAATAAGATACTCAAAGTCGTTAGAAGCAACTCCATTGTGTACAAGAAACTCGACCGTAATGCTCCTGCGGCTTCCAATCACGCTAAAGTAGACCAGAAGCCCAGTGATAATGGCAACGACAGGAAACGAACATTATCAGAGCAAAGCGACATCTGCGAAATACAAGAAGACGAACTTGTGGACAACTGTTATGAATTCAAGAGGATAAAACTTACTAGACAAACTGCTAAGCCCAGACTTATAAGAAACAGACTTTCAAGTTCAAATATAAGTACAGATGAACCTAAGTACGACGACTTAGACTTTAACAAAACAGACGATTCAGACTCAGAAGTACAAATTGTTAGCGTAGAACTGAACGAGATTAATTCAGTAGATTTAGTTAAGGTAGATTCGGATAGTGAAATTATAGATTTAGAAACTACACGACTAGGAGAGCCAATAGACGTTGTGGACTTAAGTGAAGATCAGGATGAAAGTGATATCACCGTGGCAGATCTCGACTTGGATTTGAGCAAAAACGCGGTCATGCCGGACGTGGTAGTTAGCTGTCACCAACAACTAAATAAGATAGACAGCTCGGCAAACAATATTCTAAATGACATCGATAGCTTGCTTGATGATGATTTATGATTCTCATTTTATTCTTAGTTTTAGCTTTGAAGTTTTAAGTCATGATGCTCGTACAAAAGTTGCCTGTTTAACATAATTAGATAATTTTCGGCAATATATTAGGTTTATGAAAAGATCTACATTGAGTAGATTTATGTGACAAGCAATAATGTGACTTATATTTTTAGGTAGGAGAGCTAAATCTTTAGTATTTTGTTCATATTACTGTAGTGTAAAAGCTTTAATTGATTCTATTGAAATATTACAATAATTTTGCTAGAAGGTGGCGTTTTATTTCAAAAACCTAGTCGACACCTATGTAGACAAACTCCCTTTTCTTCACATAGATAGCGCTGCTATGCCCAAATGAAACAACTAAATACTTTGATCCAAAAGTGTATTCATATAATGTTATTAAAACGTTTCATCGACATCACACAATTATTCACATTTTTATTTATAATCAATACATATACACATTAAAAACTAACTGTAAATTCGAAATTAACACTTTGAAAGTTGATTCAAGCTAGTGTTGTAACTAATATCGTTTTTTTTTTTTATGATAAGCTGAGCCATGAAACTTTTTTACTAATTTTGGTATGAACAGCTAAGTATAAAATATAATTTTTAAAGCAACCCTAATGTTATAAAATTCTCGAAAAAGTATTTGGCTACTAAGGTGGTGTTAATAAAAATATAACCAAAATGATCTAAGTTTTAAACATCATACTTGCGCGCTTATTACATTTACAATGGGATAATCACAATGAACAATTACACGAAAGTAACTATTTACATCTCAGTACTTAAAACTAACAAGCCCTGTTTCTCATAAAAAAATCTACGCTACAATAATGATAAGAATTTAATATGATTTTTTTTTACAAAATTAGTCCCTTCACGACTTCTGTCGTTTGGAGATAAGTAGATAAAATCAGGTAAAACAAAGTGATCTGTCTCTACTATTCACATTTTAATACATAAGGCAAAGGTACTACAAAATATTCAGCCATATCTGTCAGAAATTCCACAAATAATAATATAACCTCAGCATTGTTAATTAAACATTTATAACAAATATACACAATTAAATACTTATTTAACGCTAATCTTATTATGAACTAATTTTTATTAAAATATTTTTTAACACTTACACCGAAATATTAAATTATTTCATTCAAAGTTACATGCTAAAGATACAACATTACATGTGTATCGATAACGGTAATGTAGAAAATCTATGAGAGATTTTATTAATTAATATTTTGAATGAAATATTCTAATTAATTTTTAATACAATTTGAGCCTATGTTTTGTGCTCGAAGTCCTGTTTTGTGGCAACTAGTGGATATGTTAATTCTTTATACTATACATGTTACATCAGTTGGTAGGTTATCTAATCTCTTGTACAAATTAAGTTTATTAAAAAATATCACCATAAAGTACAAAAAATATTTGTAAATTAAAAACATAGCGTAGGTACAGTTAAATTATTAGAAAAAGTCAATAAATACCTCACTATCTTTATAGGCATACCGCGTCGCCTTACACTTTCTTGATACTTGTTAATATTTTCTTTATCCTTAGTTCAATCTGTGTATTTATGATTAGGTCTGATATAGATTTCTTTTATAGTTTTCCGAGTGGACCGCAAAGAACATTTGTCTCAAACTAAAAAAATCTTCACAAATTAAATACTGAATACATTTTGTTCATGATATTACATACTTCGTTATAAAGAAATACATAGTACCCGATTTAAATATTGAGCCGTTTTGGAACCGGGCAACAGATAATGTAATTTTAACCAGTTTAAGAAATCGCGATCTCACAGGTATGTACATCGTTTCAGTTTCAGCCCACGTTCTAACCAAAGTGTACCGTCGCACGAACGTGCGACTGTCGCGTCGCGTTCATTTTTTTCGCCGAAACATAATTCTTGTTCGTGCCGACAGAGGGCCCTTTCCAGTTTTTCGAACAACGGAGTTACACTTGAATCATTTTATCGGTGCAGGCGCGAAAACACAGAACTAAAAGAAATGTACCAAATTTTACATATCGATGCAAATTTTCTTGACAAGTAAAGCCACCTTGAACTGCACACTTAAAGTGGTCATACTGAAGAACGCGTAAACATAAACCAATCGCATAACTGTGCTACCGAATTCAAAATGGCCGCTTATTCACCGGGTAGTTGCTTAAGCGTATGAGTACTGCTGTAATGTGCTCGGCTAGTTCCACCAGGGTCACTGGAGGCGCGACCAGTACTGCTGGGTGTCCTGTCCGGGCACTGCGAGCGGAACCGACACTCCTGTGCCTAGGAGACCGCCTAGCTCTGGAATGAGAAAATAAGTAGTATAGTTTGTAGTCGACTGTTCGCAAGTTGGTCCCGCATCCGGGGCAGGCGGCGCACTCGACGCACGTTTCTTGTTTTAAGGGTTAGGCCCGCATCAAAGCGGGGACGAGCGGAGCGAAGATGTGCAAGATTCGACCAAACACAAGAGAGAAGAGAAACGCGATGTGGTCTTCAACCAATGTGATTGGTCGGTTTCTGCACGTCTCCTCTCTGCTCCGCACGTCTTCGCTTTGGTAGACGATAGTAAGCGAACGGAATGTTGTTTTGCCTAACATTCCTACAGCTAGTTCCATTCAGGATCAGGGAGTGCTCATAACTTGCAAGGAACCTTCGAATTGGTAGGTACTCTTTTTCACCTCCAGACCTAGGACTTATTAACCCAGGTTGTAAGGTTTTCGGTACTTAAATTATTTACCTGGTGGAGGCGACGCCGGTTCATGCTGGTAACCGTGATGGTTGACGTAGGGGTGTGGGTGCTGTCTGTAACCCAGCTCGTAGCGCGGGTAACCCAGGAACCCGCTCTTGCACAGCTCTGCCTCGGTCGTGTCGCAGACGGGGGTCTCGGGCACCATACCCCCTCCGTACCCCATGGGGGTCAGCGGGCTGGGGAACATAGGACTTTACATGTTATTTTGGTGAACTTTAGATGTAAGAAGTTTTATTACAGCTAAGGATCTTTTGTTGCGTGGTCAAAATCGGAATCGGTGGTAAAAACGCAGCCATGTTGCAATACATTTGAAAAATTTTGACCAACAACCCTGTAAATGTCATTCGAGCGCCAAAAGATACTTGCAGCACTGTAGCTTTATCGTCGGTTTTTCTGCTGCCATTGATTGGGATAATTCTACCTAGCCATAAAAGCTGCTTTCAGCTGGACTTCCCTCTTTTTACCTCGAGAGGCGCCTTGAGCCTTATCAGTGGGTTGGATGAGAACATTCACAATAAAACACAAATTACAACCCAGGTAGGGTTGTAATTTGTGTTTTGTGGTTCACCCCCACTTTTGGTTGTAGTTATGTAGATCCCAATAAAACGACTGCTACTTTAATGGGAAGATCGATTTGTCCTGTTAAAAACTTTACAAAAGTAGCTTTACTCCACTTTTGTCTGTAGTCAGGCGTGGAATACAAGCATTGTGCAATGCAACTCACCTGTAAGTATCAACATTCAACGGTGGCTGATACGGCTGGTGCGTCGGATGCGCGGGGTGTGCGGGATGTGCGGGCGGCGGGTGGTGCGCGGGGTGCGCCGGCGCATGCGGAGCCGCCCCGCTGTACCCGCACTCGGGGCTCCGTCGCTGCGACCGGATCTTCTCCTCGCGCCGCCACTTCGCGCGACGATTCGAGAACCACACCTTAACGTCGGGTTAGGTTAACACACAGCGCGGGAGACGCGCTAGCACAGGGCAATTAGGATCCTTACAAGGCTGGCTTGTTGGTGATACTAATTTAAAGATTAAAGTGTGAACATTTTTGTAAACAACAGGGAAAGGCAGAAAAAGTATTTATAGTGCTCGAGAGGGGGACATAAGACTAGCGCAAGTTTAGTAAGTAGGTACTGGAACATGATGTAGAAATAATCTTCCCAAATGGGGTTTCATCGACCCGTCCCAAAAACAATGACAATGTGGAGCCCCTCTGCAGGATATGCCCCAACTCCTTTCTTGCCCATCCTGCACAGCCACCTGCACCTTCCAGGATTTAAACGAAGCTAACGACAGAGCTGTACAGGTGGCAATATACTGGTCGGGTATAATTTCAGTCTATCGACCCGCAAAGAAGAAGTGACTGCAAACTTAATGCAATAATGTATGAGGTGAGGTGTAGGTATATAAGGAGTACTCTTGATTATGAACGTTCGCTGAAGGTTACGTTTTATGATTACCTGCTGTTATCGCAGTTAGGTACTATGTAGGTATGCATCTACAATCATGTTCGAAATTACATCATATTGTATGTTCCTACCTCATGAGTTTAAGTACTTATAGGTATCTATCAAATCACTCAACCGGACACATGCCGGGCATACACTGGCGTAATTACCTAGTTGCTTATGTAGGTACCTGCATACACAAGGTAGGTACATATTTTGCACCATGTAATTAATATTAACGAGCGTTGGTAGATAGGCACAACGATCTACTTATTTCTAGGTACAACTATCGTGTCTATCGTCTAGTTACTACAAGAATGCCACGATAGATATCTGTCTATGTAAGTTTATCTACCTAAAACATAGGTATAGGGAACGTATTCAAGTAGTAAGTAGTTGTTAAACTCACCTGTATTCTAGCTTCGGGCAAACCTATTTTAGCGGCGAGTCTTTCGCGGGCAAAAACGTCTGGGTAGTGTGTTCTTTCGAATTCTGAAAATATAAAATTGGTCACATCACAAACAGTCGATAGCCGAAAATACACACGTTCAGATCGGCCTGGGTCGTCGGCAAGATTCGGCACAGCGGGGTAGCAAAATGTAGATATGGATATCCAATTTTGCCACCCAGCCTGTGTGTGCACCACGCCTAGTGGAGCCTACGCATCAAAGCCACATCGGCTGCGAGTAAACTGGACGCATATTATGAAAGTTACCAACAGCCGGCTTTGGTGTGCAGGCTGAACTTAGTTTTTTTTGGTACTTCTTTTAGTTTGGTTTGCAAAACAGCGCGGCGTTTCTATCATCTAACTTGCCCGACTATACTCTCTCTATTTACTAAACTAGAAAGACTTTCATCACTCCAGCAAATTCCAGAACATCAACCAACCTCTCTCCAAGCTATCAATCTGCTCATTGGTGAAGCTGGTCCTGTTCCTCTGCAGTTTGCGCTTCAGTCGTAGCCGCGCTGCATCGTCGTCCGCTCCGCTGGACCCCGCGTTGGAGTTGTCTCCGGACCCCGTCTCGTCTGAATGAAGACCCTCCAGACCTTCTAGTGGCTCCTCGTCTGTGGACAAAGGAATTATAATAAGACACTGACATATTTAGGATTATCAAAGACGTTCAAATATTTGTGCCCGATAGACGGGACAAGACGAAGAAAATTTTAATCCACTACTTGTTACTGCTTAGTAACAAGTCGGTCAGTCTAGTGTCACACGCCCGCTTGTCAGGTAGCATTTGTGTCAAAATCGAAAACGTTCGGGATCAAAATTTTTGTATGAAAATATTCCCAATGTCCGCTCTATAGGTATTTTTTAAATCTCTGAGGATTCTCAAATTAGTACTTACAATATTTTGAAATCAAACGAAGCGTGGTACACGTTTGATTTCTTCTCTCTCATTGTAGAAGGTTTACCTACTTAACGTAATTTAGAGCTTACGCATTCTTTGCGATACATGGTTCTATTGTACCTAGGTAGCATATAAGTGGAAACTTTAGTGGTTACTCCAATGAAGTTCCCGCGATCATGGGGCTTGCAACAGAGTCGAAATATCGGGAACTCACAATAGTTGAAAATCACGGAAGATATTCCCGTGAGTGACAGTGCAAGTTTAAGTGGAAACTTGTAATTGGCCTCCTTCAACATATTACTACCAGTGGCGAACCTATCTTACAAGCCGGAAAGCCGGGCTTGCCTAAAAATCAAACTCAAGAAATAAAAAAAACATTTTTACAAAAACATAAATTTTTGTCAAACAAGAACAAAATTCGCTATCTCCACAACTGTGTCCTCTATGACAGAAATTATTTTAAATTCGCGCGCTTATTCTCCGATGCCGGCCGCGATACTCTGGCTCGCTCTAACACTATACAAAAAAAGAGTTAAACGTAGAATTTTAGTACGCAATCGTACCTACGCGCGCTCGCTAATGCTTTCTCTTTCTCACCCACTGGCTTGCATTTGGCTTCTCTGACCTTTCAGTTTTCCTAACAAAATGTCTCTGTTATTGATAACATTGGTAGGTACTGATTTGAGAATTTGTATAGAGTTTAAAGCTGGGCTTTTCTTTGAATGTGTGCGTGTAAGTCTGTGTAAGTTTGAGAGAGAAGTGTGTTCGCACCGAGGATGCGCGCAATTTATATGCGCTTCGCGCGAATTTTTATAGGTACAAAGTACGATTTCATGATAGTTCGTATTTTAGTTAGTTTTGAGCGATTAGGAACTGGTGCATTTGTTTTTTGTGGTTTTATTTTTTCGATTTCTTGGGATTTAAAGTTTTTTGATTAGTTATTGCCGTAATTAACTTTGTTTTGAAGTGAACACTAAAATTAATTCGGAAACGCAATTTTTCCTTGTGAAGGATTAAAGTGTCTGTAATCGGTACCTACTTAGCAAGATAAATACTTTGAGTTTTACAGAAATATATAATCTCGTTACTTCACCTAAATAAACCTACCCCTGATTTGAATATTCTCAGAAAACTAAAACCCATAATGTGCATTTTAGTCGATCAGCGTAGGTTAGCGTGTTCAATGGCTGTTCGGCTGCTCTCATTCAAACAATTTGAAAATCTATCTAGTAATAGATACGTGGTGACTTCTGTGTACTTTGTTGTTTGTCATCTGTCCGGGGTAAAGAAGCGAATAATGAAGAGTTGAGTTGTGGCTGTTTACATTGTGAGTAATTACAAACATTTACAATAATGTGTAGTTAGAAACCAATTTATTGTTCGTGCGCCATCTCTAACAAAGCGAGGGAAACAATTACGAATTGACTCGAAGAGTTGAGTTGCTACATTTAAGTCAATAGATGGCTCTTATATCATTTACTTGATACTGACAACTTAATTGAATTAGTTGTTGTAATTTTGTGACGGTATATAAAATATGAAAAGTTAATAACCACTATTTGTATTTTATATTTAGGCATATTTAGATAATAGGAAAATAAAACCGGCGTTATTAAATACCAATGTCAGAACTCGGAACAGATTTTCTCGGTCAATTCCCCCCCCCCCCCTAAATATTTTCAGTTGTTTATTCAAGGCTTTGACTCGATTTCATGCCGAGCACGCCACTGATTACTACTGACTACTAGAATGTATTAGCTGTAAGTTTTCGCGTTTTTTTTCTCTGTAGGACATCAATGTTACTTTTTGCTATATTATTTTTCGACATAAAGAGAGGATTGGGATCTAGACTGATTGCAGTAGGCGTGGTTATACCTGTTATTGTGGCGCAACTTAGCAAGGCCTTTGTTTAGCAGAGTAGGTAAAGCTGTATAGGGTTCGTTGATTGATGTGTTTTTTTATTAAGTTATCCCAAACTTTCATAGCCTAAGAAACCGCAAACAGATACCAAAGGAAACAATAATAACCTTCTAAAAATAACCCATTTTAATGCGATCCTATCAATTAACCACCTCCAAATTCTATTTCAATCTCCCACAGCTATTAATACCTCCACAATACCTCCGAAAATCTCCCAAAACATCTATAATATTACACCGTTTACAGGAATTACAAGTTTCTAAGAACTCTCGCTTAGTTACCAGTCGGGAAGACGCAAAGTTATGCCCACAAAGTGAACAACGAGGTTTAATTCGGCAAACAGGGCCGATACCGCGGATTTATTCGAGTAACGATGTTAATCTTGGTCTGCTTAGTCGTAAATTTGCGTTATCCGTAACTTCGGGAGTGGTGGGATTCAATTATGAAAGCCTGATTAAAAGTTTGAATAATAACTGTTTGTGTTTGAGGTTTACGGTGTATTTTGGGCTTTGTGGGTTATTCAATATATCATTTAGACATTTTGACTAAATATTATGCAGATTTAAGCTTTATTAACACTAGGTGTAGGTAGCCCGGTTCACACGGATTCTATCTAGGGCTCCTAACTGACCTACTACTATACTTTGTAAGTGTTAATCGACATGAAAATGATATATATAATCGACATCAATATAATCTCAACGTCCTGATTGCTCAGGAGCCGGATCTAGATATTATGTTTACGAGTAGCAGTAAAGTTATGCTTAATTATTGCATACAATTGTTTAGTAGTAGTAGTGTTTGTGCTGTTGGCTTGCTGCACGCTTTGGTCTAAACTGTAAGTGCGACAAGTATCTCTCTAAATAAAGAAATAAATATGATATTGGGAGCGAGCTGTGATTGTAGCGCACTACTTATTGACCTGTCTATTAAAAAAAAAGATATATACTACAGAACGATTCTGAAACTTGCCAGACTTCACGACCTTTTCCAGAGTTCCAATAAACTCAGTTTTTCGGTTCTTTGGAACAAAAATTCTATAGGTATATGTAGTTACAGTATCTATTGTATTCGTTATAACATTTTAGTTCCCATGCAAGCAAACAATAATAAAACCCCATCTTAAAACTAGATATAATTTATCAATGAGATATCGCGATATCTTATAATGTCCCTTCAGTGGGTAATCCGTTAGGAGGCGGCCGCGCTCGGTGTGTCCTCTCAATAGTACGACTGAAGGTTTTTGACGCCGGAGGAATATTTTTATTAGGAATTTGAGATCCCTCTCATAGAATATTTAATAAAAAATTATAACACAGCTATGATATCCTTAAAATCTATCAAAAACTTTGGGTCTTAACTTACTTATTTCTGTATCTGTAGATTTTGTTGTTTTAGTATTTAATAAAGCTAAGGCTCATTAGTATTGTATTCGTGCAAGTATCTTCCAATTTTTATTATAAAAGATGTAGATAATGTAGCTAGATGCACACTGATGTAGTCTCGTACAATTCTTTGTTAACCATTTTTATAGTGTGTGTTATTGTTTGTTTTCCCTAATAAATAAAACATAAAAATCAAAAAACCCAGTTACAAGACACTTTAGAATTGGCAAGCAGTCGGTCAGGTGTCCTTAGTATATATAGTCTATGGTCACGTGAAAACAAAAAAATGAAGCATTATGTATACTTAGTTGCCTATTCCAAAGCATAGATCTCTATGACAAAGAACGGGCAAGACACTCCATATGGACATTCTTTTGAATTAAATGAAAATATTGTTACAAAATCATACAATAATTATGTAGTAAGTTCACTATGGTGTGTATGGGAATTGGCCTGCTAATTGTGGACTACCTACTGCTATTAAAATAAGGGCTTCGTTCGAGTCTGAAACTAATCTCCACATGAATGATGTAACCAAGATTTTGTAACAATATTTTGATTGAAAAGAGTGTCCATGGAGTTTCTTACCCATTCTTCTCCATAGAGATCTACGCCTTGGAATGGGCAGTAGTAGTGGCACTGCAGTACTTTCACAAGTTATTATGCCTTGTGTCTGTGACTGTAGCTTCGCTTCCTTTGTTTTTCTGACATCCAAAAGTGCCTGTTATGGTCTAATTGAAATAAATGCTTTGAGTTTAACTCGGTTTCGTTAAAATCCGACAATAGTCTGGCAATCCATAAACAAATTTGTAAATAAATAACGTAAAATAGATAAACACGAAAGTGTTGCGCGAAAACAAATAACTACAGTTTAAAAATTAATTTATTCACAGTTAGCGTTATTTTCACCTTCGGAAATCCTGCCGGCGCTGTCCTATTTTATGCCTATATTCTGTACTAAGCATATGCCCACTTGCAGTTGTACCAATTGTATAGTGCCTACCAACGTACAACAAAACCGAGTCAACCTAAGTCGGTCAGACTGCGCTTGCAGGAAGTAAACGATTGGTATAACATGAATAGTGGTTTGCCTTACTCGGCCGAACGTCCTCAGACAAAATATCATATCACAAGTACGTTCTCTGTTAAGGCGAATGTGTGATGTGTGTGTGAGGGGCATCAAGGCGTCTACGTTTACATAATTTTAGAGCTAAGTACCTAAATAAAACGTTGCTTCGTTGATGCGTTTCTGTGCTTCTTAGTCTCATTTTGTAATAAACATAGGAAAATTAGAAAATCTACATAGTATTCCTATGAAAAATACACAAAATATCGGACTTTTTTGATAAGCCCGCCACACTATTCCCAAACCACTGCAACTTCTGAAATCCAGAGCCAGAATCAACAGTGGCGACCAACAGAATAGCGCCGAGACAATGAAGTTCGACGAAGTCCCAGAGAAACAATTTAACTGTCTTAGATCCCGCAATGAAATTAATTAGAAAAGAATAGCGGAGGACTAGGAAAAAAAAAATTCGGATTGCGTATTCCAAAGGTTAAACAATTGAAGTAATTTTTAGAAAATGATAACGTCCCTTCACCTACCAGGCATGTTAACATTTAACCCTATCATACCCCACGTAAGATCATATTAAACCCAAATAATTACAAACAAACAACAAAGTTTGCAGACATCTAAATCCCGAGATATCGCCAGTCTAGATAACATAAACTATTTTAGGATCGAATAAATTATGTTCAAGTGTCAAAATCTCCGCGTTGCCGTCTACCGGGGTTGGGAGGCCGATGGGGGAAGCTGGTGGGGTCGAAAGGGGGAATGGGGAGCCGTAACGGGGGCGTTCATGCAGAAACTGACGATAACGTGGCCCGGCCTACCACGTAACCCAGCCAGCGATAGTGTTATCGGAGCTTAAAAATGTATGCCCAATAATAGCTAGCTGGTTTTGACAAGGTGCACTTTAGTTTGGCAAAGGTCACTGCCCACACCTGAAGATAACGCAGAATTATACATTTTAATGAATTAGCAACGAGTTGAATTTTCAATTCTTATCGCGAGACTGCTTTAAGTTATGACTTGAATGGAATAGAAAATTATTTTAGGAGAATTTATACAGGTCTAGTTATCTCTTTCTTTGTAAACTGTTTGATGACATGTCAGACCTGTCTTGTTCAGGTTCTCTTTGAGATAATTCTGTATCAAAGTAATTTTAATTTGGCTATAGCGAAATAAGTTGTGTTTTAGGCAGTCGACAGAGTAATATTTCTCCGCCACTCCGTGAAAGTTTTCGGTGACTCCATCCTTACTTTTGGGTAAGGATGGAGTCACCAAAGGGACATTGAAAAATACTGAAAATGACCCAAGAGATCATAAGAATAAAGAATAAACCTAGAAAACACATAACTTTTCCCCTTTTGATAGCGTCTACAACTTTCGTAGGCATCGTAGCACTTTTCGTAGACCTTGCTACGCCGTAGTAAGCTTGCGTTGACCATAAATACAACGTTGGTTTTTTTTCTCAAACCATACAATTTTTTAATGGAAAGTCAATTATCATCTTTTAAATGAAAATCCATTTAAAACCTTTAAATGGACTTTCATTTAAAAGATTTTAATGACAACTATTTTTTTTGTAAATTCGAAAATAATTTATGAATGTAGAAGATGCTTTGTTCAAAACGAATGTATCGCTTGTTCAGTTTGAAAGTGAGTAAACTATGAGTGAGTGAGGTACGAGTGACTGTGAGTTCTCATAGTAAGGGTACTCGTCCCGGCTCGAGTGTTTTTACAGCGTGGCCCGCGACACAAGTATGTGTGTTTAGATTTGCGCATGTTTTGACGATCAGCGACGAACACATTATTATGCTTTATTTTGTGCATGTTATTTTGTTTTTAAGTGAATCAAGGTACAGTATACTCCTTTTAAAATTAAAATGTATTAATTTGTACTATTGATACCTCATAAATTCATGTCGTTGCAAATGTCTGCTTTATGTTGTGGACCAGCTGCGAATACTGGCCACTTACAGATACTGTTCTTACTTTCTTACTGTTCTTAAGTAGGTACTTCTTGACAGATGAGGTCTACTTTTGACAGATGTCAAGTGTCAATTTGTTGTATCAGTTCGACTGAGCCTTTACTCATCCAAAGTCTGCGTTTTAAACAAAAGGAAATAAGACTGGTTATAATTTCTAAGTTCTATTTGTCTTTATTGATAGTTTTAATGAAATTGTAGATTCACTTACCAAATTGACACTACGACTTGGCCATGTTACACCATTAATTTCATCCAACTGTAAAATAATGGCAGTGTGATATATGGACGATTTAAGTTGAGAGTCAAAGTCAATTCAATTTGTTTCCCTGGATTTACTTATATGTGGACTGTGTTGTGTATAATGCAAAAACAGATATAGTAAAAATTACGGTATAACACAGGATGCCACCGAACAAAGCTTTGTAGGTATCTGTTTCAAAAAGTACAACGAAATAATGAATTTATGAATATTTTAAAAGCATGTCCGTTACCTTTGTACTGGGAATGAGGAAAATTCATGACATTTACATAACATTGTTTTGAATAAATCATTGTCTAGCTTTTTAGCTCGATTAGGGATGTCGCACACCGTGTTTGTATACTAATGACTATGGAGCTTTAAAACATGTCTCTTACAGGGTTAATTTGTACTATTTCAAGCATTAAAATCGTGAGATTCGCCCTACCTTGTCTAAAAATATCATATTTTGTCTTATTTATACTAATACTACAAAGAGATTATTAATTACATTTTTGATGTTTGTAAGTTTGAATGTAGGAGATGATCTTCGAAACTACTGATCCGATTTCGAAAATTCTTTCACGAATGGGAAGCTACATTATCCCCGAGTGTCATAGGCTATCCGTTGCCGTGGGATTATTTGCGACCATAGCACGAGTGAAGTTGCGGGCATAAGCTAGTTGACAATAAAATTTGATTAGTCCTGCCTTCAACATTTTATTTTTTACAAGTTACACTACTTAGTACTTACTTACTTTACCTTTACTTTTTTTTGAGGTCCGGTTTGATTCCCAGGTCGGGCAAAGTTATATTGGGTTTTCCATTAGGAATTTCTCAGTAGCAGCCACGGAGTTTGAATTTGTATCTGGTTGATGGCAATAGGCTCGCCCCCCTGTTACATTGGACTTAAACATAACTGGCGAAATGTGGGTAGGTACACCTCTGCCTAACCCTTCGGGGATTACAGGCATGATGTTATATATACACTTTATGAAAATTGCATCTAACGTTCTATGCAAGATGTGCAAGTTCACTGTTCTCAGAGTGAATGCTTTTTAATGCCACTTAAATGCGTTGAGGGCACACTAACGACTCAAATCTTTGCCTTTTTTCAAAATAATTGCATCCAAAACTATTTTCTTTTAACCCTACACCATCACAACATTCGTCGTGCTGCTCATTTCTCGACCGCAACGAATATGACACCTCGAAATACGACAACAACATTACTCTTCACTTCAAAAACTTTTCTCACACCCTTACTAGGGCGGCATACGGTCGAGAATTGTTTGTAAAAGGAGAGAAGGGGAGTAATACGTGTTTGTATCAGAAGCCCATCTGTCAGGATGCTGGGACATTAATGTTTCATGAAGTCTGTATGTGTAGATCGGTATCAGATAATAGACATGGCTATGTCTCTATTTACTGTCACTCAATGTCTACGGGGAGCGAAATGTACGCGAATTAATGTCGCACCGAAATGGGAATGTTTTTCGTATGTTTGAATTAGTTTTTGTGGATGGGGTTTCAACGTGGTGGTGGGTTATTAGGTGGTTTTATTGTGGTTTCGTTAATTATGTTTGTATTCTGGATTTTTTTTAAATTGTGCGAATTATTGAGAATTGGACTATGCAGTTGCCATTTTAGTCATAAAGGCATGTTTAGATTATTCATTAATAATTATGTTTCCTTGCTTTACTGCATTTTACTTTTGTTGACACAGTTTCGATGGGTCCTTACATAAGTTAGTGCCGTAAGTAAGGACATCAGCATCAAAACTGGTATGCGTATTTCAGTCAGATGAAATGGTTCCTGAACTGAATAAAAATTACCAACAGCTATTTCCCTCACTCTACCCAAGAAATATCAAGAAAAAGAATATTTCCACACAGAAATAAAGCGAACAATACATGGCTACCCTATTTCCCGCCGTGACGCGCAAGATGGCCGTCCTAACCATAAACAAAACGGGCGCAGTGTTGCCTTATCGCAAAAATGTCGTCTATGACGTGTATTTCATTCGCGATTCCCCCGTGCCTTCGCGGAGGTTTCCTCCGGTATTTAGATAAATAGATACTATTGTGGCTGTTCATTTACTTGATTAGGTTTTCGTTTTTGGTAATTCATTTGTTTTAATGTAATTAACGAATGTGGGTTAGTGATCTTGTCAATGTTTACATAGTTGAGGTCGGTATAATCTGTGTAAGTTCCATTTACCTAGTATTTTTTTGACAGTTCCGTTGGACTATTCTGGAAATTGTCAGTAGTCTGTATCCCTTTAAATGGGTCTTTTGGCAAAACGGGAGCTCCACAACAAGAATTAGGTAATGGTGGTTATTTTTATGACGTTAGTCTAAGTAGGTATTCTTCTTAAATGTGGTTTGACTGTTTGATTCAGAATCCTCAGAAGATTTCTGGCTGTAACATTTTGCCAACTATAAAATAGCTAAACCTTGAACTTTATTTGATTCGGAATTGAGTACGTAGTATGTACGCTACTCTTGTACTCCTCTCAACTGAAAAACAGTGAAAAAAATATAAGTACTCCTTACATTAACTGTTGGTTAAAAAACATAGAAAAGGACTGGACGAAAATGCTAATCGCTTTTTAATGTTTTCAGAGAGCTGTAAAAAGCTAAATGGCCATTAGATTTTTGAAATGAATTTGTGAGGCACGGATTATTTGACTTTATCTTTACACCTAGGTCTCTTGTATCTGAATTTATGAGAGATTTATGCAGTTAAAATAAGTGGGGTCTTGCTGCTGTAGGTACTTGAGATTTTCATTTCAGTAGGATATCTCTGAATTATACATTAATATGTTTCTCTAAATTGGATATTCAGAATAACTAGCTCCTGTAAAGTCTGTAAATTGAATTTATTCTACTAAGGTTAAAATTCTACATCTACAAGCAAAAAAAAAAAGACAAATTTTATTTACAAGGCAGATATGAGTGGAAACGTCGGGAGGGGCCCATACACTGACCTTAACGGGTCCAAATGTTCTTCAGAAAGGTCAGGTGCATAATAGCTACTCGCTACCAACACATGCACAATGTGTATATATTTTATATGACCACTGACCGTATATGCATGAACTTGGACGAAATAAAAAGAATATAATGGCATCGTAACAAGTGGTGTACTAAAGTTTCTGTCAACTCGTATGGGCAAAAGGCGTGTGGTTATTGTTAAAAAAAAAACATGAAACCTAGACTTATTCTATGTAGGAAACTACAAAAAGTAAGTAAAGTATCAAGAAATACAAACTTACAGGTGCAAAAGTGAATATTAAAGCGACCCCACAATTAAATTTAAAAGCACATAATATTTACGGTGCTCAACTGAAGGCTATGAATGAATAAGGCCGTTTCGCCAGTCTAGTCACGTGGCGGCCATTTTGTCGGAAAACGGCGGGAAAAGGGCTCGCGACGCCCGAGTGCGCACAGGTGGAACCGCCATCGATACGATGCGACGGAATATTGAATTAAGTATTTATTTAAATTAATACATCGTCAGGGCATTAAGGGGTTTATTTATAAACGTTGTTTAAAGTTAAGAGACATTAAAAAGTCGTAATTTTTTTAGTTAAGCAGACGTTAAATCAATACTTAACATATCAGCGTTATATGACTAAATTCCTAAATTCCCTTCCCTAAAATCAAAGTTAACACTTTGATTTTAATCAAAATAGAAAATTGGGAATTTAAGATAGAGGTACTCATTTTGTTGATGAAAATGGCTTTATTCAGGGTAATTAGTAATTCGACGTTTTCCTTGCAGGATGTCATACTAGGATTAAAATGTTTTAAGTAGTTTTTGAGTTAGTTCGATTTTAAGTTTTTTTTATGAAAAATCCCAGATTACATCATTTAAACTTAAAGCCAATTTAAAAATTATTTACGGCGCGACTTTTCTGAAATTTACTGCCTGAAACTTTAGCGAAGATCGCGAATCAAACATTTTTTTAAAAATTTTTGCTATTACTGCATAAAAAATGTAGTTGGTGAATTCGGCCTTAAGATAGGGTCATTGGCAAAATCTCATTATCATCATCAGTCCACTGCTGGCCTCTTCAATCGCACGCCACTCAACTCGATTCTCAGCAACACTCATCCAGTTGCTACTAGTCACCCTGCGAACATCGTCACTCCACCGAGCCTGAGGGCGTCCCACCTTACGCTTGCCGATTCGCGGTCTCCACTCAAGAACACGTCTACCCCAACGGTCATCGGTTCTACGGCTAATATGGCCGGCCAATTGCCACTTCAATCGTTACTAATAAGTAACGATTGAACTGTGAGCTATGTAGATTGTAGACAAGTCTGGCAAAATCAATTCTGTCACAAAATTCCCTCAAACCAGCCATCTTTTAACACTGCTTACATCTTAATCCCAATTCACCACCACCATAATATCATAACTACATCCATATTCATATGAACATATACATCATGTATGTGTATGTATGAAACCGCATCGCGTCCACACAATAATAATTATATGTTGTTTGTGTGGGTGGAGTTGTGGGCGGCGCGGCATAACCCCCGCCCCTCGCCGTTTTTTATTTATTATTATATCTTTTTTTTAAGCCATTGTTTTCACAGTAATGAGGTCTGGGTACGAAAGCTGCGGTTTTATGTTTGTGAGCTATCTGGCTGGAAAGACAGGTGTCTTTAGATTGGGTTTGTAAATGTATAGCTGACGTGGTTACGTTCTTTCTGCTGTGAAGGTTGATTTTGAATTGAGAATGTACCAGCTCTAAAATAAAAAAAAGATATCCAAAGATTTTTATTTAATTTATTAAGACAACCAGCCTTACCAAGGGGTATCGTATTACCCAGTACTAACTGGGTTGTGGAGGTCAGGCAGGCTGTCGCTCCATGTAAAATACTGGTATTCAGCTGCATCCGGTTAGACTGGAAGCTGACCCCAATATATAGTTGGGAAAAGGCTAGGCAGATGATGATACTCAGCGTAATAGTAAGCGATACGCCTGTCAAAGATCTTCAAATGGCAGCCGTTATATTAGTATAGCACTATGCAGGCCATATTAAATTATACAGCAGTGTCTGTCAGTAAATTGTGTGGCGTTGCTTGTCAAGAAAATTTGTAGTCAAACTTTGTATATTTATTTTAGTTCTATGTTTTGCCGCCTGCACAGATATTGTTAAAGTGTAAAAGCTTTCTGTCGACCTCACGGTACATACGTTTTCTGCATGATTAATATTGATATTGTTTTTATGGATACAGTATTGACTTGATCAGTGAGTACATTTTTTACTGAATCGCAACGCGGGTTCAGTATGTATTTTCATAGAAAATTCAGTTTCATAATTTGTTGCCTATTTATTACTATAATCAAATTGGCAATAGCAAAAGGATTTTCGCAGATTTTTTTAAACAATACATATTTTAGATGCTGGTAAATATTTGGACACCAAACGAGAACTCTATGAGATTCCGAAGGTAATGAAAATATTAAGTTCAATAGTCAAGCATATACTCGTAGCATCGTCATATTATGTCATAACGATTGGTATTTTTCGATAGAATAGCTGTTACAGGCTTTTAGATCTATTTTGTATTTTGGATCTAGTTTGAGACATGAAATATTTACAGTATCAGAAAGGTTTAAAATAATACATTTGAGTCAGCAACCGGCACTACTATTTAAGTACTTCGATGGGCGGTTAATTTCAGGGCATTGTTTTCAAACGTGTAGCTTGTATTGATACGAGAGGAAGAAGCAACTACATACATCCAATAATTGTACAGTCTACCCAATAGCCATAAAGGCAACTAAGTCACTTCTACTACCGTATAATTTAATGGTCTGATCTGATAGATCTTTGACAGTCGTTACAGTGGCCCGAAATTCTGACAACCAGTCTTACCAAGTCCAGTCCAGTTCAGTCTACACGTAGCCCATTGCGAGTACTGCGCACCTGACCTTTCTGCGTCATAATTTATTAGTAAGAGGACTCTTTGTAATCAATTTCTGTCAGTGTTGGTCTTGTCTACGTTAATAAAACAAAAACCTCATAACCTACCGTGTCTCGTATGTAAAATACTGGTATTCAGCTGCATCCGGCTAGACTGGAAGCTAACCCTAACATAGTTGGCAAAAGGCTAGGCAGATAATGGTACTGCTATACCTAAAATGTTTATTCCTTGACTGTAAACCAAACTCTTAATCAGAGTCATCTTCCTAGCCTTTTCCCAACTATATTGGGGTCGGCTTCCAGTCTAACCGGATGCAGCTGAATATCATTATTTTACTTGGAGCGACTGCCTATCTGACCTCCACAACCCAGTTACCCAGTTAGTACTATGCCCCTTAGTAAGACTGGTTGTAAGACTTTTTTGGCCACTGACTACCTAACGACTTTCAAAGATCTACAAATGACATACAGGACCAACGGCTTAACGTGCTTTCCGAGGCACGAAGGAAACTCGGTATATAATAGGTAGTCACCCATCCACAGACCAACCTAGGCAAGCACGGCTCAACCTAAAGATCGACCCGAGCGGCTGTTATTATTTAGCCAGGAGCTCTTAATCATAGTGTCTCAAATTAATATTCAAAGCATACAAATTAAAGGGACACGTGCTAACCGCATCCATAATTCGTATCGCATTCTTCAAATCGTTTACGTTTCAACTGACACCAAACAAACCGATTACCGCTCACGCTTATTCGAGCGCGAAACCCTAAAAACGAAGCCTATACCGACCTACACATCCCTATACCATCCTATACATCCCTATACCTATTTTACAGTACGTTCAAAGTACGTAACTGTAAATTAACATGTATAATTACACACAAACGGGCACGGAACCCTTTAGCGTTTACATGTTTTAATCCTGTTTCATGCGTTATTGGCGTTGCGCGGAACCCTTTGTGCGGAACGTTCGCGGAGCCACGGTGCGTGCTTGCGTAATTAGTGGGGATTTGGACTTTGTTTTGAGGGACCCTGTAGGCTAGGTATTTATGTAAGGCTAGATAGATTTTCGTGATTGATTTTTCAGGTGATCGATGCAAAGCATTGATAATAAAAACGCGAAATTTTGATGATTTGTTGGTTATACTCTGACGATTTGAACAGTTTTTCGCGCCGGGATAACCATTTTGGTTAACAATGACTTTGGGTTAATTTTCAACAACGCGAAAAGCTTTTAATTTTCA